>CM045770.1:118682818-119282818 GCA_025200525.1 Camellia lanceoleosa | reverse complement strand
CTAAACATGACAACAAACACATCTCATGCAGTATGCTAAATCGTAAACACTCACAGTGTACTCCGAGCCAAAACAAAGAACTAGTTAGAAATCATGCATGATCCTAGTTCATGTTAAGATGGCTAATGAAACACATGCAAAAATGCAACTAAAATAGGCTCGGCTATTCTAAGATGTCATGTGAATGCAACAATTCGATACATGAGTATGCTAATTGAAACATGCCCTAAAACTAACCATTGTAAGCGGTTAAGTAAAAGAGAGAAAGAAATGGGGGTTGGAAGACATGCATCACACACACGCACGCTTATTACAACAATTGGCCCTCTCGACGAAGGGTCTGAATAAGAAGCTAACTAGCTAATCTAAGCTAATTAAACTAATTATTACAAAACAATGCTAATTAACTAACCCTAGTTAACTAACTATTACAAATCAAATAAGCAGCTAAACGCATTAACTACTTAAGTACATAACCAAAGCATAAGCTAGCTAAGGAAAGTAGTAAAACAGGAGCCTCGAGGCGAGAAGTGCATGCATGCCCGGTCGTTTCGTTCGGAAATCCATCGCCATGCCCCGATTTCCCTCTGTTTTCAGTTGTTCTCAGAACACTGCACCAAGCTCCAGAAAGCTTCTAACTCACCTTGGGGACCTGTGGGAGGATGGCCTACCAGTTGTTGATGTGGGAGACCACCTGCCAACCACATTTCTTTACTGCAGACCAGATAAAGTGGTCAGCTAGCTAGCTTTACTGGTCGGCCGACCAGTTGTTGCTGCACTGCTCCTGTTTGCTGTAATAGAGAGCAAGAAAGGGCATAGCAATGTATTTGCAAGATTTGTGTGCACAACCACCCTCCCTATCATTTCATAAGCTCAAGGGAGTATGGTTCTTGACCCTCAGGCCACCAATCGTGCATTTCAATGCATGATGGCCGAGAAGCAAGATTGCACAATTCAATGTAAAATGAATGCACACATAAACACATAAAGCCTAGAACTCTCTAATGTATGATCAAGAGCATCGGCGATTGACAATTGAGGCACGTTTCATCACTTCAAGTATGAAACATCCCTCGTTTCTCATGCTCGGATTAACACCTAATCCAAACAAAATGCAACAACAAGCATGCAAACATGCAAACATATAATGCAGTAAAACAAGCATGCAAACAACATGCGAGGGACAAGCATGCAAACATGCAATGCAATGTAACATAGCATACTCAATGCTAATGGCATGCATACTCAATGCAAGGCAACAGAAAAGGCATAGATAATGCAAACAACGGCATACTCAATGCAATGTAACATGGCATACTCAATGCTCAACGGACTTAAACTGAATGTGGGTAGACCTCAGCCATGCCCAAAATAGTGGCCATGATGATGAATCTAAGGCATGAAAGCATATACAAGCATGCACAATGCAATGGCCCATCAAGTAGGCATAAGAGCACAACTCTCAAGAGTGCTCAAAAAGAGACAAGCATGAAAGTGTAACAACACTATAAGCTCTGAAATTAAGTAAGAAATGATGCCAAATCACCCAAACAATACAAGTATAGCATGCAAGAGACCTTAAGGCACAAAGCTAGTAAAAAGGACTACAAAGAGGACATGCAATACATGGCACAAATGCGTGAACCAATCATGGACAGAGCTCAAGTAGGTCAAAACAAAGACCAAAATGTACTGAGATGAGGGCTCAAAGGCGTAGGCAAGATGACATTCATGCTAGGCCACAAACAAGGCAACAATGCATAACACTCAAAGGCATTTAAAGAGTGGGAGAAGTGGGAACATGGCAATGCTACATGCTCTAAAATGTCATGGTAAAGGATGCCAAATCATGTACACAACACAAATGAAGCATGCTATGAAGCTCAAAACTTGAAGCTAGCGTAGGCATTTGCACTACATCCATGTAAAACATGAAGCATATGGAAAAGGCAACCCAAAATAGTCCTAGAACATGTCAAAATGAGTCTAAAACATGCATGGAAGGAAGCCAAAACAAGCTAGCATGAAGGGCATAAGGCATGGAATATGCAAAGCAAATAAGGTGGATTACACTACACCTACCAAGACCAAGCATGAGATGGCTTAACCAACAAAAATCAGAGTTATATCATGGCAAAATAACCCTAAAAACACATTGAAATGATAGCTCACAAGCTTAGGCATGTAGGCATACGCAATGATTCATGTTTAAGGCGTAAAGAGCAAACCCTCCAATGCATTGAATAAGTGAAAGATGCAAGTGTATGACCACACTATATGGACTGAAATAACATTTCAAATTATGTCAAATCATGAAAATAGTCCAAGTAATGCATACTAATGGACTTGATACACAAAGCTAACAAGCTAGATTGAACCATGGCTATACAAAGCAAGTCATGCATGACCAAAACAACACAAATCAGAGCCTAAGCATGCTAAAACATGGACAAAAGCTTCTTGAAGTAGAGCCAAAAGCATGCTAGAATAACAGTCTAAGGCATGATACACATTAGGCTAGTTCATGGAATTGCACTACAAGTGCATGGAGCATGCATGGGCCAATCAAACCAAACCTTAATAGAGGTATGACATGGCAAAACATCACCAAGAACATGCTAAGATGGACTCAAAACAAGCTAGAAAGACATGCTACTTCATGAAGCATACAAGACTAGTTTGTGAGAAATACACTACAAGTGTGTAAGGCATGCATGAGATGACAAAACCAAGTAAAAATAGCGATATGCCATGCTAAAATAAGCCCAAATACATGCTAAGAACAAGCTAACACAAGCTTAATAAACATGCTCAAACATGAGGCATTCGAAGCAAGCATTCAAAATACAAGGAGAGGGGATGACCCTCTTCTATTTGGGACCCCAAAACCACCTTTCCACTACTAAAAATCCTTTGGATTTTAGTGGTAGAAAGGTCATGCAAAGGCTAGAACAAGAGCCAAAAGGGATGGCTCAAAACAAGGCCTAACAGGGGGTAGACCACCCCCAACAAAAAAGTGACCTGAAACAAATATTTTAAGGACTGAAAAACAGAACTTTCTGCAGTAGGAAGTTAATCCTAAAACAGCATGCAAATATTTCTAAAAGCTTAAGCAAAACAAGGGGTTTAAGGGGTTAAAGGCTCACCCTTGTAGAACCTCTTCAAGACTACCACTCCAGCAGCTTTCTTGGATCAAAACCAGTCCAAAAGCACCAAAACAAACCTCAAGAAGCTTCAGCAACAAAAGGATGGTGTTTGAGTGTGTGTTTGTGTGTTAAAGTGTGGTAAAACTACACTTTTAAGGCACAAAACAAGAGCAAAGGGGAAGATAGAGACAAATGTGTATGTATAACTCTCCAACACAAAAATCTGAACCTAGAGGAGGGAGGAGGAGGTTCTCTCTTATAGAGAACCAATGCTCAAGCTTGTTGGACAAGCTTTGGCCTCAATGACATCCCTCCATACACGTGTATAGAGGATGGCTTTAATGCCTTCCAGCTGTGCTAGCTGGATGAAAATATCTCCAAAAAGGTGATGAAAAGCAGCTGACCACTTCAAGTGGTCGGCCAGCTACTTGAAGTGGTCAGCCAACCACCACAAGTGGTCTCCCAAGAAGAAAACTGGTTGGCCATGGTGGGAGATGGTTAGCAGCATGAAAACAATGTAGTGGTGTGGTGGCCGACCAGAAAAGGTGGCCCAAAGACCAAGGAGACCAGTTGGCCGACCAGAAAACTGGCTGGTGGGAGGAAAAGTGGTCTCCAAGGGGAAGAACTGGTCTCCCACCCTTGCACCACCTTCCAAACAAGGAAAAACAAGGGTTGTGCTAAAAACAAACCAAAAAGGATGCAAGACGAAAGTTCGGGAGGCAAGGCGCATGGTTGGAAGCCTCGAAAACTAGTCTACGGGCATCAAAAGTAGTCTGTAACCACAAAAGTGGTCTCCTGGACCATAGTGTCCCTCTAGGCAGAGGCAACAAGGTGTGGTTCAAAAATCACACCAAAACGGAGAACATTAAGCGGTCCGAGACAAGGCGCGCGGCCGAAGGCTCTGAAAATCGAAAACTGGTCTCTAAACGAGAAAAGTGGTCTATGACCACAAAGAGGTGGTCTACAAACCACTCCCTCCCTCCAGGGAAGAGAAAAAAGACTTGGTCCATGTAGACACCCCATTTTTGACTGCCCTTAAGACTTGGGCGCCGTTACTAATGATTTACTTGGTGTTGAAAGTTGTGCAGTGCAAAGGTTCGATTCCTTCGGTAAGAGAAGAGTCAAATCCTAACCCCACATCCCATTTTGGACCAAAGCTATTTTGTATGGTTTTTAGACCTTAAAACAATCTCTTTCAAAACATTTTTGAAACACAGTTCCTACGATGTTCCGACGCTCGCATTTTGTTTAATATTGGGCCTTTCGGTAAATCGAGCGAGAACAAAGTGGAAATGAATGAAAGAGAGATGAAATTTTTGAAAAATCTTTCAAAACATTTTGTTTAGGGGTTTAGAGTTGAAGAAAATGAGAAAGGAGAAAAGAAAACTAGTTTGGGAGAAGTTCGGCATCAATCCGGTTGAATTGAAACTGCGCGGCTTCACCAGAATAGGCATAACTTTTTGCACAGTTGGAATTTTGATGCAAGGTTGGTGCCATTGGAAAGCTAACTTATGGGACTTCAATTTGGACACCTGGCCGACCACTTTTGGTCTTGGAAGCCACCTGCCGACCACTTGTCTTTCTGGGAGACCACTTTTTGTCTTGGAAAGCCAGAAAAAGTAACTGGCCGACCAGTAAAAGTAGCTGGCCGACCACTTAACTGGTCAGCCACTTTCCAACACCTTTTTGAAGATATTTTCTTCCAGCTGGCACAACTAGAAGTCACTGAAACCATCCTCCATACACGTGTATGGAGGGATGGCCTTGGGCCCTTAGTTTCCTCAAGAAGCTTACACTTTTGTTCTCTATATAAGAGAACCTCCTCATCCCTCCTCTAGGGTCAGAAAAATTGCCTTAAGAGTTATAGATACACCCTTGTATCTATCTTGCCCTTTACTTCATTTTTGTGCTTCAAAAGTGTCATTTTGTCTTACTATTGCACACAAACACACACTCAAACACCATCCTTTTGTTGCTGAAGTGATTAGGAGCTAGTTTTGAGGTTCTTGGTGTGGTTTGAGCTTAAAAAACCTATTGGAGTTGTAGCTCTAAAGGTGGTCTTCAAGGATGAGCTTCTAACCCTTTAAACCCCCATTTTTGCTTAAGCTTTTAGCCCTACTTGCATGCTGTTTTAAGCTTAACTCTTAACTACAAAAAGTTCTGAATTTTGGTGCTTAAGATCTTTGTTTAAGGTCACTTTTGTATTTGGGGTTGTTTCCCCCCTCTTAGGCCTTGTTTGGCCTTGCTTTTGTGCCTTCTTTTTAAGCTTTGGGATCACCTTGTTTTGGCCTTCTCACCACTGAAATCCAGGGGGATTTTAGTGGTGGGGATGGTGTTTTAAGGTCCCAAAAAGAAAAGGGTCATCCCCTCTCCTTGTGTTTTGTACACTTGCTTCATATGCCTCATGTTTGAGCATGTTTATTAAGCTTGTGTTGGCTTGTTCTTAGCATGTATTTGGGGTTATTTCAACATGCCTCAGATCTGTTTTGACTTGGTTTGGTCATTCCATGCATGCCTTGTACACTTGTAGTGTAAATCTTGCAAACTAGCTTTGTGTGTCTCATGTTTGAGCATGTCTTTCTAGCTTTTTTTGGAGCCATCTCAGTAGGTTTTTGGTGTTATTTTAACATGCCTTAGATCTGTTTTGGGTTGGTTTAGTTGGCTCTTGCATGCCTTATACACTTGTAGTGTAAATTTCATAAACTAGTTTTGTATGCTTCATGAAGTAGCATGTCATTCTAGCTTATTTTGAGTCCATTTCAGCATATCTTTGGTATTTTTTGCCATGTCATACCTCTGTTAAGGTTTGTTTTGGTTGGCCTTTGCATGTTCTATGCACTTGTAGTGCATTTCCATGAATTAGCCTAACATGCATCATGCCTTAACATGTCATTCTAGCATGCTTTTGGCTTAATTTCAAGAAGCTTTTGTCCATGTTTTAGCATGCTCTAGCGCTAATTTGTGTTCTTTTGGTCATGCTTGACTTGCTTTGTATAGCCATGGTGCATTCTAGCTTGTTAGCTTTGTGTGTCAAGTCCACTAGCATGCATTACTTGGACTATTTGAATAATTTGACATCATTTATTATGTGATTTCAATCTATGTTTCATGGTCATGCACTTGCATTTATCACTCATTCAATGCATTGGAGGGTTTGCCCCTTTATGCCTTAACATGAATCATTGTGTATGCCTTCATGCCTTAGCTTGAGAGCCATTATTTCAATGTGTTTTTGGGGTTATCTTGCCACGATATAACTCTAATTTTTGTTGCTTAAGTCATCCCATGCTTGGTCTTAATAGGTGTAGTGTAATCCACCTTATTTGCCTTGTATGCATCATGCCTTCTGCCCTTCATGCTAGCTTGTTTTAGCTTCCTTCCATGCATGTTTTAGTATCATCTTGACATGTTCTAAGATTGTTTTGGGTTGCCTTTGCCATATCCTTCATGCTTTGTATAGCTGTAGTGCAATTGGCCTTGCTAGCTTTGTGTTTTCTTGACTCATGCATGCTATCTTTGAGCTATTTAGATGATTTGGCATCATTTAATACTTCATTTTAGAGCTTATATCATTGCCATGTTCCCGCTTCTTTCATGCTTTAAATGCCTTTAAGTGTTGTGCATTGTTGCCTTACTTATGGCCTAGCATTTATGCCATCTTGCCTAGGCCTTTGAGCCCCCATCTTAGCATGTTTTGGTCATTGCTTTGACCTATTTCAGCTCTATCCATGGTTGGTTCATGCATTTGTGCCATATATTACATGCCCCCTTTGTAGCCCTCTTTACTAGCTTCATGCTTTAAGGACCTTTGCATGCCATACTTGTGTTGTTTGAATGATTTGGCATCATTTCTTGCTTAATTTCAGTGTACTTAGTGTTGTTACACTTCCATGCTTTTCATTCTTTAAGTGCTCTTGAGAGTTACACCTTAGTGCCTTAATCGGTGAGCCAATTAGCATGCATGTTTGCATGTGTTTTCGATGCCTTCATTTTAGCATTTTGGCCACTGATTTGGGCATGACTGAGGTCTATCCCTTTTTGGTTTCAGTCCATTTGTCATGTTGCATTACATGTTGTTGCATGCTTATGTTACCTTGCATTGAGTATGCTTGTCCCTAACATTGCTAAGTTGCCCTTATTGCATTGCATTGTGCATGCGTGCATTAGCATGGTTTGCATGCCATTAGCCTTGTTAGGTTGTTCATGTTGCCTTTGCATGTTTGTATGCTTAAGTTATATTGCATATTTGCATGTTTGCATACTTAGGTTGCATCATGTTTGCCATGTCATTTGCTTACATTTGTTTTGATTAAGTGTTAGTCCAAACACGAGAAACGAGGGACGTTTCATACTTAAAAGTGATGAAACGTGCCTTAATTCCCGGTCGCCGACACTCTTGATCATACATGATAGAGTTCTAGGCCTTATGTGTTTACTTGTGCATTCATTTTACATTGAATTGTGCAACTTTGCCTCTCGACCATCATGCATTGAAATGCACGATTGGTGACCTGAGGGTCGAGAACTACACTCCCTTGAGTTCATGACATGATAGGGAGGGTGGTTATGCACACATATCTTGCAAATACATTGCCATGCCCTTTCTTGCTCTCTGTACGATGGCGGAATTCAAAGAAGAACAACCCGGTCGGCAAGAAAAACTAGCTAGCCGACCACTTTTTCTAGCTTTCAGCAAAGATAGTGGTCGGCAGTGGCTAGTGGCACCCATAAGTGGTCGGCCACCCTCCCACAGGTTTCCCAAGATGGAGTTTTAGCTTTCTGGAGCTTGGTGCAGTGTTCTGGAAACAATTGAACATAGAGGCAAATCGGGCATCGCATTGGATTTCTGAACAAGGCAACTGGGCATGCATCCAGTCTTCTCTCTTTGAGAACCTCTGGTTTTATTGCTTTCCTTAGCTGCCATACTTAGATAGCTAGCTTATGCTTTGTTTTGTACTTTAATAGTTAATGCATTTAGCTATTTCAATTTGTTTTTGTAATAATTAGTTAACTAGGATTAGTTAATTAATTTGTTTTGAAATAATTAGTTTAATTAGCTTAGATTAGCTAGTTAGCTTCTTATTTGGTCCCTCCGTCGAGAGGGCCAACTGTTGTAATAAGCGTGCGTGTGTGTGATGCATGTCTTCCAACCCCCATTTCTTTCTCCCTTTTACTTAACCACTTACGATGGTTAGTTTTAGGGCATATTTCATTTAGCATACCTTATGTTATGCATGCGTGCATCATTCATCTGTATTGCATGCACTGGGCTCGACGCATCATACTAACTGCATTGTATTTCAATTCTAATTTGAATATATGTACCAAGTTGCATTTCACATGCCATCTTAGAATAGCCGAGCCTATTTTAGTTGCATTCTTGCATGTGTTGCATTAGCCATCTTAACATGAACTAGGATCATACATGATTTCTAACTAGTTCTTTGTTTTGGCTCGGAGTACACTGTGAGTGTTTACGCTTTAGCATACTGCATGTGTGTTATTGACTGCCATGAAAGGATGCTTGCCATGAGGCTAACTACTTATTTGATATAACTGCCTGAATGCCTATGAGTGAAGGTTGGATTACTTGAATTGGAATAATTCATCAAAATCCTCGTTTTAGCGTACTTGCAAGTAGCAAAATTCAAACCATTTTCACAAAACGAATATGCAATGTTTTGTTCCAAATTAGGCGATCTAGTCTATACTTGTATGCTGTGCGCATCACGTAGTAAGATTAGCTAATTAACCAGAATAAGAACATATGTATTTTCAAAAACAAAATATCATGCTTAGTACAAGCCGATCTTCGATCGGGCGAGCGGGGGTGCTCATTGCATGACCTTCCCCTCTCGTACCCAAGTTCCCGAGCCGAGGCAATTTTGGCAATGACGGACACGTGGCCTTAGGCACAAGTCAGGGTTACCTAAATTCTCCCAAAAATAAAATATTTAGGTGGCGACTCTGTATCTGGCAAAGCAGTCCATGTTTGGCTCTTCTTTCTAAAAATCATTTTTCCAAAACGATTTGATGGATTTGGACTCTTTGGTGATTTATCAATCTTACATTGCACTTTGTGAGATCAGATTAAGAACCGTGACATTGAGTCCGAACTGTAGTAGCTCGGAACAAGACGAGATTCGCGCCGCCCTCGCAGGCGCGCGGATGTCGGGGAGTTCCCCGGAAGCGCATCTACAGTCCGTAAACCGATCCGAAACACAAAGAGTTCAGAGGCTCGGAGGCAAGGCTCTCAGCCAACACTCTGAAACCTCGAAACGAGCACGACATGCACTATTACTGAGCGCTCAATCGATGACGTCTGAGTCTTAAGGTCGGTCAAAAATTGGGTGTCTACAGTTGCCCCTCTTTGACGGAACTCGGAAGTCATAAGTGACGGGAGTGAATGTCAAAACCCAGAGACGACCCATTTTTGACGAGGCCAAAGACTTAGACAAACAGGCAAGATAACAAAGAGATGTGCCCGCAAGCAGGGGCAAGATGCAAATGACATGCAAGATGCCGAACATAACTTATGATCATGCAAAGAAAACTGTAATGACGCAAGTATACACAATAATTGCAACAGTTTAAGCAAACGAATACGAACCAATCTACATTACATGCAGAAAGGATGCAAGAAAATTACACAATTCTCACTGTGTCTCACACGGAGAAGGCTAAAAGCGACT
Organism: Camellia lanceoleosa; assembly: GCA_025200525.1. Classification (NCBI taxonomy): domain Eukaryota; kingdom Viridiplantae; phylum Streptophyta; class Magnoliopsida; order Ericales; family Theaceae; genus Camellia; species Camellia lanceoleosa. The sequence continues at coordinate 119,272,980 of CM045770.1, read as the reverse complement.
ACCGAAAATACCCGGAGTCTCAAACACAACATCTCTCAACGTATCACACGCAGAAGAGGAAAGGGCAACATCTCTTAGTGTATCACATGCGAGAAGAAAGAGCAATATTTCTCAGCGTATCACACACAAGAGAAGGAAAGGGCAACATTTCTTAGCGTATCACACGCAAGAGAGAAAAAGGTAAACCTCTCAGCGTATCACACACTAGAGAGGAAAGGTAAACCTCTCAGCATATCACACGCGAGAGAGGAAAGGGAAAACCTCTCAGTGTATCACACGCAAGAGAGGAAAGGTAAACCTCTCAGCGTATCACACGCGAGAGGGAAAAGGAAAAACCTCTCAGCGTATCACACGCGAGAGAGGAAAGGGAAGAGGGAGAAACATAGGGACATATCCCCATGTTTCGGAAAGAAGGAGAAACATAGGGACATATCCCCGTATTTCGGAAAGAAGGAGAAACATGGGGACGTATTCTGATGTTTCGGAAAGAAGGAGCGTGCATAACAATACAAGCGGAATGTGCGTGACAACGCGGGCGGAGAGGTGTGCATGACAATGCAACCTAAGAGTGCGCATAATAATGCGATGGAGGGATGCATGACAATGCAACGAGAAACGTGCATAACAATGCAATGCACCAATAAGTACAGGTAAGATGCGCAAGATAGCGCGAATGATGTAATGCACTAACAAGTGCAGATAAGATGCGCCAGATAACGTGATTGTAAACTGCACAAAACAGTGTGATGTGCAAAATAGCGCAATAGAATGCATGCACAATGTAAGTAAGGCGCACAAAACGGTGCGATGCGCAAAATAGCGCGATAAAATGCATGCACAATGCAAGTAGGGTGCACAAAACAGCGCGATGCGCAAAATAGCGCGATAAAATGCATGCACAATGCAAGTAAGGTGCACAAAATAGCGCGATGCACAAAATAGCGCGATAAAATGCATGCACAATGCAAGTAGGGTGCATAAAACAATGCGATGCACAAAATAGCGTGATAAAATGCAAAGGGTGACAAACTCTAACCATGTTGGAATCATAAGAGGAGAAAAAACAAATCCCAAAACAACCAATCAGGAGCGCGCTCAACGCAACCTGAGATAAATTCTAACCATGTTGAAATCGTGAGAAGAGGTCCGAAAACAACCCGCTAGGTGTGTGCATGACACAACCTGAGATAAATTCCAAACACGCTAAAATCGTGTGAGGAAAAGAACACTCTAACCATGCTAAAATAGTGAAAAGAGGTCCGAAAACAACCCGCCCAGGTGTGTGTACGACACAACCTGAGATAAATTCCAAACAAACTGAAATCGTGTAAGGAAAAGAATACTCTAACCACGTTGAAATCGTAAGAAGAGGTCTGAAAACAACCCGCCCAGGTGTGTGCACGACACAACTTGAGATAAATTCCAAACACGCTGAAATCGTGTGAGGAAAATGTAGACGTCCCCGAACGTCCCGGGAGGGAAATCCCCGTTTTGTTCATTTGGGGCTCAGTACAGTTCATGACTCAATGTCACGGTCCTGTATCTAATCTCACAGAGTGCAATGCAAGACCGATGAATCATCAAAGAGTCCAAATCTGGCAAATCGTTTTGGAAAACAGATTTTTTAGAAAGAAGTGCCAAACATGGACTGCTTTGCCAGATACAGAGTCGCCGCCTAAATATTTTATTTTGGGGGAATTTAGGAAACCCTGACTCATTGCCTAAGGCCACGTGTCCGTCATCACCAAAGTTGCCTCGGTTCGGGAAGTTGGGTACGATTGGGGAAGGTCACTTCGTGAGCACCCCCGCTCGCCCGATCAAAGATCGGCCTCTACTAACCATGATATCTAGTTTTGAAAACGTTATGCGTTCTTATTCTGATTAATTAGCTAGAATTACTATGTGATACGCACAGCAAAACAAGTATAGACCGAATCGCCTGAATTGTAACAAAACATCTCATGTTTGTTTTGAAAATGGATTGATGGTGCTACCTGCAAGTAGGCTAAGACGTGGATTTGCCACCCTCAGGTGGGCTTAAACTCACAGTCGATGAATTGTTCCAATTCAGATAATCCAACCTTCACCCACAGGCATTCAGACAGTTATATCACATAAGCAGGTAGCCTCATGGTAAGCATGCTATCATGGCAGTCACTCACACACATGCAAGGATGCTAAAGCATAAGCACTTACCATATACTCCGAGCCAAAACAAAGAACTTGTTAGTAATCAAATGTATGATCCAAGTCCATGTTAGAATGGCTAATGCATCGCAGGCAAAATGCAACTAGAATAGGCTCGGCTAATCTAAGATGGCATATGAAATGCTACAACTAACAAGTATTCAACTTGGAATTGAAATACGATGTAGTTACTATGATGCGCCGAGCCCGGTGCGTGCAATACAAATGAATGAATGCAAACATGCGAAGCATAAGTATGCTAATTGAAACATGCCCTAAACTAACCATCGAAAGCTAGTAAATAAAAGGGAAGAAAGACGTGAGGTTGGAAGACATACACACACTCATGCACACTTATTACAATTGTGCCCTCGCTCGGAGGGTCCGAATAAATAATACAAGCCGCCTAATTAACTAACTCACGAGCTAATTAAATATTACAAAACCCTATGAATAACTAGCTACAACTAATTATTACACAACTTAATTAATTAACAAATTAATTAACTGATAAATGAATGATAACAAGCAAGTAGGGAAAGCAGTAAACGGTGCTATTCCAGCTCTGTTTGAAGAAGGGAGGCATGCATGCTCGCTTCGGTTCTTCGCCTCAAAACGCCTTCCGGTTGCTCTTTAGGGGCTCTGTTTGCAGGGTATCTTTCAGTGCTTGTTGCTGAAACTTACCAAAACACTGCAAGGGAAGTCACCAGTGGCCTGCCGGCCATGGAAGGAGATCTGCCGGCCAAGGATGGTCCATTGCCGGCCAAGGGTGGCTACTAGTGTGTCTTTAGGACACCAAACTGCAACGAAGCACAAAATAGAGAAAATGGAGGGTTTCCCAAGGACATGTAGGCACCATGGCACTCCAAATCACCTCAAAACATCAAGGAAGAGGCCAAGTCGAATCCACGACCATCAATCACGCATCCCGATACATAATGGCCAAAGATCCAACTTGTGCAAATCAATATGAAAATGAATGCAAAAATAAAGCAAGTAAAGCCTAGAACTCTATCATGAATCATCAAGAGCTTCGGTGACCGAGAATTGAGACGCGTTCCATCACTTGAAGTATGAAATGCCTCTCATTCCTCGTGCTCGGATTAATACTTAATCCAAGCAATGCAACATATAAGCATGGCAAACATGCAACATGACCTAAGTGTGCAAACATGCAACTAACCCAAACATGCAACAAGCGTATAAGCCTGATGTGAGGCAACAACCTTGGACAACATGACAAAATGCAACATGAACATGTGAGCATACAAGGTATGAGAAGCTAAACAAGTATACGACAACATACGAAATGAAACAAGCATGCGACAACATGGTAAGATGGGCTTACACCAAAGATGAACGGCTCTCAACTAGGTCCAAATTAGTAGCCAAAGCGATGAATTAAGCCACACAACATACTCAAGCATACAAAATGCGAAAGGTTCAACAAAGGGGCCTAAAAAGGGCAACTCTCAAAAGTGCCTAAGAAGTGACAAATGTGCAAGTGTAACAACACTATATGCACTGAAATGAGATGATAAATGATGCCAAATCATTTAAATAGCTCAAGGATAACATGCGTGAATCACCGAAACACGAAGCTTGCAAGGCCAATTACACTACAGCTATATGAAGCATGAAGGATATGGCAAGGGCAACCCAAAACAGTCCTAGTACGTACTGATATGAGACTAAAACATGCATGGAAGTAAGCCAAAGCAAGCTAGCATACAATGCTAAAACATAGAACATGCAAGGCTACAAAAGAGGCAATGCACTACACCTATGAGAACCAATCATGGCATGACTTGGACAACCAAAAATAGAGTTACATCATGGTATATTAGGACCCAAAATATACTGAAATGATGAGCCAAAGGCTTAGGCTAAGTGGCATGCATAAAAATCCATTTTTGAAGCATAAAGCACAAGCTATACAAAGCATGAGTGAGATGGCCATGGCAGCCCAAAACAGTCCTAGAACACTTCAAAATAAGCATAAAATCAAGTTTGAGCAAAGCCAAAATATGCTAGTATGATGAGTCAAAACATCATGCACAAAGGGCTAGTAAACAAGATTTGTTCTACACCTATATGGAGCATGTAAAGGATGATCAAACCAACTATGGATAAGGTCATAACATGCCAAATGATGACCAAATACATGCTGAAATGTAAACCAAACAAGCTAAAATGACATGGCATGACATAGAGCATATGAAGCTAGTTTAGGGGATTTACACTACAAGTGCATCAAACAAACATGGAGTAACAAAACCAACCCAAAACAGGTTTATGGCATGGTAAAACATCACCAAAAATGGACTGAAATGGACTCAACAAAGACTATGCACACATGCTACTTTGATGAGCTATAAATGGAGTTACATTACACATGCTAGATACAAGCAAGACATGACCAAACCAGTCTTGGACAAGGCTAAGGTAGGTCCTAGAAGTCACAAAAAAAGGCCTGGACCAAGCCTCACAAATGTATAGAGGGATGGTCCTTTGAAAGGCCAAAAATGCAAGTAAAGAGGAACACAAAGAGAGAGGATTACCCCCTCTGATTTAGGACCTCAAAACCACACCTCTACCACTGAAATCCCACTGGATTTCAGTGATAGGAAGGCCAAACCAAGGCTAGCTCGGAGGCCTCCAAATATGGCTTAAAACAAAGCCAAACAAAGCATGCAAGGGGGCTACACACTCCAAACAGCAAAATGACCTTAACCAAACTTAAAAAGTACTTAAAAACAAGACTTTTTCCAATTATATGCAAAGCCTAAATCAATATGCAAAGAGGGCTAAAGCAAGGTGCAAGAAAGTTAAAAAATTGGGGAAATGCTCACCCTTGAAGACCCTCTTCGAAACCAGCAATTTCAGGGGGTGGAAGCTTGTTTTCAGACCTCAAGAAGACCTCCCAAGAAGCTTGATTCAATGGTGGTGGTGTGTTTCTATGTGTTGTAGTGTAAAAATGTAAGGAAATCCAACTTCAAAGCATTAATACACAAACAATAGAGAGAAAGGGAGTTTTTGCTCTTCAAAAACTCAGAACCCTGTCTAAGGAAGAAACCTCTTCCTTATATAGAGGAATGAAAAGCCAAAGCTTCTTCAAGAAGCTTTGCAAGGCCTTCATCCCTCCATATACGTGTATGAAGAGGAGCAAACAAAAACCCAACTGGCTTAAAAAATCTAGAGAAAAACCAGTTGAGATAGGAGGGTGCCAGCCATCAGTAATGGCCGGCAGTGGCACACTAATGGCCGGCAGGGCTTCATCAGTGGTCGGCAGGAACAAAGCCATGGTCGGCAGTGCACCAGGAGGGCCACTTTGAAAGGACCAAATCAGGGTCCAAAAATGAGGCAGAAAGGATACAAGGTCTGGGAAACTCAAACCGGTGACGTTCGCATGACGATAGTCGAAAGTCTTTGGGCGAGCAATCGAACCAGTTGTTGGGTGTACCTACAAGCACAACCAAGTCTTGAGGACGGTCAAAAATGGGGTGTCTACAGAAAAGAACACTCTAACCACGCTAAAATCCTGAGAAGAGGTCCGAAAACAACCCGCCCAGGTGTGTGCACGACACAACCTGAGATAAATTCCAAACACACTGAAATCGTGTGAGGAAAAGAACACTCTAACCACGCTGAAAATGTGAGAAGAGGTAAACAAATTCCAAACATGCTGAAATCGTAAGAAGAGGTAAACAAATTCCAAACACGTTGAAATCGTGTGAGTAAGAAACAAACTCTAACCACGCTGAAATCGTGAGAAGAGGTAAACAAATTCCAAACACACTGAAATCGTGTAAGGAAGGAACAAACTCTAACCACGCTGAAATCGTAAGAAGAGGTAAACAAATTCCAAACATGCTGAAATCGTGTGAGGAAGGAACAAACTCTAACCACGCTGAATTCTTGAGAAGAGGGAAGAAGACAACCCAACCAGGTGCATGCACGACGCAACCTGAGACAAAACACGCCCAGGGTCGCGCTTCACGCGCCCTGAGAAAGCCCCAGAGGACAACGATCCTAAACGCTGCACAGCGTGAACGGATAAACAATACAAGATAAGACGAGATGCAAATAAATGCAAAAAGTGCGATGATACGATACATGTTACAAGCAATGCAAAGCATGATGTTTAGGGAATGCAATAAATAAATAAAGCGGCACTTTGAAAAGCATCTCATGGGGTGAGTGGCGGGGAACCGCTCTACTCCGATGGGGATCTCCCCTTGTGTTCTCCGAACACTTACCTTCAACTCACAGTTCAAAGGTTATGAAATGCTGACAAGTACAACACTTGCATGTAGAAGCCACAAATGTCGTTTTCCTTCCTGATCATATTCACAACTGAGATGCCTCTGGCAAGGAATGATATTCGGGAGAGCACTTCTGATCGTCATTCTGGCTTGAAACAGTCAACACAGTATTCTGTTCATTGGGCACACGGCTCATTTTGGGCACATAGCTCATTACACTGCCCAATCTGAACACGCAGTTCATAACATAATATTTTGCTCAATCTGAACACACAGTTCATAACGCAGTTTTTGCTTAATCTAAACACACAGTTCATAACGCAGGATTTGCTCAATCTGAACGCACAGTTCATAACACAGGATTTGCTCAATCTGAACGCACAGTTCATAACACAGGATTTGCTCAATCTGAACACACAATTCATAACGCAGTTTTGCTCAATCTGAACACGCAGTTCATAATGCAGTTTTGCTCAATCTGAACACACAATTCATAACGTAGGTTTTTGCTCAATCTGAACACACAGTTCATTCTGAACATACGGGATGTAGTAACGGAACTTGCAGAAGTTGAAACAAAATCAGATGCTTCAAATTTTCTCTCTTTTCTTTTGCTTTGTAGTCTGGAACCTATGTAGCTTCAGATAGGTCTTGGTTTTACTGTTCTCACATGACCTGGGTTAAACCCTGCAATTTTATGAAAGAACAAATTCTATTTTGCACAAATGTAGAGAATGACACAGCACTCTGAGCACAAAACGATTTATTTTTTAAATTGAAATGAGAAAAGAGTTCTCAACCAGGTATTGAGCCTACAACTGACCACAGTCAAAATGACTCAAAAAAGAAAAGCAAAAAGTAAACAACCTAAACACATCGAGTAACACTCGAAACGACTCAAAACAAGAATCGAGGCAAACAAAACAACAAACACGACACTCAAACGTATTTCAAAGACAAGAGACCTCTCAGTTCGCAAGAAGCCAGTTTCTTCTGGTATTGTTTCCCACCCTTTTCTCATTTGTGATTCTCACATCACTCGGCCCTCAGGCTCTGTTTTTTTGAAAAAGCCCTTTCCTTACTTTTTCTCTCAGCACACATCTCTCTATTCTTCAATCTCTCTTCTTTTTTATCCCTCCCCTAGGTGGTTGATAGATAAATAGGAAGTTGCGGGCTCTTGCCCTTAGCATTCCACTAGATTCTTCTTCTTCTGCTCACAACAGTGAACTTCCCCACAGAGGGGTTGCGCTACATTTGGGTGTATAGCAAATCTGTAGCTGACATTGGTTGACGATGCTCTGCTAGGCAATTTGGACGTGATCGATTGTGTCCAGATGAGGGAGTGGAATATCCTGATCCATTCCAGTTCGTGCTTCGCACTTAGCTTGATACCTCGCTGCTTGGAGGGTGTTGAGAGCTTTCAGCCCTTTTCTGTTAGCTTCAGTGGCGCCCTTTTCTGGCGAATATAGTGCCTGTTGCCGACAAGTAGAGTGCCCTTTCTGGCAAGTATGGTGCCATTTCTGGCAAGTATGTTGACAATGAGGAAAAGACAGAACACTTGACTCAACTGTGCCCCTAGTTCATCATTTTGACCATTTTTTGTTTTTGAGCTTCCTACTAAAACAATTTTGACCAAAATGAGAGCTAGATTAACATGCTTATTCGATTTTTTGATTCAAAATCATGCAAGTCAGGCTATGAGCACTGCAAATTTTCCTTTCTTAGGTCCAAGAAATGGTCCAGTTTTGGAAAAATGGAATAATTTTTGAGAAAATTGGTCAACCTCATTAAAAATTCTCAAAAACTGTTTTTACAAATGGCCACTGCTCGACCAACACAGAATTTACTCTTGAGATGCGCAACGTCAGATCCAAAACAATGGAAAATTGCCCCTTGTCTGAAGGACAGTACATGGCAACAAAAAGTTGCCCCTTGTTTGAATAGCACTGCAGCACACCGAACGGCAACAGAAAGTTGCCCCTTGTTTAAATAGTACCGCAGCACACTGTAACCAGTTTTCATAATGAAGGTCATAACCGAACTCTTGGATACAGAAATGAGAAAGATTATCAGAACCATTACATGGTCACCATCGATTTTAGAAGTGTTTTATGGCTGGACTTCATAATGAAGTTGCCTACGTATCCCAAACATGGGAATCAAGCCTTACGTAGTTCATGGGTTAAGGTACACTTGGGTATTAACCTCTCCTTTTACACTCTAACTTTTGCCAAGGCCGCCCTTTCTAGGTTTTCAACCTTGCGAGCTATGTTATTCTTTTCTTTTCTATTTTTTTTCATTTCTTTTTCTTCATTTTTTGTATTTTTCTTTTCTTTTCATTTGCTCTAACTTTTGCCTGGGTCGCCCTTCTAGGTTTTCGGCCCAGCGAGCCTCTCAAGGGTAAAAATGTAGATTTGTCCATGTCAAATGGTTTTAGAATCTCGAAACCATCTGAATACAGGAGAATGGTTGCTGTTTGTTGATGATGTAGAAGTCCATCCAATGGGGGCTGAATTTGCCCCTAATGTTATGGATAGGAACTCAGTTGTCCTTTAGCAACACTTTTTTCTTTCTTCCTTTCTGGGACTTGGCATTTTTGCCGATCTTCGTTAGCTTGAGAAACATCCCAATTTTTTACTCTTCGAGCACATCTGACATTTTTTTGCCCCTAGTTCGAGGGGTGCTTCTTTTGATTGAGCTTTGCAAGCTTTCTTTTGATGACATCTGATCTTCTTGATCTGACTTTCTTGCCCTCTAGTTCAAGGGTTGCTTCAAATCTGGCTACACAGGCCTCACATCATGATTGACCTTTGAACATTCTGAATCCAAGTTCAAGGTTTGAAAGCAAGGGGTCGAGTCTCGAGGCTGAGAGCAATCCTAAGCTGCACAATCTCAAGAGCGATTCCATACAGGTCTTCGCGGGACCACACAAAACATTTTTTGAAATTTTTTAAGAAAGCAACTAGTCGCTCGCGCTGAAGACAATGCGGAACCAATCTAGATCAAGCCAGGATCCTTCTCTGTACTCACACTAACAAGCATGATCTCATTCATTACGGGCTTAGCACGCCTCTCTTTCTCTCAAATGATCAAATTTTTGCAAATTCCGAGGAATTCCTTCCTTTTTGTTTTCAACACATTGTTCAAAAAGTTTTGAAAAACTTAGGTCAATGCAATGGTTTTCAAGGCACAGAAAAACAGGTGAAAAGCACTGCCGTCTCATTCAAACTTTCTAGCATAATTGGCTCAAAGCAAAAATAAGTACAAAAGCATGAAAACCACTGTTGTTTCATTTAGATCTTCTGGTGGAACTAGCTCCACGGCAGAAACAGACTCAAAAGAGTGTAAAAGACAAACACAAAACAAGCAAGTGATATTCGAGGTAACATCCCCGAAACCACCTGACTCCAACAAAATAGGACTGACTCGATACAACAAGACAGACTTGACTGACTCAGTACAAAAAGACTGACTCTATACAACACAACAAAACTGACTGAATACCCAAGTCAGAATGTAAAAAAACTAGCATTCATAAATGCTCAAAACAGTGCGTGCTATATGCCATATCTGGAGTAAACTGAGCGCCGCCCGCAGGTGGTTCATCTCCTGATCACATCACACTATCCCCCAGATTCACTGATCCAATAACGATAGACTTTGCTGAGCTTGGTGGGATGATGACCTCGTTGTCAAACAAATCCTGTACTTCGTGGCGAAAACAAAAGCAATTGTCGGTGCTATGACCGGTTTATTGATGGTAGGCACAATACTGGGTAGCATCATGACTGGATGGAAGATAACCAGGGAGAGGTCGAGGCTCAAGAGGTTTGAAATGGCCTTTTTCAACGAGGATTTGAAGAGCCTTGGACAAAGGCATATAGAGAGCATGGAAGACCCTGCAACCTCGGGGTAGATACTTCGAGGTTTGTAGATTTTTGCTGGACGCACCAGCAAAGGGATCGGCAGGTGCTGACTTGGTTTTCTGATCTCTTCCAGGTGTAGACTTAGGGCTTAAAGGATCGTTTCTAGTACGACGGCCCTTCTCCCGGATCTCCACTTGCTTCAAACTGCTCTCATTCTGAGTGGTGAAAATGTCATCCACAGTTTTTGCAACAACTGTAAGCACTTGCTGTTTGTTCAATCCTTCGGCTTTCAAAGCCTCAACAACCCACAGAAGGTGTTCATAGGGATCAATGCTTGCCCCTACCTTGTTCTTTCCACTTGCCTCAACTTGGTCGAAAGTTTGGGTTGCTACATCAGTGCAAAGCCCTGTTGTTGTCGACATGTCATTGTCCAAACTTGGGATGGCTTCAGGTTGGTTGAGTTCAATTACAATTCGCCCCAAGAGTGAGGGGTCTTCTAGCATGAAATTTTCGACATGTGATGTAGTTGATGGCAAAGCCGATAGTCCAAGGGCTAGATCAGCCACAATTCTCTAAAGATCGCTGATCATTCCCATCAGCTCAAAAGTAGTGGGCTCACGGGTTTAAGATGACTGGGATTCCAAGACTAGATGTGTGGTAGGTACCCCAGATAGGCGTTGCATTTCAGCATCGGTCTCACCTTGCATGGTGATTCCCTGGTTTAATACAGTTGTCATGACCACAATTTCTTCTAAACTCTGCGTCATCATAAGTCTGCTGAATTGAACAGAGGTGATGTAACTGGTGACTAACGGATCAAATGAACCGGTGAGCCTTAACTGGCCTTTCTCTGCCTTGCCTCAGCGAAGGAACACTGGTTGTTCTGAACTAAATCTCTGACCTGACAAAGTCTATCAGCACAAGTCCAATGTATCTGGGGGATATTGGAACCTTCTGAAGCTACGGTTCCAAGACCACCTAGTAAAAGAGAAAACAAGCAGCATCTCAGCCCAATTTCACTAAAACAGATATGAGCAAAGCTGAATGACTGCGCTCTCTACTGAATTCTGCCTCAAATTCTGCCTATAAACAGATACCCTCAGGTAAAACTGATTCCCCCAAAATATTGATACCCTCAGCCCTGATACCCAGACTTGCAAACTGATACATGCATTCCTGTAGAGACGCACTCTAAAAGCACATAATAAAGCAAGTAAGAGCCAAAACACCCCTATGTTGGGGTAGGGTTTCCCTGTCCTATCTTGTCAGGAGCTAAGGTTTCACTACGCACGCAACGGTTTCAAACAACCTACAATTGGGTAAGCAACCTGTCCTAGCTTGGAATGGTCACTACGGATTCCGATATGCACTAGGTCGAATGGTCAAAAAGGGTGCCCCGGTAAAAATCAGAGTTTGTGTTCCCGTCGTGGCAGAGCCCACACCCGGTCAACCTTATGGCACGCTTTTCCAAGCAAGCCTCCGGTAAACCGTTCAGGAATAGCATACAGCAAACACAGTGTCCTAGGCGCACCAATGCAAATGCAATGCAAAGAGACACATAAGTGTAGTCAAAACAATATATCACGAGTTCAAGTCAAGTTCTCTGAATCCCCAACAGAGTCGCCAGAAACTGTAGACTACCCGAGAGAACTCCCCGGCTTCCACGCTGCAAGGGCGCGAATTCCGTTTTGTTCTTTAGCTAATACAGTTCGGACTCAATGTCACAGTTCTGAATCTAATCTCGCAAAGTGCAATGCAAGACCAATAAATCACCAAAGAGTCCAAATCCGACAAATCATTTTGGAAAACTGATTTTAATAAAGAAGTGTCAAACATGGACTGCTTTGCTAGATACAGAGTCGCCACCTAAATATTTTATTTTGGGAGAATTTAGGAAACCCTGACTCGTGCCTAAGGCCACGTGTCCGTCATCACCAAAGTTGTCGGCTCGGGAACTTGGGTACGAGAGGGGAAGGTCATGCAATGAGCACCCCCGCTCGCCCGATCAAAGATCGGCCTGTACTAAGCATGATATTTTATTTTTGAAAACACATGTGTTCTTATTCCGGTTATTAACCTACAATTACTATGTGATGCACACATCATACAAGTATAGACTAGATCGCCTAAGTTGGAACAAAACATTATATTTTTATTTGTTTGAAAACGGTTTGAAGTTTGCTACTCGCAAGTAGGCTAAATCGGAGATTTGATAAATTGTTCCAATTCAAGCAATCCAACCTTCACCCACAGGCATTCAGGCAGTCATATCAAATAAGCAGTTAGCCTCATGGCAAGCATGCTAAACATGGCAACATACACATCTCATGCAGTATGCTAAAGCGTAAACACTCACAGTGTACTCCGAGCCAAAACAAAGAACTAGTTAGAAATCATGCATGATCCTAGTTCATGTTAAGATGGCTAATGCAACACATGCAAAAATGCAACTAAAATAGGCTCGGCTATTATAAGATGTCATGTGAATGCAACAATTCGATACATGTATTCAACTTGGAATTGAAATACAATGCAATTAGTATGATGCGCCGAACCCGGTGTATGCAAAACATATGAATGATGCACGCATGCAGATCATAAGTATGCTAATTGAAACATGCCTTAAAACTAACCATCGTAAGCGGTTAAGTAAAAGGGACAAAGAAATGGGGGTTGGAAGACATGCATCACACACACGCACGCTTATTACAACAGTTGGCCCTCTCGACGGAGGGTCTGAATAAGAAGCTAACTAGCTAATCTAAGCTAATTAAACTAATTATTACAAAACAATGCTAATTAACTAACCCTAGTTAAGTAACTATTACAAATCAAATAAGCAACTAAACGCATTAACTACTTAAGTACATAACCAAAGCATAAGCTAGCTAAGGAAAGCAGTAAAATATGAGCCTCGAGGCGAGAAGTGCATGCATGCCCGGTCGCTTCGTTCAGAAATCCATCGCGATGCCCCGATTTGCCTCTATTTTCAATTGTTCTCAGAACACTGCACCAAGCTCCAAAAAGCTTCTAACTCACCTTGGGGACCTATGGGAGGGTGGCCTACCAGTTGTTGATGTGGGAGACCACCTGCTGACCACTTTTCTTTGCTATAGACCAGATAAAGTGGTCGGTCAGCTGGCTTTACTGGTCGGCCAACCAGTTGTTGCTGCACTCTTCCTGTTTCTTGCAACAGAGAGCAAGAAAGGGCATGGCAATGTATTTGCAAGATATGTGTGCACAACCACCCTCCCTATCATTTCATAAGCTCAAGGGAGTGTGGTTCTCGACCCTCTGGCCACCAATCGCGCATTTCAATGCATGATGGCCGAGAAGTAAGATTACACAATTCAATGTAAAATGAATACACACATAAACACAGAAAGCCTAGAACTCTATAATGTATGATCAAGAGCATCGGCGACTGACAATTAAGGCACGTTTCATCACTTCAAGTATGAAACATCCCTCATTTCTCGGGCTTGGATTAACACCTAATCCAAACAAAATGCAACAACAAGCATGCAAGCATGCAAACATATAACGCAGTAAAACAAGCATGCAAACAACATGCGAGGGACAAGCATGCAAACATGCAATGCAGTGTAACATAGCATACTCAATGCTAATGGCATGCATACTCAATGCAAGGCAACAAAAAGGCATACACAATGCAAACAACGGCATACTCAATGCAATGTAACATGGCATACTCAATGCTCAATGGACTTAAATCGAATGTGGGTAGACCTCAGCCATGCCCAAAACAGTGGCCATGATGATGAAACTAAGGCATGAAAGCATATACAAGTATGCACAATGCAATGGCCCATCAAGTAGGCATAATAGCACAACTCTCAAGAGTGCTCAAAGAGAGACAAGCATGGAAGTGTGACAACACTATAAGCTCTGAAATTAAGTAAGAAATGATGCCAAATCACCCAAACAATACAAGTATAGCATGCAAGAGTCCTTAAGGCACAAAGCTAGTAAAGAGGACATGCAATACATGGCACAAATACGTGAACCAATCATGGACAGAGCTCAAGTAGGTCAAAACAAAGACCAAAATGTACTGAGATGAGGGCTCAAAGGCGTAGGCAAGATGGCATGCATGCTAGGCCACAAACAAGGCAACAATGCATAACACTCAAAGGCACTTAAAGAGTGGGAGAAGTGGGAACATGGCAATGCTACATGCTCTAAAATGTCATGGTAAAGGATGCCAAATCATGTACACAACACAAATGAAGCATGCTATGAAGCTCAAAACTTGAAACTAGCGTAGGCATTTGCACTACAACCATGCAAAACATGAAGCATATGGCAAAGGCAACCCAAAACAGTCCTAGAACATGTCAAAATGAGTCTAAAACATGCATGGAAGGAAGCCAAAACAAGCTAGCATGAAGGGCATAAGGCATGGAATATGCAAGGCAAATAAGGTGGATTACACTACACCTACCAAGACCAAGCATGAGATGGCTTAACCAACAAAAATCAGAGTTATATCATGGCAAAATAACCCCAAAAACACATTGAAATGATAGCTCGCAAGCTTAGGCATGTAGGCATATGCAATGATTCATGTTTAAGGCATAAAGGGCAAACCCTCCAACGCATTGAATAAGTGAAAGATGCAAGTGTATGACCACACTATATGGACTAAAATAACATTTCAAATGATGCCAAATCATGAAAATAGTCCAAGTAATGCATACTAATGGACTTGATACACAAAGCTAACAAGCTAAATTAAACCATGGCTATACAAAGCAAGTCATGCATAACCAAAACAACACAAATCAGAGCCTAAGCATGCTAAAACATGGACAAAAGCTTCTTGAAGTAGAGCCAAAAGCATGCTAGAATAACAGTCTAAGGCATGATACACATTAGGCTAGTTTATGGAATTGCACTACAAATGCATGGAGCATGCATGGGCCAACCAAACCAAACCTTAACAGAGGTATGACATGGCAAAACATCACCAAGAACATGCTGAGATAGACTCAAAGCAAGCTAGAAAGACATGCTACTTCATGAAGCATACAAGACTAGTTTGTGAGAAATACACTACAAGTGTGTAAGGCATGCATGAGATGACAAAACCAAGTAAAAACAGCGATATGCCATGCTGAAATAAGCCCAAATACATGCTAAGAACAAGCCAACACAAGCTTAATAAACATGCTCAAACATGAGGCATTCAAAGCAAGCATTCAAAATACAAGGAGAGAGAATGACCCTCTCCTATTTGGGACCCCAAAACCACCTTTCCACTACTAAAAATCCTTTGGATTTCAGTGGTAGAAAGGTCATGCGAAGGCTAGAACAAGAGCCAAAAGGGATGGCTCAAAACAAGGCCTAATAGGGGGTAGACCACCCCCAACAAAAAAGTGACCTTAAACAAACATTTTAAGGACTGAAAAACAAAACTTTTTGCAGTAGGAAGTTAATCCTAAAACAGCATGCAAATAGGTCTAAAAGCTTAAGCAAAACAAGGGGTTTAAGGGGTTAAAGGCTCACCCTTGTAGAACCTCTTCAAGACTACCACTCCAGCAGCTTTCTTGGATCAAAATCAGTCAAAAAGCACCAAAACAAACCTCAAGAAGCTTCAGCAACAAAATGATGGTGTTTGAGTGTGTGTTTGTGTGTTAAAGTGTGGTAAAACTACACTTTTAAGGCACAAAACAAGAGCAAAGGGGAAGATAGAGACAAATGTGTATGTATAACTCTCCAACACAAAAATCTGAACCTAGAGGAGGGAGGACGAGGTTCTCTCTTATAGAGAACCAATGCTCAAGCTTGTTGGACAAGCTTTGGCCTCAATGACATCCCTCCATACACGTGTATGGAGGATGGCTTTAGTGCCTTCCAACTGTGCTAGCTAGATGAAAATATCTCCAAAAAGGTGATGAAAAGCAGCTAACCACTTCAAGTGGTCGGCCAGCTACTTGAAGTGGTTAGCCAACCACCACAAGTGGTCTGCCAAGAAGAAAACTGGTTAGCCATGGTGGGAGATGGTCAGCAGCATGAAAATAATGCAGTGGTGTGGTGGCCGACCAGAAAAGGTGGCCTAAAGACCAAAGAGACCAGTTGGCTGACCAGAAAATTGGCTAGCGGGAGGAAAAGTGGACTCCAAGGGGAAGAACTAGTATCCCACCCTTGTACCACCTTCCAAACAAGGAAAACAAGATTTGTGCCAAAAACAAGCCAAAAAGGATGCAAGACGAAAGTTCGGGAGGCAAGGCGCACGGCCAGAAGCCTCGAAAACTAGTCTACAGGCATCAAAAGTGGTTTGCGACCACAAAAGTGGTCTCCCGGACCACAGTGTCCCTCTAGGCAGAGGCAACAAGGTGTGGTTCAAAAACCACACCAAACGGAGAACATTAAGCGATCCCGAGACAAGGCGCACGGCCGAAGGCTCCGAAAACTGAAAACTGGTCTCCAAACGAGAAAAGTGGTCTACGACCACAAAGAGGTGGTCTACAGACCACTCCCTCCCTCCAGGGAAGAGAAACAAGACTTGATCCGCAAACCGAGCTGAAACACAAAGAGTTCAGAGACCCGAAGGCAAGGCTCTCAGCCAAAACTCCGAAACCTTGAAACGAGCACGACATGCACTATCTCCGAGCGCTCAATCAATGACGTCTGAGTCTTAAGGTCGGTCAAAAATGGGGTGTCTACACTTTCCCCCATAAGTTTTATGGCAACCCAGAACTTATCAATATTGCATTCATAATTTCCTTTAACATCCTATTTTTCCACTCAGCAACACCATTAGGCTGAGGGGAATAAGGCGTTGTGGTTTGGTGGATTATTCCAGATTGAGCAAAAATCTCAATAAGTGGTGATTCACATTTTTCACCATGATCACTTCTTAAAGCCTTGATCTTTTGGCTTAGTTAGTTTTCAACTTCATTCTTAAAAAGAATAATTTCATCGACTGCCTCATTTTTGTTTTTAAGAAAATACACATAACAATATTTAGTGCAATCATCAATAAATTTGATGAAGTACTTATTACCACCACGTAATTGTGCAATTTTCAAGTCACATACATCACTGTGCACTAAATCTAAAGGCTCGATACTTCTTTCAACAAAATGAAAAGAAATCCTTGTCAATTTTGCCTCTACACAAGTTTCACACTTGTGATTTGGATTAATATTGAAAGATGGTATGTGATCTAACTTGATTAATCTACGTAAAGAGTCAAAATTCACATAACCTAGTCTACCATGCCACAATTCATGGGACACAAGCATATAAGCAAAAAAATAAGCTTTCTCATTAATCTTTGGGATAATTGTCATTACATTGAGATTAAACACACCACCCAACATATACCCCTTCTTCATATAGACTCCGCTTTTGGTCAACACAACCTTATCAAACTCGAACACCATGTGGAAGCCATGCTTGCTTAGGAGAGACCCCGAGACAAGGTTCTTACAAATGTCTGGCACAAACAGGACATTGTTTAGAGTCAACTCTTTCCTTGAAGTCATCTTCAGGACCACCTTGCATTTACCCTCACTATTTTGAAAGTTGTAAACATCTTATTTTTAGCACAAATGTGGCGAGTGGCTCCAGTGTCCACCCATCATTCCTTCGGGTTGGACCCCACCATGTTCACCTCAGAAACGACAACAAGGAGATACATGTCGTCTACATCTTGTGATAGATCCTCTATTTTAGCCATGTGGGCACGATTTTTGTTCTGTAGAGGGTACTTCTTGTAAGGATTCTTCTTCTTGCGGCAATCAACTGCCCGATGCCCATCGCTTCTATTGAAACACTTTCCATTGAACCTAAAAGTAGGTTCCTGCGGCTTGTAGACCGGCCTTTTGGAGACACCACCTCTAGCCCCCAACTTTGAGCTTTTGCTTGTCGATGGCTTCTTTTTCACCCCCAAAGACTGGCCATACTTAACCATGTTTCCTTTCACAGTGAAGGTACTCCCCCCTTTCTTCATGTTGTCTTCCTCAATATGAAGGCTGACGATGAGCTCTTCGACTGTCATCTCCTTTCGCTTGTGCTTCAAGTAGTTCTTAAAGTCTTTCTAGCCGTTAAGCAGCTTCTCAATCAAAGAAGCTTCTTAAAATGATTCCCTTAGCAACAATCCCTCTATATGAATCTCATGCAAAATTACTTGAAAATCTTGGACTTGGCTAATGTCAGTTTTAGAGTTCACCATTTTGAAGTCCAAAAATCAGTCAACGACAAATTTCTTTGCCCCAGCATCCTCAGTATTGTATTTCTTGTCCAAAACATCCCACAACTCATTTACCGATTTCTTGGCATAAAATACGTTAAACAGTGTATCTGCTAAACCGTTCAGAACATAGTTCCGACAAAAGAAGTCTGATTGCTTCTAAACATTTAGAGCCATATGCTTCTACTTGTCTTGCTCATTCTCTTCTACGGCTAGTGGATCCTTACTCAAAAATCTCGCAAGGCTAAGAGTAGTTAGGTAGAACAACATCTTTTGCTGACATCGCTTGAAATTCACTCCAGTGAACTTCTCTAGGCACTTATAATGGTTGAGCGGTCCTCTTGGAACGACAGGAGTAACAACAAGATTGATCGCAAAGGTCACAGCAACTAGATTAATCACAGAGGTCACAGTAGTGGTTGGCAAGCCAGTTGACCCAGGGTTATGATCCCCACCAACATTAGCAACAACAACATCAGTTACAGTTGTCATTTCTGAAAAATACAACAGAATTTCACTATTCTGTGTTTCTAGAAACTAAACTTAACACTAGAAAATCCCAAAGTCATAAATCTAATTCAAAACTGGTCTTCCACTTACCCTAGAATCGAATATGGTCAGCAAAGTTTTCAGAAAAATTGGAGGGGTCACACCGATCCCACTTAACACCCAATTAACCTTTGACAAAACTTTCAAAAGCATGTTGACGCCTAGTCCATGGGAAACAAATTTAGAATTAAGTTTTTCAAGAGATAAACTAAGCAAAAACAAACCAATTTTCAAAACTTACAAGCAATTTAAAAATTGATAGCCAAATTACAAGCAATTAAAAATTGCTATAAAAATTTACAAGCAAATAAAAGCAAAATTTAGCCAAAACCCTTCCATTAGACCCTTGTCTGGTGAAAAGGACAACACAATTTATTTTACTTCATAAACCCCTTAAAGAGAAAACATATAATTGAGTAAGAACAAAGTAAAATATCTTCTTCTTTTTTTCTTGGATAATATTGCCAGAGTAACATGTTACTGTCAAACACGAGTATCATGTTACTATTACTGTTTACATCAATTTCAACGGTCATAATTTTTATTTTAATAATTTCGTAGTCAACATGGATCTTATTTGATAGATCTTGATGAGAGAATTTTAAAAATACTAATTTTATTAAAAACCGACATCTACATCAAAAGTTATATCATTTTAAAGTTTAATATTTTGATAATAATGGTATGTGTTGGACTATTCAAAGAAAACTATTTGTAATTGTCCTTAATGCATTAAAGTTTTATTATGAGGGGGTTTTGACAAAATTCCCCCCCCCTCCCCCCCCCCAAAATAAAATTCTTCCAATATTAGAAGCAAACAAACTTGCTTCAAAAATTAAGTAATTAACCAATACTAAACACATGCAAAAAAATTGCTTGAAATATAAGAAATATACACTAATCCAATTAGGATTCTATTTGGTCTAAAATTTCTTTCCACGCTTAGGTATTCTGTTCAACAAAAAAGATTAGTAGTCCAAATTTTTGGTTTTACAATCCAAATACTATTCATTTGGTTTTGTATTTTTTTCTCATTCCTTTTGCATAAGTATTTCTGTAAAAAAAGTTAGCAGAAAAATACAAGAAAATACAAAACAAATAATGTAAAGAAACTATAAAAGCAATAAATTATTTCCAACCTTCTAGTAATCTATTTAATAGCAAAATTAAGTAAAAAATTAAACTGCTAGACAAGTTACAAAAAACTTATAACTCCAAATAATTAAATTAAAATTAATAAGCAAGAGTTACTTATGAAATTATTACAAAAATAAACAAGTAAATAATTCTAGCAATTAACATGCAAATAATTCTAGAGCATTTAACATGTAAATTAAACTAAAAATTTAGAAAGCAATTAGCATGCAAATTATATTACAAATTTAAAAAATAATAGGCATGTAATATAAACTAAAATCTAGAAAATTTTGAACATGCAAATTATCCTAAAAATCTAAGATCTAATAAATATATGAATTAAATTAGAATCTAGAAAATACGAACATGTATGTTATACTAGAACAATAGAACATAATTAGCATGTCAATTCTAACTAGAAATTTAAATACTCATGAGCATGTAAATTATATTATAAAATTATAAAATAAAAAGACATGCAAATTATGGTAGAAAATGAGGAATCATACTCATATAACAAAATACAACTATTACTAGAACCGAACGGCATGAATAATATATTGATATTAAAATTACTGTAAATTCCTAATCATGAATTTACGCAATGAAACAGTGGACTTATATACACATTCTGAAATTTCTATTCATGCACTGTAGGTAAATAAAACTATTTTTGTTTTTCCCCAATACATGCAGTTTATGCAACAACATAAGAAACTAGTTGTTTACTTGAATAAATTTAACTTTCTAAGCATATCACTAAAGAAAATGTATTTTTGGCGACTAAATTTTTAGTCGCCAAAAGTAAGGTTTTTAGTCGCCGAAATACTTTCCCGACTAAATATTTTAGTCGCTGGCTTTGTCGCAGGTAGATTGTCGGCGAAGGTATTGGCGACTAAAACAAATTTAGTCGTCAAAAGTCCTACAAAATGGCAACTAATGTTTTAGTAGGCAAAAGTAACAGGTATTCGCAACAAAATAGATTTAGTCGCTGATGAGGCAAATTGGCGACTAATATATTAGTCGCCCAAAGGATACTATTTTAATTTAACTCACATCTTCAGCTATTAAATTTTTTGTCACAAAAACTTCAAATATCTACGGCGACCAAATTGTTAGTCGCCAATAGTGTTGTTTTAGCTACTAAATATTTTGTCACAGAAAGTCCCATTCTTGTTTAGCTACTACACAGGTTAGTCGCCCAAAATCTTCTCTTTTTTTTTTTTTTGCTACCAAATGTTTTGTTGCCTATGATATAATTATTATGTTTTGGCGATTAAATATTTAGTCGCCATAAGTGTTTTTTTTTTTTAGCTACTAAATAATTTGTCACCTAAACTGTTTTCAATTCGTTTTGGCTACTAAATATTTAGATGCCAAAAGATTTATTTCTTTTTGGCTACCAATTGTTTTGTCGCCAAAAACATTATTTTATGTTTTTTTTTTTCATTTTAATAAATTTTTTCACAACCTATATGTATCCACCGCAACCTGTAATAGGTATACAAACAAAACAATACATATCTGTTATCACCTATTCCACAACGCATATTTCACTTCCAACCATCAAATAAAAAAGAACACCTTTTAATGTAAACTTATATACAAACCAACTATATATATTCCAATTACAAATAATAACGTCATACATAACAAATACATTACCAAAACAATGTCCTCCATACACAAAATATTTTTACTATATTATGCATTGTAATGACCATTTGGCATGGTATAAATTACCATGGTAATATGTACCACGACAAAAGGTAATCTATATATACCACGACAATTAATACAAGTTCCAAAAGTATTATGTACCCCGCCAAAAATTATATGTACGATTCATCCAAATTCTATACAAAAAGTAGAGGACGACAAAAAACTTCCCAAATGTTCAAAACTGTGAATTATCCTCAGTACAAAAAAAATGGAAGATCCACATGTCAATGCCAAAAGCCATTTACACAACAAAAATTACACCCATTAGTTCCATAGTAAACAAAAAGTTACAGCCATCTACAAAACACAAATTGCAAGGATGTCAATTGTAATTGAAATTGTATTTAAATATAGTTTGAATTTAGGAAGTAATGGTTAAAAATTTTTAACTGTTGAAACTAGGACACATAAAATGAATCTTCTAAATGCGGAGTTGGAAACATAAAATGAGATGGAGAGAGTATTATAAGTTTTTAATTATCACTTTACAACACTTCTCATATCAGCTTTCTCCATCGTATGTGTACGCTTCTTTCACACTCCAACCCCAACATGGTGCTCACTTGGTCTTATAGAAAATCTAAGATCTAAATCTCCACAATGACAATTTGTGAAAATGTGGAAAGGTATGTACTGTGTACAATATTGTACTAGAATAAAGCTTAATATACTTCTAAGCACTTGGAAACTCGATGCAAAGGTATGTACTGTGTAACATTTACATTAGCTTATAGAATAAAGTCTACTTAAATGTTTTGGTATTGTCAAAATCTTGGCAATCATGATCGAATGAGACTTCATTTCATACCAAAGCTCATATGATGTTCACGATCAAGATTAGTTCGATTCTAGACATGAGTCATTTACACCCCCTAAACATCCAATGCGGTGGGTGCCATAAGTATGATTTCAAGTTGGCAACAACTACAACCACTAACCACTAACCATCTGTCTCCACAAGTCCTACTTGACACGTGCTAATTACATACATGTGCTAATTACGTGCTAATCACGTCCCGTCTGTCCCCACAGGTCCTACTTGACATGAAAAAGCTACCTGTGCCATCCATAGAGTGGTTCGGAGGCTGATTTGAATTTTCGGCCCTCAAAGGCCTTTTTCAGCTAAGTTTATGGTGTTTTTCACGCCAACTCCCAACGTACGCCTGCTAATTACGTCCCGTCTAACCCCACAGGTCCTATTTGACATAAGGAAGCTACCTGTGGCATCCATAGAGTGGTTCAAGGCATGCTTCCAATTTCCGGCCCCAAAAGACTTTTTTCCACTAAGTTTATGGCATTTTTCACGCCAACTCCCAACGTATGCGTGCTATTTTCATTCCGTCTATCCCCACAGGTCCTATTTGACATGAGGAAGCTACCTGTGCCATCCATACAGTGGTTCGGGGGCTGATTTGAATTTTCGGCTCTCAAAGGCCTTTTTTGACTAAGTTTATGGCGTTTTCACGCCAACTCCCAATGTACACGTGCTAATTACGTCCCGTCTATCCCCACAGGTCCTATTTGACATGAGAAAGCTATTCGTGGCATCCATAGAGTGCTTCGGGGGCTGCTTTCAATTTTTGGCCCTCAAACACCTTTTTCAGCTAAGTTTATTGCGTTTTTTATGCCAACTCCCAACCTACGCATGCTATTTACATCCCGTCTATCCCTACAGGTCCTATTTGACATGAGGAAGCTACCCGTGGCATCCATAGAGTGGTTAGGGGGCTGCTTTCAATTTTCGGCCCTCAAAGGCCTCTTTCGGCTAAGTTTATGGCATTTTGGTGAGACCCTTTTGGTTCAGGGGTTGATGAGACCCTTTTGGTGGCTGAGGTACATTGTAGTAATTGTAACTTTACTATGAACCAATAATGGCTTGCATGCACATTAGATTAGTCCAGTTGTACTAGGTATATTGTAGTAATTGTAAATTCATTCCAAGTTCACTTGGTTTATTCAATTAGTCTGAAATCTCAAATGACATTCAATTGGATGTGGCTCCTAATTTAGTAACTGCCCCCATATTCATAGGCTCATCGTACCCAATTTTGGGAAACTTAATATTTCATTGAAATCATGTAGTTACCTTATGGAAATCAGATTACAGTCCTTTGCTTAATGTATCGAAACACCAGGTCGTCTGCTGCAAAGTCTACTCACATTATGCCTCAAAACCTATTTGAAGCATAGAGGAAAAAAATAAAAAATAAAAAAAAATAGCACAATCCCCATTATATTAACTTGATTCCACGTTAAGCTCGGGCAATTTGTTCTCAAATTTTCCATCTTCTTCATTAGATGGCACCTCTGGGCAAGTTGATGTGGCCTCGACTTGCTGATGATGTTGCTCCATAGCTGCTATGTCGGGAGGACTGAACTCCATATCATTCTAGCAAGGTGAATAAAATTAGAACAATTATTATTATTATTATTATTATTATTATTATTATTATTATTATTATTATTATTATTATTATTATTATTATTATTATTATTATTATTATTTGGTAAATAATAATTATTTTTTTAATTAATCATGTTTTGTTATTGCTTTTATTTGTAATTCCTATCATAGAGAATGTAATTAACATTTTGGGGCCTAAGTGATTTATAACCATGTTGGTTTGGCCTCATTTTTGTGGCTTGTCATGGTCATTATATGAGTTAGGTGTCTGTGCTATAGGTTAGGCCATGGCGGCTTTGTTTAGTTGAGTTTTTAGAATGTGTTTACTTTTTCACACAAGTTTCTAATTTTTCAAAAAAAAAAAAAAAAAAAAGTCAGAAAACAAGTTCTCAAAACTTAAGCAAAAAGAGAAATAACAAGATTTTAAATAGAGAATTGAGAAATAAATCGGTGTTGGTTGGAGTAAATCGAGCAATTAATATATCAAAAACTGAGTGACAATGCTCAATTTTTTGAAATCAGCGTTCACAAAAACTAAAATAATAATAATAAAAAGAGTTCTATAACAATTGAATAATTTGTTTGACTATCAATTGGGTCATGAATCAGATATAAATTGATATGTATCATGAATTGGTCGAAACATATGTGATTTTCATTTCTATTCATATACCAAAGTGTATTAGCATCAAGAGGCTAAAAATATATGCATCGACAAATATTTAAAACCATACTAGATAGTAGGATAAACAGATGTGAAGACCATTACTTGAGGGAAGAAGGTTGATGGCATGAGGGATGAGAAGAGAGTTGAAGTCGTGCATGGTGCCCTTTGTGAAAGGTCAGGATCATCATTTGGGCTGTGAATGGGACACCCACTTATGCTGTTTGGTTCTCCATTTTCATCTGTTGCATGGGATAACGAATTGTAAATTGTTGTTGGTGAATCATTCCTAAAATTAAACACGACAAATTTATCAGTTTCAACGGACAATCCAATTATTACTTAAAAAATGTAGGAACTAAAGAATACTATGCCCATAATCTGTGTTTACATCAATAAATTTCTTTTTGCTGATAAAAAAAATGAATTTAACTAGTAAAGTGGAAGATATTAATCATAGGAAGAGTAGAGGTTTGATCAAAATCACACATTCAATCATATTATTGTTCAAGCTATTGAGTTAAGTACTTTAAATATTTGCCATAACTACCATTCTTAATATTTTTGTGTAGAGGTTAACAGATTTGATAGAGAAACATATTAAGGTTATTTTATCCATATATACCTTAGAGGGATAAAAGGATGATCATGAGAACTACAAAAAATATGGTTTTGATTGTCTCCATTCTGTGGCATCCAACTAACTAAATCATTTTGGAATGAGGTTGTTGGCATCCCCACTTGTGCTTCAAAGAACATTTGCCCCCAGTGAATTCATCTGCTTTTAAGAGAAAGAAATGATTGTTATTTTCCTATACGTACGAAAATTAGAAACACAATACAAGTTGAAAATACACATTTAGTTTGATTACCTGCATACTTTGATGGTCGAAACTCGACAAATGATCACCCATTAAGTATTTCTATAATATGAAAAACAGGGGGATTAAAAATGAATAAATGAATTAATCAGTTTTTGAGATATTTTATTCCTAGTTACATTACCTTCCTTTGTATGACATGATTCATTGACTCCAAGAAGTACTTTTCACATGACTCGAGTTCTTCCATTGATGTAAACCCTAGTATGTCCGACTCAAATATACTTTGAATTGATTTGTGCATACACAAAACAATTTACACATATTACTTTCAATAATCCATCAAAATTCATGAGAAAGAAAGGAAAAGAGGGGAAAAGGTATCAAACCACTTAAATCAAACATATTTACCACATCAAACCCATAAAACCCTAGAAATTAAACCACTTAAACCAAACTCATTTTAGAAATCAACATGAAATTAGACTTGGTAAATCATGTAAAACCCTAGAGCAAGAGTGAGAATAGGGGAAACAGAGGGGGAGAGACAGAGATAGAGACAGACAGAAACAAAGACATAGAGACAGAGAGCGAGTGAGCGAAAAAGACATAGAGACAGAGAGCGAGTGAGCGAAAAAGACAGACAGAGAGCGAAAGCGCGAGAGAGAGAAGGGAGAAGAATAAAAAACCTGTTCATATTGCAGCAGTAGCGGTGGTGATTTGCAGCGGTGATGATGTGCAGCGGACGTCGGCAACAGTAGTGAGGGACTTCGGTGAAGGAAGAAGAGGTGAGGTTCTTTGTGTGAGAGAGAGACAGAGCAAAGGGTGTAAATATATAAGCGCGTATCTGTTAAAAAAAATTAAAAATTCTGGGCGCGTCAAATTTTTTCTCACATTTTAGCGACTAACATTTTTTAGTCGCCATAAGTTCACTATTTGGCGACTAATTATTCTTTTGTCAAACAAAATTGAGTATACTTGTAGACACCCCATTTTTGACCATCCTCAAGACTTGGACGTCATCGTTTGAACACTCGATGATCATCCATGTTTGTGTTCGTTTTGAGTTCCCGGAGGTCTCGGCCGCGCACCTTGCCTCAAGATCTCTCAACTTGTCTATTCTGTACTTGGTTGTGGACCAAACACCTATGTTTTTGCTTCTGAGGGAAGAGGGTGGCTTGTTGGCCATTTTCTCAGCCCACCGACCAAGGCCTGAGGCTATTGGCTCCTTTTTCTTGCCATCGGCCAAGATTGTTGGCCGATCAGCACTATGTTTGGTTGGCCAGCCTTTGTTTTGGTCGATCGGCCACATTTTCTGGCCGAGGCCTTTTCTTTTCCTTTTTCAGGCATTGTGCGTGCCAACTGTGCCAGCTAGTGAGCACAGACTCTGCGCTCCATACACGTGTATGGAGGGATTTGAGCCTTCTTTAGCTTCTCTTGGAAGCTTTGCAAAATTGGATTTCTATAAAAGGAGGGCCTCCTCTCTCTTTCCAGAGGTTCAGCCAACTGATATAGAAGTTAGATATATCTCTCCCTATATCTCCCTCTCTCTAGATTTGTGTGTGTGTTTGAGCTCAAAAGTGTGTTTTGTTCTTACTATTGCACACAAACACCTAGCACTACACTATCCTTGGTTGCTGAGGCACTAAAAGGTTGATTTCAGAGTTTTTGAGTTAGTTTTGATCCAAGAAGGATGCTGGAGTTGGTGTTCTTGAAGTGTTCTTCAAGGGTGAGTCAACTTGCTTTTGATACCCCATTTTGGCTTGAGCTTTTACACATACTTCTATATTGTTTTAAGCTTAACTCTAAACTACAAAAAGTTCTGTTTTTGTATGCTAAATATGTTTGTTTAAGGTCACTTTTGGGTTGGGGGTTGTCTACCCCCTCTTAGGCCTTGTTTGGCCTCTTTTTGTGCCTTCCTCTTTGGGCTTTGGAACCCTTTTGTTTTGACCTTCTCACCACTAAAATCCAGAGGATTTTCAGTGGTGGAGAAGTGGTTTTGAGGTCTTGAATAGGAGAGGAACACCCCCTTCCCTTTGTGTCTCATTTGCTTGTGTTGTTGGCTTATAAGAGTAGCATGTTTACTTAGCATGTCTTGGTTCTATTTCAGCACTTTTTGGTGGTTTTTAGGACCTGCCTTAACTCTATTCCATGTTGGTTTGATGGCATCTTGCATGCTCCACATACTTGTAGAGTAATCTAGCATGTTTGCATAACATGTATCTTGTGTTTGGACCATTATTCTTGCATGTTTTGGCTCGACTCCAAGGAGCTTTCCCTCATGTTTTACCATGTTTAAGCTCTGTTTGGTATTGATTTGATCATATATGCATTGCTTTGTATAGCCTTAGTTCATCCTAGCTTGTTAAACTTTGTGCACCAAGTTGCTAGCATGCATTGTTTTGACTATTCTCATGATTTGGCATCATTTGAAATCACATTTCAGTCCATGTTTCATGCTTGTATGCTCTCATTTTCCATCCTTTCAATGCTTTGAAGAGTTGGTGTCTTATGCTCCATGTTTGGGTCATTGTGCATGTCTCCATGATTAGGTCTTTGGGATGCCATCTCATTGGGTTTCGGGGCTTATTTTGACATATTATAACTCTATTTTTCATTGCATAATCCATACCATGAGTGGTTGTGATCGATATAGTGTAATGCTCCCTTTGTAGCCTTGCATGCCCCTTGTTTGTGCCCATCTTTTTAGCATGTTTTGGCCTTATCACATGCATGTTCTAGCCTTGTTTTGGCTTGCCCTAGGACTGTTTTAAGTTCCCTTGGCCCTTTGGGGCTTGGTTGATATAGCCATGATGTGAGCCCCTTGACTAGCTTTGAGCATTGGGTCTATTGGCATGCTATGCTTCCCTTGTGCGCATGATTTGGCATCATTCCTCACATGATTTTAGAGTTCGTGGCATTGTCACATTATCATGTTCATCCCTTCTCGCTCATGCTTGAGAGTTGTATCCTTGTGCCTAAGTGGTAGGCCATTACCTTTGCATGCTTATTGTGCATCTCATTCCATCATTCCTTGGCGCTATTGGCCACTGATTTTGGACATGACTGAGGTCTGTCCATCTTTAGTTTAAGTCCATTCATCATGTTGTTCAATGTTGCATGCTTGTCTACCTTTGCATGCCATACATGTTTGTATATCTAGGTTGCGTCTTGCATGTTTGTTAGTTTGCATCTTGTCACATGTTAGCTTAGGTTGTATTACATTTGGCATGTTTGCTACCTTAACCTCATGTGTATGTTCGAGTCATATTGCATTTGGCATGCTTATGTCGCATTACATTAGTTGCATGTTTTGCATTGTATTTGGCATACATGCATTGCACTTAGTTTGGTTTGAAGTGTCAAACCAAACATAAGAAACGAGGGATCTTCATACTTGAAGTGACGAAACGTCCCTCAATCCTTAGTCGCCGACGCGCTTGATCCAAGCATGATAGAGTTCTAGGCATTCATATGTTTTGTTGCATTCATTCCACATTAATTTATGCAATTGGCACCTTTGGCCATCATGTATTGAAATGCGTGATTAGTGGCCCAAGGGTTGAGAGCCATACTCCCTCGAGCTCATAGCATGATAGGGAGAGTGGCTGTGCACACATTGTCTTGTAAATGCCTTGCCATGCACTGTCTGTCCTCTGCTGTAGCAAAAATAGTTTTCTGCAGGAATAAATGGCCGGTCGGCCATCTTCAGCGCCGGCCGGCTACAAAAATCCAACCGATGGCCCCACTTTTGGTCAATGACCATCCTTCCATGGCCAGTGGTCCTATCTCTTGGACGGTGATATCCCGAAGTGCTCAGGGAGTGGTTCAGAAACAGCCTTGGGACTTGTGCAGCTTTCAGAGGCATAAAACAGTGCAAACAGAGGCAACATGTGGCATGGCAACGAGTTTCCGAGCAAGGCGAATCGAGCATGCATCATCCAATCATTTCGAGGCGGAGCTACGGCGGCCTATTTAATTTCATACTTAGATTGTTTTGTAATTAATTTGTTAATTAATTAGAGGTTTTTTAATATTTAATTAGCTAGGGTAGTTGATTAATTACTCGGTTTGTATTATTTATTCAGACCCTCCGTCGAGAGGGCGAATTTTGTAATAAGTGTGCGTGCGTGTGTGAATTTCTTCCAACCCCACGTCTTTCTCCCTTTTACTTACTTGCTTTTAATGGTTAGTTTTAGGTCATGTTTCAATTAGCATACTTATGTCAGCATGTTTGCATACATTCAATCGTATTGCACGCACCGAGTTCGGTGCATCATACTAATTGCATAGTATTTCAATTCCAACTTGGATACGTGTATCGAGTTGTCGCATTTCACATGCCATTCTTAGATTAGCCGAGCCTATTCTAGTTGCATTTTGCATGTGTTGCATTAGCCATCTTAACATAAACTACGATCATGCATGATTTCTAACTAGTTTCTTGTTTTGGTTCGGAGTATACTGTGAGTGTTTATGCTTTAGCATCTTGCATGTGTATAAGTGTTAACATGACAGCATGCTTACCATGAGGCCAATTGCTTATGTGATATAACTGCCTGAATGCATGTGGGTGAAGGTTAGATTGCTTGAATTGAAATAATTCATCGAAATTCGTGTTTTAGCCTACTTGCAAGTAGCAAAATTCAAAACCATTTCCAAACAAACGGATATGCGATGCTTTGTTCCAAGTTAGGCGATCTAGTCTATACTTGTTTTGCTGTACGCATCACGTAGTAAAGATTAGCCAATTAACCGAAATAAGAACTCATGTGTTTTCAAAAACAATATATCATGTTTAGTAGTAGCCAATCTTTGATCGGGCGAGCGAGAGTGCTCATAGCTGACTTTCCCCAATCGTACCCAAGTTCCCGAGCCGAGGCAACTTTGGTGATGACGAACACGTGGCCTTAGGCAACGAGTCAGGGTTTCCTAAATTTCCCCAAAAATAAAATATTTAGGTGGCGACTCTGTATTTGGTGAAGCAGTCCATGTTTGGCACTTTTTTCTTAAAAATCAGTTTTTCAAAACGATTTGCCAGATTTGGACTCTTTGGTGATTTATCAATCTTGCATTGCACTTTGCTAGATCAGATTAAGAACCGTGACATTTGAGTTCGAACTATAGTAAGCCCAAATGAACAAAACGAGAATTTTCCCGGGACGTTTGGGGACGTCTACAATACCACGATTAAAAAAATTTTAGTCACCAAAACTAAATATTTGCCGACCAAATTATTAGTCGCCAAAGAGTAACAGTGCAAATATGGCTATTATTTGGTGACAAAATTTATTTTAGTTGACAAAAATTAGTATACTACAACTAAAATAAAATTTAGTAGCTGAAAAACAAGAATAATGGCGACTAATAATTTTTTTAGTCACCTATTGTGAAAAATTTACCGACTAATGCTTTTTTTAGTTGCCAATAAATAATATACGTCGGCTAAAATAATTTAGTAGCAAAAACCTGAACAACGGTGACCAAAATAATTTTTAGTCGCCAAAAATTGAACTTTTGGCGACTAAATCCCTTTTAGTCACCAAATTTGGTCGCCAAAAGTGTAAATTGTTGCAGCGATGTACATCATGTATGCAACAGTAGTCCAATAGATGCTACAATTCCTTCAGAAAACACAACAGTAGTATGCATATATATTTTTTATTAGAGCAATGTACACTAACCGAAGCATATATGAATCTATTTAATAATTTTATGAGAAATAAATAATCTATTTTAAAATTATTACATAAATTGTATATTTAAATAAAATAAACAAAATCATATTTAATAATTTAAATTACATATCAAGAAATCATGAAATTAAATAATATGTTGAACATAAATAAATATCAAAACAAATTATTGAAATAAGAGAAGGAAGCAAAGCGAAGCCTATGTGATACTACAGTCTCCTTAAAATAGATTCACTGCCTTACTGTGGGTGCTGGAGGTATGTCGGCGTCTGTCTCCCAAAATACGACGATTTAGACCCACTAACGCAGAACTACCTTCTGGTTAGCTCTGGTGAACTAACAATGACAGCACTCTCTCACACAAGAAGAATAATCTAAGAGCAGACTGACTATCACTTGAGAGCAAAAGAATTTCTGTATTGAAACCAAGGAAGATGGCCTTTTTTTATACATGTGGTAATGTGGTTTGGAAATACTCTTGGATCCTGAAGGACGTTCCTGATCCTCTGATTGCCACCTAAAAAGGGATTAACACTCCGGTCGGGAGTGCCAGAATTAGCACTTCGACGGACAAGTCAGTATATGTGTCACATTTGCTTATGTCTCAAGTTTCTTGGGGTTATCTCTCACATACCTCTCTTTGACTGATGTTCCTCTATTTATATCCGCCTTTGGGCCTCAAGGTCGAGCCCACTTTTAATCCATCCTGTGGTTGTTCACTCGGCTCCTTCTATCGTAAACCAATTCCCACTCGGCTCCTCGCTCAACTGGTTCTATGGCTGATTAGGATGCTCGGCTTCTGCATCGTACAAAACGGGGCCGAATATAACATATATCTTGATTTTCCAAACGTGTACTCAGCCTCTTTGCATCTCCTATTATTCAGCTCCCACAATTGCCCCCCAAACACCCCACTAACAACAGTTGGCGTGTTTGGTTTCAAACTTGAAAAGTCCAAACAAAAATTCAGTGGTTAACCTCATTCCAATGCGAGTGTCAGAACGCACACGCTTTTTGGTCATCATTACAATTCCCCGCCCCTTTGTAAGCTTCCTTCGTTTATTGTGATTTAAAACTTCGTTGTCCCTTCGAATGCATATTTTTTGAATACTCAAAGGTCCTGGTCTGCCTTTTGATATACCTCTTCCATTTCATGACCTCTGCAACCTCCTTCCGTTTCTCATTGTCTCCTCTGCTTCGTATAAGTTCTCTTCTCCTTCATTTCAAGTCCCATTTCCTTGTTTGTTTTTAGTTTAGTGTACTCCTTAGACTAGCTAGGATGGAAAAATATTTGAAAGACCTCCTTTCTACGGATCGAATTTCTGGTTTTCGACGCCATTTTTCTATCCCCGATGATGTCCATTGGTCACTCATGACAAACAGCACCCTTGATATGGAGAGGACTAATGAAAGTACAATCATTTTTCCTCTTCTATCAATTGCTGAGGGCGGAGTCCGTTTCCCTCTCCACCTATTCCTTAGGGTCGTCCTTTGCCATTGGGGTCTAATCCTTTCTCAACCTAATGTAAATTTTTTCCGAATCATAATGGGGATTATAGAGTTGAACCAACACCTTAGGATCAATCTTGGCATACCTGCTATTCGACATTGTTATGCCTTGGCCAAATCTTCTAGCTGGCAAGGGCGCTATTTTCTCAGGGCCAAGGACACCGACCATCACTTGGTGACTATACTTGCCAGCTCTGGCAAGCGAGTTGATGATGTCATGGTCGTTGTTCGAGGTAACTGGAAATTCGGCCAAGGCGAAGATCACCTAGATTCTATACCTAGACGAAGATGCAAACTAGGCGACCGTATAGTTCCTTATGTTTATCTACTTTATATTTACTCGGCTTTCTTTCCACGTACTTATCGTTTTATTTGTGCAGGCAACGATTTGAAGAAAGTTCTGGTTTCGGCCGACGACGCTGTGCTTGTGGAAATCAAAACCGCACTCCAGTTCTTTGGTCGTCCAAACCTCCAGAAGCAAAGGAGGGCGACCCATATACTTCTGAGGTACGAGCCGACTTAAACAACGTTTTCGGCCACGGACAACATTCCGACTCCACGGGGCAAACAGCAACTCACGGCCCTTATCTTCCCCTGCTTCAAAAGCCTTAGGCAGATTGGTTTGGAAGCTTCTAATTCGGAGCAGGCCGAAAAACCAGTAGCTGAGGAAGTCACCGAGCAACCGAGGATGCCTGCTTTGGAAGCTGAAGAAGTTGACGAGGCTCTAAATTCGGCTTTTCAAGAAGCCGGCCTTAGTCCATCCAACCCTCCGTCCACTTCAGGTCAAGGGGACGTCTCATTTGAAGATATTTTTACTGATTTAGGAGATCTCCCCGGCTCGTATCCTGAGAACATAGCGGGGGAATCGCTTACATAGCTGGCAAGGAGGAAAAATGCCGAACGGATGGTTGCCCAGAGGAGGGTCGAGACCATCCGTTCTGAACCTACTACGACGACTGAGTCTTCTCCGCCTGTTATCGTGAAAGAAACGGCTCAAATTGAGATGGCTGAGACGGAGTAGATAGTTGAACGGTCGAGTTAGGAAGCCGATGAAAGGGAGGAGAAACATCCTGCCGAGAGCGAAGCCAACCCTAAGGAATCACTCACCGATAAACGGCCGCAGTTGGAGGACTCAGACTCGGTCGTGCCATTCATTGTCTAGCCAAGGATAAAGAACGTGCCGATTGCGTCCGATGCGTCGGCTCTCAAAGATCCGACAATAGCCTTGAGTATGGCTTCCTCAATTTCCCTACCGGTTAACAGGGCGACTTTTTGTGCGAAGCCAGATCTACTGTCAATAGCATTAGCCGCTCAATCGGCCCTATTGGTACATGACGTAACCTTATTTTCAGCTTTCCGCCTATATGCATGTAAACGTATATTATTATTTATTACTTTTACTTTTAAACTCTAACTCTTGTTTTGCAGACGGTGGGCAGGATAGCCAAGATCGGCCATCGCCAACATGATGCTATTGAGCAGATCGGCTTTCTGAAAGCCGAAATTAAAAGTGAGAAGAGCAAGGCCGTGGAGGCCTTACAAAGAGCTAAGTCTGAGGCGGCGAAAGCGGCGGATGAACGCGCAAAAGCTGACGCTAAGGCACAAAAGGCGAAGAGTTCTGACCAGCTTAGATTGGCCACCGAGGAGAGGGCAAACGCGAGTGAAGACGTGCTCAAGTTGGCTAAAGAAGTGATTGCCAAACTGGAAGCCGACTTGGAAGAATCGAAGAAAGTGAAGAAAATAGCCGACTCCGAGATTTCCAAAGCGTTCCAAGCTAGGAAGGACGCCGTCTTGGAGAACTATGTGGAGAAAGTCCCCAAATTCGAGAATCGGGGCTTCAAACACGGCTGGCTTAAAGCCGTCACTGCTGCTAATGTGATATTGGCCCAGCCGATTACATACGAGTAGGTGGACATTGAGCTGCTGGAGTCTAACCCCGAAGATTGACTAGGGTAACATTTTAAATTTTGTTAGGCAACTTCGATGCATGGTTCTTGTAAATTTTTGCTAGTAGATTTCTGTTAGTTTAAGGTAATTTTCATATATAAAATGACCACCATTTGTACTCAATTTATTAATGAAAATTTCCTTTGCTTTTTACTATTATCTATACTCAATCTTTGTTATTTAATGAAGATATTTGCTTTTCACTCCTTTAGGTAAAATGACTACTGTCTATTGTGTGTGCTAGCTATCGATCCAGTAGGATGTAGGATCATGAAATGAGTAAATTAAATATCCCACTAAATAGTTGCCGATTAGATAACTGCGTATCTTGGCAATTTAGCAATTTAGCCGAATGAATTCATGAACATGCCCCTGCCCCAGTTAATGGTGGCTCATGGAAAGTCTGGGGCACATGATCCAATCGGCGCAAGGCCTTGAGATTTGGTCGATTAGATTAGCGAATCCTTAGCCTCTAAGATTAACGAATCTGCTCCTACCCAGTTAATGAACTGGAATGCCAAATATCGATGGCTCATGGAATGGCTGGGGCACATGATCTAATCGGCGCAAGGCCCTGAGATTTGGTCCATTAGATTAGCGAATCCTTAGCCGCTAAGATTAACAAATTTGCCTCTGCCCCAATTAAGGAATGAACTGGAATGCTGAATATTAGTGGCTCATAAAATGGCTGGGGCACATGATCCGATCGGCGCAAGACCCTGAGATTTGGCGAATTAGATTAGCGAATCCTTAGCCGCTAGGATTAACGAATCTGCCCCTGCCCTAGTTAATGAACTGGAATGCCAAATATCGGTAGCTCATGGAATGGCTGGGGCACATCATCCAATCGGCACAAGGCCCTGAGATTTGGCCGATTAGATTAGCGAATCCTTAGCCGCTAAGATTAACGAATCTGCTCCTATCCAGTTAATGAACTGGAACGCCGAATATCGGTGGCTCATGGAATGGCTGGGGCACATGATCCAATCGGCGCAAGTCCCTGAGATTTGGCGCATTAGATTAGCGAATCCTTAGCCGCTAAGATTAACAAATCTGCCCCTGCCCCAGTTAAGGAATGAACTAGAACGCCGAATATCGGTCGCTCATGGAATGGCTAGGGCACATGATTTGATCAGTGCAAGGCCCTGAGATTTGGCCAATTAGATTAGCAAATCCTTAGTCGCTAAGATTAACGAATTTGCCCCTGCCCAGTTAATGAACTGGAATGCCGAATATCGGTGGCTCATGCAATGCGAGCATTGATAAGATCGCCTCAAGAGCGCGGCCCCTGTAATCAATAAATGGGGCGGGGGCTACGTGTGCAAATATGCCATTGTTGCATTCTAATCCAACAAATTAGGAGAAGAAAAAAGAAGTGTGGACAACTATGGATGTCAAGAAAACTATTTTTCAACAACATGGAGGAAAATAGGACACTCACAGAGCTGGACGCAGAGATGAACCGGGGTGGCGAGCTTACGCGCAAGGTGAGTAGGACGTCGAGGGAGCGTGAGAAACGCCAATCCCCACGTCACCGAAGTAGGTCACCCCAAAGGGAAAAACAGCAACGAGGTAACTTCCCTCGTTCAAGAGGTGAAACCAGTGCGATACTGTGCCCGTTGAGTTTTTCGGTGTTTGTTGGGAACAAACCGATGACGAAGGCGGATTCCATCATCCGCAATCCAAATGTAGTAGTTGAGTTTGCGCAACAGATTTTTCCGCCAGAAGTTTAGCAGTCCATGGTCAGCCAGGCTGATTACGAAGTTTTCCGGGAGGGTGTTCATGGAGCAGTAAAGGGTCTGTACACCTCCTACAAAATTGGCATGCGTCTGCGTGCTGCATGAAGAGAAATAGAGCAAAAGGATGCTCGCATTCAGAGCTTGCTAGCTCGCACGGAGAAGGCCGAACATGAGCCGAAGAGAACTAGCACCTCTAAGGCTCACTCGGCGAGTCAAGTGAATCCGATTGTCGCGGAGCAAGTAAATCGCTGAATTTTGGATCACGCGATCGCCAACCAAGATACCACCAGTATGTTCGCAATTGAATCAGTGAAGGCTAGGTCCTATGAAAAAGGCTTTCATGACGGTCGAAAAATTGGAATAGATAAAACTAAGGACAAACTAGCTAAAGAGGTCTGCCGATGCAAAAATCGCGGATTTAAGCATGGATGGACCAAGGCACTCCAAGCAGCGGGCGTTAATCCGGTGTCACCCTTATATCAAAGCTATACTTTTCCATTCGAGGCTTACGAAGCCGAGAAGACTAATGACGAGGGAGGCGCCGAATAATTTTGTATTTTATTTTTATTTTTTTAAATGTAAAGCATGTACTTATGATCTATTGAATAAAATGTATCATTCTGGATGTCGATATGTCATTTCAATCATTGCTCTATATTTCCAACTCATGTTCTCATTTTTCTTCCTTCAATTTATAGACAATTAATGCCTACAGATTAAGTTGCCTACTACTACACGTTGATCACAATATCCACAAAATGAGCTCCGGATTCGGAGGATTATTCGGCTCAAACATGTCAATCACGAAGGCCGTTCCGAATTCGGAGACTTATTCGGCCCAAACATCATTCACGCTGGGCGCTTCGAATTCGGATACTTATTCGGCCCAAACATGCTTTTCACGATTGGCGCTCTGAATTCGGAGACTTATTCGGCCCAAACGTGTTTTTCACGATTGGCGCTCCAAATTCGGAGGCTTTTTGTGGCCAATCGTGATTTCCTCAAAGGGCGTTCCGAATTCGGAGGCTTATTTGTGTTGGCCCAAACATCATTCGCAAAAAGGCGCTCCGAATTTGGAGACTTATTCAGCTCAAACGTCATTTACGCTGGGCACTCCGAATTCGGAGGCTTCTCTATGTTGGCCCAAACGTCATTCGCGAAAGGGCTCTCCGAATTCGAAGACTTATTCGGCCCAAACTTCATTCACGAAAGGGTGCTCCGAATTTGGAGACTTATTCGGCCCAAACATCATTCACGCTAGGTGCTCTGAATTCGGAGGCTTCTCTATGTTGGCCTAAACATTATTCGCGAAAAGGCACTCCGAATTCAAAGACTTATTCGGAGACCATGTGGTCGTGGGTTCGATTTCCACAGACGACGCCAATTGTGGTAATGTGGTTTGGAAACACTCTTGGATCTTGAAGGACATTCCTGATCCTCTGATTGCCACCTGAAAAGGGATTAACACTTCGGTCGAGGGTGCCAAAATTAGCACTCCGACGGACAAGTCAGTATATGTCTCACGTTTGCTCATGTCTCAAGTTTCTTGGGGTTATCTCTCACATACCTCTCTTTGGCTGATATTCCTCTATTTATATCCGTCTTTGGGCCTCAGGGTCGGGCCCACTTTTAATCCACCGTGTGGTTGTTCACTCGGCTCCTTCTGTCGTAAACCAATTCCAACTCAGCTCCTCACTCAACTGGTTCTATGGCCGATTAGGATGCTCGGCTTCTGGATGGTACAAGACTGGGCCGAATATAACATATATCTTGATTTTCCAAACGTGTACTCGACCTCTTTGCATCCCCTATTATTCGGCTCCCACAATACACAATAGGGAAGAGAGAGAGAGAGCTTCCCAGCCATGAAGGTTGGCCACAAATGCAGTTAAAACTGTCCAATAATTTATGCAAAACTGATGGATAATTAGTGTATAAGTTATACGCACTTTATATACACATATGTGTATATTTGTAGCCACTAAACAAACCTGGCCCAAAAAGGTAGGTTGGTGGACTACCAATCTGGCCTAGCCCAAACCTAACCCAGCAAGCCTCAAGCCAAGTCCCAAGATTCACGACCCAGACCCAAATTGGCTTGATTCGGTCCGAACAGGTAGGCAGTACGCTTGCGCGCGTATGGCAATTTTTGC
The DNA here is from genome assembly GCA_025200525.1 of Camellia lanceoleosa. Lineage (NCBI taxonomy): Eukaryota > Viridiplantae > Streptophyta > Magnoliopsida > Ericales > Theaceae > Camellia > Camellia lanceoleosa. The sequence goes on along the minus strand of CM045770.1, from coordinate 119,234,100 downwards.
ATTACCAACTTAGACCATAGTTTTGGTCCAAACTCATCCTTAAAGCATCCATAACTCCCTTTATTCAAAAAAATTGGATGTCCCAAAAAGCTCATGCCCTTATCAAAATCTTGAGATTTAAATGCCCTTATCACTATTCTCAATACCTCATTCATGAAGCCAACTTCATAAGACAATTTCTCATTCAATTATCAATGATTTTTTATCATTTTTTTTGTGGTGTAAAGATCTTGTTACAAAAAATCTAAACTCATTTGATCCCACCTCAACTAGTGGTTGGGACCTACTTTAATTTTATGTGAAAGTCACCATAAAACTATTTTTTCTGACATTAAACATATCATCTGTACATTTTATAACATTAATAATAGCCTTAAAATTTTCATTAAAAAAAAAAAAAAAAAATCTATGGCAAGGGCAGTTTTGTGTCTTAAGGTAAATTAAAAACAGTGTCTTATACTCTTTTATGAATCATTTTGTTAATCAAACATATTTTAATTAACAATATTATAAATTTGGAAAAAATATTTTAAAAAATGCATCTATGGATCACAATCATATTAGAAGTAATTCACATTTCACTAATTTTAAATCTACACCTTTCGGAATAAAATTGAAAATAAATTTTCATGATTTATAACATATTTGTATTTTTTTTTTGTAAATTGAAAGCAATCCTACCATCAAATCATTGATTGATATTGGTGTTTAATAGTTAATTTTTATTAAGCACATCAAATACTAGTTTCATATTTTCACTAAATATTATTTTTTATATCAAAAACTATTAACATATAAATCCATGACTTTTAGCTAAGTTTTTGTGTTGCTATAAACCTATCTCTACTCCATATATATGAAAGAAAAATATGGGGCTTTTCACTGATAAATCTCATTTAGGGGTGTTGCAATCCAATAAGTTCATGAAAGAAATTTGTAACATAATTAGTCTCATGTATTTATATTTTTATTCCATGAGGTCATTTTTTTCCTGATTTACATTATTTGTTAGACTATTATACTCTTATATTTATTGTTGATATATATTACAAACAAAAATGATATACACTTTTCTTTTTTTACTATACTTCTGTTGTGACAGTTATCATGATTCACGCTTTTAATTGTGATTCAGTTTCACTCTCATTGTGGTGTTCCTTCATTGTGCTAGGGTTTCGTTGGTGTCGGAGGAAGATGACGAATCAAGACTGCATTAGTGTTATTCTTTTGTGCTCTGTTTTTTTACATAATTTTATGAAGTCAAACATTAATTAGAGGGAGAGAACGAGTAGTTAATTTCATCTCAAGGTTAATATCATTTTGTTTAGGGATGCATGTTCATTTATGTTTGGATTTATATAAATGATTTTATGTTCTATTTTTGCTTTCAACTTCATTTCTAGAATAGGTGGACATGCAAGTTTATTTTCGTTGAATGAAGTTATGATTTTTGTCTAGTAGTCCATTCATATAGGGCTGTGTTTTTTGGATGTGAATATTCACATTGCGCAAACAATGTGAACGTTCACATATTATTGGTTATATCATTACAGGAGATGTTTGCATGTTGTTTATTGCCATTATATTTAGTGGTGTGAATTTGAAGTTGTCTAATCTATAATGATGTGTAATGATGGCAATAAAATTTTTAGTTTGGGATTAACAGTGCAAAATATGGATATTGATATAGCTATATTTTTTTGTATCACATATTATTGGTTATTTCATGTTTGTGGTATTATGTGGTTATAATGTGGGTGTTCACTTTCTTATTTTTGTGTTTTTGCAAAAAATAGTTACCTTAATGTATCATTGTGTGTATGCGTATTGGGTGGGTATTTTAGTGAAATTATTGTGTTCACAGAAATTATTATTGTGGATTATCATATTTTAATGTTTTACATTTTATGATGTGAACTTCAACATTAGAAGCATGTGATGGCTGCATGACATGCAATATAGAGTAATGATTGCATGGTTATTGCATAATGTGAATGTTTATATATCACTAATTATTGTATGAGTTTTGCATGATTTTTACATGGTATGAATATTCATATTGTAAGTAGTCCTTGCTTGTTGTGACCATCACATTATTATAGTCAATGTTAATGTTCACATTCAGAAATAGTCATACAAGCCCAAACAACATTAATGTGTTATTTCACCAGCATACATTTGTAATGTGAAAGTTTACATCAACATTTATTTACCACAACTCACATTAAACCAATTGTTATGTGTATACAAATATAAACAACCACCAACAATGTGGATGTTCACAGTGTCTACACTTCGATCGATGTAAATGTTCACAACGTTACTTCTGTACATCGGAGTAAGATAGACGATTTAGGATTTTGGGAATATGAAAGATTTTCTCCCTAAAATAAGGGAGAGATTTTTTCTATAGAATATATCAGAGATTTTCTCTCTAGAATGAGGAAGAAATTTTCTCCATAAAATGAGAGACTATTATTATTTTTTATTGTGTATTGGTTTCAAAATGAAAACACACCCAACAAGTTTGGAAGGGTGATTAGGTCATATTGTCTTAATCAGAACCTAATGAAATTTTAAAAATAAAATGGGTTAAATGGAACATAACATTTAAGAATATGACTTTCTGAAAAATAACCCAAAAATAAGTATATAAACCTTAAATTAAAAACGAGGTGTAAGACCATCTCGAACATATCATTTATTGTTTCATCAAATTTAAATTTGTTGAAAAATATCATTTTTGCTACTCGAATCGTTTAATTAAATGAGTATCGAATTGAGGATATGATAAATCTTTCACCAAATTGAGGATGGCAAAACCTTTCATTACTTCACTGTTCATAGCCATTGATGCTGCAGGTAATTTTTACCACTAGACAACCGGCCGGATGTTTGGTCAGTTGTCCTCTCGGATGACCATCTCTTTGCAAAAATTTGTGCAAAAATTATACTAGCAGATCGACCAATCGGATATCTACCCGGTCAGCCGGTGTTTTGATGAAATCCGTTAGTGCGTAATATCAAATAAATTTTTTACTCAAATTTAATATTAAAATATATATAACTTATCACAAAAATCAATTTTTCAAAATAATCCAAAATAAGTTAAAAGTTAATAAGACAAAATGTTACATTTAAATTACAATTATTTTAATTTTTCTCTCATAAAATTCAAAAAAACCAACCCAAATGAACTTTAACAAGAAAGTCAAAAAGCTAACGTATTCCCAAATGAAGCCATTAAGGGTCAGTTTGGGTATGACTTATTTTTTAATTTTTTTTTTTATTATAAAAAGATGTAAAAAAAAATAAAGATATATTATGAGCCAAATAAGTCAATAATCTCCTTTTTTTTTTTTTTTTCTTTTTTTGTTTCTTTTTTTGGGGTTACCCGAACAAGATGAAAAAAATTATAACTTAATAAAATGACATAATTAAGGGGTAATGACATAATTAAGGGGTAATATGATAGAAGTGTGCACAATAGAATCTCCTGTCGAAAATATGTTCGGCGAGAACTCAAGCACAGGTGTTATCAATGAAGCGGCCCCGTTTTATATTCATTTCCTGGGTGTGGTGCTCTTCGTTGCCCTAAGGACTTTTTCCCCTGTTCTTCTGCACCGGCGCCGCCGCCTCCTCCGCCGTTCATCGTCGTCGGCACCAGGTAACTCTCTCTCTCTCTCTCTCTCTCTCTCGAAACCCGAACCCCTATAATTTGACGTTTTGAAATTGGCTTGAATTGATAAGTTATTAGTCGGATGAAGCTTGTTTCTACAGTTTGTCACGACTCGACATGAATCCTCACCTTAACAAATTTGCAAATTTGATTAGTAATAAGAAAACTCTGAAATTTATTAAAATGATATGGATTATGCAGAAATATCAATATGACTGCTTGGGGTGTGGGAAATTTTTATGGATTACAAATAATATGACACAAACAACTCCCAATTATCTGAAGCGATTGAAAGACATATCATCATATATTGGTATCATAGCACAAATGTATGAAGGAAGATTGATGATTTGGTTTGCACATGTAGGCTAATGTTGGGTCACTCATCTAAAAGATTACAAAACTAAAACACACTTTAAGCCAAAACACTCAAGTCAAAAATAATAATACCTGAGAGCACCGTCAAGCGCCATGTGCAAGCCCCAATCAGCACAACCCAAGTCTCCATTGCCATGGCCAACATTGCCAAATCTAGGGTTTCTAATTGAGCCATTGCAGTGTCAACAAATCGTTCTTCTAGTTCATTGCATTGCAGCCTATCAGATCTGGAGCTTGTGGTGGGGGCCAAACGGGGGTTGTGGTTGTTGGGGCCAAACATCCTACTGGTAGTATGTTGCTCTACTAATTGGGTCTCAAACTGTCGTTTGCATCTATGTTTGACTAAAGAGTCAATGGAACATAATGGTAACACAACTAAAATACTCTTATAAACAGATTGATTGCATCTCTGTGTTTGTGTGTGCAACCAAACTACTCTTCAAACAATAGTTGTTGATTCAGATTCGATACAATAAGCAACAAGGGATTGAAGGTTGTTCTTCCATTTGCCAGTTCTGGGTATATATGTTTACATTTTTTTATGGTTGGTATGTATACTTACATGGTGAAGGATATGATGTTTTAAAACTTGGGTTGTTGATAGTTGTTCTGTTGGATTGAATTTTAGTATATAATTTGGGTTGTTCTATATTATTTGGGATGCAAAACCAACAAAAAAAAAAAAAGGCGTCTTGTGTATGAAGTGTTTGTTGAGCCAAAACAAAAAGAGGGGGATCAAGGATTGGGATGGAGCAAGAAAACCCATTCCCTGTTGGGGGCAGGGATGGGATGCTCAAATTATTCCTCATCAGGGATCAAGGTAGAGTTAAGGGAATATTAGCTACTAGGGAATGGGGAATGGAGAATCCGCCCTTGCCACCCTTAGTTGTCATCATTACTTATGGATTGCATATATAAGTTGTTAGTGAAGATTCTTGCTCTTAGATTGACGAAGGTGGTAAGCTCATTGATTCAGCTCTTAGATTGACGGAGTAGAGCTAGGGGAATGTTGTAATAATCTCAAGGCAAAAGGATGATACATCTTGTTTAGAAATTTGGAGAAGGTAGAGGGGTGTTAGGGGCCTTTTATTGGGTTGTTGTGCATGGGAGGGTCAACATTCAAAGGGTTCTCATCGGCGGGTCATGGAGAGTCCCTTTGGGGATGAGAAGAAAGCCAAGGAATCTATAACTGCCTTCTCTCTTTTTTTTTTCCCCCCTCTCCATAGAAAAATTTAGAAAGAGATACAGGCAGAAGCATCTGAACAAATTTTTAGTGGCTAAGGTTATGAAAGCTGGGAAAGAAATGGAGTTTGATAACAGAGGATGAGAAAGCTCCATTTGTGATATTGGAAAAACTTAGAAATGGTAAGATGTGAGATACTTGCAATGGTGGGTGGTTCTTTGAATTTTATAGGTAATGAAAAAGAGGGAGTGAATGCTAATGGGAATGGTTGTTTTGAGCAGTCCTTTATAGAAGTAGCACTGAAACCAAATAAGCTTGTTAGTACTTCATTTTCATGAAAGAGTTTAGGAACCAATTTATAGAAGAGCATCCAAACATTAAATCTGCAGTTGCAATTGGTAAAGCAGGTGATAAGAAATGGAGAGCAAAGTCAAAAGCTAATAAGGCTTTTTTCTTTTTCTTTTTTTATGAAGTTGGTGCTTTATGGAGACTTCTTGTTGTGGGGTTTGGTTGCTTTTTCTTTTTAAATGTATTGGGGAAGTGTTGTAGTAATCTAAAGACAAAAGTAGAATACATCTTGTTTGAAAATTTGGAGGAGGTAGAGTGGTGTTAGAGGCCTCCTGTGGTGTCTGGTACATGGGAGGGTCAACATTTAAAGAATGTAGAGGATTGTCCTTTTGGGAGAAAACCAAGAATCTATTACTTCCTTTTTCGTAGTGTTTGGTAGAGTTTTGGAATTATAATTTGAAAAAATAAAATTTGCTTGGTTATGAGTTTTGAATTTTTGATGTGACATATGAAATGAGAAAAAGTTGTTTGGTTATGAGTTTTGAAAAGAGTTTTCAAAACTTAATTGAAAAACTTATAACTCATAACCAAACACACTATTCAAAACTCTATTGAAAATTTTATTCAAAACTCATAACCAAACTCTTTTTAAAATTTCATTCAAAAAAATAATTTGTCATTTTGGTCTAAAAAAATAATTTCTATATTTAAAAAATATCAAAAACAAATATAATTTTTTTTTTCCTTCCAAATAACAGGTGGTAAGACAATTGCAAAAAAAAAAAAAAAAAAAGTACTGTTTGGAATCATGATTTGAAAAATTGTTTGCTTTACCAAACATGTTTTCAAGATATATTTTGAAATTAATTTGGAATCATGATTTGAAAACTCAAACCAAGCATAGTATTAGAATGTAAGGGTGAAATTAATTTTAGAAAACTCTACCAAACGCAACCTTTTATTTTGTTGAAAAGTTTAGAAAGAGGTACAAACAGAAGCATCTGCACAAAATTTTGACGGCTAAGGTTATGAAGGCTGGGGAAAAGAAAATGGAATTTGATGACAGATGATGCGAAAGCTCCATATGTGATATTGGCCAAACTTAGAAATGGTGATGGTAGTTCTAAGCTATGAAGCACGGACACGGACACGGACACGGGACATGACAATTTCTAAAAAATAGGGACATGGGACACGGCAATTTCTAAAAAATAGGGACACAGACACGGCAGGGGACATAACAATTTTTTTAATTTTTTTATAAATATTTTTATTTTAATACACATTAATTATTTTATTTATTTATTTATTATATTTTTTAAATAATGTGTTCTAATTAATTTTTTTATTTTATTATTTTTTAATATATATAAGTATATATTATCTTATAATTATATTTATGTTATATAATAACTATGATATAATATATAATAATAGTGTAACTATTATATAATATATTACACTATTATTATTTATTATATCATAGTTATTATATAATAGTTATATATACTATATATGAATCTAGAAGATAAGGACCAAGGACGGGTGTCAAAACAGAAGCGACAGAGAGGGAGACCAAAGCGAGACGAGAGAGAAGCGAGATAGAGGGAGACGGAAGTGAGAGCGATCGCGATCGCGAGGGAGAGAGAGCTTTGAGAAGGCAAATGCGAAGGCGAGAGACAGAGCTCTGAGAAGTCGAAAGCTCTGGATCATCGAAGTCGAAGGGGCCTGTGGATCGTCGAAGTCCGTCAAAGTCGAAGGGGGCTCTGGATCGTCAAAGTCGAAGTCGAAGGCTCTGAGAAGTCGCTGACCAGGTTTGTACACCATTTCTCTCTCATTTACTCTTCTCATTGTGTCCCATGGTGTGTCCCCGTCGTGTCTCCGCTGTGTCCTTGCAAAAAAATAAGTTAAATTAAGGGGACACACCAAATGCTGTGTCCCGTACGTGTCCCCGGCATGTCCCCGTGTCCTCGGTGTGTCCCCGTATCCGACACCGCCATGACTTCCATTTTGGCGTGTCCATGCTTCATAGCATTCCACTGCCACTTAAACCATTAAACATGAGCACAGTAAATTCTCCTTGCCAAAAAAACATATATGTATATATTTATCGCCAATGACATATAACTCTACTTCTTAATCTTTCTTTGCAAAACCCAAATTCAAAGACCTCTCTTAAATCCTTTAAACTTTTAAGCTGAAAACCAAAATCTAGGGTAATAGAGAAAGAGAACACACACACAAAAAAAAAAAAGAAAAAAAAAAGAAGCAAAACCGAGAAAACAAAACCCCAAAATACATTTAAAAACCAGCCAAACTCCACAAGAAGAAGTCTCAATAAAGTGCCGATTCCATAAAATGAGCCTTCTTAGTTTCTAAATTTGCCTCCATTTCCTATCACCAGCTTTACCAATTGCAACGGCAAATTTAATGTCTGGATGCTATTCCTTAAATTGGTTACTACACTTTTTCATGAAAACAAAATAAGTACTAACAATACTTCTTTGGTATCATTGCTACTTCCATAATAGAATGCTCAGAGCAACCCATCCCATCACCATTCACTCCCTCTTAATCATTGCCCATCAAATTCAAAGATCCACCCAACTTTGCATGTATCCCCCATGTTACCATTTCTATGTTTTGCCAATATCAAGGTTTCCATTCCTCCATCATCGAATTCCATTTATTTCCCCAGTGTCCGTAACCTTACACATTGAAATTTTGTTCAGATGCTTCTATTTGTACCTCGTTCTAAACTTTTCTACAAAAATAGTAAAGGCAGTAATAGTAATAGATTTCTTGGCTTTCTTCCTCAAAGGGACTCACTCTCCTTGACCTGATGATGAGAACCCTTTGAATGTTGACCATAACATGTTCCAAACCCGTCAAGAGGCCTCTAACATGCGTCTAAATTTTCAAACAAGATGTATCCTACTTTAGCATTCAGATTACTACAACAAAAAGTCTCAAACCCCACAACAAAAAGTCTGAATAAAGCACCAATTCCATAAAAAGATCCTTCTTAGCTTCTGACTTTGGTCTCCATTTCTTATCACCAGTTTTTCCAATTGCAACTGCAAATTTAATGTATGTATAGCCTTCCTTGAATTGGTTCCTAAACTCTTTCATGAAAACAAAGCGAGTAGTAACATGCTTCTTTGCTTTCACTGGTACCTTCATTACCCATTAAATTCAAAGAACCACCCAACCTTGCCGGCTTTCCCCATCTTACCATGACTATGTTTTGCCAATATCACAAATGGAGCTTTCTCATCTTGAATTGTCGAATTCTATTTCTTTTCCCAACTTTCATAACCTCAGCAATCAAAATTTTGTTCAGATGCTTTTGTTTGTACCTTTCAAAACTTTTTTACAAAAATAATGAAGGAAACAATAGATTTCTTGACTTTCTTCACAATGCCAAAGGGAATCTCCTTGACCTGCTAATGAGAACCCTTTGAATATTGACCATACCATGCACCGCACCTACAAGAGGCCCCTAACAATCCCCCTACCTCCTCCAAAGTTCCAAACAAGATGTATCCTCATGTATCCTCTTTTAGCCTTCAAATTACTCCCCTAATACAATTCGAAGAGAAAAACAACCAAGCCCATAACAGAAGTCTCAAAAAGTCTCAATTCCATTCGAAGAGCCTTATTAGATTCTGACCTTGCTCTCCATTTCCAATCATTAGCTGTACTAATTGCAACTGCAGATTTAATGTATGGATGGCCTTCCTTAAATTGGTTCCTAAACTCTTTCATGAAAACAAAACAAGCACTAATGTGCTTCTTTGCTTTCACTGATGCTTCCATAGTATATTGCTTAGAACCTATGAAGCATGGACACACCAAAATGGAAGCCGTAGCGGCGTCGGATACGGGGACACGCCGGGGACATGTACGGGACACGGCATCTGGCGTGTCCCCTTAATTTAACTTATTTTTTTGCAGGGACACAGCGGAGACATGGCGGGGACACGCCATGGGACACGACGAGAAGAGTAAATGAGAGAGAAATGGTGTACAAACTTGGTCGGCAACTTCTCAGAGCCCTTCGACTTCGACTTTGACGATCCAGAGCCCCCTTCGACTTCAACGGACTTCGACGATCCACAGCCCCCTTCGACTTCGATGATCCAGAGCCTTCGACTTCTCAGAGCTCTCTCTCTCGCCTTCGCCTTCTCAAAGCTCTCTCTCCCTTGCGATCGCTCTCACTTCTGTCTCCCGCTATCTCGCTTCTCTCTCATCTCGCTTCGGTCTCCCTCTCTATCACTTCTGTTTTGACACCCGTCCTTGGTCCTTATCTTCTAGATTCATATATAATATATATAACTATTATATAATAACTATTATTATTATATATTATATCATAGTTATTATATAACATAAATTTAATTATAAAATAATATATACTTATATATATTAAAAAATAAAAAAATAAAAAAATTAATTAAAACACATTATTTAAAAAATATAATAAATAAATAAATAAAATAATTAATGTGTATTAAAATAAAAAAAATTTAAAAAATTGCCTTGTCCCCTGCCGTGTCCGTGTCCCTATTTTTTAGAAATTGCCGTGTCCGTGTCCGTGTCCGTGCTTCATAGGTGGAATGTAGATATTTAAACACTTTTAATAGCTTAAGCTTTTATTAGATGAGATAGTGGTTAACTATTTATCATGGTATTAAAGCAAGCAATAGATCGTGCGTCCGATTTAAAATTATAATACTTGAACATGTTTGTCCCTCTCTTGTGGAACAAACTCTAGACACACATAGAGGGGGCATGTCGAGAATATAAATAGTAAACCTCTCTAATAGCTTAATCTTTTAGATGAGATGGTGGTCATCAATTTATCAATTTTGTGTGTTTTTGTAATTTTTTTTTTTTTTGGGTCCAAGCAAGGATGGTAAAGATGAATGATTGAAGTAAAAAACAAATACATATATAAGGGATAAAGTGAAAGTAAAAAGGCAAAGAAGTTTGTTCCAAGGTAGAAGAAAGTAAGAGGAAAGGCTAGGGTGTGAATTTTCTTCTTGCTGACCTTCTCATTTGCTAAGTTTGGTACTCACATTGTGAATTTTCTATACCATTCTAAATTTTGGGTAGTTTTTACAACTATTGATTCATTGCAGTAAACTGTTTATGGTTGGTAGTTATCTTGTACATCATTGACATTGATAGCAAAAGCGTTTTTGTTGATCCTTTTTGTTTTTAAGAAAAAAAATTGTTGCAAGACTGATTTTCATTTTCATGCATCAATCTTTAGAGAGAAATGTATGGATACATCATACATGAATGATTTGCCGTGTTGCATATGCATTTTGTTTCTTGAAGATAATAAGCTGGATGTGACCCTCCTTGTTATAATTTTTCAGGTTTCTTCCAACTTTAAGTCCATATTAGCAAACATTTTTCTCTACAAAAGAAGTCAAAACGTCCTTTCCATATGGATCCAGAGGCTGCACGCACGGCCCGGGAATCTCTGGACCTGGTTTTTCACATGTCAAACATTCTTGACACTGGGCTTGATCGTCACACCCTCTCTGTTCTTATTGCCCTCTGTGACCTGGGTCTGAACCCAGAGGCACTAGCTGCTGTTGTCAAGGAGCTTCGAAGGGAACCTCCTTCCTCCACCCCGATGCCAACAGCTTCATCATCTGTACCGTAGACAGGTTTGTGCTTCTGCAAACTATCAGAGAGGCAAGAGATTCTTCTTCTTTTTTGTTTCTTTTTATTTTTTCTTTTTTCTTCCCCTTGGCTATGCCATTGTATATACAAGGTTCGACAAATGGATGTGGTAGTTTTCGTCGTTATAGTGATTGCTAATCTTTCACTTTTGTGGATGTTCTTCTGTTTTGGTTTTCTTCAGTTTCCTTTACTTTGTTCAATGCCTTTTTTTTTTTTTTCTTTTTCTTTTTCTTTTTTTATAAATATTATTGTATGAAATAGCCTTAGATAGACTCGAGTAGAGAAGAAGGATTCATGCAGCCAACCCCATTTGATGGTACTGAAGGCTTTGCTTGGTTTGGTTTGGTTTGGTTTAAATATTATTGTATGAACTTTTGGCACTGCCTCTTGCAGCTGAACAATCAAGCTTAAGTTTTATTTGTTTTTTGACATGTAATTAAAAGAGTGTCCATGGTGAGAAAGAGAATTTTAGTTACATGTTTGTATTTTAGCATTCTCTTAACAATTGAAAGTTTGAAAACACTATTGTTTTTGGATTGCGTGAAAATTTAAGAACATTTTTTTTCTTCTAAAAGGTAAGTTTTCAAAATTTATTCCAAAATTAGTTTTCAAACCAAATTATGAAACAATTTTTTTTTTTCCCTAAAAATTAAATACAAAAAATGAAAATACATCCGTACTAGACTGCACTATAACAAGTCCGATAACTGTTGCACAAGTGTTTAACGACAACTCTAACCTCGACAACCCTCTGTTTGATCTCCACATTTACTAACCATATTCTCTAAACCGATTTCTCTGGCTTCTCTTTTTTAGTCTACCTCTTTGCATTAAAAGTGAGCAGTAGATGTATCGATCTGCTTGAACCGATCTAACCGAATCGATCTATTACATTTTGGACAGATGTGTAATAACGAGCGGACGATTGCAGATTGAATTTTTTCAATTTGTCTAGTTTTGGACAGATGGCGGATTTGAAATTCATTTGACTGTAATCAAACTGTCAAATCGTAAGCATAATTTATAAGATTTTATGTTTTTAATTTGTTTAAATATTCTATTTATGTTTTCAATTGAAAAAAGAGTTTAAATATTTTGTTGAATATATTTTGTTGAAAAAGAGTTTTCAGCTTTAATATATTTTTTGAATTAAAAAAAATAAATGTATTATTTATCTATATTTTTTGATTTTAAATCTAACTCTAAAAATAATAAATAAAAAAGATGATATATGCTTGTTGGTTTTTGTTTTCAAAAAACAATATAGATGTAACAATGCAGAGACATACAATTTCTACTACTGCTCTGTTCATAGTTTTTGTGGTTTGAATTGTTTTTATATTTGTTTTGGTAGTTTGAATTGTTTTTGTATTTTAAAAATCACATATTGTAATACTTTACGTGGATGAGTCATGCTGTGATTATAATTTGTGGATGAGGCATGCAATGATTGTAATATTCTAAAATTTCAAACTACCTTTCTTTGAATGAGGCATGTAGTGATTGTAATATATATTTAGTATTTTTTTTTTTTTGAAGAAATGCACAAATTGAATTACGTTGAAAATTTATAAAATTTTAAATCGCCAAATCAATTCGTATCCATTCGTCAATCTGTCAATCCGCTCAATTCACATCCACCAGATTGGAGGATGGATACAAATTGATTTTCTCTAATCTATCAATTTGATGGATAAATGGTAAATTAAAAATTCCGTGACCGCAATCGACCCGCACACATCCCTACTTTCCATTTACTACATCGGTCCCCTCTCTAATCCTTGCCAAGTCAACCTTGGTCTTCTTATGAATTTCTCTCCTTATCTCTCACCGTCTTTGTTTTTCTTTCTTTTTATCGTTACTCGTTTATTACATGTTGCAAGTGGCAAAGATATGATAGTGTGCAAGTGGTTGTAGTGGAGATTTGAGGTGGTATGAGTTTCACAGTGGAAGATGGATTCAATTTTTTAGGGGTTGAATTTAGAGGTGGTTGTCAAGAGGGCACTTTTTTTCTTTTATTTAGATGGAGTCAAGAGGACACTTGAGAGAGTTTAGTTTTTAATAGATTTTGTAAATATTTTTTTCTATGTATTAGTTTTAAAGGGAAAAATAGCATTCTAGGAAAATTAATGACAATATATAGAAAATATGATTGATTAACTAACGTTCAACTAATGCAACAAGATTAATTGTAGCTTGACCTTAAGCTCGTTGAGTTGAGGGTTTTTGTAATTTCTACATCTTGGGAGAAAGTGTATTTATGCTTTGATTATGGTAGTTTGTATTATTTATTTATTGGTACTTGGGTGGTAAATTCAAATTTAAAATTTTCTTAATTAGAGGTTCCCGCATTAAATTATCTTGTCATAAGGACAAAGTTATGCAAAATGACCAAACTATCCAAATAGTACACGTTTATTGAGAGAAAAACAATAGACACGCCACAAAACTCTTCTCACTCTATCTGTATGTTTCTCTCACTTCTCATTTTCATATCTCTCTCTCTCTCTCTCTCTCTGAGGCATCAACCTCCATATTTCGAGTCCAACAACTTCAAAATCCTAGTGCAAACCTAAGAGAGCCTGAACTCTAGTCCCCTAGCGACCGTCAGATCCACTAGCGCGAGATCTTGGGGGTCCGATATGTTCATCTTCAGTGAGAATAGCCAGCGTCATTCAAGCTGCCGCGACGTCATTGCGCTTCTAATCTCCTTCTAGTCCCTTCTTCTTAGGCTCCAATGACGATCATCTCAAACATGCCTAGGCACGCACCCCTCAAGCTATCGCTGTCTACCAGAAACATGCCACCATTATTGCCACTCCTCATCCGCCTTCCGATCCTTGTATCGACAAAGAAACAATAGGTTCTCGAGTAAAAATTGCCAGATCTGTGATTCTTGGGTTTCAAACTCAATTTTCCCTAGGGTTTCAAGTACTAGCGTTTTGAGTTCGAGTTTGACAACCACCACCACAGTCCTTATCTTCAAATTGCAATAAAGATCACATCAGGTCCTAGGATTTCAAGTCCTGGGATTTTGAATTTGTCTTTTTCTTTTCAACCTTAATGGACTCAAGAATTTCATCTCTCTCTAAATAGATCAGCCAGAGTTAGGGCTTGTAGTTCAAGTTTTTTTTTTTTTTTTTTTGAATTTGTAGTTTTATTTGGATTTGGTGTTGGATCGATTGAATTGGTTGTTAGATTTAAAGATTCAATGATCTGGTGAGTGGTTTGATGTGTTGATTGATTTCTCTGTTGATTTATTTATTTTATTGAGATTTTTCTTTTTAGTTTTTGATATGTGTGTTTTGTGGTTATATATCCTTGTAGTGTAGATTTGTGCTTTTATTTGTTTTTCAATTGATCTGTTCATACTCAAACTGTTCAATGGATAATCAATCTATTAAAATAGATGATATGTCCTCTCTTTTTCTCTCTTGGATAAGAATTTTACAAAGATAAGTTCAACAGATAATTATTTACACAGATAGGTTCAACAAGCTTGGTGAATTGGACAGATAAAAATTGTTAAGATATAAAAAATATATATAGATAAAATTTGGATAGAAAATTTGTACAGATAAAAATATTGAGCAAATAACTTTTGGACAGATAAAAAATTTACACAAATAGAAAAAATTCAAATAGATAGTTAAAAAAAATTGAACAAATAGATATAAATTTAAATAGATAGTCAAAAGTAAAAAAAAAAACTAATAGATTAAGAGGTAAAATTGAAAACAAAATGTTCTTTAACACCAACAAAAAAAAATTTCATCAAATTATTTCACAAAAGGTGAAGCTTTCACCAACAAAAAACATTTGTTGGATCTAATATCTTATACATTGGATTTATCACCAATTTCCTTTTTATTTAAAAGGATGTGAACTTTGGAATATATTATATGTACAATACATAGGGAAATTTTTGTGTATTTATGCTTTGGCCCATAGGAAAATTTAACGAAAATTTGGATGGACAAACTAAATTGAAATTGAATTTAAACTGTAAGTATTAAACTGTTTTATTTAAATTTATAAGGATCAAAGTAACATTTGAGTTGAAGTATAAAGATTAAAAATGTAATTGATCCAAAAATGTATATATAGGTAAATTTCACTGGGTCATGTTTGAATAAGTCAATTTATTTAACTTATTTGATTAAAAAAAGTTGATTGATGGCATTTAATTGTAATTTTAAATTATAGTTTATTTGACTTTTTCAAATTAATTGGCAAATATATATATTTTATTAAGTTACAATTTGTAACATTTTTAACTTATTTGAAATTCTTAAATAAGTATCGACAAAATAATTGTGGGTACTGATTTTTTACCGTACTGATTTTTTACCATACTGTCAAATAGGGAACTTAGTTAGAGAGTACATGCAAAATAGATTACGCCCGAACAACCTGTCACAGAAAGATAAGACTCCGGAGATAGTTCGTCTACCCAGGGACACTCCAACTATCAAGTTAGTACTCAGTTTATCTCTTAAAGATAGTAAATAGTGCTTAACTCACAAGCCAGAATACAAAAAAGCGTATATTAGACCCACGAGGATGCCTTACTTTTATAGTCAGTACTAACCTGATCCCTATAGAAGCCTAGCTTCAATATACTCTGGCTCAATGCTTATCTTGGACTTCCAGCCAGATAGAGATAAACTCCCTAAGAGCCCTATTTTTATCTAGACTGAGATTCTCCCTTATTCTAGGACTCTTGTGCCTTATCCGTTCATCTTGGATTTCGGTATCTCCGCAGATAATCTCGCCCTAGCCAAGATTATCTCGGCACCATGACCAAGACACGTGGCACATCGACTGACACTTCGGTGTTATCTTGGCCACGTATTGTCATTCACAAAATATGCCTCTACAATAATCTTATTGTATTTAAAATTTTTCTACAATAAAAAAATTATGTGACAACCTATTTAAACAAATAGGTTCTCCTTTTTGGGATATTTATCAATAAATCTCATATCACAGACAAGTACTCCAACTAATTCCAAGTTTTTTTTTCTATTTATTTATTAAGTCCTATTAGTAGAGAGTTTTTTTTTCATGTGGTCCTATTTTTTATTTTGCTAGTGTTTTGGTGGACAACGATACTTTTTATTAATGCGATAGGTATAATGTAATACTCCAATGTGACAGGTATTAATGTAACACTCCAATGATGTGACACTCTAAAAAAATTAAAAATTCTTTAGTATATTTTTTTCAAATGAGACAATGTGAAGAGTATGATATGATACTCTAAAACTTTTATTCCAAAAAAATAAAAACTCATTAGTATATTTTTCTTAAATGTGACAACGTGGCGAGTATGATGTGACACTCTAAAAAAATTAAAAACTCCTTAATATATTTTTTCAAACATTACATGTGGCAACGTGACAGGCATAATGTGATACTCTAAAAAAATTAAAAAATTCTTAGTGTACCTTTTTCAAATGTGACACTCCAACGTGACGGGTATAATGTGATACTAAAAAACTCCTTAGTATATTTTTTAAATGTAACACTCCAATGTGGCGAACAAATGAGTCATTACACATTCAAAAGAACTAAATAGATCACAAAAAAAAAATATAAAACTATATAAATTACAAGTCTAAAATATAATATTTATTAATCAATCTCCCGTAATTTTTTTTATTGATTATGAAAGTTGCATAAAATGAGGCAAAGTTAACGATGCACTTTTTAGTGCTCGTTTGGCATGTGGATTTGGGTTAAGTTTGGGTTATTTTAATCATAAAAAATAAAATAAATTTTTTAATCTTAGGCTAAAAATTGTTACATTCAAATTATAATCATTATATTTTTTTTCTCTTACAAAAGTCAAAAAAATCAAAAAAACTCATCCCAAAAATAATAAAAAAATCAAAAACTCAAAAAGTTAACCCACATCCTAAATGAACACTTAACATATAATAATTATTCTAATAATCAATAAAATTTGAAATACATTTATAACTATTTCAAATCTATCTTGTATTATGCCTTGTTTGGGAAGCCAAAAGTCAGGTTTTTTTGGCTATTTTAGCCATAAAAAATAAAATAGGTTTTTTAGCTTAATAAAACAAAATATTACATCCAACCCATCATCATTACATTCTTTCTCTCACAAAAAAGTCAAAAAAATTAAAAGTTCTTACCAAATCAGACTTTTTAATTCGAGACTAAAATAACCAAAAAAAATTAAAAAACTAAAAAGTCAATAGTGATCCATTAGACCATCGATGCCTTCCAAACCAACTACTCATCCTAGTTTTGAGACAAAGTTCACATGACACTCCTATTACATGACAACTGCCTCCTTATATTTTTATAAAGCAATAAGATTTTAGAAAAAAATTCATGAAAAATTCACCACATTAGTGGTTCAAATTTTAATCTTTGTTAGTCATATGGATATAGGCATGGCACTTTGCGGGTGGTAAATCCAAACATAAGGAACCTCGGCCAAATTTGGTAGCATTCAATTTTAATTTAAAAATAAAAAATTTATTAAAAAAATAAAAAATAAAAAATAGTCAATAACTATATCAAAAAGTCAAATATTCAATTTTATCTCTACTCTTTACATATTTTTTCATAAAATATATTTTACATTTCAGAATGGGGTTGTCTTGTACTCCAAAATTTTGGAGTACAAATAGAAACCGTAATATTTTTATTCTTCATGTGTATATTGTGTTAAAAAACCTTTAAAATACTATAACTTGAATTCTACAAATCCGTTTTTAATATAATTAATATATCAAATATTGAATATGATTTTTTTTTCCTTAAAAAAACAAATAGATAGATTTTTCAGTCTTGTGTTTATGATTTAAGTGAGAAAAAAAAAATTTATATCCAAAAAGTCTTTTCCTGAAAGTTTGTGGCAAAAGCACCTTCGTTGTTTCAATCGGATAGATCCTGAAAACATCATGGAATAAAAAAAAAATACATCCAAAACGAATTGTTGAGAGCAAAGTTTTGGCACCATAAATGAAATTTTTTTTTTTTTAATACAATTGTACAACTTCAGATTCTTTTTGGTGTATTTTCAGGTTTAGGGTTCTTTAAAGGCATTGAAAATGAACAAATGCATATAAAATGGGGAGAGATATACCAACAAAAAAAAAAAACAATAATTCAATGGGTTTAGTTTGAGTTTTATGGATTAAGTTTTTTAAAAATTAAATTTTTTGGTTTTTGTATTTTTTTATTTTTAGTGAATATTTTTAAAATTTTAAATATTTTTTTTATTTTTTTAGATGTACCTTACTTTAGTATCTAAAAAGTAAAAAATTTGTGAAAAAATAATTTAAAAAATTAATAAATACAAAAAATATATAAAATGTACTGAATTTTTTTATTTTTTTATATTTTTGATATTTAGTGAATTTTTAAAAGATTTTTTTACTTTTTAGGTGTATTTATATTAGGTGTGTCTAAAAAATAAAAAAATTATTTAAAATATTAAAAAAATTTAATAAAAATAAAAAAATATGAAAAATAAGAGAATAAAATTTTCTAAAAAATATTTTTTGAAAAATAAAAACAAACAAGGTATGATTTGCTTTAACTTGAAAATGGACAGATATGCATTGAAATTACATAAAAATGGACATAGAAGTTTTAAAACAGAAGGATAGGCTTTAAGAATGGACAAATAGGTCTATAGGTCTGTTTGTCCCAATTTTTTGACTTAAAAAATGGACAAATAGCCCTATTTTCAACCTATTTATCCCATATTATCTGTCCCTACATGTGAACCTATTTGTCCTGTATTTTTAACATATTTGTCATTGTATTTCAACTTGAACTTATCTATCTCACATTTTTAACTTATCTATCACCAATTTTTTTCCTTCTATTTTTTTATTTAAAAGTGATTTGAAAATATACAGATAGGCGTATTATATGTTCATAATTTTTAATTTGAAAATTTGTTTCGTTTTTTTTAAATTTAAAAATGCACAGATAAATATATTTGTCCTCTTTTTTTTTTGTTCAAAATTTCACATTTAATATAGATTTTACTTAAAAGATCTCGAAAAAATAAATCCAGAAGTATCTATTTTATTAAAAGCAAATTTGAAAAACTCATGGGCTCAATCTTGAAAAGACAATCAGATTTGAGATTCAAAAGATTTGACTCTCCGGTCCTAGTATATACTATTTTTGTGTTGTTATGCATGTTGAAATTATTTGGGATGATTCTGCTGATTTGGTAAAATAATTGCAAAATAACTGAGTAGATTTTGGGAAAGGGGAAAACTAGTTGCCTTCCCTTTCTTCTTTCTATGCATGGCCTCTTTTTCTCTCTCTATCTCCACTATAATAAAATATATTTTTGGAGACTAAAAAAATTTAATCGCTAAAAGTTATGACTAAAAATAATATTAGTTGGTAAAAGTCAAATATTTAGCTACTAATTTTTTTTAGACGGGAAATATTGATTATTGGCGACTAAAAAAAAAATTTAGTCGCTAAAAATATCACATTTGGCGACTAAAAAAAATTTTAGTAGCCGTATAACTAGTTTTGGCTACTAAAATTATTTAGTAGCCGAATGAAACAAAAAAAAATTATTTTATATCTTTGGCGACCAAAAGTTTGGTCACCAAAAGTACATTTTCAGCGACAAGAAGAATATTTTAGTAACCGTATAATTAGTTTTAGCTACTAAAATTGTTTAGTAGCCGAATGAAAAGAAAAAAATTATTTTTTATTTTTGGCGACTAAAAGTTTGGTCGCCAAAAGTATATTTTTCAGTGACAAAAGAATATTTTAGTAGCCGTATAATTAGTTTTAGCTACTAAAATTGTTTAGTGGCCGAATGACAAGAAATTTTTTTTTATCTTTTGTGACCAAAAGTTAGTCGCCAAAAAAGTATATTTCCAACGACAAAAGAATATTTTAATAACTGTATAGTTAGTTTTAACTACTAAAATTGTTTAGTACCTGAATGAAAAGAAAAAAAAAATTATTTTTTATCTTTTGGTTGCCAAAAATATATTTTCAATGACAAAAAAATATTTTAGTCGTCACAAAAGCTAAAATATTTGGAGGGAGATTTCAAATTTTGGAGAGATTAAAAAAGTAATTAGTAACTAAAATATTTAGTCGCGAATTGTTATTAATTATATATGTATTTTGTTTGCAATCCAAACCGTAACAAACCAGAAACTCTCTCTATTTTCAGCATTTTTCTCCCTCTTTCTCTCCCTCTCTCTCTCCTTTTCCCTCTCCCTCTCCGCTGCAACTCTTCCATTCCTCTCTCACCGCCACTCCTCATCGCATTCACCTCCAACCGGAGCACCTGCTCCTCCACCATCACCATCATGAAGAGGGAAGACTGTAAACGCACCAAACATGACTCTGTTTTCTCCGAATTTAAGGTCTCTCTCTCTCTCTCTCAATTTCGCAAAAACAATTATCATTATGAGGGACCCTTGTTCAAATGTCCCAAAAACAATGAAAGAAATTTGGGTTTCTGAGATTTTGGATGTTCTTTTTTTTTTAGAATTGAAGTCATCTAAGTTAGCATTCTATTTATGCAACTTTCAATGGGTTGCAAGAGAGATCTGTCATTCATTCATGCCTCATGTGCCAGTGTTTGTGAAAATGGGTTGGTTTGTTTTCCTGTGTTGGTGAGCAAACTAATCTTTTTGATTTATACTCACCAAGTGCATGTAAAAATGTCATAGAGAAGTTTTGAGGATTGGTTTGTTGGTTCAATGATTAAGTTGACTACATGCTTTATTGTTGGTTGTAAAATGAATTTATTTTTGTTTTTGCTAGGATTATCTGCTGAAATTTTGTTATTTTGTAGAATGTTGTTATTAATCCTCATAACATAATTGTAGAATTTGAGCAAAATGAATTGTGGTGAAATATTCTTGTTTCCATGAGTAATGCTACTGTTAGAATTGCCATATATCCAAGTGTCTGAATGTAACAGAGCCTAGAAGAAAACACTATATCAAATTATAGCTAGAGAGAGTCTTACATAAATGCTCTTCTTCACTATATCAGGCAGACATTCATGTCAAAAATTCACTCTAATATTGTATTTAGAACTAGGTGAAAGGAATTTTTTTTTAAAAAAAAAAAAAACTCATGTCCCTTTAAAATAACATTTGCATATGCCCACCTCTAATACACACACACGCACACACATATAAACAGAACGAAACATAATATCACCTAGCATAGTTTAGTTAATTAATTTAAAAATTTTATTGATGCAATTTCCACTTCCCAAAAAATAACAGAAAAGAATCTTTTATTTATTTATTTTATTTCCCCTTTTCACTATGTGAATGAGGAGTTAAGCCTGTAACATTACCTGATTTACACTAGTGGTGGCAAAGAACGATTACCAGTTCTTCAATTTCATAGATGTGATTGTGACTTTAATTTTTCATTTACCAAAAAGAGAAGAACGATAACTGAGAATTTTAGATATAAAAGGTAAGTAAAAAAGAGAGAGAAGAAAAATGCATACTTCACCCTTGATGTGGATGTTGTTTATGATTTTCGGGCAGTTCCCATTACAGGCTTCGCCAACTTAGCAAGTAGCAGAATATTTATGTCAGCAGAGTCCCAATCAAAACCCAAACGCATGATTCGCTATCAAAATACAATTTGACAACCATGAGCTTTCTTCTATTTACAAAAACTTGAAAAAGATAAAAAAAGGAGTAGCAGGCTTATGAAAAAAACATAATATGTAATGATCATAATAGTTAACCTCGAGGAACCACAAAAAAGTTAGGCAACAGAACCACAAAAAAGCTCGACAGCAAAATATTTTAGTAATTAGGGGTATGAAATGGAAAAAATGTGGCATGGCCCAATGGTAAGGCTTTTCATTAGCATCCCTGGTAGCACAAATTCAAGTCACTGAAAGGTCATCCCCAAAAATGAGGGCAAGGCTACATACATTGGACCTAGGCCAAATTAACAAATTAACAAATTCGAGTCACTTAAAGAGGAGGTTCTTATAAAATGAAATAAAGTTTCGTGATGAAGTTTGTTATGGATATGATTTGGCCGCTATGGTTGAAGAACAATCAATCTTCCCCCTGCTTTTTTATAGTTCTTTATGCTAGTGACAAGCTTTTAGATACTCATTTTAGGCTATGGTTTTGTCATTCAGTTGATAATTCTTCTACATATATAGCTTCAAAATATGCCTCCTTTTTTTCTTATGATTAAGTTCTACAAGCATGATTTCATGGCAGAATCTTCCAATCTACTAGATTACTTGATGATTGTGGCTCTACTGAGCTTGATTTTAATTTGTTTTGTTGGATTGATGATTAGTGGGAATTTGCACAAGTCTCATTACCTCATAGTGGAAATAAGAGTAATTTTGCTTATCTTGGTGTCTATTTGTTACTCTGAGTGTTGGTTCACGTTTTTTATTTAAAATTTATGTTCATCTTTGTGTCACTGGATTCCTTCTTAATCTTTTTCCACATTTGTATTCTTTGCTTAAAACAATTCTGTTAGATGAGAAATTAACAGGTAGATGAGAATGATGAAGAGTTGCCTGATTTTTGCAAATTCTATGAGAAGTCTCACAAGTCAAACAAGACGAATGACTGGATTGATTCCCGATGCGGTGACCTACATGTAAGAATTTAACAATAGAATGTGATGGAGACCCTCTTCTACCATATCTGAAGCTGCATCAAGAGCACGTGATAAGAAGATAGAGACCCTGATATGTTTTGTTATTAAGATTTTCTTTAACTTGGATTTTAATTGTTGGTTTGGATAGTATATGTATTTGTCGGATTATACTATGTTTATGGATTCCTATTTTCTTTGATATGTACGGTTAATAGTTAAGTTTTGTATGCGATTGGAAATTGAATGGTACAAGTTGTGGAGAAATGTTTTTATTGAATGGTTAAGAATTGAATGAATGGATGAATAATTTTGTATATGCACAGGTAACACGTAGTGCAAAAAATATTACAAAACAAATTATAAAAACTAAATGAGACATTTTGGTGACTAAACAAATATAACAGGTTGGCTTTTGGCTACTAAAACTTTAGTTGCCAATTGTAAAAAATTAAAACTTTTGGCTACTAAACTGTTAGTCGCCAATTGTAAAAGAAAAACTTTTGGCTACCAAATAATTAGTCACCAAACATACATGCTCAATTGGCTAGTATATAATTTAGTCGCTAAAAGTAAAAATATATATATTTAATTATTTTTAAAAAAATATATGACGACTAAAGTTTTAGTGGCCAATAGGCCACTTTTGGCTACCAAAAAAATTTTAGTCGCTGATTGTTTCCCCGATAAACTATTGGCAACCAAATGAGCGACCAAATATATTAGTTAGCAAAAGTGATTTGCGACTAAAAACAAGGCTTTTGGCGACTAAAATTTTAGTCTACAAAACTGAAATTTCTTGTAGTGCTCTCTCATTTTGCTCCAACTTCTCTATAAGATTCAAGCTTGAATCTTTGTATTTTAGTCCACCATTATTGAAATTATAGTGAGAGTTACTGAGCTAGGAACCTCATTAAACACATTGAGAGATTTATTTGAAGATTTGTGTGAACTTTTGGAGTCACATTTGACAACATTATTGAAGAACAACTTAAGTTCTTGAATTCCTCCAACCATTCCATCTCCGACATTGTTTTAGTGATTAAAGCTTCGATACAATTAGGGTTTCTCTATTTTCTTATCTTAGAAGAATGTTAGGGTTTATTTTTGTTGATTATGACTTTATTAAAAGATGTTAGCATGCTTTATTTATGTATTCAATACCTTGTTGTTGTATTTAAGGTTAATACATAAAATCACATGCTTCCATCATTTTATTTTTGAAACCTTAATCTTGAAATCTTGAGAATATGGTTGCACGCGAACCAACCACTTCGGTTTGGAGAACATGCTATCCATCCTTGACTGAACACTAGTTTGAAACTAAACACTTCAAGTGATCTCCAAAATGGTCGGACTTTGGTTAGTTCTCAAAACCGCACTCAAGTTCAACATCAACACAAAAGAGGGAGGGATTAGGATTTTAGAGAAAGGCGTCAAAAAATGAAGAGATGTGGACAAAAAGAAGAAGAAAAGGAACTTCAGTTAGAGAGGAGCCAAATCTGCACACCATCACTAAGATCTCCATCTCAACATTGCCATATCACAATCATCTAAACCGACACCGACACTAGTATTGCCATGATCCAAAAAGCCACCGTACAATTTCCATTTTAGTGCCACCATTACTATTATGATCTCAGTGGCACCATCTCATGGCCAGTGACGAAGCCAGGATTTTGGCTTAGAAGGGGCACCATTGAATTAAAATCTTAACAAAAATCATAATTTAACTTAATTTTTATTTGATGGTAGGACTAAAAATTAGTGCGATGCAAAAGTTATATTTAAATATAAAGTCAAGTTAACTAATCATTACCTTTATTGTTATTAATTTATTTTATATATGATGATCATCACAATTTGAAAAATAATTACATATACCCTTATAAAATATGAGAACAAAATTATATTAAGATGCACACACATAAAGAGATATAGTGAGGATAAAGAAAGAAATGAGAGGAAGGTGAATAAATAATATACAGAGACTATTATATATTACTTGTTTTCTTCACTGTTTTGAATAATTGAATTACATGACAATATATTATTAGTTGTCATTAATTTTGTAATAATTTAGTGTCATATAAAAGGTGATATAAAACAGTGACAAAATATCAGTGATATATAACATTTCTCTACTATAAAATTTATAATAAATTTTTTAGCATAATTAAACATTTAAAGTGATTAATTAAACTTTTCTTATATAAAAAAAAAAGAAGTAAAGAAAATAGTGATATAAAAATTTCAAGATATTACTTAAAAGGATTAAATTGAAATATATATTTTTATTAGAGGTAAAAGAATAATTTTTCAAAAGTTAAGGGGGGGCACATGACCCCTCTGGGCCTCACGTGTCTCCACTCCTACTCATGGCTATTGATTAGAGAGAGCGAGAGAGAGAGAGAGAGAGAGAAGAGACTAGAAGAGATATTAACTAGATTAGAGAGAAAAGAGAAATGGGAACCAGAATTTTTTTTGCTAGGTTAAAGGAAAGAAAAAAATAGAGGGAAGAGAAATATAATATTACCTAAGGTATTCTGATGATGTTGTAAACCTAAAAAGTTGCAAATGAAGAGAGAATGTAATTTAAAAAATCACTCATACAATGCCACATTAGGTTGCAACCGACCGGGATCATTCAACACAAATTACCTAAGCAATTTTGATGACATTAGAACCTAAGAAATTGTAAATGAAGAGATAATAATGTAATTTCAAAAGCCACTAACATAATGCCACTTTAGGGGAGTAAAAATTGAATCAAGATGCTCTCATTCATCTCTCTTCTTAACTCCCTCTTTGTTAGGCCATTGGGCCCACTTTTGGATCCAATTTTGATGATCTGAACCGTTCATACTTTAAGATTTGTTTAGTATATCATACCTGTAATAAATCAAGTTGATCGAATATTAGAAAACATGTGTTTGGAAAACTGTTTATTAAATTTTTTTTAAAAATGGTTTGTAGTTCCATGATCTAAACACGTAGTTTCTGATATCCGATCAACTTATTTTTTTACAAGTATGATATACTCAACAAATCTTAAAATGTGAACGGTTCAGAACATCGAAATTGGACCCAAAAGTGGGCCCAATAGCCTAACAAGAAGGAAGTTAAGGTGAGAGATGAACGAGAGGATCTTGATTCGAAAAAATCTAGCTAATGAGATATGGTAATAAGCATGTAATTCATTTACTCATTCAAGTAGAGACACATGTATAGTTAAATATTGAAAGCTTTGGACGGTTTAGTTTGAATGGATTCGATGATGTTAAAACCGAATATCAACCTTGAAACTAAAATTTTTAGAATTTATAGCTCATAGTCGGCTGAACACTTATCGAAACTGTTGATTTTTTTCATTCGAGTCAAACTAGGGGTGCTCGTGGTACAAATTGGGTCGAGTGGCTTCCCACTGCCATTTGTCCAAACTTAGGTAGATTGAAAAAAATTAATCTGCATCCATCCACTTAGTTAACGAATGCAAATTCAGCAAGCCATGCGAGTTAGCGGATGGATGAGGATCGATTTTGACAGTTTGGGCTTTACTGTTTTTGGCCTTTTTTTGGGACTATTTTTTAGAAGTTCTTTATTGTTTTGGGCCTTATTTCGGCCCAAAAGTTTTGATTCTTTATTTTTTTTATAATAAAAATAAATGTACAACTTTCATAATTCGCACATAGCTATAATTAGCAGGTTTAGATTCAGTAGGCCATGCGAGTTAGCGGATAGATGATGATCGATATTGGCAATTTGAGCTTTACTGTTTTTGGTCTTTTTTTGGACTATTTTTTAGTAATTCTTTATTGTTTTGAGTCTTATTTGGGCCCAAACATTTTGATTCTTTATTTTTTATAATAAAAATAAACGTCCAACTTTCATATTTCATACTTAGCTATAATTACTAGATAGTATTATTTTCTAGAATGCAGACCAAAAAAAAAAAATGGCATGTTTTAAAATAAGTAAAAAGACACAATTGTCAATGCATTGTCATTCATTTTCTTGAATAAAAGTTTATCACCCCATCTTTACCAAACAATGGGTGCTTACGGATCGAGTTGGGTCGCGTGACCTTTCATTTAGCATCCATCCGAACTTACTTAGATGGGAAAAAATGCATCTGTATTTATTAGTTCAGACCATCGAAATTACCTATTCTCTTGTTGATCGGTTCGAACCATTTGATTTTGGAAACTACGTTTACCACAGTTTTCAGTTTGCTTTCTAATTTGTTTCCTTTTATTATTTTATTCCAAAATTTGTTCTGTCTTATATTATTGTTCTTCAAATTTAATTTTTTGTTTTGTAATTTGAATTTAAATATCCGAATCTGTTTATTTTATTTAAACATGCATCTTACACAACAATCTTGAAACAATTTTTTTTGTTTTCTAAAGAAGTTAAACAAACAAATTCATTTTGCAAAGTGGTTTGGAATGGATTAATTTTTTCCTAGGAAAATATTACTTCTTTAGTTTACTTGTTTTTTGGTTTTTTATAAACAAAAAAAAAAATTACAACTAGTGGTGTTTGGTTTGTAGTCTAATTTTCTAGTGTTCTTTGCATGCTTATTGCTTCTAGTTTTCATAGTATTATTTGCATGTTTTTGCTTCCTAGTTTGCATGTTTATTACTCTTTAGTTTTTCTAGTATTATTGACTTGTTTATTGTTTTCTAGTAATTTTATATAACTCTCGGGAATTAAAATCAATTTAATTACTTGGAGTTATTATTATTATTATTATTTTTATAGTAGTTATTTGTATAGTAACTTGTCTAGCATTTTAGTCTTTAGTTTATTTTATCTCACTATTGCATTATGTTGCTAAATATATACATATATATATATATATAATTGCATAAGACTTTACAATTTTATATTATTTGTTTTGTATTTTGTTGTGTTTTTCTACTCACTTTCTTTATAGATATACCTATACAAAATGAAATGGAAAAATAAGAACAAAACAACACAAATATGATTTTCGACTTTAAAATAGTTTTTGGACTACTAACCCTTTTGGTTGAACATAAATACTTAAATGGAAAGGAGCTTTTTGGACTTGAAAATCACTGTTTGGATTGGTTTGGCCTATTTTTAATTGAAGCAATTTTATTACTTGTTTTGGTGGCAATTTTATTGCTTAAATTTTTTGGTTACAATTTTGATTACTTGCAAGTTTTGAAGCATTTGATTGCTTGTAAGTTGGGTGGCAATTTGTAATTGTTTGGGATTTGAGGTTTTTATTAACTTCGTTTATCCCTCTAAAAATTTAATTCTAAATTTGTTTCCCATTGATAATGAGTCAACAAGTTATTAAAAGTTTTGTCTAAGGTTTATTAGGTTTTAAGTGGTACCATGGTGAACCCAATAGTCTTTCTGGAAACTTTCCTGACCTTGTTAAATTTATGAAGTTAGTGTGAGATTATTTTTGAATTAGATTTTAATCTTTAGGATTTTCTAGCATTAAGTTGTTTTTGAGAAAAACAAAATAGTTGAAATTCTGTTGTGTTTTTTAGAAATGACAACTATTAGTGGTGTTGATGCAACTAATACCAAAGCGGTGAATGTTGGTGGGAATTGAAATCCCATATCAACTGGCATGACAACCCCTAACCCCTATGACTAATCTTGTTGTGAATCTTGCTATTCTAGGGGAACTGCTTAATTATTATAAGTGCCCGAAGAAGTTTACCGGCATGAATTTCAATAAATGGCAGCAAAAGATGCTATTTTACTTAACGACTCTTAGCCTTGAGAGGTTTTTGAGTGAGGATCCACCAGTTGTGGAGTAGAATGAGTAAGATAAACAAAAGCTCATGGCTCTAGGCACTTGGAAGTAATTAGACTTCCTTTGCTAGAATTATATGTTGAACATCTTGGCAGATACATTTTTCAATGTGTTTTATGCTAAGAAGTTAGCAAAGGAGTTGTGGAATTCCTTGGACAAGAAATTCAAAATTGAGGATGTCGAAGTGAAAAAAAATTTCGTTGGCCGATTTTTGGATTTCAAAATGGTGGACTCTAAAACTGTCATGAGTCAGGTCCAAGATTTTCAAGTTATTTTGTACAAGATTCATGTAGAGGGAATGTTGTTGAGTGAATCATTCCAAGCAGGTTCTTCGATAGAGAAGTTGTCTCACAGCTAGAAAGACTTTAAGAACTATTTGAAGCACAAGTGAAAAGAGATGATAGTCGAAGAGCTCGTTGTTAGGCTCCGTATTGAAGAAAATAATATAAAGAAATGAGGAAGTACCCCAAAAGTAGTCTTCTAGATCACAGCCTCTAGGCAGAGGCAACAAGGCATGGTTCAAGAACCAAGCCAAACGGAGAACATTAAGCAGTTCCGAAACAAGGCGCGCGGCCGAAGGCTCTAAAAATCGGAAACTAGTCTCCAAGGGGGAAAAGTGGTCTATAACCACAAAGGGATGGTCTACAAGACCTCTCCCTCCCTCTAGGAAAGAGAAAACAAGGTTCGGTCCACAAACCGAGCCAAAGCACAAAGAGTTCAGAGGCCTAGAGGCAAGGCTCTCAGCCAAAAACTCCGAAAACTCGAAACAAGCTCAAACTTACACGATCACCGAGCACTTAATCGATGACGTCTGAGTCTTAAGGTCAGTCAAAAATGGGGTGTCTACAGTACCGCCCTACAATTTCCTACGGACGAAATTTCTGTAACGACCCTAAATTTGCTTAAGTCGTTATTTATTATTATTACTTTTATTTTATTTTTTTCTTTATTAATTGTGTGGATACATGAGAATTTAATGTGATATTTAATTATATATAATTAATTTGAATATTTATATATATTTATATTTTTCATATATATAAAAGGTGTTATATATATATATATATTGATCTTATATTATATATTTATATATGTTGTATTTAGGTATAATAGGAAATTAGTTTATCTAGTAAACAAAACAAAAAAGAGAGAGCAGCCGAGAGACAGAGGAGAAGAAAAAAAGAAAGGGTTAGGGTTTTATTTTGGTGTTTCATTAATTCTTCAAATATTTCTTGATCTTCAAAAAAATAATTGTGAGTGCAAAACCCACTTCCCTTGATTTATGTTTATTTCATTGTTTTTATTTATTTATTTATTTGATGTTGGTTTGATATTGTATTTGCATGAAGATGATGGATTGATTTTAATTATTTTAATTAGTTATGTATGCAAGGTTTTGGGGTTTTATATGTATTCATTTTATGGTTGTAATCACACTCATAGATATATGAAATTAAAATAAATTAGGAACCCATAGATAATTCCAAATACTCTACCATGGCTCCATAGATTGTTATTTTATTTGAGTGTTTAAAAAAAAAGGTGAGAATTATGAGATTTATTTAAATGCCTTAAGCTTGGCATTATTATATTTATTCTCATGAGTAGATGAGAGATTGTGTATATATATATATATATTGTTGCCTCGTTCTCAAGAGTAGACGAGTGCTTTGATTTACACGCATACGTATATGCTAACCACCCGGGGAGTATGGGTCAAACTCGAGACGATATCCCCACGCAAGTTTGGCTTCGGAGCGGTGTTAGGTATACGCACATGGGATATATGCGTAGATTGGAAGTAAAGGGCTGAAGTGGCGGAGTTAAGATATAAAGAATTAAATATGAACTTATTAGTATAGTTTGAATTGTATTGATTTATATATATTGAAAAATAGTAAACAACCTCAATAAATTATGAAATTTGGACAGAGGCATGTATACGTATTCTAGACAACTTTTGTATTTTAACTTTGTACTAAAAAGATTGATTAGAACTTGTAATCAGATGATTTTGGTTACAGTAGTTTTTATTCATTTTAGCAATGCAGATTTTAGATATTGTTTTGACTCACGAAACGAGCTCATTTTATTGAGTTTGCACAAACTACAATGAAACATTATTTTGAACACTTTTCGTATTTTGAGCTTTTCCGAAAAAAATCATCTTAGGGCAGTTTGTTTTTGTTTTTAGTTTCAAATTTTTCGATTGAATTCCGTCTAAGTTCTTCTATCAATTTTTTCTCTCAACCTGTTTAGTTTCTACTAAATCCTGCCGCATTACCTTTTATAAAATTTAATTATGTACAACGTTTGTTCTTTGAGTTTTGGTCAATTCGAATGATTTAAGCATGAAATAGTGCATTTTTATACTTCTTCAGCAATTTACTTATGATTAAATTATACAAACTTTATTTTTTTCAAAATGGTGGGTCTTACTAAATTTTTATGCAGGGCCAATCCACCATATTTTTATTTTTATTTTGTTTATTTTATACTCAATTTATATTTAGTTGTGTACGAGCAAGAAACTAAATGCCACAGTATCTTGGGAAACTACTCCTTCGTCTCGATGCGGGTGGAACTACTTGTCTTGTCCCGTAATAAGAATTATATGTACTTTTGTTTTTGTCTGGTGGACACATGGATGTCACATCTTGTATTTATATCAGTATACTTGTATACTGACCCGTTTTGTCTCTTGACATCTTGGATGCGTTCTATTCGAGCACAGCCAAGTTTCCTTTGCAGGATTAGTTGGGACTACAGTGGTGACAAAAAAAACTATAGTTGCTGGACATGTCTCTTAGACTTCTTTTGTTTTCTTGAGCTTAGCGTTGATATTAGTTTATGTATTTATTATTTTTTTTACGACCTTAGTATTTTAATAATTTGGCATTGTATAGACACCACATTTTTGACCGTCCTCAAGACTTGGACGTCATCCATGCCTGTGTTTGTTTTGAGTTCCCGGAGGCCTCAGTCGCGCGCCTTGCCTCAAGATCTCTCAACTTGTCTGTTTTGTGCTTGGTTGTGGACCAAACACTTGTGTTTTTGCTTTTGAGGGAAGAGGGTGGCTTGTTTGCCATCCCCTCAACCCATCGGCCAAGGCTTGAGGCCATCGGCCTTATTTTTTTGCCATCGGCCAATAGTGTTGGCCGATCGGCACATTATTTGGTCGGCCAGCACTTATGTTGGTTGATCGGCCATGTTTTCTGGTCGAACCCTGTTCATCTGCTTTATACAGATATTTTATGCCAGCTGTCATAGCTGGCATGCACAATTCACCCCTTCCATACACATGTATGGAGGGATTTGCCCCTTGGCTTAGCTTCTCCTAGAAGCTTTGAATTTGGATTTCTATAAGAAATGAGGCCCTCCTCCATTCCCAAGGGTGCCAAAAAATTTGAGATAGAAGATATATATATCTATCTCTATAGCTCCCTCTCTCTATATAGTTGTGTGTGTATTTGTGGTCGAAAGGGTGTTTTGTTCACACTATTGCACACAAACACCTAGCAATACACCATCCTTTGGTTGTTGAGATCCTAGAGAGTTAGTTTCAGAGTTCTTGGAGTGGTTTAAGCTTGGAAAAGTTGCTGGAGCCTTGTTCTTGAAAGTGTTCTTCAAGGGTGAGCATTCTTGCTTTTAATACCCCTTTCTTGCTTAAGCTTTTAGACCTTATTGCTTATTGTTTTAAGCTTAACTCTAAACTACAACAAGTTCTGATTTTTGATGCTTTAGATCTTTGTTTCAGATCACTTTTTGGTTTAGGGTTGTTCTTAGGCCTTGTTAGGCCTTGTTTTAGGCCATCCATTTTGGCCCTTGTTCTTGGCTTTGCATGACCTTCCTACCACTAAAATCTAGAGGATTTTCAATGGTGGGAAGGTGGTTTTGGAGTCCTAAATAGGAGAGGTTCATCCCCTCTCCTTATTGTCTTGAATGCTAGTATAAATGGCTTATATTAGTAGCATGTTTGCTTGGCTGGTTTTAGCTTCATTTCAGTATGTATTAGGCTTTGTTTTTCCATGATATAACACTATTTTTACTTGGTTTGGACATACCATGTATGCTTCAAGTACTTGCCTTGCAATCCTTTCATTTGCCTTAATATGCATCATGCTTTAAGCCATGTTTCTAGCATGATTTTGGCTCGACTCCATGAAGCTTTCAGCCTTGTTGTAACATGCTTAAGCTTTTATTTGAGTTGTTTTGACTATATATGCCATGCTTTGTATAGCCATAAGGCATTCTAGCTTGTTAGCCTTAAGTGTCCAAGTCACTAGCATGCTTTACTTGGACCATTTCAATGATTTGACATTATTTATTATACTATTTCAGTCCATGTTTCATGCTCAAATGCTTGCACTTGTCACTCGTTTAATGCTTTAAAGAGTTTATGTTTTATGCCTCATGAATGGGTCATTGTGTATGCCATCATGTTTAGGTCTTTGGGATGCCATCTAAGTGGGTTTTTGGTCTTGTTTTATCATGCTATAACTCTGTTTTTCATTGCTTAAGTCATGCCATGTTTGATTTTGATAGGTGTAGTGTAACACCTCTTTTGTAGCCTTACATGCCTCATGCTTTTGGCCCTTTGTTCTAGCTTATTTTGGCTTTGGTCCTTGCATGTTTTAGGCTCATTTTGGCATGATCTAGGACTGTTTTGGATTATACTTGTCATTTGCTTCAGATTTTACATAGCCTTGGTTTGAGTCCCTTGGCTAGTTTCAAGTTTTAAGCCTTTTTGCATGACTTGCTTGCTTTGTTTGGTTGGTTTGGTACCTTTCCTAACATGATTTCAGAGCTTATAATGTATGTCACATGTCCATATTTGTCCCCTTTTAAGTGTTCTTGAAAGTTGCTCTCCTATGCTTAGGTGATAGGCCAATTGGCATACATGTTTGTATGTACCTTTGTCTTCATTTCCATAGCATTTCGGCCACTGATTTGGGCATGTTTAAGAGCTGTCCACTTTAGTTTAAGTCCATCCTTTCGCACGTTGTTGCATGTTTACCTCGCATGTTGTCGCATGCTTGTTGCATACTTGGTACATTATATGTTGTTGCATATTAGTTCCCTTGCATGTTGTGGCATGCTAGTCCTATTACATTATGCTTACATACTTATTGCGTGCTTGCTAATTGACATGTTGTTGCATGCTCATCCATCTTGTATACTTGTTAGATTACATGTTGTTACATGTTTGTTATTGGTATTGTTGTTGCATGCCTATTACATTGTATGCATGCATGTTTGCATACTTAGGTTGCATATCACTTGCTTGCACGCTCATGTTGCATTAGCTTGCTTATATGCTTAGGTTGCATTGCATTGTGTGTGCATTCCCTTGCCTCTTGATCAAGCATGATAGAGGTTGGGGCCCCTTATGTGCTTTTGTGCATTTCATTTGATATTCAATTGCACACTTGGCTCCTTTGGCCATTCTGTATTGAAATGAGTGATTGGTGGTCCGAGGGTCGAGAACTACACACCTTTGAGTCTTAAACATGATAAGGGGTGTAGTTGTGCAGACATTGTCTTGTAAATGTATTGACATACTCTGTTGTCCTCTGCTGCAGCAACAGGAGCTTTTCACAGGAAGAGATAGTCGATCGACCATATTCAGTGCCGATTGGCAACAAACATTTGGCCGAGAGCCCTATTTTTGGTCGATGACCAGTTTACCTTGGCTGATGGCCTCACAGCATGCCCACAAGGTGGTTCAGAAATGTCACAGAAGTTAGCACAGTTTTCAGAGGTACAGAGCAATGCAAACAGATGTAACATGAAGCATGGCAACGGATTTTCGAGCGAAGCCGACCGAGTATGCATTCGTCCCTCTTCCCGAGGCTGCTTTACTGTCTTCATAGCTTAATTAATTTGTTAACTATTTAAGTGTTGTAATAATTAGTTGTAGCTAGTTATTCATTTGGTTTTTTAATAATTAATTAGCTTGTTAGTTAGTTAATTAATTAATTTGTATTATTATTTCGGTCCCTCCGTCGAGGGGGCGCAATTGTGTAATAAGTGTGTGTGTGTGTGATGCATGTCTTCCAACCTCATGTCTTTCTCCCTTTTACTTAACCGCTTACGATGGTTAGTTTTAGGGAATATTTCATTTAGCATCTGTATTGTAACACCCTGACCCTTCACATGTCATCGATATTGTCCACTTTAGGCCACGCCCGCACGGATTTGTTCTTCCCAGTGGGTTACCCATCCTAGAACTACCCCAGCCTAAGCACGCTTAACTGTGGAGTTCTATTAGGGATTTCACTACCTGGGAAAAGGCCTCGATGCTATATAAGGGTCTAGGTTTTTACTTTTATAGCCCAAGAACTCCCCCTCCATTCCCAATATGGGACACTGGGGCCTTACAATCCACCCCCCCGGTGTCCCATATCGGGAATGGAGGGGGAGTTTCTGGGCTATAAAAATAAAAACCTAGACCCTTATATAGCATCGAGGCCTTTTCCCGGGTGGTGAGACCCCTATTAGAACTCCCCAGTTAAGCGTGCTTAGACTGGAGTAGTTCTGGGATGGGTGACCCACTGGGAAGAAGAAATCCGTGCGGGCATGGCCCAAAGCGGACAATATCGATGATATGTAAAGGGTTGGGGCATTACACTTATGCTATGCATGTTTGCATCCATTCATCTGTATTGCATGCACCGGGCTCGGTGCATCATACTAACTGCATTGTATTTCAATTCCTACTTGAATACATGTATCAAGTTGTCGCATTTCATATGCCATCTTAGAATAGCCAAGCCTATTCTAGTTGTATTTTGCATGTGTTGCATTAGCCATCTCGACATGAATTAGGATCATGCATTGATTACTAACTAGTTCTTTGTTTTGGCTCGGAGTACACTGTAAGTGTTTATGCTTTAGCATCTTGCATGTGTATGAGTGTTAACATGACAGCATGCTTGCCATGAGGCTAATTGCTTATGTGATATAACTACCTGAATGCCTGTGGGTGAATGTTGGATTACTTGAATTGGAACGATTCATTGAAATCCGTGTTTTAACCTACTTACGAGTAGCAAACTTCAAACCATTTCCAAACAAACAGATATGCGATGCTTTGTTCCAAATTAGGCGATCTAGTCTATACTTGTGTGTTGTGCGCATCACGTAGTAAGATTAGCTAATTAATCGGAATAAGAACGCATGTGTTTTCAAAAACAAGATATCATGCTTAGTACAGGCCAATCTTTGATCAGGTGAGCAGGGGTGCTCATAGATGACCTTCCCTAATCGTACCCAAGTTCCCGAGCCGAGGCAACTTTGGTGATGACGGACACGTGGCCTTAGGCAACAAGTCAGGGTTTCCTAAATTCTCCCAAAATAAATATTTAGGTGGCAACTTTGTATCTAGCAAAGCAGTTCATGTTTGGCACTTCTTTCTTAAAAATCAGTTTTCCAAAACGATTTGCCGGATTTGGACTCTTTGGTGATTTATCGGTCTCGCATTGCACTTTGCAGGATTAGATTCAGAACCGTGACATTTGAGTCTGAACTGTAGTAGCAAAGCCCAAGGGCGCGTCTACACATTGTGAGTTATTTTCCAACTTTACATTATTTAAGATTGTTTTGACAAGTTGTTGCTACTTTAATGTTGGAGGTATTAGATAGTTATGAATTTATGATAGATAGTTTGGTTGACATTTTTTTTTTTTTTTATCCCTTGTATTTTTTTTTTTTTTTTGAGCATCGAAATTTACTTAAACCTTATAGAAACGAGAACATTTAGATTTTGTTTCACCCCTAGGATTTGGATGATGGAATATTGATTGGGGTTTAGTCCTAATTTAATATTTAATTGTCCAAATTTTGGGCGTGACAATTTTCGTGAAAGGTTTTATTTGTTTCGACATTCCCGAAGGTTGTGATTCACTGCCCTATTTTCTATTGTAAAGGAAATGGTTTCATAATTGTGACAAACTTGGCATTCCATGGTTTTAGGAAGGTGATATAAAATGTTTTGGTACGAGCATTGCATATGCACACCACCTCATATCTTTGTTAAGATTCATATGCTATGTTGGATTATTTCTACTAGGTTTTAGCTCACCCTATATAGGAAACTATTTTCAGGTACTAATGATATGCCTTTACCAATATCTTAGCTTGAGAGGAAGTTGAAGCTGAAGGCTTCTTTTTGATTATCTGATGTATTTGTTTTGTACACACCAAGGGTTTTTAATTGTATTAGATTTTAAATCCATCTTTGTTGTAACCAAGCATTGTTTTGGGAAGTTGTAAACCTTTAAGGCATTTATTATCTATTTAACTTTTATTTTATATTTCTCATTATGACGCATGCTATATAGATTTAGGATTAGAACTTATAAATGTATAATTGCGTGTGGTATCTTTTGTATATCCAAATCATATGAAATGAAATGACATTATAATCAGAATACTTGTCATTTATTTATTATTGAGAAAAGAGTTTATTATCATTTATTTCGGGACGTTACAACTTTTGTCCAAGGGAGTGGACCTTCCCTCTATGTCTCCTCTCTATTGCAAAGAATGGATAACCTTAAGAGATAAGTGGATGACGGCGAAATTATAGCAGATAGAGAAGCAACGGTGGTAGATTTTGAGCCCGACTAGGCAGAAGGCTGACTACTGGCAGAGGCTTTGGCTGCAGCAGCTTTTTCTGCAATTCTGATCTTTACCAACTTGCCCAAGTTAACCTTGACATCCATCTTCCCAAATGGATCCGTCTTAGTCAAATT
Source organism: Camellia lanceoleosa (assembly GCA_025200525.1). NCBI lineage: Eukaryota > Viridiplantae > Streptophyta > Magnoliopsida > Ericales > Theaceae > Camellia > Camellia lanceoleosa. Next base: position 119,196,670 of record CM045770.1, on the reverse strand, counting down.
TTCCAAATTCCCAAAAATCCTCAAAAATTCAAACTCTTGCCAGAAGAGTCGGTATTCTCCAGAGATCAAAGGGACACCGGAGAGATCTTTGACTTCAACCTCAAGCTGCCCCTCAAAAACAAGCTCAAGGTTTTCTCCTGTGCCAAGTTTCTCGTTGGCAGGATGAATTATGCCGATAAGAGTTTGATCTTCGATAAGACCCTCACCTTGAACTTTTCCAAACTCTGCGGGTTGATACTTGTTAGATAGAAGGTCATAGAAGCAAATGGCACCATGCTGATTGCAAACTTTGATTGTTCCACTTTTACCAGTTGGGATATGTTCGACAGTAAAGTAAGTCATGTAAGAAAGGAAGTAATTCAGTAAAATATGAGCCGATCTCCCTTGATAACGAAGGTCCTTTCCACCAAGATAATCCAAAGCAATTTTTATCTCGGCAAGAGCGTCAGGGTCGTCAAGAGTAATGTATTTATTGGTTTTGTAATCTGCACAAAGCAACAACACCATTTAGTATATAAATTCAGGGCTAACTACAAATATAGCTAAAATCAACACTTTCTAAACAATTTCAAAAGGCAATCAACTTGGATTCCCTCTCCTACGTGGAATTGGATTGCTTTGGTCTTCCTCTGGAGTGAATTCCCAATTACCTAAAATAGCTACCATGACATCATCAATCCCCTTCCCAGAACTGGACAACATGTGAATCAACTGACGGTTACAGTCGCGAAAAGTACCTCCCATGCCGACCAGATGACCTCTGAAGGCTATAACAATGTTGAATGGCATCTAAACCTAGGTTGATATTAAGGACTCGATTTAGTGTCACTACACCTATTACTATCCTAAAGAAATTTACATTTAGCTGAGATGGGATTAATCCCCAAAATCTTAGGGCTTCACAAAAAAGTGGATGTATTGGAAATTGAACACCACTCTCCACTATAGAAAAAAAAGGGAAATATATAGTTTCCTTATCCTTGAATTGGAGTTCAGTAATGTCGTCATCAATGAGAGCCAACTTAATATTCTCAGGAATGCAGAAATGACTTCAAAAGAGATCATGCTTTGCTTCAAAGAGAAGCCCATGCAAGGATTTTGCCATTTTTTTCTTGTTTAAACTACTTAAACTAAAGGAAGCAATATCGTAGAGAGAAGACTTACAGACTAAAGAGCTTGAATCGTCGAACAAAGAAAGGGAGAACTCAAAACGCTTGAACTTCGGAAACATTAGTGAGAGGTTACAAAGGCAAGAAGATGTAAGAAAATGAACGGTTGAGTAAAATGAGGGTATGTATGACATAAACACCTTTTTTGCCCCCGGTTTTGTTCTTTGAAAAAAATGGGAGGGAAGTTTTGAAGACGTAAGCGAAATTCGAGACAACAAAGGAGTGAAAAGGTTGTCAACGCATTTAATGTTTCTGATCTAATCACGTGAGGAAACCTGCCCATAGCAAACTCACTCAAAAGGGAAAAGTTACGATAAAAGCATTCTGCATTAGACGTACCATGCCGACCACACAGTACAAGCTCCTGGATTGAAGTGGAGTTCCGAGGGGGGCAATTGTGGTAACCAGAATCGTAAAGTGTCACAAGCTTACATTGGCCAAATACGCATATGTCGAGATGGAGTTGTCAGCATCGGTGAAATATGTGCATGCCGAGATGGAGTTGTCAAAAGATGATAATAAAAAAAGAAGATGTCACATCAATAAAAGAGAAATTAATGAGATGAGACATGTTCAGACCAAGGACAATGATGCAAAGAGAGGGAATTCTTATAAATAAAAGATCTGCACCTGAAGTAAGGGTAACTGAGAAAAAAGAACGAGAGAGAGAGAGAGAGAGAGGGGGGACTTATAATATTGAAAGAATACTAATAAAATCTTCGGAAGGTTCACTCCGCGCTCCATCTCGCCGAAACCTTTTCTTTGTTTGTAGGAATACGATGTGAAGTGAATCATGCTCTTAGTAGCAGCAAGGCAGAAATTCCAACTCACCACATTAAACAACTCATGTTACTGATCTTGATTCATACTTAGCTCGTTAAAATTTATTTGGGATTATTGTAGGAACAAATCAAACTTGACACATTCTAAAGCTTGTTAAATGTTTAAATCAAGTTTGGACAACTTACTACTTGGCTAGAAAAATTTACATATATTATAAAAAATCAAGTTTGTTAAGCTCATTAAAAACTTGTTTGAATTTGACTTGTTATGTTAACAAGCCAAATTTGATACATTTTAAAACTCGTTAAATTTTCAAACTAAATTTTAACAACTTAACACTCAACCCGACTCGATTTATCTTGACTAATTTGCCGCACTAACTAATTTAAAATAAATTGGACTTCATGCTATCTAATTCTCACATATAGAACATCCAATAAAAAGACCATCACCTTGTTTGGTGTTGATTAATTTTTTTGAAAATTTATTTATTTATTTGTGTGTGTGTGTGTGTTTTAGTGAATTTTTTTAATATTTTAAGTAAAATTTTCACTTTTTATATGCGCATAATTTATATGCACTTAAAAAATAAAATATTTGTGAAAAATATTTAAAAAATTCAATAAATACGCAAGAATATGAAAATGTACTGTATTTTTATTTTTTTGTATTTGATAATTTTTAATTTTTTTATAAATATTATATTTTTTAAGTGTATTGAGATTAGGTGCATCTAAAAAATTAGAAGAAAAAAAAAAACATCTTAAAGTATTAAATTTTTTGACTAAAAACAAAAAAAATGAAAAAGAAAAAACTCACTTTTGAAAAAATCAATTAAAACCAGACAAGATGAATAGTGTTTTTAATTTTAATAATTATTTTTTAAAAAATAAAGGCAATTTAAGTGTTTTCAATAAATAAAATAAAAAATACAATGAATCTAGTACACAAATAAAAAGTGATTGAAAGGGGGCTAGGTCCCGTTTGGCAATTCACTGTTTATTTTAAAAATTAAAAAATTATTAAAAAAATTAAAAAGTCAATAACTTATATTACAAAAGTTAAAGATTCTCTTTTTCTTTATTTTTTGCACATTTATTCGTAAAAAATTAAAAAGTCATTTCAAACATACTATTTTTTTTACCTCATATTTTAATCAAAAAATTAAAAAGTTATTAAAATAGATTGTTTCCAAACGAGGCCTTAATATCCACTAATTCACTAAACAAAAAGGTAAGGCCTCATTTGGGAACAGATTATTTTAGTAACTTTTTGGCTTTTTGGCTAAAATATGAAGTAAAAAAAACTTTTATGTTTGGAATGATTTTTTAGCTTTTTACAAAAAGATGTGCAAAAAGTAGAAAGAAAATATAATTTTTGACTTTTTTGTGTAAGTTATAGGCTTTTTGATTTTTTTAGCAACTTTTTAACTTTTAAACTAAAACTATTGTAGCGTTTGATAGAACTTTTTAAATATGATTTGAGAATAGGAGTTGTATTTTGAGTTTGTGAGTTTTGGAATTCTGATTCGAGTGTGGAAAATTTGTTTGGTGAATGAGTTTTGAAAAGAGTTTTGAATTGAGTGGGAAATCTTTGATGTGACATATGATATTTGATATAAAAACTTACAATTTATAACCAAACACACAATTCAAAATTCTATTAAAGCTCATAAAAAAATTTAAAAAATTCTGAAAATATTTTTTGTTAAATATATAAAAATTAACATGTGTCAATTGTAAAAATAAAAAATAAAAATAAATAAATAAAAATTGCATTGTTCCGGTCAACCGGCCAAACTACCGATTAGACATCCGGTGGGCTCAAATTTTCCAGCCTTCGATCGAGTTTTCAAAAGTGAACATGGAATTAATTTTTGAAAACTACAAACAAATACCCGTGAGAACCAATAACTGGAACTAAAGTTCAAAAACTTTACCAAACAGAACTTATTACTTTCCAAACGAGACCTAAGAAATGATTGCAATCTTGAAAGACCTAATTAAGGACTAGGCTCCCTCCGGTCATAAATCTAGATTGGAGGGTATTGTTCAGGTCCATAGGGCTCACTATGTATTTTGTTTCAATAATTTGAATTATTCATTTTATAAAGTATCATTTACACACACACACACACACACAAAAAAAAAATTTATGTTAATCCAATAATCATAACCTATTCAATTTAGTGTGTTTCCACACTAAAAAAAAAAATTAAAAATTAAAAAAAAAAAGTGTTTTCTAAAATAAACCACTATCTTTCTTCTTCTTTTTTCTTTTTTTCTGTGACAAATGCCATATATTAAATATGTTATAATTATCAAATTAATTTAATATTTTTTAAATGATATACACAAATTTTTTTTATAAAATAAATAATTAAAACGAAACCTACAATAAATCTCACAAACTCTAACAACACTCTGAAGGCCTACAATGAGTCTCACACACTGGAACAACCCTCTCCAAACCAAATCCATGACTGGAAAAGAACCAAATCCTTTATTAAATAATATTAAATGGGTCTTTTAAGTGAGATGGGAGCCCAATCCTTCAATTAATAAATTGAAAAATTGTTCCTGTAACGCATCCATTCCTCTCTTTTGATACTACTTTTTTAATTTGGACAATTTGTTACTCATTGCATTTACTGCTTAGTGGCCCCTTTGTATTGCATTTACTGCTCGGTGGCTCCTTTGTTGTTCCACCCCTTAGAAATAGGTTAAGGTTTATGTTACGGATCCCAAATATTTTATTAAACTTGAGACTTACACATATATGAATTTGTGTAAATTTCATCCTTATGTAAGAGGTTTTATAGAATATTTGGTAGAATATTTGAGATACATAGCATTTCTCATAGGTTAAATATATCGGTTGTTCTATATGTATTAATTAATGTAAATACTAGTGTACTAATTAGTATTATGTTATTATTATTGACCCCGCCTATTATATAAATTACAAATACTCAAAACTTTTAAAATTATGTCACATCATCTGTTAGTATACTAGTTAGTACATTAATTGGTACATATAGCATTATTCTAAATATATACACTATATTTAAATCTACAAATAAAAAATAATAAAATTAAATAAATAACATTTTTATGTAGGTAGAAATCAATCACCAAACAAATTTTAAAATACATAACGCTTTATAATCGATTTTGTACCATTTCCAGTGTCTTTAGATTTTAAGTTGGGTTTTCAATTTATTTTTATTTTTAAATTATTATTGATTTTGCTATTTTTTATTTTTCTTTTGTAATTATTGTGTTTTTTCTGGTTACATATTGTGAACTTACAGCTAAGATTTTCATAATTCAAGATATTTAATGTGCATTTAATTTGGGTGAAACGGTTAATATAAAACTATTATTAACAATTTAAAATACAAAAACAATGTATTAATTCATATAAAAAAACAATGTTTACGAGGTGGCTTTATATATATCTATATAATAAAGTAGGGTAGTTTTTCAATTTATCCTACACACATTTGCTCTACTAGAACATTTGGATGGCTCAGATCTATTTAAATTATAAAACAACAACTGAGATATATTTTTCTAAAAATATCTTACATGTACATTTTCTATTTTTCCGTTTCTCTCTCTTACTTTTTCTTTTTTTTCACCCATCCTTCCATGATCTCACATTCCTCTCTCTTTTATTTTTATTTTTTTTATTTTCTCCCGTTTTTATTTTTCTCTCTATTTGTTTAGTTTTTTTTTTATTTTCTTTTTTTTCAATATATTTTACACATATTTCTATATAATGTTTGTATGCCCGTAATACACTAGGACATTACGGGCATACAGACAATTTTCATATAATTGTATAAGCAAAAGTAGTATTATATGTATGTCTGTGAAAATTGTATGTATGCTAGGTATATTTATTTATCTAGTTATATATTATATAAGTAAAAGTGAGTTTTCATGAGGAGTTTTGTGAGAACTTTAAAATTTTCTAATAAATTTGTGATTTTATCAAATTAAAAAATAAATTTAAATAGTGTTGGAATTACAATTATATTCTAATTCTAACATTATTTAGACCGTGCCTAGGCACGGACATACGCTAGTATATATATATTTAAGAATAATTTTTTAACTTCTTACATAAAAAACGTTAAAAAATAGAATGAAATATAATGAACTTTGACTTTTATCAAATTTCGATACGCAGTTAACCATAGCATTTGTCAATTAAGGCCCTTTTGGGAAGAACCCATTTGCCCTCTCATAAAAAAAAAATTATTTATAAATAACTTTTAACTAAAAAACTGATAATAATCATTTTTCTAAAATAATTCTAAAAATAATTTTTATCATTTCGAAAAGAAAACTTTAAAAGGATACACAATCAAAAGATACACAATCAAAACACATAAATAATTATAGATGTGATGTTAAATGTAAGACCCACATAAGTGGTCCCTACTGTGAGTCCTACTAATTGTTCCATACATTTGATTGTTTAGTTATGAAAATTTTAGGGTAAATTACAAACACACCCCTCGAGGTTTGGTGAAAATACAGATTCCTCCTTGAGGTTTGAGAAATTACATCCTGCCCCTGAGGTTTACATTTTCATAACAAATTGCCCCCTAGGGTTTTTATTTTCATACAGATTCCCCCCTAATTTTTCCTAATTTATTATGAAAATTTGACCCTCAGAGGGGAATTTGTAATTTCTCAAACCTCAGGGGGGAATCTGTATTTTTACTAAACCTCGAGGGGGTTTTTGTAATTTACCCAAAATTTTAATATATATTTTTTTTAAATGGGTGTATCATATGTCTTTTTAATTATATTATTTTTTTAATTATGATACTTTTTTTTAATTATGATATTATTTTATTTATGATTCATGAATTTTTTAATTATATTTTATGTTGTATTTAATTATAATATTTTTTTAATTATAACTTAAAAAATTAAAATTATATAATTTTTTTAATTATAACGCTTATCCATCATTTTGTATATTTATCTATATTATTATAAAGTCAACAATTAAATTGGTGGAAACAAAATTAGCTCACGCTAATAATTACTTTGAGCAGTTCGACCTAACTGTTTCAATTTATAATATAAATATAACTGTTTCACTAATATGCCAACGCTTCTAGTATGTTCAAAATTTTGTGTTCCTAGAATAACTTTTTCAATAAATGATTTATTAAGCTTGGCTTGATTTTGATATATATAAAGATTTTCACAAAATAATACATATATATACAAATTAAATATACAAGACTCAGATAAGTGGGGTTCACTTGTGAGGCTTATATACGCGAGGTTCACAATGGGAGCCAAGATGGCAACGATCGGGGTTTGGGATAGGATTGCCGTCTCTAGCTCCCGCATTGTATTATGTGAGGGTTTAGGATGTGGATTTTTATGTAAATTTTTTTAATTGTAAGATATTATTAGATAAAAAAATTTTAGTGTTTGAAAAGATAGTTGAATTTTTTTGTGGTTGGATGTGATGTTTGTGAGAGAAAAAGTGAAATAATTATAAGGTTGAATGTGATATTTTATTTGGATGTATTTTTTTTAATTTTACAAAAAGTTTGTCTTTTAATAGAAAAAATCAAAAAAAATCCACAAAAAATTTTCCCCAAACACCGCCATAGGTAAGGGTGATAGTGGATTAATTTTGTAATTTTAAAAATAAAAAAACTATTAAAATTTAAAAATAATATAAGATGTTCTCAATAATGATTTATAATAAATTATAGTTAAAATGTGTAAGATGATAAATGATTGAAGAAAAATGAATGTTATGTGTTATATTTTAGGGGAATTGACAGTAAATCCCATTTTGTGGACTTGTAATCCATAAGGTGCTAAATGTTTTCTTGATGACTGGATGGTCCCTTAATTTGTTTGTTGATTGTTTTGCCACTGCTAGTATTATTGGTTGATTGGTGTGGGTTTGTATAGAAAAGGTAAATGGGTGTTTGTGTGCCACGTTGATCCGAAAAGCGCACTAATTTAATTTAATATGTTTGTAACACTCACAGAAATAGAACGTGATTTCGTACGTGACATGAACACGCGAAATACACCCGCCCCATCAAAGGTTCCCCGCATCCAAGGTGTGTGATCCCTCTATTTTTCTTTTTGAGCACTGTTGACGTCAAACACAGGTACCCAACATAGGTACCAATGGAATACATTACACCCGGCCCTCCAAATGTGGGATTACTATCACACCTACACTCGCCCCATCAAAGGTTCCCCACATCCAAGGTGTGTGATCCCTCTGTTTTTCTTTTTGAGCACTATTGGCGTCAAACATAGGTACCAATGGAATACACTATCACACCTACGCTCGGCCCACCAAACGTGGTTTCATACGTGACATGAACACGCGAAATGAGGCACACTAAAATGGTTTCGGATTTCTCACAACCCGAATTTTGAAACCCAAGTTATAGATGGAGTGAATGGGTTCACGTTGTAGTTCATTTCGTTTCTCGATCGAACTCAAACCGGTCACGATCGCTTCAGAAGAGGCCCTATGACTCCTCACCAACAGCAATAGAGGACCCATGAAACAAAATCGGTAGAGGAAAAGTAAGGTTCGGTTCCTAGAGTTTACTATCCAAAGCCGATTCAGAGATTGCCTCATCTTCCTCACAATCAGCAAGTGGAAAACGGATATATGGATCGGAAGGAGTTAGCGAAGACAATCAATTTCGCGGCGGTGGCATCGCCGTTGAATTCATTCATGTCGTCTCTGACGGGAGACATCGACAGCCTGCAGCATTCAATGTCATCGGCTGGTCGGCCGCCGTTGTCCAAGAGGAAGGGCAGTTCAAGATGCCTACAAACTAATTGTTGTTATAATTCACATCATCAAATAAGAAACTATTAAATTAAAAAAGGTAGGGTTCATTATTCACATCATCAAATAAGAAACTAATTGTTGTTACCAATGGAATACACTATCACACCTACACTCCTCCACCAAACGTAGGATTACATATAAAAAAATGAAAACATAACAGCCCATAATTGATGTGAGGGCATAGTTGTCCCCCACATAACAATGTAATTCAAAAAAGGAGTTATTAGTAAGATATCTCTACTATCATGGACTACCCAATCAAACAAAATATTCGTGGGACCAAATGGAATACAATTTCGCCATATGGGACTTTCTGATAAATTCCCCTATATTTAATATTTTAGTCTTATTATATTAGAATTTTTTGAATTATATATATATATATATTATATATATAAATATTTAATAAATTAAATCAAGGCAGGGCAAGATAAAATTAAACAGAAAACAAAACTAGTCCCAATCCCATTTTCTCATTAAGGTTGTAAAAATTACATGAGATGAGACATGAGATTCGAGAATAGAGCAAGGCTAGAGAAAAATTTGTTGGACAATTTTTACTGTATTACAAATAAATAATTTTTGTGTACTTAACAACAAACAGAAGAAATAAAGAAAGGAAAGAGACTGTTTGATTACAAAAATCAAACCAGCAACTAAAAATAAAATAAAATAAAATAAAACATATTTTTTTTATTTTGTTACAAAACAAAATCAAAATCTGATATAAATAAATAAATTGAAAGTAAATTAAATACTTACCTCATTTACTTGTCGAGCAAATTTTTGATCAAGTTCAGTGTTTAACACTGTGTCCTTATGACAGATTCGTCATCTCCATGGTGCTTTCAGATTGTGAACGTCTATCTTCCAGAATAAAATGATCAACAGCAAACAATAGCAGCACTACAAAATTGTTTGCACAATGAACACACTTTGTGTTTACACTCTTTCTCACAAAAAATTATATGTAGCAAAATGCAGAGAGTACTGACAAAATTAGAAACGAAAATTATGTGAAAAAACCAAATGAGGGATTGCCTTTATATAGGAACATTCGTGGCTGTTTGGTTTGAATTAAACAAGTGCAAAACTTGTTTGAATAGGTATTATACCTGTTCGGTTTGAATGAACAAATACAGATCTGTTGGGTTTAAATTTTGAATAGATAAAAAACTATATTGAACATATTCGAATATGTACAGAAATTCGAAAGAAGCGAAAAACAAATTTGAATTTTTCCCACCAAAATTTGAAATTAAAACTTTGGACAGATTTTATTTTATCAAAAAATAAAATAAAATTCAAATGTTTTTGGCCCAAAAAGATATATATTGAGTCAAACAAGCCCAATCTAATCTCACACTACGCACCCGCGCCCAAGCCCAGTCCAGCCCGCCCGCCAGACCGATAGAACGGTGGCGGCGCACGTGTGTTTTTATTTTTTGGTCCAATGGGTCTAGCCTAATTTGTCCATAACCTCTCCCTTTTACAAACTTGGGGTGTCCCTTGGGACCCTCCCCAAGTTACAAACTCAAGCTTTATAAACCAATAAAATTCTTCTCACCAAACTAATGTAGGACAAGTCTTTATTCAAATCTTAAGGAATTTCTACCAAAAACTCCATTTCCATGGAGCTCATTTTGGCTTCAATTTTTCATTAATCTGATAATGATTTTGAGCAACTAAATATATTACGTGAATCACATCGTAGCATAGAACGTGTTACCACTTAGACCCGCCAACTTTGACGCATGGGTCCTACCTAAAAATTAGACCAACGTTGAGGAACAATTTTTTTTTTCTCAAAACCATTTCTAACAATCCCCCACATAAATGGAATTTGATGATAACAGAAATGCAATAATATACAGAATTTGTCGAAAAAGTATAAATCAAAAATATCTTGCATCAAGATAAATAGCTTTCGGCCTTGAATCTTCCATAGTGACAACTTATCAGACTTACTAGCTAACCAGTGGACGCGATGCCTTAAATTGTTTAGCCGTTTGTGTAAGCCAAGACAATAGATTTCACACAAAATATCTTATGACACATTGTAGTTCTCACGGTTGTGTTCATTTTGGCCTAAAACGCTCCTGGTTGTTCATGAGTGCTTCTAGAGAATTTAGCTTCTTCATTCTCATTGAACCAGCCCCAATTCGACACTCATATAGGTGATTCTTATTGTGAGTATCTCTTATACTCAACTTGATTTTTATGCCTAAATCAAGATATAAGTAATCATTAAAAGTAAAGTTTATCCTTAAATCCCTACATACAACACATGTTGCAGATACCACTCTCGCCATAAGAATGGGTAGGGAATTTTAATCCCTTTGTGATTTTTGGCGAGTTACACATAACTTAGTTATCCATTTGAACTTAGTTCTTGGGATCTCCAATCATTTAAGTAGGGTTACCATTATGATGACTCTTATGTAATAGGCTTTAATCGCATCCCCTTTGATGAACTATACACTTGGTTTTTAGTCAAATCTTTTGTTAACGGATCCGTAATATTCTCTTTAGATTTTATATAATCTATTGAGATTATTCCATTTGAGAGCAATTGCTTTTTGGTATTATGTCGACAACGAATATGTCGTGACGTACCATTATACATATGATTCTATGTTCTGTCTATTGCAGATTGACTATCACAATGAATGCAAATACCTGGCATGGGTTTAGGCCACATTGGAATGTCTTTTAACAAGTAGCGAAGCCATTTTGCTTCTTCTCCTGCTTTGTCTAAAGCAATGAACTCAGGTTCCATTTGTGGATCGTGCGATACATGTTTGTTTCGTGGATTTCCAAAAAATAGCAGTGCCTCCCAAAGTAAAGACATATGCACTGATGGATTTTGAAACTTTAGTATCCGATATCCAATTGGCATCACAATAACCTTCTAATACTGCAGGATATCGAGTAAAATTCAAACCATGATCACAGGTAAATCTTAGATATCTAAGAACCCGAATGATCGTTTTCCAATGGTCTTCTCCGGGATTACTAGTGTACCTACTCAATTTACTGACAGCATAAGTTATATCAGGACAAGTGCAATTCATTAGGTACATTAGGTTTCCAATGATTTGGGAGTATTTTAACTGAGACACCGCATCACTTTTATTTTCTGATAAATAAAGACTAATGTTTACAAGTGTTCTAGCTACAATCATATCATCCTTGATATATTTACCAAGAATTTTCTCAATATAATGAGATTGAGATAATGCATATCCATTAGATGTTTTAATAATTTTCATTCCTAATATTACATCTACGACCCCCATATCTTTCATATCAAATCTTTTGTTTAGTATTTGCTTAGTTGATTTGATCATGTTTTGATTGCTTCCAATGATAAGCATGTCATCCACATAAAGATAAACGATGACATAACCTTTGTCAGTGTTTTTAACATAGACGCACTTGTCACATTCGTTTATCTTAGACCCATTAATAACCATAGCATGATCAAATTTTTCATGCCATTGTTTAGGTGCTTGTTTTAATCCACGAAGAGATTTTATAAGTCGACAAACTTTCTTTTCTTGCCCTGGCACTACAACCCCTTCGAATTACTCCATATAGATCTCTTCATTTAGATCACCGTTTAAGAAAGCTATCTTAACATTCATTTGATATATCTCTAAATTATACAACGCTGCTATGGCAATAAACATGCAGATAGATGTTATTTTTTGTCACAGGAGACTATGTGTCAAAATAGTCCAGACCTTCCTTTTGTCTGTAACCTTTTACCACAAGTCTTGCTTTATACTTTTCTATTGAACCATCTGTTTTCATTTTCCTCTTGAATATCCATTTATATCCAAGAGGTTTAAAACCGGGTGGAAGATCCACCAATTCCCAAGTATGATTTTGAATAATAGATTCAATTTCATTATTAACAGCCTCTTTCCATAAAGATGCTTCAAGACCTGTCATTGTTTCTTTAAAGTTTTGTGGTTCATTTTCTAATAGGTATGTCAAAAAATCTAGACTAGAGAATTTTGATGTTCTTACTTTCTTATTTCATATTGGTTCATCATTAGTTAAATCCTGCTGGTCGAGACCATTACTAGTATCTTGCGTTTGATTGTCATTAGTCTCTTGACTTTGTGTACAATCATAAGTTCTTTTATATGAACTTAATTTTTGTCCTCTCTTGTAAGGAAAATCATGTTAAAAAAATACAGCATTCCTTGACTCTATAATAGTGTTCACATTTATATCAGGTATTTTCGATTTATAAGTCAAAAATCGATATGCACTACTATTCTGAGCATAACGAATAAACACACAATCCACGGTTTTTGGTCATATCCTAGTCTTTTTAGAAACATGAACTTCTATATTCGCCAAACACCCTTACACTTTTAAGTATTTGTAGGAAGGTGGTCGTCCTTTCCACAATTCATAAGGAGTGCTGTTGGTTTTCTTGTGGGGTATTCTATTAAGAACATAATTAGCAGACAATATTGCTTCCCCCTACAAGTTCTGTGGTAAGCCTGAACTTAGTAACATGGCATTCATCATTTCTTTTAGGATTCTATTCTTTCTTTCAGCAATTTCATTTTGCTGTGGAGAATAGGGTGCTGTAGTTTGGTGAATAATGTCATGTTGTGCACAAAATTCATTTAATGGTACATCATATTCAACACCCCTATCACTTCTAACTATTTTAATGGTTTTACCTAGTTGATTTTCAATTTCAGTTTTGTAGAGTTTAAACATTTCTAAAGCTTCATCTTTACTTTTAAGTAAGTATACATAACAATATTTTGTACAATCTTGGATAAATGTTATGAAATACTTCTTACCTTTTCTAGTTTGAACAAATTTAAGATCACATTCATCAATATGAATTAATTCTAAAGGTTCAGTTTTTCTTTCAATCGATTTAAATGGAGCCTTAGTTAGTTTCGCTTCTACACAAATATCACATTTGTGATTAGGATCAATTTCAAACTTTGGTATATAATCCAAACTAATTAATCTACACAAAGCATCAAAATTTACATGTCTTAATATACCATGCCATAAATTCGACTCAAGAATATAAGCAAAAGATGTGTTATTCTTATTAATAGCAAGTTTTGGTACAACCGTCATTACATTCAATTTGAAGAGGCCATCGCTCATGTATCCCTTACCAACATGTATACCACTCTTTATTAATACAAATTTATCTGACTAAAAAATAAGCCTAAAACCATTTTTACATAACAAAGAACCAGAAACTAAATTTTTCCGGATGTTTGGTACATGCAGTACGTTGTTCAGGGTAAGTTTTTTCTCTGATGTCATCTTCAAGATCACTTTTCATTGTCCAGCCACAGTAGAAGTAGAAGAATTTTCCATGAAAAGTTGTTCACCATTTGCAACCTCATTGTAAGTAGTGAACATCTTTTTGTCCGCACAAATGTGACGAGTTACGCCAGTGTTAACCCATCATTCATTGGGATTTCCAATCAAATTAGCCTTAGACACCACAGCAGAGAGATTGATGTCATTTACCTCGTCCAAGATGTAATCAAGTTCTGTCACATTGGCTTGATTGGTAGTCTCCTTACTTGTGCTTCCGTGATCCTTCTTAGGGCAGCGGCAATCAGAAGCTCATATCCGGTCTTACCACAATTATAGCATTTGCCTTTAAACTTTTTATTGCTATTGTTGTCGCCTTGTTTAAGACCATCTCCAGTAAATTTCATCTTTTTGTTATGTGGTTTGTTCACTTGTTCAATCACATTAGCCTTAGATTCAATGAAATTTTTACCATTCCTCTTTCAGCCTTCCGGTTATCTTTTTCAATTCTTAGTCTTACAATCAATTCATTCATGGTCATCTCCTTGCGTTTATGTTTTAAATAATTTTTGAAATCTTTCCAAACCGATAGTAACTTTTCCATTAAAGCAGCGACTTGGAAAAACTCGCTAAGAGACATACCTCCATAATGACTATCATGCAAAATTAATTGAAAATTTTGAACTTGAAAAATTACTATTTGGGAGTCTACCATAACGAAATCTAGAAATTTATTGATAACAAATTTCTTTGTGCTGGTATCCTCTGTCTTGTATTTTTTCTCCAAAGAATCCCACAATTCTTTTGCTGTTTTCAGAGGGCTGTAAACATTATACAGCATGTTGTCAAGGCCATTGAGGATGTAATTTCTACATAGAAAATCAGAATGTTTCCAAGCGTCTACAACGGTAACAACTTGCCGATCACTTTCATCCTCTCTAAGTACTGGAGCCTCTTCACGGAGAAAGCGGGCCAAATTTAGAGTCGTAAGATAGAACAACATTTTCTGTTGTCATCTCTTAAACTTAGTGCCATTAAATTTTTCTGGTTTTTCTTCATGATTTATTAGAACTTGAACATAGTTCTGGCTAGGGACCGAAGTCGTTGTAACGATTGGATTTGGAGTACTACTTTCAACAGCCATAATATCTGATTACAAAAAATTAGAGAAAAACCAAAACCAAATTAATTTCCTAGTTACTAAAACCAGAAAATAAATTGTAATACAAAATAATTTTACTTTTCTTGTTACTAAAATTAGAAAAATAAAATATCACAATAATTTTCTGTAACACAAATTAATATTCTGCAATTGTTAATGACACCGGTATATTACTACTAGTTGTCAAAGAAAATAAACAGTATATTACTACTATTTGTCAAATAATATATTACCACTATTTGTATTTTTCAACCAGAATATCACTTTATGAAAGTACAGAAAAATAAATACAATGAAGACTCCAAAAAAATATTCTGTTTTAAGATTGTTGGACAATCTTTACTGTATTATGAATAAATAATGTTTGTGTACTTAACAACAAATAGAAGAAATAAAGAAAGGAAAGAGATTGTTTGATTACAAAAATCAAACCAGTAAATAAAAATAAAATAAAATAAAACAAATTTTTTTATTTTGTCACAAAACAAAATCAAAATCTGATATAAATAAATATAAAGTAAATTAAATACTTACCTTATTTATTTGTCGAGCAAATTTTTGATAAAGTCCAATGTTTAAAACTGTATCCTTAAGACAGATTCGTCCTCTCCACGATACTTTCAGATTGTGGATGTCTATCTCCCAAGATAACAACACTACAAAATTGTTTGCACAGCGAATACACTTTGTATTTACACTCTTTCTCACAAAAAATTGTATGCAGCAAAATGCAGAGAGTATTGACAAAATGAGAGACGAAAATTATGTGAAAAAACCAAATGAGGGACTGGTTTTATATAGGAAAATTCGCCACTGTTTGGTTTGAATTAAACTGGTGTAAAACTTGTTTGAACAAGTATTATACCTATTAGGTTTGAATGAACAGATATAGATCTATTGGATTTAAATTTCAAACAGATAAAAAACTATATTGAACAGATTCAAATCTGTAGAGAAATTTAGAAGAAGTGAAAAACAATTTTGAATTTTTCCCACCAAAATTTGAAATTAAAACTTTGGACAAATTTTATTTTACCAAAAAAAAAAAAATCAAATATTTTTGATCCAAAAAAATAAGTATTGGACCGAACAAGCCTAACCCAACCTCACACTATGCACCCGCGCCCAAGCCCAAGCCGCCTGACCAACCGGACGAACGGTGGCGCACATGTGTTTATTTTTTAGTCCAATGGGTTTAACCCAATTTGCCCATAACCTTTCACTTCTACAAACTTGGGTGCCCCTTGGGGCCATCCCCAAGTCACAAACTCAAGCCTTATAAATCAATAAAATTCTTTCCACCAAATTAATGCAGGACAAGCCTTTATTCAAACCTTAAAGAATTTCTACCAAAAACTTCATTTCTATGGAACTTACTTTGGGTTCAATTTTCCATTCACCTGACAATGGTTTTGAGCAACCAAATATACTACGTGAATCACAACGCGGCATAGAACACGATACCACTTAGACCTGCCAACTTTGACGCATGGATCCCACCTAAAAATTAGACCAAAGTTAAGAAAAAATTCTGTTTTTCTTATATTTTCCCAATACCATTTCTAACAAAAATTGTTATCCTTAATTTGAGCTCTATTATTTTATTTTGTAAAATCTTTTGTGTTGTTGCCCTTTTAAATTCACTCAAAATTAAAGCGGTATACAATTGAGTAGCAGGTTATTCAAGTTTGAATTGATAACTTAACTAGTTTAAACGTGAAAATAGAATAAGGCGGGAGAAAATTATCATCATTTCTAAATTCCTTGGAACTTAAGGTTAATTGAGTACTAGTTTGTTTAAATTTGAGTTTATAATTTAAATAAGTTTAAAAGTGTGTTTAATTTTGATTTACTTAGGCCTCGTTTGGGAAGCAAGAGTTTTCTCTCTACTTTTTACACATATTTTCATAAAAAATCAAAAGTCATTCTAAACATACGAGTTTTTTTTATCTCATATTTTAGTTAAAAAACCAAAATGATACTGAAATAGTATGTTTCCAAATGAGGCCTTACATAACAAACAAATTTCAAATGAGTTGAATACGAATCAAATTTAAATAACTTAATTTTTTATTATTAAATCAAATAATAATTTTTTTAATTTTTAATTAAAAACTTAAGGAAAAATTATTTATAAGTCCTATTAGGGAGACTTATGCTATATATGATCCTACTAAAAAACTTATGTTCCTATAAGTCCTGTGGAAAGTTTGTTGATACATTTACCCTCAATATTAATTGTTAATATCATAAATAATAGTAAAATCATATATAGGAAATTGAATGTTACTATAGATCATATTTATATAAACGTAATGTAACGTGACACCTACATAAACGTAACGTGACACCTATACGTAATGTAACACCTATATAAATGTAACGTGACACCTATGATCTATGGTAACATGTAATTTCCTATATAGGAAATTAAATGTTACCATAGATTATATCTACATAAACGTAACGTAACGTGACACATACATAAACGTAACGTGATACCTATGATTTATGGCAACATTCAATTTCCTATATAGGAAATTGAATGTTGCCATAGATAATATCTACATAAACGTAATGTAACGTGACACCTGCTGGAAAAATGGTTTAATATAGGCATATTTTTTAGCCCAATTTGAGTGGGCCCCAAACGTCTTTTGGGGTGAGTCCGAAGAGGTGAATTGTTCCTTGCCGCGTGGCAAGTCACACGGTGAAGACGGAACGTCAAAATCATTTATGAGTGAATGGGAAGTTGACGTCATTTTCGGGTTTAACATTAATTTGAATTTTTTCAATAAAAAAAAAATTATTGTGGGAATTTAATTTAAATCTAAATTCAAATTTTTGATTCCTAAGTGGTTTCCTAAAGTTTTTAATTGTGGAAATTTAATTTAATTCTAAATTCAAATTTTAGGTTGCTAAGTGGTTTTCTAAAATTTGTACCTCTTCCTTTATTTATTAAACTATTCAAATTAGTTTAATATATATATATATATATATATTCAAATTTAATAATTTAAATTCTAACAGTTTTGAAACTGTTTCTCCAACGAAACTTTTTCCAAATTGTTTAAAATTTTGGTAACGGAAAAATCAAGTAATGGTGCACCTGTTCATTTCTTTTTTGAATACCTTTTCACTATTTTGTGGAACCTGATCGAGGACAAGGGTTTGTGCCTATATATACCCATCAATTCCAGTAGTCTTGAGATGAAAAATTTCCTATCCGAAAATCAGTTTAAACATTGCCTTTTTGCTGTCCAGATTTTCCTTTGTGCATTTTTCTTCATTCTAGTTTTAGAATAAATATTCAGATAGTTAGATCACAGGTTTGGTTCGTCGAACAATTTGTTTTAGAGTGCTACTACAAATTGATTAAAGATCATTGTATCCTGAGAGATAAACGCCACTCAACCGTAAGCACCATAGCGGGACGAATCTGTCTTAAGGA
Source organism: Camellia lanceoleosa (assembly GCA_025200525.1). NCBI lineage: Eukaryota > Viridiplantae > Streptophyta > Magnoliopsida > Ericales > Theaceae > Camellia > Camellia lanceoleosa. The sequence continues at coordinate 119,177,919 of CM045770.1, read as the reverse complement.
CAAACTGTCACACACTCGACTTGGTCTTTTGAATTTTTAATTCGGTTCGATAAATAAATTCGGTATGTTATTTATTTATTTTGTTTGAATTAGTTTCAATTTATTTTATTTACATAGAAGATTGTTCTAACAATCTTAAAACAAATTCGAATTATTCTGTTTACAGAATTTTTCATTTGTTTCCTTTTCTCTTTCTTCTTTTAAGAAAATTATTTTCTGTGGATTTACAAAATAATATTCTGGTTGGAAAAACAAATAGTAATTATATGCTATTTGACAGATAGTAATAATATACTGTCTCTTTTCTTTGACAACTAGTAGTACGATACTGGTGTCATTAGTAATTCAGAATATATTTTTGTGGAATTTTTTCAGAAATTAAATTTGAGTTTTAGAAATTATTTTCTGAGTTTTCATTACTTAAAATTCTGTTTTAGTATTTTAATTATTGAAGTGTTACAGAAATTAATTTTCTGTGGAATTAATTTGGTTGAATAAAATTTTATTTTATTTCCAAATTAATTGAAAAATAAAAGTTATATTCTTATTTCTTTTATTTTACAGAATTTAAATTTCCTGTGTGGAATTAATTTGGTTGAATAAAATTTTATTTTATTTCCAAATTAATTGAAAAATAAAAGTTATATTATTATTTCTTTTATTTTACAGAATTTAATTTTCTGTGTGGAATTAATTTGGTTGAATAAAATTTTATTTTATTTCCAAATTAATTGGAAAATAAAAGTTACATTCTTGTTTCTTTTATTGTTTACAGAATTTAATTCTGTGCATTTGGTTTAATTTTCTGTGTAGTATAAATTCTAATTATAATTTTGTTTTATAAATTAGAATTGATGGCTACTGAAACAAATGCCCAAACAAGTACTACTGTGGTAGCTGCAATTGTACCAACCCCCTCTCCTGTGGTGATAGTACCAATAAATCATGAAGAGAAGCTAGAGCAGTTCTCAGGAACTGACTTTAAAAGATGGCAACAGAAAATATTGTTCTATCTTACAACTCTGAACCTGGTTTGTTTCCTCCGTAAAGATGCTCCTATTCTGAAAGAGGATAAAACCGACTGGCAAGTGGTTACTGCGGTTGATGCTTGGAAACATGCCGATTTCCTTTGCCAGAATTACATCTTGAACGGACTTGATAACACATTATACAACGTCTACAGTCTAATCAAGACAACAAAGGAACTTTGGGAATCGTTGGAGAAAAAGTATAAAACGGAAGATGCCGGCTCAAAGAAATTTGTGGTTGGCAGATTCCTGAATTTTGTAATGGTTGATTCAAAAACTGTGATCAGCCAAGCTCAAGATTTCCAACTCATTCTGCATGACATTCACGCAAAAGGCATGTCTCTCAGTGAATCATTCCAAGTTGCAGCCTTAATTGAAAAATTACCAAAAGGCTAGAAGGAATTCAAGAACTACCTCAAACACAAGCGCAAAGAAATTTCTATGGACGAGTTAATTATGCGTTTAAGGATTGAGGAGGACAACCGCAATTCTGAAAACCGGGCTGGTAAGCATCCTATGGAGTCTAAAGCAAATGTGGTGGAATATGCTTCAAAAACCAAGAAACGAAAGTCTTCTGGAGAAAGTTCATCACAAGACTCTAAAGGAGGGGGGGAAAAAAAGTACAAGTTTAATGGCAAATGTTACATTTGTGACAAAGAGGGACATCAGGTCAAAGATTGCCGTAGCAAAGGCAAAAGCAAAAGGAGAACAAGCAAGAAGCCTGCTCAAGCCCATATGACCGAAATGGACAATATTTCCAATGGTATCGATGACATCAATCTTTCTGCAGTTGTTTCTGAGGCAAATCTTGTCGGAAATCCTAAAGAATGGTGGGTGGACACTGGTGTTACTCATCATATTTGTGCCGACAAAAAGATGTTCACATCTTATTCTACAATGAACAATGGTGAACAACTTTTTATGGGCAACTCCTCAACTTCCAAAATTGAAAGACAAGGAAAAATTGTTATCAAGATGACATCAGGAAAGGAACTTACTCTTAACAATGTGCTACATGTACCGGACATTCGCAAAAATCTTGTTTCCGGATCTTTGTTGAGTAAGAATGGGTTAGGCTAGTATTTAAGAGTGATAAATTTGTACTTACTAATAATGAGATGTATGTAGAAAAATGTTACATGTCTGATGGCCTTTTCAAGTTAAATGTAATGACCATTGTACCTTCAGTTATTAATAATAATACATCTTCTTCTTACTTGCTTGAGTTTTCAAATTTATGGCATGGTAGACTATGACATATTAATTATGGATCTTTGTGTAGATTAATTAATATAGAATGTTTACCTAAATTTGACATTGATTCAAATCATAAATGTGAAATTTGCGTTGAGGCAAAATTATCTAAAACTCTTTTTCATTCAATTAAAAGAAGTACGGAACCACTTGAATTAATTCACAGTGACATTTGTGATTATAAATCAATTCAAACTAGAGGTGGGAAAAAGTATTTTATCACTTTTATAGATGACTATACTAGATATAGTTATGTTTATTTAACTCAAACCAATGATGAAACTTTTGAAACTTTTATTCAATATAAGAATAAAATTGAAAATCAACTTGGTAAGAAAATCAAGAAACTTAGAAGTGATAGAAGTAGTGAATATGAATCACCTTTTGGTGAGTTTTGTAAAGAACATGGAATAATTTATCAAACCACCGCTCCTTACTCACTTCAGCAAAATGGAATTGCTGAAAGGAAAAATAGGACTTTAAAAGAAATGATGAATGCCATGTTAATCAGTTCTAGATTACCTCAGAACTTGTGGGGGGAAGCAATACTTTATGCTAATTATATACTTAATAAAGTACCCTGAAATAAAGTAAATCAAACACCTTATGAATTGTAGCATGGAAGAGTACCATCCTACAAATACTTAAAAGTGTGGGGGTGTTTGGCTAAAGTAGCTATTCCTAGTCCTAAAAAAACTAAGATAGGTCCTAAGACCATTGATTGCATTTTTATTGGTTATGCCAAGAATAGTAGTGCATATCGCTTTTTGATTAATAAATTAGAACATTCCGAAATGCATTTAAATACTATTATTGAAACTCGGAATGTATCTTTCTTTGAACATGTATTTCCAAATAAGACTGGACAAGAGACTAGTAACAATAAAAGATCTCATAATGCTATTACTAGTCAGGATCAAGAACATAATCAAGAACAAAAGTTAGATCAAAATGAGGAAGCGGAACTTAGGCGTAGTAAACGTGCTAGAACCTCAAAATCTTTTGGTCTAGATTTTCTAACATATTTGTTAGAAAATAAGCCTTTAACTTTTAAAGAGGCTATGTCCAGTCCTGAAGCTCCTTTATGAAAAGAAGCTGTCAACAATGAAGTTGAATCCATCTTGCAAAATCACACTTGGGAATTAGTGAACATGCCACCAGGTTGTAAACCTATTGGGTACAAGTGGATTTTCAAAAGGAAAATGAAAGCAGATGGATCAATTGACAAATACAAAGTAAGACTTGTGGTCAAAGATTTTAGACAAAAAGAAGGTCTTGACTACTTTGACACATACTCACCGGTTACTAGAATAACATCCATTAGAATGCTAATTGCCATTGCATCTCTATACAATCTAGAAATTCATCAAATGGATGTTAAAACCACTTTCTTAAATGGTGAGTTAAATGAAGAAATTTACATGGAACAACCAGAAGGTTTTTCTGTTCCAGGAAAAGAAAATAAAGTGTGTAAATTGGTTAAATCATTATATGGTTTAAAACAAGCTCCAAAGCAATGGCATGAGAAATTTGACAAGGCAATGATGTCAAATGAATTTAAAATTAATGAGTGTGACAAATGTGTTTATATTAAAAACACAGACAAATGTTATGTCATTGTATATCTTTATGTCGATGATATGCTCATCATAGGTAGTAATAATGATATCATTAAAACTACCAAGAAAATGTTGAATAAATATTTTGACATGAAGGACATGGGCATTGCTGATATAATTCTTGGTATGAAAATTACCAAAACATCATAATGATATGCTTTGTCACAATCTCATTACATTGAGAAAAATTTGATAAATTTAGCAAAGATGATGATCATCTTGCTAGAATACATGTAGATGTTAATTTGTATATTTCTAAGAATGTACAGGAAAGTATTTCTCAATTAGAGTATGTCCAAATTATTGGAAGCTTAATGTACTTGATGAACTGTACTCGCCCAGATATAGCTTATGCAATAAGTAAATTAAGTGGATATACGAGTAACCCAAGAGTAGAACACTGGAAAGCAATTATAAGGGTTCTAAGATATCTCCGATTTACTCGTAACATTGGGTTTAATTATACTAGATATCCAGCAGTACTTGAAGGATACAGTGATGCAAATTGGATATCAGATACTAGAGACTTAAAGTCCACTAGTGGGTATGTCTTTACTCTTGGTGGGACGGCTGTATCTTGGAAATCTTCCAAACAAACTTGTATTGCTAGGTCTACTATGAAATCTGAATTCATAGCTTTAGACAAAGCAAGGGAAGAGACAGAATGGCTTCGTCACTTCCTTGAAGATATTCTAATATGGCCAAAATCGATGCCTGCTATATGCATACATTGCGATAGTTAATCAGCAATAGGTAGAGCATTGAGTCATATGTATAACGGTAAGTCAAGATACATTCGTCGTCGACATAATACTGTAAGACAACTACTCTCTAATGGAATTATTTCCATTGATTATGTGAAGTCTAAAGACAACATAGCGGATCTACTAACCAAAGGGTTAGCAAGAGAGTTAGTTGAGAATTCATCGAGGAGACTGGGACTAAAGTCTATTAAATAAGAGTTACCACAACGGCAACCCAACCTAGTTGACTGGAGATTCCAAGATCTAGGTTCAAAGGGACAACCGAGTTGTAAATGACTCAGAAGGATCACTGGGGAGTCTAACTCCTACCCATTTCTATGATGAAATAGTGATGTCTGCAGCGTTTGAGGTTAAGTAAAATTTTAATGACTCTTATATCTAGGTAAACCTAATGGAGTATGGCATGATCCTCTTTATAAGAATCACCTATGTGAGTGTGAACTGGGCCGGTTCTATGAGATTTGTGAAGGGCTACAAATTTTCTAGAGCACTCATGAAATACCAGGTTGTTCAGGGCCAAAATGAACACAATAATGAGAACTAAACTGTGTCTGGGGATATACTGTGTGAGTTCTATTGTCTTGGTTTACATAAACGGCTGAACAGTTCAAGACATCATGTTTACTATTCAGCTAGTAAATCTGATAGTATCTCACAAAGGAAGGTTCAAAGCCAAAAGCTACCTATCCTTTGCAGAATATTTCTAATTTCTATACTCTCTGTAATTACATTATGTTGTTACATTTTCTCTCCGTCAAATTCCATTAATATGGGGGATTGTTGGAAAAATGGTTTAATATAGGCATATTTTTTAGCCCAATTTGAATGGGCCCCAAACGTCTTTTGGGGTGGGTCCGAAGAGGTGAATTGTTCCTTGCCGCGTGGCAAGTCACACGGTGAAGACGGAACGTCAAAACCATTTATGAGTGAATGAGAAGTTGACGTCGTTTTCGGGTCTAACATTAATTTGAATTTTTTTAATAAAAAAAAAATTATTGTGGGAATTTAATTTAAATCTAAATTCAAATTTTGGGTTCCTAAGTAGTTTCCTAAAGTTTGTAATTGTGGGAATTTAATTTAATTCTAAATTCAAATTTTGAGTTGCTAAATGGTTTCCTAAAATTTGTACCTCTTCCTTTATTTATTAAATTATTCAAATTAGTTTAATATATATATATATATTCAAATTTAATAATTTAAATTCCAACAGTTTTGAAACTGCTTCTCCAACGGAACTTTTTTCAAATTGTTTGAAATTTTGCTAACGGACAAATCAAACAGTGGTACACCTGTTCATTTCTTTTTTAAACACCTTTTCACTATTTTGTGGAACCTGTTCGGGGACAAGGGTTTGTGCCTATATATACCCATCAATTCCAGCAGTCTTGAGATGAAAAATTTCCTATCCGAAAATCAGTTTGAACATTGCCTTTTTGTTGTCTAGATTTTCCTTTCTGCATTTTTCTTCATTCTAGTTTTAGAATAAATATTCAGAGAGTTAGATCACAGGTTTGGTTCGCCGAACAATTTGTTTTGGAGTGCTACTACAAATTGATTAAAAATCATTGTATCCTGGGAGATAGACGCCACTCAACCGTAAGCACCATAGCGGGACGAATCTTTCTTAAGGACACAGTGTGACACATTCGACTTGGTCTTTTGAATTTTTAATTCGGTTCGATAAATAAATTCGGTATGTTATTTATTTATTTTGTTTGAATTAATTTCAATTTATTTTTATTTACACAGAAGATTGCTCCAATAATGATTTTTGGTTTATTTTTTAGGTGGGTCCCGTGCGTCAATTTACGCGGGTCAAAGTGGTAACGCGTTCTATGCCGCATTGTGATTCACGTGGTATATTTGGTTGCTCAAAACCATTACCGAGTGAATGAGAAATTGAAACCAAAGAGTACTCCATGGAAATGGAGTTTTGGTGAAAAATCCTTAAAAGTTTGAATAATGCTTGTCCCACATTAATTTGGTGGGAAGTTTTGAATGGGTTTATAAGGTATGGGTTTGGTACTTGGGGTGTGCCCTAAGGGGTACCCAAGTGTTTTAGAGGGAGAGGTTATGGGCAAAGTGGACTAGACCTATTGGACTTAAAAATCACCACATACGCGCAACGTCGCTGGCCGTTCGGTCTGTCGGGCGGACTGGGCTGGACTTGGACGCGGGTGCGTGGTGTGTGGTTGGGTTGTGCTTGTTCCGCCAAAAATATTTGAATTATGAACCCAACAGATTCAAGTCTGTGCACCTGTTTAATTCAAAACCTACAGCCACTATTACATCTATAAATAGGACAATCCTCATTTGATGTTTTACATTCAAAAATTTCGTATTTCACAAAACAACCTTCATTTGATGTTTTACATTCAAAAATTTCGTATTTCACCTCTGCAAATTCTATTATTCATTTTGCTACATTTTATTTTTGTGAGAAAGAGTATAAACACTTAGTGTGTTCGTTAGACAAACAATTTGTAGTGCTGTTATTGTTTGTAGTTGATCATTTCATCCTGGGAGATAGACGTCCACATTCTGGAAGCACCGAGGAGAGGATGAATCTGTCTTAAGGACACAGTGTCAAACACTGGATTTCATCAGATTATTATTCAAGAATTAATCAAGTAAGTTATTTAATTCATTTTTTGGTGTTATTATTATTTATTTAAATCAGATTTTAATTTTATTTTTGTAACAAAATAAAATCTATTTTTATTTATTTATTTTTATTTCTAATTTAATTTTAGTAATCAAACAAATTCTATCATTTCTTTTGTTTCTTTATATTCTGATTGTTGTTTAGTACACAACAGAATTTAAACTATTTAAATACAGTGAAGAACAACATTCAATTTCATATTTATATGAAACATAACGTGACACCAACATAAACCAACAATATTTTCACATTCAATTTAAAAAAATAAAAATTTATTAAGTTTGTGAAACGTAATATGACACGTTACGTTACGTTTATGTAGGTGTCACGTTACGTTACGTTACGTTTCGTTTATGTAAATGTCACGTCACGTTACGTTTATATAGGATCTTGTGAAATACATTTCTATTTAATTAGGATTTGAAATTCTATAAAAAATTATACAATATTTAATTTATCATAAATGTTTAAAAAAAGACTTATAAATAAGTCTCGCAAAGCTTAATAAGATTATATAATGAATCGAAATCATATAAATTTCTAACGAATCAAGATTTAAAACAAAATCCAAAACGGTTACTTGGGATTACAGTGAAATCTAATCAGAACTATTTGTAGGTGCCCCGTGTCACACGGGCAAATTTCGGTTTCAAAGAATCTTAGTGATGAGTGGACCTACTTAGGAGTTGTTTGGGTGTCTTAAATAAGTGTATTTTTTAGTTTTTAGACTAAAAAATTGAAGAAAAAAATATGAATATTTGTGTTAACTTTTTGACTTTTTATGAAAATATGTGTATTAAAAAATTGTATAAATTAGTGTGTAGGAAAAAATTATGATTGAGAGTTGTGCAGCTGTAATTTTTGACTTCTGGTGAATAGTGATAACTTTTTAACTTTTTGAATAACTTTTTAACTTTTTGATAACTTGTCAAACTTGACTTTACTTACCCAAAAATACAAAAGAATAATGTTATATGCATTTAATAATGTTATAGATATCAATTAATGTATACATTAATAGATGATATAATATTATTTGTATGATTTTAAATATTTATAATTTGTTTAATGAGTGAGATTAATAATAATATTATAACTAGTATTCATACACTAATTAATATATTAATTAATGCAGGTAGCATACTAAGAAAAAAAAAAACAAAAAACTTAAAAATTTATGGCCAAAAACAAAATCCCAAATGGGTCCCACTCATTTACTCTCCTAACCCCAACCGACCCAAAAAAGCCAACCCCTTTCCACACCAATCATATACGCCAACTCACAGTGCCTCCGACCTCCATCCACTCTCGATTTGGGTCCTTTTATTTTGAATTTGAATTTTGTTTTACTTTTTAAATTAGTAAATAATGTTTAAAAGCCTTATTTTAAATTTATTTATTTAAAAAAGTAATGCATCGCTCAAATTGTATGTTATTTTTTACATAAAATTTGAGACATTTGAAATTGTATGAAATTCTTCTAATTAATGTTACACATAAAATATTAGTGTCATACATATATATTTTTTTAAGGAATATGTTGGATTTTTAAACTACCTTACAAAAAAGTGACACTTGATATTTAAATGATTGACATTATTTTTTTAAAAAATATTAATATAATTCTTTTGTATCTAATTGATGTGCTCCGAACGTTTACTTTCAATTATTTTGTTTGAAAAGTATTCTTAATAGTTAATGGTCCGTTTTTTTTTGATCAAGAAAAACAGCAACAGCAAGAAAGACACTAAAGGCATCCCACTAATGCCACAGGAGGCTGGGATACCCAATCAACAGGCAAAGCATTTCTTAAACAAGCTGAGGCCACCCAATGAGCAGCTCTGTTCTGAATTCGGGGGCACCATTTGAAGGTCACAGTCCCACTGCTAGCCATGCACCAAATATCATTCATCACAGCACAAATTTCCCACGGAGGGACCCCTTCCGACACACAAAGCTGAATGAGCTTTTTGCAGTCACTTTCCACCTCCACCGTGGCACCATGGAGAGCACGGGCCATAGAACAGGCAAATCGCACAGCACATGCCTCCCCTTGCAAAGCAGTCGTCATGCGAAGAGATGTCGCAACGCCATCCACCAACTTACCCGTAGCATCCCGAAGGAGCACGGCTACAGCTCCTCTCCCTCGAAACAAATCAGTTGCCGCATCACAATTGATTTTCCAAGTCCCATGCAGGGGAGGCACCCACTGTGGAACTGGATTCGGTGCTCCTGCACTAGTTGCCGAAGACACTGATGTATCCTCACAAGCTATCAAATACTCAGCTTCCATCCATTTAGCTGTAGCAATTACCTCAATAGGATCCACTGGAACATGATTGAAGATGTGTTCATTTCGTGCCTTCCAAATGCACCATGACATCCAAACTAAGGAGCACAGTGTCTTTCGACCCTCACAATCAGTACCCAGTGATGATATTAGCTGGCCCAAACAAATCCGAATAGGTCCCATAGCCAAGTCGTCACACCGGAAGCCCATCCCGCTGCCAAACCAGGCTCTCTTAGCCCATTCACATCCAAAGAGAAGGTGGGCACTTGTCTCTTCCTCTGATAAACAAATGGGACAGACCGCCGAGTTGGCACACCGCCTACGCCACAGATTGTGTTTCGTTGCCAAAGCATTATGATAAAGGCGCCAAACAAAATGTTTAAGCTTGGGAGGCAACTGTAAACTCCATACTAACTTCCAAATCTTCGCTGACCAATCTGCAGACGAACCAGGCAAATTACATTGAATATGCGCTTGCTTCAATGGTCCGTTTGGTGATGCTTTTTTGTTTACAAAAACAAAAAAAACTAGAATTAAAAATATGTTTGATAGTTCTTGTTGCTTTTAGAAGATATCAATGAATTTTAAAATTTTCAAAATTTGAGGGAAAAAAATTTATTTTCAATTAGTTTCAAAACATTTTTTTTAAAGTTTTTAATGGACTTTTAAAAATTAATTTTAATTTTTACCAAATTAATTGAATAATGATAATAATTGGAGATGAAAATTTTACCCCGCCCTATGCTGCCCGGCCCTCAAGTTTCATGAGAAGGTGGGGGTACAGATTTTACTTCCTCATTCGTTCTCATTTTATTTAGATTATTGTTTGAGGACCTAAAATTGTTTGGCTCAAAATTTAAAATGACGTTGTTTTGGATTCTCTTACCGGTAACATGTAATAAAATTCTCTTATCGGTAAAATATATTAAAATTTTCTTACCGGTAAGATAATCTAAAACGACATCGTTTTAAATTAGGAACAAATTCGAACTTGAAAATTTCAGACCTGTAGCAGCTCTGTTTTATTTATTACATATATTTATTTATATGTATATAATTTATTTTTTCAATGTATAATAAGGCTAAAACATAAAAGTTGTTGCACTAAACATTCATTTTTATTATTTATTTATTTATCATTTTATATATTTTTAATTTTCATTAATTATAAGTCACTATTCATAATATATTATACTGATTTTTTTTTTAATAATATTTTTAAAGTTACAAAATTTATCCATTTCCATTTGTTCCTGCTCTAATCACTTCCTTAATTTGTTCAGCTCCGATATGGGAGGTGTTTGGGTAGGGCTTTTTTGGAACTTTTTGGGTTACAATCCACACAAAAACAAAATAGGTTAAAATAGTCAATAAGATAAAATGTTACATTAAACTCATAATCATTTAATCTTTTTTCTCACATACATCACATTCAACTAAAAAAAATTCAACTATTTTTCTAAGCATAAAAATTTTAACTTATTAAAATAATTAAAAATTAAAATAATTTATTAAAATAACAACTTTCTAAACACCTACATGTGACGGGGGATGAGACCAACAAAACTCGCCCCCGTTGCCTCATTTATAAATTAAATATTTTAGTTATTTCTTATAAAAATATGTGTAACAATTTTTAAATCCAACAAAAGGAGACCTTAAAAGTTGCATTATTAATTTTTTTTTTTTTTTTTAAAAATTTAAAAACTGGCCTTTTCCTTTCATAGTCAGTAATGCAAAACTGTCAGATGAGCACACCAGTCAAATGCGTCTATCTCTGTTTCTCTCTCCTGTATGTCTGAACTTTCTCTCTCTAAACCCGCCTTTCCCTTTTCAAAAACCACACTCCTCTAATCAAGAAACGTAAAACTCGAGAGATAGAAAAACCAAACCAGACCAAAAACCCTTGACAATCTCTGAAAATGGAGTTCGAAGAAGACCCAGTTGGTTTCTTCATGAGTCTCGATTGTTGGCCTCTATCTCCGCCGACCCAAGACGAAGACGACAACAACGAAGACTCTTCTTCTTCTTCTTCTCAGTCTTCCTCCGAGACCTTCATGATTGGTTTCTTAATCGTCAACATCGTCGGTCTACAACACTACTCCGGCATGATCAGTGGCCGAGAAATGGTGGGTCTGGTTCGTGAACCCCTCAATCCTTTCGACGAGAACGCAATCAAAGTGCTCAACACTCGGACCATTCAAGTGGGTCACATCGAACGCTCCGTAGCCAAGGTCCTCGCGCCTTTGATCGATCAGAATTTGATATCTGTTGAAGGAATCGTCCCCAACACTCCCGGAAGAGGCAACCGGTACAAGATTCCCGTACAAATTCACATTTTTGCTCGCCAGGAGGCATTTTCTCGAGTCAAATCGGAGATTTTGCGAGGTGGGTTGCAGTTGATTTCGAACGAGGATGCGTCTTTTACTCTATCTGAATCGGTTGTGGTCAAGGAGAAGAGGAGCATTAAGGATGGGAAGAGTTTGGATGATATATTCAAATTGGTGGATGAGAATGTGAGTAAAAAGTCTGCAATGGAGGCTTTGGAGCCACCCAAAGATGTTATCAAATCGGAGCTTTTTTTGCATCAGAAGGAAGGTTTGGGGTGGTTGGTTCACAGGGAGAATTCCTGCGAATTGCCACCTTTTTGGGAAGAGAAAGATGGGGCTTATGTCAATGTGTTGACTAACTATCAGACCCAAATGCGTCCCGAACCAATGCGCGGTGGAATCTTCGCGGACGACATGGGATTGGGTAAAACTCTCACTTTGCTTTCTTTGATTGCTTTTGATAAGTTTGATGCCATTCCGTCTTCAATTGATAGTGGTAGAGTAGATACAGAACAAAGTGAGGAATTAGATGAAGAGAATGCTAGACTGGCTGTTTCGGGTAGTAAGAAGGCGAAAAGGGGGAGTAAAAATGATACTAATTCACGGAAGAAAAAAAGAACTGAAGATAGCCATTGGAATAAATTGGTGAAGGGAAAGTCTGTTGATGGATTAGATAGATATGGTGGTGCTTCATGTGTGAAATCGACATTGATTGTGTGTCCCCCATCTGTATTTGCAACGTGGGTAACACAATTAGGAGAGCACACAAGACGAGGAAGGTTGAAGGTGTATATGTATTATGGAGAACGGACTCAGGATGCGGAGGAGCTTCAGAAGTATGATATAGTTTTGACAACTTATAGCACTCTAGCCAGTGAAGAACATTGGTCAGGAACACCTATGAAGAAGATAGAGTGGTGGCGAGTCATTTTGGACGAGGCACATGTGATTAAGAATGTCAATGCTCAGCAAAGCCGTGCTGTCACTAGCCTGAATGCTAAGAGGAGGTGGGTTGTTACGGGGACACCCATACAAAATGGGTCATTGGACTTGTTCTCACTCATGGCATTTTTGAGGTTTGAGCCATTCTCAATTAAAAGCTATTGGAATAGCTTGGTTCAGAGGCCGCTTGCTCAGGGTAAAGTCAAAGGGCTCTCGCGGTTGCAGGTAAGCACATATCATCCTTTGCTTCTTCAACTCATAATGAAAAGAGATCTTCCATCATTGAATTTAAAACGTGCATTTAATATTTTATAAGTAGGGGGTGCAAGAAAAACCAAGGGAACCAAACCATCCATTTAAGACCGACCAAAATTTCAGTTCAGTATGCTTTTCATAACATTTGGTATGTTTTGGTTTTGAATTTTTTTACACACAAACTGAATTGACTGAAATATTATATTTACATATTTTCATATTTTAATTTTTTGAGCATTAGAAGACAAGTGACTAGCAATACATTTTCATAATAAAAATGAAGGAGGGAGACATTTATAGAACAACTTTCACATATTTTTTTTATCCCGATTTATTCTCAATGTAGTATTCAACAAATTTTTAATAAAACCCTTTAAAACTTCATGTGAATCCCTTCTTCACACCAAACAGACTAAACTGAACTGTAGTATGCAGTTTGTTTTGGTTCCTTAACCAACAAAACCGTAGGATTCGGTTTGGTGCTAAATTCTCTCTCAACCCCAATTGAACCAAATCGCTCGCAACCCTATTTATAAATGCCTTTTTTAATTTTATGAACATGGAACATGTCTTTCTGTTGTGTGAAAGAGGGTAAAACATAAGAGGGAAATCGGAAGCAAATTTGGGTGAAAAGTAAAAAAGACAATGTGGACCTTTCACTTTAAAATAACACCTATAAAGTTGACTTAAATTAAATAATTACATTGACACATAATTATTGTGTTGTTTTAACGTCAGCTAAGGGTCTCCAGTGACTACAACATCATCGCTCTTTCTGTAGAGCACCAGTCTTGCCCCTGCCAAATTGTGTCATTTTGTATGGTGGGGATACATTTCTCTATAAATGGTCATTGGTGTCATATGGTCCATTGGTTTTAGGTTGGATTGTGTTGGAGGGCTAATCATGCAGTTCTTACATATCCAGTGAGGACTGATCATGTTACATCTATGAGATTTTATTTGGAAAAAGAAAAGAAATAGGTACTTGAAGCATTTCAAATTTTGTACGTTTTTTCTTGGTATTGAGAAATTGTAAGGATATGCTTCAATTTTTAATGTACAGAATTCTGCTTCTGACTTTTCTTGGTTGTTCAGTCAAGTTCTTGCACGCTGACCTGTTCTGAATGGCAGGCTTTCTTATAGTTTGGATGTCCATAGATGAATTAACTTCTGCTTTGTAAGGCAGTAAATATGGGACAGGAACTCTATATCTGGAACTTGCAATGTAGAGCTAAATCATGTCTCGGATGGAACTGTTGGATGAATCACAATTAGGCAATGTGAAGAGAAAGTTACTATGATTATTTAATATTATATTGGAAAAAGAAAAATCATATGATTATTAGTTTTGTAGCTGGATTTAAGATAACAAAGATGGCTGTTCGGTTTATAAGAAAGTAAGGCATCTAAATCTAATGCTTCTATGGCATGCTATTTATGTAATGGTTTTTAAATGAACTTCTGGAATCATATGATTTAATCGTGTGCCACCTATTTATGCTTTTTATTTTATTTTATCCTTTTTTTGTTTTGTTTTGTTCTCTCTCTCTCTCTCTCTATTTAGCTATTTTATTTTAATTTATATTTAATTTTTTTTTTTACATGATAATGATTCTTATTCAGTGTGCTTGTAATGTGACTTAGGTTCTAATGGCAACCATTTCTTTGAGGAGAACAAAAGATAAGGATTTAATTGGATTGCCACCTAAAACTATCGAGATTTGTTTTGTGGAGCTTTCTGCTGAAGAACGTGAATTGTATGATCAGATGGAAAATGAAGCCAAGAGTGTTATTGAGAACTATATCCATGCTAATAGTGTGACTAGCAATTACTCAACTGTGCTTAGCCTACTTTTACGACTTCGTCAAATTTGTACAGATATAGCCTTGTGCCCGGCAGATTTGAGATCATTTTTTCCATCTAACAATATTGAAGGTATTTCACAAGCTTTCTTTTACATTCTTTCTCATTGTATCTATTTTTTTTTCCCCTTTCAAATATCTCATTTATTATCATAGAATGTAAATTTGGTGGAGTTGTTCGTTTGTTGCCTCTACTTCTACCTGTGTTATTGTAATTTCTTTATGATTCTATTTTTCCCTATAGTATGCCTATATGTACCCCAGATTGCAGTGTTTTTGTTGATTTAACTAGTTCTTCTCATTGAGGTGCTTTTGTTTTTAATATATTTTTTAAACCAAATATCTCTTTTCTTATACCATATTTTTCTTCGTATTGGCGTAGTGTTTGATGTATACGCATGTATACGGGGCTGGCATCTGCTTATTGGCGTCCATCTAGTTCAAATACATTTAGCTTTATGCTGGTAACGGTCTGTCTAAAGATTTTACAATGTCTGTCAATTACATAATGCATTTATCCTTGCCGAGTTTTAGGAGTAACCATGTAAAGTAAGACACAAAGCACCTGGTAGTTGGAGGTTTTGGTGATTTCTGTCTCAATCAATGGCAAATGAAGTATGAAGCCTTATTGTGACACAAAGTTCACTAACATGGGGAATGGTGGTCTTATTCTAAAGCATGAGGAGAGTTTTAGGAGAAATACATATTGAATGGCTTAAAAATAAAATAAATTTCACTGGTGATTTGTTGGAGCTGTTTGGCTGAATGGGTTGGCTTAGGCCTCGTTTGGCAAGAGGCTAAAATAGCCAATTAGCCAAAAAGTTACCTTTTTAGCCAAAAAGCCAACAACCCATACCAAAAAGTCAAAGATTCCCTTTTCTCTCTACTTTTTTGCCGCGTAATTAGCCAAAAAGTTGGCCCAAACATACAGGTTTTTCTTACCAACCTTTTTAGCCAATTAGCCAAAAAGTTACTAAATTAGCCTGTTCCCAAACGAGGCCTTAAACATAAAATAAATTTTACTGTTTGGCTTCTTTTACTTATCCCCCCAAAAAAGGGTTGGCTTCTTTAACTAGTTGGCATCTCAAAGGGTTTTGTAACTTTTGAGCTTGGTTGTTAGTAGGCTCAATTCCACTGTAAATTTTTCTCTCAAAGTGGGATCAATTCCCTTAGGGAGTGGTACACTAAGAAACACAGACCTGGACACGGGACACGGGACATGGCAATTTTGAAAAAAATTAAGATAGTGACACATCGGGCATACAACAAAAAATATTATATATATATATATATTTATTTGCCATGTATATAAATATAAATTTTGTGTGCAGAGATATAAGAGGCATCTTGTTATATGCGGGTGTATTTCTATGTATAGTGATAAATTTGGAAGATTTTCAAAAACTTAAACTATGTTACTTATTATGCTAATATAAGATATGCCAATATAAACTGATGACCTGCTTTTGGAGGGTTTAAAAATTTCTCAATGTTAAGCTATTGAGATGTTAATGGTCAGTTCTGCTAGGTTTGAGCATATGCCTCTCCCTCCTGCTCTGCTTCTTAAGGAAAATTCTTAGCTCCTGTTTACCTAGATTAAGCACTTCTGAATTGTCATGGTAATTATTTTAATTCATCTATGTTAGTCCTTTATATGAGATTGATTACGCTTGTGCAGGTGCACTAAAGGACCCTATTACAAAATGCTGTATTTTAACAAACTCAACCATTAGATAAAATATTGAATGTACATAACTGTGCACAACTGTATTCATGCGCTTGTGAGCATTTTCTTTGTCAATTTTTCAAATTCTCTTTTCTTCATTGATACCAATGAAGATTGCATCAAATACTAAAAAGTTTTCATTCATGCTTTCTTCAAGAAATGCCTTGTTGTAAAAAATGATGATAACCATGTGACTTCGGAAGTTCGGATACTTGCATCAAAATTGTCTCCTATGGGACATGTAATTATTTCTTTGTATCTCTCTCTCTCTGGGTTGTTATGTAAATTCTTAATGGCTAAAGCTGGACCATGTTGTGAAAAAATATTTTTAGGTTCCAAAGTAGTTCATTTTCTTTAATCAGAAGAATTTCTTGCTGCCTTTTCTTCCTGTAGGCTGTACGATATAATTTTTTTGAGTTCTCATGACTTATCAATTGAATCCTAGCAGATGTATCCAACAATCCGGAACTGCTGAGAAAGATGGTTTCTTTGCTGCAAGATGGAGAGGACTTGGACTGCCCAATTTGTATTTCTCCACCAAATGATATTGTTATTACATGTTGTGCTCACATCTTTTGTCGATCCTGCATCTTAAAAACCCTCAAACGGACTAAACCGTGCTGCCCATTATGCCGCCGTCCATTGTCAGAGTCTGACCTCTTCTCCTCCTCAGTGGAATCCTCTGACACAGACAACCCCAAAGTTTCCTGTTCTAGTACATCTTCCAAGGTGTCTGCTCTCTTAAAACTTCTTTCAGCATCAAGGGATCAAAACCCAACTACAAAATCAGTTGTTTTCTCACAATTCCGGAAAATGTTGATTTTGCTTGAAGAGCCGCTAAAAGCGGCTGGTTTTAAGATTCTGCGCTTAGATGGCTCGATGAATGCAAAAAGGAGGGCTCAGATAATACAAGAATTTGAAGTCCCAGCACCAGATGGACCTACAATTTTATTGGCAAGTCTAAAAGCTTCAGGTGCTGGAATAAATCTTACAGCTGCTTCTCGGGTCTACTTGCTGGAGCCATGGTGGAACCCAGCAGTTGAGGAGCAGGCTATGGACCGGGTCCACCGGATTGGGCAGAAGGAGGATGTGAAGATTGTGAGGGTGATTGCTCGAAATAGCATTGAAGAGAGGATATTGGAATTGCAAGAGAAAAAGAAGACACTTGCTAGAGAAGCTTTTGGTGGGAGAGACCCAAAGGATAGGAAGGAGATTAGCATAGATGATCTCCGAACTCTCATGTCCTTGTGAGTTACTCTTACTCTTACACCACATTTTTGTTGACATGCATGTTACTTTTGCTTACACTTGTATGTAAATATTTTGTACACACTTGAAGCTTTTGTACTTTTTTGTTATGTGGATGCATGCACAACTACCCATGCATACAAATATTTAGCACATGCATAAGATAAAATCTCCTTTTGAACTTTTCCATTGTCTTTTATCATCTGTGGGAAAGAATGAATGTAAGAAAATGAACATGCTTATTCTGTCCCTTTTTGTTTTATACTGTTGGGGCAAGAATTGAGTACGAGAAATGGAAATTGGGTAGTATATTTTCATGGTGAATGATGGGATTTTTAGTCCCTTTAGAGTTTTATTTTCTTTTTTCATGAGCAAACATCATCTTCATTCTGTGCTGTCTATTTGAAAGCCTTCAGGAGAGAGACTGTTGCTTGGTTGCAACACATTGAATACGAAGCCTATAGCCTCACTTTTTGTTCATGGCGATGTTGTTTTGCAGGTTGTGTACATATCTACTTCTATTGCTGTTTTGAATGTTTGAAATATGTAGCACATGACTTTTTTAATTTTTAATTTTTTTAATGATAATTGTGCTTGATTGTGAAATCCCTTGTGTTAATGTGATAATTTTCATTAGGTATATTTCCAACTGCATAGCTATTTTACTAGGGAATTTCCTCTATAGATACTGAACTCCTGATTAATCACAGATGGTAGACTATTTTTGCTGCACAATCATGAATGGCAAAGGAAATGGGGTTTGCCATTGTTTATCACCAGCAGTTATTGGTTAATCTTTCAACTATGTTACACGGACTCGGGTACGGGTATCGGGTGCGGGTGCGTATCTAGAGGCCGGACACTTCAAAATTAAAAATTAAGGATACGTGGATAGGTATTGGAATACGTTAAATAGTTTTTTTTTTATAAATATATTTATTATATGAAGATGAGTTATATTATATAAATAACAAATAAAAATCTATGAAGCACGAACACACATACGGACACAGGACACGGGACACAACAATTTCTAAAAAATGGGGACACGAACAAGGCAGGGGACATGGCAAATTTTTTAATTTTTTATAAATATTTTTATTTTAATATACATTAATTATTTTATTTATTTATTATATTTTTTAAATAATGTATTCCAAGAGACAGAGATATGAATCAAATCAAGAAGATAAAACAACAGAGAGAGAGATGAAGAGAAAAGTGAAGCGATCGATCGCGTTCGCGAGGGAGAGAGAGAGAGAGGCTTTTCGAAGTCATCTGGGGTGTTCGACTGTTCGATCGATTGATGGAGCTTCGATTTTCGACTGGATCAACCGGATGGAGCTTCGATTGGAGGTCTTCGATCTTCGACTGGATGGAGCTTCAACCAGGTTCTCTCTTGCTTTCTTCTCTTTAATTTCTTTTACTGTTTGTAAAGAGTCGTGTTCGAGAGAGAACAGGCGAATCCGACACAGATCCCACACCCGCACCTGTGTCGTGTCGTGTCGACACGGGTACTTCGCCCTAAAGTGCCGAGTCCATCTAACATAGTCTTTCAAAACATTTTTCACATTTTTTTTTTCTTTTCCTTTTCCTTCATTGTGTTCACCGCCTGGAATGGATTGTTTATTGCGTTGTAGATTTTGTTTGACTTTTTTGTTGTTGTGTGTTTTCTTGTTTCTAGGAATGCATGAAGGGCTATTCATAAAATTGAATGACTCGTCAAAACTGACCGAACCAAATTGACTTGACAAAGAATGGCCAGTTGGGTTCGGTTTTGCATTTGTAAAAGAAATTGTATGTTCAAATCAAATCTGACTGAACGACTATATAACTAAGGAGTTTTAGTGATACATGTGTCGTTAAGTTAGTAGCCAATGACATTACTCTCATACATATCTCTTCAATTTTCTCCATTGAAATTTATCTTTTCATACTCAATTCTTCATTGTTCTCTCTCAAAAACTCTATCTCACCTATCTAAATTCCATTTCTCTCTCACCTACTTCGTCGTCATGTCACCCGGCAAGAGCAGTAGAGCACGCCAAGTTAATGGCCTTGGATTTGACGTGATTTGTGAAGCATCATCCTGAGAGGTTCCTTCCTTTCACTGCTCTTGCTCTCTTACCCACTCTAACGCGGTGATAACACTAGCTGAGTGATGGTGGTGATGCACTATTGTGTCTGTGGCGCTGATAGGTTTCATCTCTCTTCCATTGATACCCCTATACCAGTCGATGACACTTGCTTTTCACTCTTCATTCTCTTTTTCACTCATATTTGCGTTTAGTTTCTACCTCATATTGTAGTTGTGATGGTTATGTGACTCGCTCTATCTATGCAATCCTTGATGTTGGACTTTTGTTTGTGTGAATTTTTTTTGGGACGAATTTGGTTAAAATGAAACCAACTATCCAAACTAATACAAAGGGACAATCGACTTCGAACATGCATTTGGTCGAAATCAGGTGACAAAAGACTCAACCTAGTGTGATCGGTTCGGTTGGCTTGAATAGGATCAGAGTTGGGTTGGGACGATAGATGGGTTAATGATGCCAAGCTGTGTAACCTCAAGATTGGATACCAATGTTGAGTTGGGTAATGAAGTCAAGATTGGATGACAATTTTTGGGCCGGGTTTAGTTTGGATGACGACGAGAAGATGGGATGATGAGGGTAATTGACGGTGTTCAGTTGGATGGTTAAGACAATCATAGAGGCACCATGAGCCTGATGAAGATGGTGAGCGACGACGGGTTGCTTTTTCACTGTTGTGGCTTTGTTTTATTGTGCAACATTGATTTTTTTTGTTAATTTTTGTTTTTGTTTTTGTTTTTGTTTTGTTTTGTTTTGTTTGTAAAGAAAGGGTTTACTTTTGTATGACCCTAGGCTATGGTCGCTATGATACAATGTTAAGGTAGAGAGAGAAAAAGAGAGAGATTAACCCTTAAGATTAGCTCCTCTAACTAACTATATGAAAGAGGTGTCTAATACATTGACCAAAATACTCTTAACACATACAAAAAATATTTTGGCAATTTAGTTGATTGCTTCATTTTTTTTTTCTTCTTATTCAAAGGTTTTGTAAGTGTTAAACACTACCTTTTTAAGGACATTCATCGCTTTCGCGATGCACTCGAATACCCACTAGAATGATGAACATTCAATAGGAAATGTTTGGAGCTGATTGTCGCACCCATTTATGGTGTCCAGTGTAAAATTGAAGTAATATTTTGGTACACATTTATGCAGGTGCAATAACTGATGCCTTCGACTGTGATTCGAGACTTCAATTATTACTATTCATAGTAAGGGAAGACATGGTGGTGGTGGCTCTCTTAGCCGTTCCAAAGTTGATCATTTTCTTCAATGTATTGATTAGTGCAACCTTATTTATTGTGGTTTTAGAGTTAATTTTCTTTTGTTTGAATGAAGAGAACTAGATCATTTTACATTTAAGGATATATGGCTTGATTGAGTATTTGTTGGGGATAGTTTTAATGCTATTGTGCATGATTGAAATCCTACAAATGGCTGCATATTTCTAAAAAGAGGCATGCCTCATGAACATGGAGTAACAATGAATCGATTCAATCGATTATTTATTGGAAACACAGATCTTCTTACAGTAAAACCTTGCCTGGTGCGGAGGTTGGAGAAGTAATGACAAGGGAGGTGACTTCGAAAGTTTTCTTTTGGTGGTAGTAATTGTGCTTGATTTAGAAGTGTGATCGGTTGTTGCAACATCCAACAAGGAATTGGTTATTGCAAAAATGAAAGGTTTTGAAACTATAAGGCCATATTTGGTTGGCAAGCATGGAAGACAAGAATATCTATCTCATTATTAAAATTTGCATAAAGATTCTCTTGTTATAACCTTTCAGGCATTGGGAGTAGTCAGGATTCAGGATACCTGTCTGAAAGATTGATATTATTATAAATATCATGTCCGACCTTTTATTTCGTTATTGAATAGTCTAGGAATGTGTGATTCTTGTGGGAGGTGCAAGAATGACTTGCTCACTTAGTTTGGCAATCTCAATTCATGATGGGACTTAAGGCTTGGTTTGATTTGGTTTGGCTATCTCAATTCATCCTGCATGGGTTATATGGATAGACTTTTTGCATTTGAATGCATCCAAGTAACAAAATGAATGTCTCTTCGTATGAAATATCCATTTCTCATTTGATTCTATCCATCTTAACTAGGCTTAAGATTGGTGTTTTCCACTCTTGGCTTCCTAGGCAGTGTTCTTATTAGCTATTGGAATCAGGATTACCAGTTGGAAAAGTATAATGGTCCCTTTCCATGTTGGGAGCTCAAGTAATTAGTTGATTTAAAATTTGGTGGACTTGTAAAGATGGCAATGAAATTAGTGTTATCAAAGTCAATTTGTTGAGATAGCAGTAGTTAGCAAAAGAGCTCCTTTTGCCAACTTTAGCTAGCTTCTCAAAATAGGATGGTGATCCTATTTGAAGATGGCCTAAGGGATATTGAAGTCAGGGAATAAGAATCAAATGATATTTTTCTCTCTCTCTTTAGAAATATTTAATTTGAAGAAATTGCCTGGAGGAAGCTAAGTCATAATGGAAGTGGTGCCTTGTTGCTACGGGATTACGATGAATATACTCCAGGGACTATATACCATAAAATTGGTCTCTGTGGATGCCAAAGGATCATGGTTAAAGCTTATGATTTTTTAATGCTTGAAGTTGAAAGATGTTGGTTGATCTTATAAAGGTGGAAGTGAACAAATAGTTGTCTTTGGATGATATAATATATACGAACAAATAAATGTCTTTTTGACTTGGAAAGTTTCCTTCTGGCGATTGTAATTGTGCTCAATTTGGATGTGTGATAGGTTGTTGCAACAATCAACAAGTGATTGTTAATTAAAAGAATGGAAGGTGTTGAAAACTGTTACCCTCTATTTGGATTGAGGGTATGGAAGATACAAATATGTATCTCATTATTATAATTCGTAACAAGATTCTTGCGTCATTACCTTTTCGGCGTTGGAAGTAGTCATGAATCAGGGTAACTGTCTGAGAGATTGATATTATTATAAATATTGTGGCCAGCTTTTGTTTCAATCTTGAATAGTTCAAGAATGCGTGATTCCCATGGGAGGTGGTGGAATGATCTTTTCCACTTAGATTGGCAATCTCAATCCACTCTAAATGGGTTATCTGGATTGGCTTTCTATGTCTGTATACATCCAAATAATAAAATGAAGTCTTGGTGGCATGTCCTTTCCTCATTTGATTCCATCCATATAAATCGGGCTTAAGATTAGTGTTCTCCACCTTGGGCTATAATCAATGTTCTTATTTGCTTCTAGAATGAGGATATCAATTGAAGTATAATGGTCTCTTTCCATGTTGGGAGCTCATGTAATAGGTTGATTTAAAATTTTGTGCACTTGTAAAGATGGCAATTAAATAGTGTGTTTGAAATTTGTTGAGATACAGGTAGGAAGCAAAATAGCTCCTTTTGCCCACCTTGACTTACTTCTGAAAATAGGATGGTTGTAACGCCCCAATATTTTTACTCATTTTATAATTACAAATCCTTAATTAATTTCCAATTTGATGATAATAATAAATGAGAGTGTAAGAGATAAAGTATGACAAATTCATAACCTAAAAGTATTCCTCTTTCTCATTGAACTTCCATGACAGTTACATCCTTAAGTTTACATCATAATTGTTCAAAAGTACATAATACAAAAGTAGTTCAATAAGTGAGAGTAATACATCAAAGAGCCCTAAGGGGGTACACCTTTCAAGGCTATGGCATTGATTACACAAAATAGAGTACTATCTCGAAACAGGTTAGCTTGACAGCTGTAGCACATAACATCAAATGAGCCTTCATGCTCCATCCAAAAAGTCTCCGCAAATCCTCATCGAGGTGGAGGTATATCATCAAGACTTGTAATTGTTTGTTCATGATAGGAATGAGCAAGAATGCCCAGTAGAAATACATTTAACAGAGTATATAAACATTTGATGTAAATATGATCATGCCAATGCAATGTCATGCCAAAATTCGTCTCCATCTGTTTTGAAAGAATGATGCTCAATGCACTTTTGTCAAACCAAAATCCAACATCAATAGCGGGGCGGTAAATACGCACTAGAATCCCAAGGTAAGAGCCATAACACATAACTATAGATTTTCTAATCTCAAAATAGTTCCACATTTATTGGCCTCAGCACGGAGGGGCAATTGGACACCTAAAAATCACCATTTTTTCACATTTACCGGCCTTAGAACGGAAGGGCAATTGGACACCTCAAAAACATTTTCCCACATTTATCGGGCCACATCGCACGATAGGGCAATTCGGCAACTTGACTCCCCGCGTGGATACCAATACAATGCTTGACCCATTTTTCCAAAACCGATTCCACTACCTGGATTACTACATTGTTTACCCCCCTTTCAATATTCCAAAGTAATGAACCAACATGAGTTTAAAAGCCATGCACTGCAATGTGATACATGAGTTTGCAGATGTTTCAATTTGCCTAAGATTCAATTCAAATTTTGCAAGAAATGATTAGTATAACTCATATATAATAGAAGTTCAATTCCCAAAGTTCAACAACCTCCATAACCACCAATTGTGTAATCAATTCTCAACAATTGCACCAATTCAATTATTACAAATGTTTGAACGTAATATCAATTCAATTTCACGTTGCAACTATCAATTGAACCAAAACCCTCTTTTAAAACCAAAATCACAAACCAGGGTTCTGTAAAAATTGGGGGTTTTCCTCATTTTCTTCATCAATTAATAACCATTTTTACACACAAACATTCAAAATTTTTCAAAAATTTGATTGTAAACCCCCTCTTTATGCGTCCATCTTTTTAATCAAAGACCTTTATCTCATACATCATTATAACTAAGAAAATACCACATATTCATATCAAAATATAGATATACAAGGTTAAAAGTATTCATACCTCAAAGATGAGTGAGACTGGGTGCACATCCAAACTTTGATGGTGACGAAAACGTGATCTAATCAGTTTAAAATGTAGATCTAGACGCGCTTAAATTTCTATCCACAAGAACTAGAGGTAGATTTTGCTTAAAACTAGATGAAATCAAGGGTTGAAGGACCTTGAGGCTCAAAAATGGTGGATTGGGATGAAGAGAGAGAAAAGTGATGAAAAGTGGCTTTTTCGCCGATTAAGGGTGTTTTTATAGTCAAACGGATCGTGGGCTTGAGCCATAGACCACGGCCGCAAATGACACAATTGCGGTCACAAAGGAATTTACCGCAGTCTTGACCAAGAGGGTTGTGGGCCATGTTCACGGGCAGCCAACTTTTTGTAGAGAAAACTTATGGGGAGGTGTTTTTGGTCGTGGCCTGGTTACAACCCTTCACGGGCGTGATTCACGCCATCGTAGGCGTGACCAAGTCAAAACAAAATCCTGTTTCAAACTCTGCTAAGGCAAAACCAAGTACAACCTGTGCAATTCCCAATCAATTTAAGAAGAGAACTACTCTATAACTTATAACAACGATATACGAAAAGGCAAATGGGTTGGATCTCAACCCGAACCATTACAACAATGATCTGTTTGAAGGAAAGCCTAAGGTCATTTGTCAGATTAGGTTGGATGGGATTATAAGTATGGTGGGATTAAGTGAGGGGATTACTAGTGTGATGGTATTAGGTTGGAGATGTAAGATAAATGTATTTGTTTGTGCACTAGTGTAGTGATATTAGTTGGTTGGAATTAAATTTATGAAATTACATAAAACCCTCATTATATAGAAGGTGACTTTGTTGTTTTGTAAAGTGAGGGGCTAAACAATTATTTCACCTCAAATCCCATAAGGTTGGATTTGCAATACCAACTCTCCCATGGGATTGTTAATCCTCTCATTGGAGGGTATTGATAATCCCATGGAACTCTTATGGCCATTTCTCGAACCAAACATGTTTCTTGTAGGGCCCGCGGGATTGGTAATCCAATCCCGTAGTCTACAGAGGAAACAAACAGGGCTTGAGGGATATCAAACTAGGGGAGTAAGTATCAAATGATATTGTTCATTTCATCTCAAGAAATATTTGATTTTATGAAATTGCTAGAAGGAAGCTAAGTCATAATGGAATGGGTGCCTCCTCGCTTAGGAGATTACAATGAATAGACTCTAATGACTGTATTTTAGAAAACTAGTCTTTGTGAAAGCCAAAGAACCCATGCATGAAGCTTATACCTCTTTAGTGTTAGAAATTGAAAGACGTTGGTTTACCTTACAAAGGTGGAAATTAAAGCTAGCAACCACGTGGCTTGTATTTAGATGACATCATATAAATGAGGAATTATGTGTCCTTTTGAGCTTCAAAGTTCCTTTTTTGGTGAAAGTAATTGTGCTTGTTTTTTTGTGTGATTGATTGTTGCAACAACGAACAAGGAATTGTTAATTGCAAAATGGAAGGTTTCAAAAGCTATTAAGGCCCTATTTGGATGGTAGGTATGGAAGATAGGAACATGTATCTTATTATTAAAATTTGCATAAATATTCTCATGTTGTTGCGTTTTAAGCATTGAGAGTAATCAAGAATTAGGTTACCTGTCTGAAAAATTGATATTATTATAAATATAGTGGACCACCTTTTATTTCATTCTTGAATAGTCGAGGATTGTGTGATTCCCATCGGTGGTGAATGAATGAGATTTTCCCTTCGTTTTTCAATTTCAGTCCCCCCTGAATGGGTTATTTGGATTTACTTTCTGCATCTAGATACATCTAAATAACAAAATGAACAAGTCTTGGTGACAGATATCCATTCCTCATTTGATTCCATCCATCAATTGGGCTCAAGATTGGTGTTCACCACCATCGGCTTCCTAACCATTGTTCTTATTTGCTCTCGGAATGAGGCTATTCGTTGGTAAGGTATAATATGGTCCCTTTCCATGTTGGGAGCTCAAGTGAATGGTTGATTTTAAATTTGGTAGACTTGTAATGATAACAATGAAATTAGCGTTCTCGAATTCAAGTTGTTGAGATAGAGGTAGGAAGCAAAAGAGCTCAGTTTTGCCCACTTTGGCTTACTAATCAAAATAGGATGATGATCCGTTTCAAGGATAGCCTAAGGGACATTGAAGTTCGGGAAAAGAATCAAATGCTCTTCTTCTTTTCATCTTGAACAATATTTAATTTTAAGAAATTACTTGGAGGATGCTAAGTCGTAGTAGAAGGGGTGCCTCCTTGATAAAGGGATTACAAGGAATAGATTTGAAGGACATATATCTGAAAACTAGCCTTTGTGAAAGCCAAAGGATTATGCATGAAGCTTATGCCTCTTTAATGCTAGAAATTGAAAGATGTTGTTTTACCTTGTAAAGGTGGAAGTGAAGCTAGTTATATAATAGTTGTCATCTCATGACATAATATATATGAACAAGTAAGTGTCCTTTTGACATTCAAAAGGTTCCTTTTGGTGATAGTAATTGTACTCGGTTTAGATGTGTGATTGGCTGTTGGAACAACCAACAAGGAAGTGGTAATTGCAAAAATGGAAGGTTTTGAAAACTATAAATCACTATTTGGATGGTAGGCATGGAAGATGGGAATGCGTTTCATTATCAAAATTTGCATTCTCGTCTCATTTACCTTTAAGGCATTAGGAGTAGTTAGGAATCAGGGTACTTGTAAGAAAAATTGATGTTATCATTAATATTGTGACCTACCTTTTATTTCGTTCTTGAAGAGTCTAGGAATGTGTGATTCCCTTGGGAGGTGCAAGAATTAGATTTCCACTTAGTTTAGCTATCTCACTTCATCTTGAATGGGTTATCTGGATCAACTTTCTGCGTCTACATACGTCCAATTAACAAAATGAGTAAGTCTAGGTGTCAGATATCCATTCCTCATTTGATTCCATCCATCTAAACCAGGCTTAGATTGGTGTGCTCCACTTTTGGCTTCCTAACCATTGTTCTTATTAGCTCTTTGATGAGGATGTCATTTGGTAAAGTGTAATATCCCATTCCATGTTCGGAGCTCAAGTAATTTGTTGATTTAAAATTTAGTGGACTTGTAAAGATGGCAATGAAATTAGCATTATCAAAGTCCATTTGTTGAGGTAGAGGTAGGAAGCAAAAGAGCTCCATTTGCCCACTCTGGCTTACTTCCCAAAATAGGAAGGTGATTTGTTTCAAGAATGCCTGAGGGATATCGAAGTCGGGGAATAAGGATCAAATGCTTTTCTTCTTTTCATCTTTTGCAATAATTTATTTTAAGAAATTGCTTGGAGGAAGCTAAGTCATAATGGCAATGGTGTCTCCTTGCTAAAGGGATTACAATGAATAGACTCCAGGGCGTATATATAAAAAAACTAGTCTTTTTGAATGCCAAAGGTTCATGCATGAAGGTTATGCCTCTTTAATGCTGGAAGTTGAAGACATTGTTTTACCTTATAAAGGTGGAAGTGAAGCTAGCAACCGAATTATCTGTACAAGCAAATAAGAGTTGTTTTGACTTTGAAATTTTCCTTGGGTGAAAGTAATTGTGTTTAGTTTAGATGTGTGATTGGTTGTTGCGACAACCAACAAGGAATTGTTAATTGCAAGAATGAAAGGTTTTGAAAACTCGCTATTTGCATGGTATGTATGGAATATAGGAATATGTTTCTCATTATTATAATTCGTAGCATGATTCTTGTGTCATTACCTTTTTGGCGTTGGGAGTAGTCGGGAACCTGGATACTTGTCTGAAAGGTTGATATTATTTTAAATATTGTGGTGCGCCTTTTATTTCATTCTTGAGTAGTCCAGAAATGTGTGAGAAATGTGTGATTCCCATAGGAGGTGCATGAATGATATTTCCACTTAGCTTGTCAATCCCCCCTGGATGGGGTATTTTAGCTGGAATGACTTTGTTTCTAAATACATCCAAATAACAATTGAACAAGTCTTTGTAGCATATGTCCATTCTTCATTTGATTCCATCCATCTAAACTGGGCTTAGGTTTGGTGTTTTCTACCCTTGATTTTGTAACTTATGTTCTTATTTGCTCCTGGAATGTGGATATCAGTCGGTAAAGTACAACGGTCCCTTTCGATGGTGGGAGCTCAAGTAAATAGGTTGATTTAAAATTTGGAGCACTTGTAAGGATGGCAATTAAATTAGTGTTATCAAAGTCAATTTGTTGAGATAGAGGTAGGAAGCAAAGGAGCTCCTTTTTTTGCCACTTTGGCTTGCTTCTCAAAATAGGTAGGTGATTCGTTTCAAGTTAGGCCTAAGGGATATCGAAGTCAAGGAACAAGAATCAAATGATATTATTCTTTTAATCTTGAGGAATATTTTTAATTTTATGAAATTGCTTGGAGGATGCTAAGTCATAATGGAAGGCGTGCATCTTCGCTAAGGAGATTACAATGAATAGACTCTAGGGACTATATTTCATACAACTCTCCTTGTGAGAGCCAAAGAATCATGCATTAAGCACGTTGGTTTACCTTATGAAGGTGGAAATTGAAGCGCTAGCAACCGCATAGTTGTCTTTACATGACATAATATAAATGATCAAAGAAAACCTTGAAAGTGCCTTTTTGGGTGGAAGTAATTGTATTCGTTTTTAATGTATGATTGGTTGTTGCAACAACGAATAAGCATTGTTAATTGCAAAAATGGATTCCTTTAACCTGAAGGGGTTGGCTTGGTGGTTAAGGCTTGGGGGTGTGCTCCTTCCAAGGTCTAAGGCGCTAAGGTTCCAAAACCTTCTAGGTACAAACAATTTCTTGGGGCTAGTTCATACAGGGCTTTGCCTCGACTTTAATTAGCCCCCTTACTAGTGGATAGTGGGATTGGTCCCTCAAATTAGGTGCTCCAATGGACTGGATATCGAGTTATCAATTTTAATTTTTTTTTTGGACTCTAACCCATATACACTAATGTTTTAAAAATCAAACCGGTGAGCGAACAAAAAAAAAAAGATCGGGTGAATGGGTCAACGGTTCAATTGTCGAGTGAAACTGGAATTGAACTGTGAGTTCATAATTATTTTATGAATAAAAATTATTTAATAATAGTAAAAGAATTAAGATATATTTATTTAAATTATTTTTACATTTTAAGATACATATAATTACATAAATATATTTATATTTATTTTTTGCAAAATATATTAATTATATATAATGTTTGAAAGAAAATATTATAAAAATTTATATTTAGCAAATATAAACAAAAGTTGAAGGTGATAGAGTTGTTATACTGTCATTCCACTTTTATGTGGTTCTAGATTCAACTCTCCCAAGCTACTTGGTCTTGTTAAATATATGTTTGTTTGGAATAAAATATAATGAATACTATAAATAATATTTATCTACTATTTATTAGCAAGGAGATGTAGTGGCTCAACGGAAATAAGCATGCTTTTTCAACTCTAGGTGCTGTGTTCAACTCTCACAAGCTCTTTTTTTCAGCATTGGATAGGCGCGCGTTGGAAGGCTTGCTGGCCAGGCCGGTTTTCACAAGGCTTGCCAGCCGGTTTTCTTCAATCAGTTCAACTGTGGGTTTGTCCAGTTCAGCTAAATTAGACGGGTTTTCAAGACAGAATGGGTTTGAGGATATATTTGGATTGGAGCCTAGACTGGTTGAACTTGCCGGTCCGGTTCGGTTTTAAAAACATTGATATACGCAACACTTACCCAAAATTTTGGAGGAACTAGAACTTTGTGGACTGACTTACGTTTCCCTCATTTCTCTCTTTCTTCTCTCATTTGGTGCATCAACTTCTACATGTTAGTAAGGCAACCTAATCCTAGTCTAGTCTGTTACCTGTATCCCTTTTTTTTCTTTTCTATTTGTCCTCTTTTTCGTTATCTTTCTCCCCTTATCAAAAGTTGAAAAATCTGTTGGAATACAATTAGTGCATCAATTAGGGGTAGATGGTGTCATATAGGCTTCTGTACAATGTACAGACAGAGGTGGGACCCACATGGTTTTGTTTGATATTTAGAATGGTCAATGTTCAACTCTTGGTGTATGACTTGTTCATGTCTACAATTGCAACTCTCTCTCTCTCTCTCTCTCTTTGTTGTTGAAGATAAAATCTTAGTGTCAAATTTATCAAAGATTGACACTTATTATTGAACATACAAAGATCCCATGATTTATGCTTATCGTGATTTATATGATGATTTTTGTATCTTTGATTTATCTCAATCCCTTAGTTGAAGGGATATTGATTGTATCTCTCACTCTATATATTATATATATAGATGTTTTCATGTAACAAAGATCATCAAATGGTGAATGAAATATATAGACCATAGTGCCTTTGTGTGTGGGCGTATGCCAATCTTGATTGAACTTAACTCTTTGTGTTTATGTTCCTTTATTTTTGCTTTCTGTCTTTGTCATTCTAAAGTTTAAGATGGTATTAAAGTGATCGATCCTTGCTGCTTTGGTGTTCCACGCCACTAGCTTTCGCTTCACTAATGATTGCTAGTCCTTGTTGTCCTTTTGGTGTTCAACTCACCATGTGTTCCTTGTCTGATCCATTTTCTTGAAGCATTTGTTTATTTGCAACCACTTTCTGCACTAATCATCATTGCTATAGGGAAAAAAATAAAATGGAAAATTCTTGAGGACTTTTCAAAGCCCAAGCTCCTTTGCTCATTATGGAATTTTTTTATTGGCCCATAGTGGCATTTCTCGTAGGCCTATATTAGCATTTTCTTCTTGGCTGGTAGTGCCATTTTTCATTGGTCCATAGTCTCATTTTCTTTTAGCCCATAAGAGGCATTTCATTGGCAAGATGTGTAACTCTTACATCAATCCTTGTGTTTGCATGATGTCCATTTTGTGAAGCTTTCTTCCCCGATTTGTCATTTGGGGGAGTTTGATCTTCATTTGCATGATGTTTATTTCATGCATATTGTTTTTGCATGATGTTGATTCCATGCATATTGCTTTCTTGGCAATTCCTTAACTATTTTCTCCCAAATTGTCATTAAGGGGTAGGGTTGCATAAACAAGCCCA
The DNA here is from genome assembly GCA_025200525.1 of Camellia lanceoleosa. NCBI lineage: Eukaryota > Viridiplantae > Streptophyta > Magnoliopsida > Ericales > Theaceae > Camellia > Camellia lanceoleosa. Next base: position 119,145,907 of record CM045770.1, on the reverse strand, counting down.
AATAGCCTAAAAGCTGCCTGTAAAGCTCTCGGCTAGTTAGCTGCTCGCTTAATATTTATTATTTATATATTAAATAATATAAAATTATGTATAAAAAATAAGAGAAATATGCTATTTATATATTTAAAAAATATAAATGTAAATAATACTTAACTATAGATAGTATATTTATATAATAGTGGTAGTAGATATTATTATTTTAGTAAAATATGGACTTTTTTTTAGTATGTATATATATATTGTATATATATATTGTATATATAATTGTATAATCAAAGTTTTAATTGTAACTTTAGTCTCACATTCAAGTATGAATTTATAAATTTTTTGGCTCGTTAAGGTTCGATGGAAGGGCGGCTCGAGCTCGAGTGCCTCCTAACAACTCTCGGCTCGGCGATTAAAAATTTTATTTTTTATGAGGCTCGAGCTCGAGCTTTAAAAATCTAATAAAAAACAAAAAAACACACTAAAGCCTGCTTAAGGCTCGCTATTAAGGGGGAGTTGTTACCATTATTGTTGTTTTTTGATAACTTCATTGCTACTAATTTTTTATGATCATCCCATTTTTGAGTTCAAGTTGGACATTTCACTTTAATTGTTCTGTGTTCCAACTTGAGAGGGAGTGTTGAAGATAGATCATATTATCAAAGATACTAGAGATTTTACACTTATTATTGAATATATGAAGATTCCATGATTTATATTATGATTTTTGCATGTTTGATTTATGTCAATCCCTTAATCGAGTGGCCTTGGGTGCATAGGATAAATGAATTTTATTTTGCCTAGTCTTTTTTTAGAGATCACTAGGCAAATGGTGAGTGGCGCACTAATAATGTAATATTTATTATAAGCCAAGTTACCTAATCTGCGTAGGGTGCCTCGCGAATCGCGCTCCAGTGTGAAGATCGGTGGATTCATTGACAAGTTGGGTCAAATTTGCAGGTTAAGATAGTCAAACTAGCGTATTGAATATGAATACAGTTTTGACTTGTATGTGTACCAGCCAACACTTTCAAATTGTCAAAAAACCTCCTACGGAGGATCAAACTTGTGGAAGATCCTAAGCTTTAGCATCTATACCACAGCCTTACCTGGTAAATATAAGAAAACATATATTATTTACTATAAACTTCTTGTTGAACACTAAGTATGATGTTAATAAATAATCAATGCATAAAAAACAAAAATAATTTAATTAAAAATATTTATATAAATATATATATATAATTTTTTAAATATAAATATATATTCTTTGTAGACGCTCCCACTCTCTAGTTATTTTGACAATGGACACTCGTGCTCTCGCTTTCGCTCCCCCTCACGCGTGCGCTCTGTGAATTGGTGACTTAGGTTATAAGTGAAATCTGAGGTTAATATATATACTACCATAATTGTGAAATCGGGATGTAAAATGCATATGGCTTCTCTATTTTTTTGAATTGCGTATTGTAAGATTTTTTTATTATTTTTTTATTTTAAATTTCTTTAGGTGTAGGCAGAAAAACATTATATTTTATACAAGGCACAAATATTTTGCTGGTGAACAGAACATGAAGCTATGCATAAGCCTTAATTTTATGACAGTAAGATACGAAGAGTTAAGAAAATATGAATGCATTAGTACTTAATACATACCAAATGTGAAGCAAAGATAAAAGTGAGTATAACAAAAAAGTATAGCACTTTAGTATATTCTTATTTCTTTGAATCATATTTATTCTCAATTTTTTTTTTTCGTTCTTAATAATTGTATAATATATTTTCCAAATTTTCTTAAATTATCACTGATGTTTAAATTTTTAATTTTGAACTTCTACTTTTATCAAATAGGATGTCCATAGTAGAAAACCTATGAAGCACAAATACTTCTAGAAGGGAGTCGAATCTGTATCAAATATTGATACTCGTCGAATACTCACAGATACGTATTTGATACTCCTAAAATGTATTCATAATTTGAAATTAATTTCCTTTAATTTGAAGAATTATCAAATACCCTTTAGATTCTCTAGGTTTTGTATCTGATCCATAATGAAATTAAGATTGTAATATTTCATTCATAACATTAGAGCAATAAAAAGAGCCAACTTCATTATTTTCTCCATTGCCAACTTAGGTAATAAAAAGAAGCCATGCTCTATAGAGTTTGTATCATGATAGTAGTGGTTGATTAATGACGAAAAATCATAATAATGGAGTTAATTGCAAGTAAGAGCCATCATGCTCCTAGCATTCAATAAAAGGATCTTTCATGGTAACAAGAACTGTGTCTATTGCAGGTTCCATCAACCATGACCTATTTAAATGTGCATTTTTATTGCAAGCTTTTGGATGAAGGATATTTCATTGGGAAATTTGGCCAAAAGTCCCTCAAGATAGTTTTAAATTGGGAAGAGGACAACCTATTAGCTTTTAATGTATGAAGTCCATTAAAATAATATTTTTTGCAAAGACATGTATACCATACTCATCAGTCGCCAACAATGATGTTGTTGCCCTTGTCTCTCTACTTACACGTCATCTATATTGTCTTCACTAAGAAACCCTTGAACCCCTCCGGTCAATCTCTATGGACCTATGAATCCCTCCCCGTCCTCTCTTTGTATACATGCATCTGCATTTATTGATATGTTTGTAATTGTTGACATGGAAACTTGATCATGTGATTCATACGTTTATTGATATCTTTGTAATTGTTGACAAGGAGACTTGATCATGTGATCATGATAACAATTGAATTCTCATATAAAAGAAGTTCGTTCCAACTTAATGTCTCTAATAAATTATTTTGTTTTATGTTGATATTTTTGTTCGAAACACCCGATAGGACTTCAATAGTTACAATGACCGTGCAAAATATTTTGGTAAATAATGAAACTTTGTTGTTTTTATTGATTTATTTATTTTTTTGGAACAATTTGAATATTGAGGTTGGGATCTGAAATGAAGAGGTTGTTTACTGTTTTAACTTGGAAATTAAAATTAAACTGTCTAAGCTAAGTTTAACACAGTGAAATTGTACTCTGTTAACGTTATCATTTCATTGTTTTGGTAAATATCTTATTTAATATTTCTACTGATAATGGTAAGGGTCATAGTAGATAGTAAAATTTCACTGTCCAAATTAACAAAGTAAAATTTTGCTAATAGTGTGGGCCTTCTGTGGGTGTTGACCTTGGTGCAACAAACGCCTATGATGAAAAAATTATAATCAAGGGCCTGTGGCCAAAAGCCCCGGTTTCATATTGTAATTCCTCCATCATACATTGAAATAAGGACTTGTCCTTTTGCTCAGTAAATAAGTAATGATTTTGCTAATTTCAAAATCATATTACTAACATTGTTGTTTAGATTCAATAATTTTAGTTGTGGTTGGGTTAGAAGATGTTAAAGATTTCTGGGTAGTATGCTCCAAACGGAGCTAAAGGTTTGTTGATTCACAAAATCCAGGAATTTGAGTTTGATGGCCATGTTGGTCAAGAAGTTTTTGTCTTGTAAGTATAAATTAGAGTGGTTTTAGCCACTGCTACATTCATGCCGACTTAGGGAAGTGAATGTGCCAAGTTTACACCATACCAACCCCATTGGTGCTTGAATGTTCTTGTGCAAATTGATAGTCTCTTTCACTAGGATTATTCTTCGTTGTATATCACTATGATCATTCTTCTTTATATATTGTTGGTGTTCAAGGGGGTGACAATACAGGTTTGATTGATTTGGTCATAGGGTTGGAATTGGTGAACTTATAACTTTTTCTTTCGGTAGTTTGTGAACTTCTAACTTCGCTCTCTTCAACTTGAGAAATTTTTTAACATCTGAGGTTTTAGTTTTAATGTGGCATGGACAAGCTTTATTTCATTTGGTTTAGGTCCAACTATTTTTTTTACATGTGATCAATGAAGGGCTATTCCGAGGTTTGTCTTGAGCTTGGCTTCAAGAATAGGCTTTTATGTTACTATCTCAAAAGAATTTTATTTTAGGTTTTCACTGAGATTATTAATAAAACCAATGTCCTCGCACTAGTTTATCTCAATGTAGGGCTGAAGTTCTGTCACCAGTTCTGTCCTCATCTTGTGCCTAGGGTTTGCCTTGGTAATTAAGATAATAGTATCTGTGTGTTGACTTTGCCCTTTAGTCAACATGACAGTGTTGCAATGAAATCCTTTTCGTTGCATAGTTTAATCATTGCTTTGCTTTGCTTTGTCCAAGTAACTTCTACCCTGTTCTTGTTGGTTTGCATTTATTAGTATGGTTAATAATGGGGAAACCGACTTATTACCTTTTAATAAGGTCATGATTTTTGAATATAGAAATTAGAGTATATAGAATCTTTTTATTTTTAGTATTATGTATATAACCTGTGATTGTGTCAATCACTGCTTTAGTATTATTTTCTTATTTATATTGTTTCTTAAATTGTATCATGATTCTATTATATATACATGGCCTCTACCTCATTCATGGAAAAGCCAAATAATTTTGTTCATTCTTTTGGTATTGGAGTTATAGGTTAAGCTTTTGGTGTTCTTCACCTTACTGGCAGGTGGCAACCTTGCCTTGACCACCCGCTGGACCTCAACCCATTCCACTGTCATATGTGGTGATCTCTTCCTTTATCTACTAGTTTTTTCCTATCCCAAATATCGCTATTATATTTTTTACTCGCAATCCATTTTTTTGTATGTTTTTGTTCCACTCTCTCTTTCCCTTTATTGTTTCCTATATTGTTTCCTAAATTGTATCATGATTCTATTATATATACATGGCCTCTACCTCATTCATGGAAAAGCCAAATAATTTTGTTCATTCTTTTGGTATTGGAGTTATAGGTTAAGCTTTTGGTGTTCTTCATGACCACCCGCTGGACCTCAACCCATTCCACTGTCATATGTGGTAATCTCTTCCTCTATCTACTAGTTTATTCCTATCCCAAATATCGCTATCATATTTTTTACTCGCAATCCATTTTTTTGTATGTTTTTGTTCCACTCTCTCTTTCCCTTTATTTTAACCTCAAATAGGTTTTTATCTTCAAACCTATTTGAGTTTGAGGGGGGTATTATACCTATATCATGGTGAGCATGGTGATATACCATGTGAACCACCTAAGCCTCCCCATCTGGCGCATAACCCAAGTCGCTCCTTTGGCATACCACCTAAGCTGTCCCCGGCACACTATCTAATAAGTTGCCAGCCGTCCCTTGGCACACTTAGTTATTTGTTGCCATCATTGTTTAGCATTATGTCATAAGTTATGTGTGTGTCATGTTTGTTGGTTCAACATCCAGTTCTCTACATTGGTTCGGCATGACCCTTTTAAATTGTCTTGACATTGATTCCATTTAGTCTTTACAACAGTCTGACATGACCCCTTAAACTGTCCCGACATTGATTCCGGTTAGTTTCTACAATGGTCCGACGTGACCCTGTAAACTGTCTTGACATTGATTTTGATCAGTTTCTACAACGGTCCAGCATGACCTTAAACTATCCCGACATTAGTTCCGATCAGTTTCTACAATGGTTCGGTATGAGCATAAACTATCTCCTGGCTTTAGCTTTGGCCTCTGATGCCGACCAGGGTCTTGTTAGCTGCCGACCAAGGTGTTTACTGGCCATAGATGCTTCGGCAGCTCTTCTAGGATAGTTCAATCCCTATTTTTTTCCCCTTTCTAGGGTATGGTGCTGATGTATTAAGCACTTTTTGGTCTTTTTTATTTAGTGGACTATCAGATTTGTTTAGTAGCATTTATTTAGACTAGCCGTTGAGTTTTTTTCGACTTTTTCTAGTCATCCATTGACAAACTGCGATTGTTGAATATTTTCATACCAGCTTGAGGGGAGTGTTGAATATAGAAATTAGAGTGCATAAAATCTTTTTATTTTTAGTATTATGTATATAATCTGTGATTGTGTCAATCATTGATTTAGTATTATTTCTTTATTTATATCGTTTCCTAAATTGTATCATAAATTTATTATATATACATGACCTCTATCTCATTTATGGAAAAGCCAAATAATTATTTTCATACTTTTATGATCTCTTGGATTTGTTTGATTAATGATGACTTTTGATCCTCAACATTTGATTTAGGAGTTTTCTAACCTATTGTTTTGTCTTTTGCACAATGCATATTATAGTTACCATTTCAATATTTTGGACCTTGATCTTGCCTTTATTGTGATTCAGTCATGGTTTCATATTATGTGATTTCTTTTCACACTTCGGTTATGTTTGGTATGCATGAATGGCTGGCATTTAAGAAGCATAGACACTTTTAAGAAGGTGACGTATCCGTGTTGGACACCGACACTCTTTGGACACTTTCTCGACACGTGTCCGACACTCTTCAAAACATGTTCTATTTTTTAAAGACCTGGACATTCTTTGGATACTTGGAGGATACATGTGTCTATTGCTTAAACACAAGTGAAACTAATTATAAACAACTTAAAATACAATAATTAAACAAAAACCATATAAATTTATAGGAGTTATTGTCATATTGTATTTTTTTATTATCTTTAAATGATATATTCATATATATAATATAACATATAATAAATATATAAAATTATATATTTTATGTGTGTTCCTCACGTGTGTGTCTTGCATTTTTTGAAAATTGACATGTCCGTGTCGTGTTGTGTGTTTGTCCATGCTTCTTAGACTGGCATAGAATGCCTATTCTAGCTTTTCAATCACTTTCTCATGTTTGATACGATAAATCAAAAGTGGGAATGGCCATTCCTTTGGTATGCCTATTCCCACAATTTGTTGGAATGACCATTTCACTCCATGAGTTTGGGAATGATCATTCCATCCTTTCATAGAGTGAAATATTTACAAAACCAACACAATTGTTCAGATTTCCCCATCTCTCTGTGTCTCTCTCTCTCCGGCGGACCGTCATGTCCCATCAATTAGTTTCTCCTCTTTTTGCTGTCATCACTCACATCCATTCCCCTTTCAGATCTTACTTAGCCAATGACGTGAATGAATACAGGATTGAAGCTCACTCACCTTTTTCTCTCATTCAAGTCCTAGCTACTTCTGTATTCAAAACGTCCACCATTGATCAGCAAAAGTCTAGAAGGAATCACAGCAGAGGTTTTTGGAATAGATTCGGAAAGAAGAGATTATGAAATGTTTGACTTACTTCCTTCTAATTTTTTGGTCTTTGATAATAATAGCTAGCAATACTTTTTCCTAGGAGTTGTCTGGTGTGCTTTCTATGAAGCAATTCTTTGCGGTTGGCTTCACTCTTTTCAGGAATCATTGAGTTCAATGATAAAAGGCAAGGTCGTCATATTTTTCATGTCATTCATTTGTTTCGTTGGTACTAATAAGTTTACTATTTGCTGTTATGGTCTCAGATACGTTTTCATATGTATAGTTTTTAATTTATGTCCCTGTATAGGTCGTTCTGATCTGTGACTTTGTCAATGTTCCACCTGAAGTCATAAGCTGCAAAACTTTGATTATTGCCACGACTTCCCATCTAAACGTCGCTGATAAAAACCTACTGTATATGTAAATTGACAATGCAGTAACTAACTAGAAACCAGATTGATTGCTGGTTCGTTTTCTTAAGATGATGCATAGATGCACTGCCACTAACTGTAACAATATAATGTTGTTTGTGCTTGAGAACAACGATGCTCTTGAGAGAAACTGTTGTTTTGGATTTGAGAACAGACTGCATTAAGCTGTTGCTGCTGTGTTTGCCATGACACTTTCTTTTCGTCCCTTTTTTTGTTTTTTGTTTCCAGTTTGCTTTATGCACTGCAAGGTGGCTATATGGCTTATGGTCTCATTTAAAACTATTACCTATATGAATCTGAATGGTGGAAGGAGTGAAATATTTGTTAGGTATCCTAGAACAGCCTTCCATAGAAACATTGATCACAAAGTAGTTTATTTTGGTTGTTACAATGGCATTTTTATATATTGGTTTGGTAGCTGGAATTGTTAGTTTGGTTTAAAATTTTCATTCCATTTCAGCAGTTTTGACCGTATAAACAAACATGGGAATGGGAGTGGGCATTCCATTTCATTCCTTCAGCTATCATTTCATTCATGCATACCAAACATAGCCTTAGAATTTTAGACGGAAAAAGATCACGTGCAACTCATGTTGGATTTTTAGCAATTTTCACTCGAGAAACAAAAAATAATAAATTACAAAGGTAATCTTTATATTTTCTTTTGAATTCTACTTCGTTATTTTAGTTTTGCACGTGTTGTTTTGTTGCAATGTAGTCCCTCTGCCAATTACTGTTCAAGTGGGATTTTTAGCAATTTTCACTTGAGAAAAAAAAAATGATAAATTACATCGGTAGTCTTTATGTTTTCTTTTGAATTCCACTTTGTTATTTTAGTTTTGCACGTGTTGTTTTGTTACAATGTAATCCCCTCTGTCAATTACTGTTCATTTTCAAAATTAACTGTTTAGTTTTTCATAGAAAAATGTTATTTAACGAAGTTTGGTTATATTTTTGGATATGCGGTCCACATATTTGGGCCAATCATATTTTGTATGTTGTTTACACGTGTGAACAAATTCATTTTCATTATTTTCATCGTAATTATTATAGATAAATAACTGGGATGAACTAAGACGGTATTTTATATAATAGTTACACCACGTAACCAAAATGACGTCGTGTATCATTTCAGTCTTTAAGTATTTTTATGTAATACGTACATTACGTGGCCGAGATGACGTGATGTATTATTCCACTCATTAATCAATATGTTATAAAAATGGGACCCGAGAGTAGAAATCTCAGCCATATGGCGTATTCGTTACATATAATATTTTTTTAGTAAGTGGAAGGATACATCATTTTCTTTTAAAAAATTGGAGAATTCACCGTTCAATTTTGAATTCTCGTACCCATATGTTATCCGTGCATTACTCTTTTTTTCTCTTTTTTCTTTTTTGTGGCCCGTTCAAATTTAAATTCAGAGAATCTATTTTCCTCCATTTTCTTTCACTTTCTCTGTGTCCAAAAAATGTGTTTGGTTTCACAGATGTCTACTTCATTGGAACACTGAACTGCAGAACTGCGTCGTTGTCAACATGTCCTATACCTAAATTTTGTTTGTTTTTATCAAATTTTGAGAAGTTTTGATATCAGACCCTGAAAAATCTGATAAAAAACCCAAGGATTTTCAATTGTAGGTGAGGATACATTCATTACCCATTAATGATTAGCCTTAGTTGATAAAATTTTAGTGCAGATTTTGGGATTTCATAGTTGCTTAAAAGAAATCTCCCAATTCTCACCCAAGTTTTTGTTTGTTTCATCAAACTTTGAGACGCAGTTTTCATCAAACAAAAATTACACCGTTGACACTTCTAGTTTAAGTGAAATTTCATTTTAGTTCTTATAATTTTAATTTGAATAATTTAGATATTATGTTTTAATTGTATTGCAATCTCGTCTCTCTTGTTATGTTAGAATTTTAGAGATAAAAAAAATTGTGTGCAACTTATGTGGGATTTTTAGTAATTTCTATTGAAGAAAAAAGAGATTTACATGGGTGGTCCTTATATATGTATTGTTCAATTCCAGTTTGGTCCTTTTAGTTTTACAAATATTGTCTTGTTGTAATGTGGTCTTTCTATCACTTATCGTTAGAATTTTAGATAGATTAAGACGTGTGTAAGTTACATTGGATTTTTAGCAATTTTTACTCAAGAATTGGTTAGAGTTTTTCAAAAACACTTTTTAGAAAACTCTATTTTCTTGTTTTCTGTGTTTTTTTGTTTTTACTGATATTTTTTAATATTTTAAGCATTTTTTTTTAAATTTTTAGACATACTTAACATAAATATATCTAAAAAATAAAAAATTTGTAAAAAACCTTTTAAAAATTCACTAAATACCAAAAAGATAAAAACAAAAAAAAAAAATGAAAATTCAGTACATTTTTTTTAATATTTTTATGTATTTATTAATTTCTTAAAATATTTTTTCGCAATTTTTTACTTTTTAGATACATCTTAGTAAGGTGCATTTAAAAAAATAAAAAAAATGTTAAAAACATTCACTAAAAATAAAAAAATTCAATTTTTAAAAAACTTAAATAAAATACACTGAAGGTTTTCTATTTCATTTTCAATATGCCAGATATGCCAAGTAGAGGCAGGAATCTCTAAAGTGATTCTTCTTAGAGTGATTAATGTTACGCTTTAAGAGTTGGAATATGAAATGATTAATGAACGAAGTCTGTTCTTCCATTTAATTGTCACATGAGTTAATAAGTCTACCCATTAAGATTTATACACAAGTCCCCTAATAGATAATAACTTTACTTACAATGTAAAATATTTTAGTGCCACAGTTAAAAGTATTAAGGAGAAAAAATAAAAATAAAATGTGTTAGAATTTTTGAAAGTCTTTATGGATGGGAAAGTTGGACATCATATTACTCCACGAGCTTGACCTCAAGAAGATATCATTAGCCTCTTATTTTTAGGTTTAATATTATATATAAATTAAGGCCTCATTTGTAAATTCATTTGTTTAATAATTTTTTAATTTTTTTTATGAGGTAAAAATAAAAATTAATGTGTTTAGGAATAATTTTTTTTTTAGTTATATCAAAATTGTAAATTACTTAGATGTTTGACCTTTTTTTAAAAAAAAATTATTTATTTATTTTTTATAGTGCTTTTTAGCTATGTGGTTATTTTAGTCCCCCCCAAAAAAAAAAATTATTAAATGGGGCCTAAGACATGTTTCACATGGTTTGGCTAGGGATGTTAAATTTTTGGGAGACTTATGTGTAGGTCGTAATAAGTGAACTTATTGTTTAATAGATCATGGGATAATTAGTAATAATATTATTAGTTTTAGCGACTGTTTGAATAATTCATCACAAAAAAATATTGCTAACTATCAGTTTTTAATGATAGATTCAGAAAACCTTCACAAAAAGCCTTTTTTAGTGATGATTCTAGTAAGTTTGACTTTCAGTGACGAATTAATAGGGCTTAAATGAGAATTAAATCTAACTATTAGATTTTATTGATAATTTTTTACATCAAAATTTCATTAGATCTGATTGTTTGTACACATTAGCTAAAGATGTGCCTCCTTGTTAGTTTTATTGGTGCATGTAAAAACTCATTCTTTTCAATTTTTATTTATTTTTAGGGTGAATTACGCCGGTAGTCTCTACATTTTGATCTTTGTGTCATTTTGGTCTATGTAATTTCAATTGGTTCTATTTTGACTTTGAATATATGATTTTGTCTCAATTTAGTTCAATTGAATACAATTGTTAGTATTTTTTAATGAGAAATACATACATAAGTGGCATGTATCATGATATTAGGGGTAAAATTATAAGTTTGCTCAACTTATTGAGTTAATTTCAATCAATTCAGTGATTAATTTTTTAACAAAAACATTTACGATGTTATTAATTAGATTAAATTAACCCAAAAATTTAAAAGTAGGAGTCAAAATTGAAACTATAAAGACCAAAATGACACAATAAACAAAAACTAGGTACTACAAGTATAATTTGCGCTTATTTTTACTAGTAGAATTATTTCACAAAAAAGAGGTTTACGTGACACGCATATGATATTTCATTAGTGGCCTTTTGGCAACCTTAGTAAGAAGTTGTGTTGGCAGCTTAGGAAAAAAAAGCCGCATTAGCTTTTTTAGCAACAAATCATTTGGCAAGGTATAAAAAAGTTACATGGAAAATTACAATTATATCTTTTGTATTATTTAGGATTATACATGGGTGAACATGTAAATTTTCTAAATTGGGCGGGATAGTTTGGTCATTTTATTGTGATGTGACATCATAAATAAATATTAACCAAAAAAGTCAAAAGTAACTTTTTACCAACTTCTCAAATCATTTTTTTAAAAAGTTAAAAAGCTTAGTAAAAAGTCAAAAGTTAACTTTTTATCATCTTCTCAAAACACCCCTTAAGTGAACTAATTAAGAATAAGACCTCATGAGAAGGGTAAGGTTGGAAATGGCGATTTTCTTCTGTTTCACTCCGTTCCCACATCTCTTGCCCGGCCTGTGAAGGTTTTCTCCGCCCCAATGAGGAAGTGAGATGGGGACGACTTTACTCCCACCACTTCGTTCTGATTTTATTTATTAAATATATTATGTATATAATTTGAATTTTTTTTATATAATAATATTAAAATATTTTACTTAATTAACTTTTATTTATTGATTAATTGATTTATTTTAATCGGAACCTCATTATAGACTTGCTCCATCTAAAATTGAATTTTTCTTCCACTTTTTGTTTTAACCAGCATCTATACTGCATGCATGTATGTCTCATTTAACATATAAGTTCTGTTTGGCACAGCTTAAAAGTTATTTATTTCAGCTTTCAGTTTAATTTAAGCTATTTTGATGTGTTTGGTTTAACTTATAGCTTATAGCTTATAGCTTTTTGGAAGTCAGAAATCAGCTTATTCTTTGAGTGGGGCAGGAGATGCTTAATTTATAAGTCAGAAATCAGCTTATGTTCATAGTTATAAGCTATAAGCTGTTTAAGCATAAGTTATAAGCACTTTCCTACAGTTCTACCAAACAGGGTCATAGTCCAAGTCATTAAACGTTAGCAAGGGTGAAAACAACTCAAGGAAGGAAGTAAATAAAAGAAAAGTTTATTAAAACTTCTGGTTAGGGGTGAGCATGGTCCGAATTGGACCAGATTGGAATAAAATCACGATCAATCCATTATCTACGAATTTTGAAAAATTAGAACCAATCTAATCTTTTTAAATCGTGGAACCAATTCGAACCAATCTATTTAAATACGGATTGGATCGATTTAGGACCACTTACATAATTAAATAACAAAAATATATATATAACACTTTAATTTCATAAAAATATAAATATAACACTATATTAGTTTCACAATAGCAACATGTCTTTTCATAATAGCGACAAACTGTTCTAGAATTTAAACAACCATAAGAAAATCAATTCCACCATAAGCATTTAGACCATTACAAATTAACAATAAAAACTAGCAAACAAAAGTAATAAAAGAAAATACTATGCAAGTTTAGGTTTGGATTTAAGTTTTATATGAAATAAGAGAAAATACTATGCAGGAGAGTGTATAATAAAAATATAGACTATTTGTATACGGTCCGGATCGGTTCCAATCTGGAACCAATCCGTGAATTACGGATTTTTAATTTTTTAATCTGGAACCGAATCACGGATTCAAAAAATCAATCCAAACCTATTGGATTGGACTGGACTGGATCGGATCGGATTACGAATTTCACGAATTCCTTACTCAGTCTTACATCTGGTGGGTTAAATTTAGGAAAAACTACATCCCTGTGGGATAAAAAATAATTTTTTTATAAAAATATGGAGGGGTGCAAGTAGTCCCTTTGTCAATTATTGTTCACTTTGTTATTTTAGTTTTGCACGTGTTGTTTTGTTGCAATGTAGATCCTCTATCAATTATTGTTCACGTAGGGATTTTAGCAATTTTCACTCGAGAAAAAAAAATTATAAATTACATCAGTTGTCTTTATATTTTCTTTTGAATTTCACTTTGTTATTTTAATTTTGCATGTGTTGTTTTGTTGCACTGTAGTTCCTCTGTGAATTAATATTTATTTTCAGAATTAACTGTTTGATTTTTCATAGAAAAATGTTATTTAACTAAGTCTGATTATATTTTTGGATATGCGGTCCACATATTTGGGCCAATCATATTATGTATATTCTTTACACATGTGAACAAATTTATTTTCATTATTTTCATCGTAATTATTATAGATAAATAATTGGGATGAACTAAGACAAAGTATTTTATATAATAGTTACATTACGTAGTTAAAATGGCGTGATGCTCTATTCTAGTCATTAATAAAGTGTTTTTATGTAACAGATACGTTACGTGGTCGAGATGATATTGTGTATTATTCTACGCATTATTGATATTTTATAAAAATGAGACCTTAGAGTGGAAGGATGACATGTCATCATCTGAGTCATGTAATGTATCTGTTACATATAGTACTTTTTTGATAAGTGAAAGGATACATTACTTTCCTTCAAAAAATTGGATGACGTACATCATTTATAGAATTCACTGTTCAATTTTGAATTCTCGTACCCATATATTATCCGTACGTTACTCTTTATCTCTTTTTTTTTTTTTTTTGGCCCATTCAAATTTAAATTTAGAGAATCAATTTTCCTCCATTTTCTTTCACTTTCTCTCTCTCTGTCCAAAAAATGTGTTTGGTTTCACAGGTGTTTACTTCATTGGGACACTGAACTGCAAAACTTTGTTGTTGTCAACATGTCCTATACCTAAATTTTGTTTGCTCTTTTCCAATTTTGAGAATGTTTGATATCAGACCCAGAAATTTCTGATAAAAAACCCAAATATTTTCAATTGTAGATGAGGATACATTCATTACCCATTAATGATTAGCCCTAGTTGTCAAAATTTAAGTGCAGATTTTGGGATTTTCATTGTTGCATAAAAGAATCTCCCACCTAAGTTTTTGTTTGTTTTCATCAAACTTTGAGAGGTGCAGTTTTCATCAAACAACGGGGGTAAATTACACTGTTGACACCTCTAGTTTTAAGTGAAATTTCATTTTAGTTCTTATAATTTTAATTTGAATAATTTAGATATTATGCTTTCAATTTTGTTGCAATGTTGTCTCTCTTGTTATGTTAGACTTTTAGAGAAGAAAAAAAATTTACACCCGTGGTCCTTATATATATATATATATATTGTTCAATTTCAGTTTGGCTCTTTTAGTTTTACAAATATTGTCTTGTTGTAATGTGGTTCTTCTATCACTTACCGTTAGAATTTTGGACAGATTAAGACACGTGTAAGTTACAATGGATTTTTAGCAATTTTCCCTCAAGAAAAAAATAATAATGTTTTCTATTTTATTTTCAATAAGCCAGATTAGCTAGATATGCCAAGGAGAGAAATCTGTAGAGTGTGTTTGGTTAGAAGATTTGGAAAGGAATTTAGAAAGGAAAAGGAAAAAAGTAGGTGAAATATGAATAAAATATACATACATTTCACTTAGTTTTACACATTTTTTTCTTTTTTATTTCTAAATTCCTCCCAAATTTTCCAACCAAATACAGCGTTAGAGTAACTAATGTTAGGCTTCAAGACTTGAAATGTGAAATGATTATTTATCAAAGTCTGTTCTTCTATTTAATTATTCTTTCCATATATTATCCCTATTCATTACTCTCTCTCCTTTTTTTGGCCGATTCAATTGTAAATCCAGAGAATCTATTTTCCTCCATTTTCTCTCTTTGTCTGTCCAAAAAATGTGTTTGGTTTCACAGGTGTTTACTTCTATTGGACACTAAACAACAAAGACTCGTTGTCAATGTTGTCCTACACCTGAATTTGGGTCTGTAAATCAATCTTTAACTGTTATCCAGAGCCATTCATATGAAAATTTTCTCAATCCCATTTACATTCAACTTTTTCACATTGCAACTCTGCATAATTTCGATCCAACCCATAAATCCTTGAGGTTTATATGAAGAAAATCTCCACACTCATTGATGTTTTTGTGTCTCAAACCGGGCAAATTTTAGTCCAGAGCTTAAGATTTCAAAGTTGCATAGTTTTTGTTTGTTTTCATCAAACCTTGAGAGGTGCAGTTTATGTGCAAATTACGTGTATGTGCTGAGTTTATGTGGATTCTCTTTTTACATGAGTTATTAGCTGTAATGATTAAAAAAAATATGATTATCAAATTGTAATCTCTAAATTTCTATGTTACTTTTTTTTTTCTTTTCTTTTTTATGTTACTTTCTTAACAGTTGGTATGAAGTTTTCTCTAATGTTCAACTTTTTTTATATTTTTTTTCAAACTTATATTTCTATGAACTTTTTAAATATTTTATGAATTTAAATTGTTGCTAAAATTTATAATTAGTGACTTTTTCTGTGATGAATTTTTCATATTATTGCTAAAAATTAGTGTCATTTTTTTGTAACGATTTTTTTTAAACTGTTGCTAAAATTTATAATTAGTGACGTTTTTTGTGACAAATTTTTTAAACTTTTGTTGAAAATTAATAATTAGTGACATTTTTTAATAGTGTTTGATGAAAAAAGCCTTTAATTATCACACAACCTAGTGGACAATAAGTCCATCCCTGTTTATTTTCAAAGATAGGTTGGGTGAGATTGTTAATGGGGGGATTATTAGTAAGAGGACTGTTAGTGAGGGAAATAAGAAAATTTGTGTTTGTCTAATAACCAGTGGAGTAGCAATAGTTCCTATTTGTTTTGAGAGATAGGAGTGAGATTAACTATATAAGATTTCACAAATACCCTTGTTGGATTACTATGGTGTCGTTTGGTAACACTTATGTTTTCAGTTTATATTTACAAAAATTTAAAAAACTCAAATAAAAACTTGTTTGGTAAATTTTTGATTTATAAATTAGTGGTTTCAGTTTATAAATTTGGCAAAAAGATGTAAACTCAAAAAATGTGTATCCGTTTTGAGTTTTGAATTTTTTTTTTTTTACCACCCAACACTAGTCACCACCCGCCACCATATTCCACCACCGTCTTTCGCCGCCACCACCTACCCTCCACCACCACCTACCACCACCACTCACCACCCACTTGTCACAACCCACCCACTAGCCACCACCACCCACCACCCACCACTTCATTCACCGGCCACCACCCACCACCACCACCACCACCACCAACCACCGCCACCTACCGCCACCACCCACCACCCACCACCCACCACCCACCGCCACCACCCACCACCACCACCATCACCACCCACCCGCCCACTACCCACCACCACCCCGCCACCGCCACCACCGCCACCACCACCCACTCGCCACCACCACCACCACCACCACCATCACCCACCCACCCCCCCCCACCACCACCACCATCACCCACCATCCACCCGCCACCATCACCCACCACCCACCTCCCACCCACCCGCCACCACCACCATCATCACCCACCACCCACCCGCCACCACCACCACCCATCACCACCACTACCACCACCCACCGCCACCACCACCACCCACCACCAGCTACTACCACCACCCACCACCCGCCATCACTACCACCACCATCACCTACCCACCACCCGCCACCACTACCATCACCACCATCACCACATCAACCACCACCTACTACCCATCTGTCACCACTACCCACCACCCGCCGCCACCACCACTACCACCACCCACTCGCCACCACCTGCCACCGTCACCCACCAACCCACCCGCCACCACCTGCCATCCACCACCCACCTGCCACCACCATCCATTCATCCGTTACCGCTTTCCACCACCGTCTTCCGCCGCCGCCACCACCCGCCAATTGCCACCACTTTCCACTACCGTCTTCCGCCACTACCATCCACCCACCGGCCACTTGCCACCACTTTCCACTACCGTCTTCTGCCACCTGCCACCTGCCACCATTTTCTACCACCGTCTTCCGCCACCACCACCCGCCATCATTTTCTACCACCGTCTTCTGCTGCCACCACTCGTCACTACCCACCACCCGCCACAACTTGCCAATTATCACTCTTTTTTATATTTTTAAATTTTTTTAAACATTTTATCTAAATCAAACGCGTTTGTAGTTTATGTTTTTCTAAAAATAAACAAAAAATAAAGAAAAACCAGTTTATAAAATTTTTGTAAATATAAACTGAAAACGTAAACGTTACCAAACAGGCTCTATCAAATTTGAGCTTATATCAACTAATAACTGCATTGCATATTTTAATATTAAAAATATATTTTATAAATATTAAAATTTATATTTTTGGTACTATTTTATTTTTTTAGTATATATTTTTTTGGTTTAAATATTATTATACTATTATATTTTTATATCAATTTTTTTGATGTAAAGAATGGTGGAGTAAAAAATGGCAGAATAATTAAAAAAAAAATTTTGATAGAGAAATGATCACACTAATCAAGTAAAGTAAATTAGGTAAGATAATAGAGGGCAACATAATAAATTCCCCTCTA
Source organism: Camellia lanceoleosa (assembly GCA_025200525.1). NCBI lineage: Eukaryota > Viridiplantae > Streptophyta > Magnoliopsida > Ericales > Theaceae > Camellia > Camellia lanceoleosa. Next base: position 119,127,841 of record CM045770.1, on the reverse strand, counting down.
ATCCCAAGGGATTGTTTTTCTAATACCATGTGTCATGGGGGACTACTAATCTCACCTATAGAGACCTATCATAATCCCAAGGCATTGTAAATCATTCCCTATTTTGCAAACAAACACAATATTAATAGATCTCATATTCATCCTAATCCAATCTCGTCTCCTGTAACAAAAAGCAAACGGATATGTAAGTCTTCTAATAGATAACAACTCGACTTACAATATAAAATATTTTATTGCCACAGTTAAAAGAGTTAAGGAGAAAAAATAAAATGTGTTAGAATTTTTGAAAGTGTTAGAGCATCTCCAACCCAATTCTCTCACCAAGAGGGTGAAAATAATTTTTTTTATTCAAAAAGTAAATATAGAGTATATCACTATTTATTCAAACTCTAACCACAAATCTAACACTTTCTCTAATGTGACAACATGACAGGTATGATATGACATTTCAAAAAAAAATTCTCAAACGTGATAACGTGGTGGGTATGATATGACACTCTAAAAAAAAAATACTCCAATGTGCCTTGTATTAATATGACACTCCAACGATGTGACACTCTAAAAAAATTAAAAACTCTTTAGTGTATTTTTTCTAAATATGACAACGTAACGGAGATGATGTGACACTCAAAACTTTTACTCAAAAAAAAAAAAAACTCTTTAGTGTAGTTTGACCTAGTGTGACAACGTGGTGGATATAATGAGACACTTCAAAAAAAAAAAAACTCTTTAGGATACTTTGTCCTAATGTGACAACGTGACGAGTATGATATGACACTCCAACGATGTGATACTGTAAAAAAATTAAAAACTCCTTAGTATACTTTTTCTAAATATGACAACGTAGCGGGGATGATGTGACACTCAAAAACTTTTACTCAAAAAAAAAAAAAAAACTCTTTAGTGTACTTTGACCTAGTGTGACAACGTGGCGAGTATGATGAGACACTTCAAAAAAAAAAAAAAAAAACTCTTTAGGGTACTTTGTCCTAATGTGACAACGTGACGAGTATGATGTGACTCTTCAAAAATTTCTTAATGTACTTTTTTCAAACGTGACAACGTGGCGGGTATGATGTGACACTCTAAAAAAAAATTAAAAACTCCTTAGTGTATTTTTCTAAAACGTGACATGTGACACTCCAACGTGACGGGGTATGATGTGACACTTTAAAAAAATTAAAAACTCTTTAGTGTATTTTTTTCAAATGTGACACTTTAACGTAACGGATCGAGTAATAAAGGGGAGAGTGGTCTGTGTATCACGTGCAATGCATCAACCCACAAAGCAAAATTGTATAAAAAGGCTTAGTGTACTTTTGTGTTGTGTGTCACCCAACCACGCACATATCGTCGTAAGTTTTAAGCATACATTGAATAAAACCTTACATAAAGTAGACCTTGAGTAACCTAATGGCACTTGTGTCTTTTCTACAACAGAGAGGACCAAATGGATCACAAGAATAAAATTGGGACCAAATGGAATACAAGATCAACATTGTCACGTGACACACATCAATTTATCTTTTATTTATGGGATTTAATGTAAATAAATTTAATGATTAAATTTAGTAAAATTCTATAACTATTATTTCATAACGGGTATTATATTAAATATAATTTATTTGATGTGTCATGTTGATGTGATTTAGAATTTTCTTAATACTCAATTTAAAATTACTTATTAATATATTTAGTAATCCTTCAAAAACATCTAAATTGAGTCCACAAAGCCTAAAAATCATTTTAAATTAGGTAAGTTATGAATGCACCTTTTGAAATTTGTTTAAAAAACAAATCACATTTGTAATTTTAGAACATACATTTCACCTCCTGAGATTTATGATTTCATAACAAATTGTCTATTTTATTAATAAATCACGAAATCAATTAATAATTCTTCATGATATTATAAATATATTTTAATTAATAATTTAGATAATTTAGTACACTTTTTCTAAATGTGACAATGTGGCGGGTATGATGTGACACTTAAACAAAAATTAAAAACTCTTTAGTGTGCTATTCTCTAATGTGACAACGTGACAGGTATGATATGACATTTCAAAAAAAAAACAAAAACTCCTTAGTGTACACTTCTCAAATGTAACAACATGGCGGGTGTGATGTGACACTCTAAAAAAAATATACTCCAATGTGACTGGTATTAATGTGACACTTTAACGATGTGACACTCTAAAAAAACTAAAAACTTCTTAGTATACTTTTCTTAAATATAACAACGTGGCGGGTATGATGTGACACTCAAAAACTTTTGCTCCAAAAAAAAAAAATTCTTTAGTGTACTTTTCCCTAGTGTGACAACGTGGTGGGTATGATGAGACACTTCAAAAAAAAAAAAAAAAGTCTTCAGTGTATTTTGTCCTAATGTAAAAAACGTGGTGAGTATGATGTGACTCTTCAAAAAAAATAAAAACTTCTTAGTGTACTTTTTTCAAACGCGACAATGTGACGGGTATGATGTGACACTCTAAAAAAAATAAAAACATTCTTAGTGTATTTTTGTCAAACGTGACATGTGACACTCCAATGTGAGGGGGTAGGATGTGACACTTTAAAAAAAATTAAAAACTCTTTAGTGTACTTTTCCCAATTGTGACACGCTAACGTGACGGATCGGGTAATGAAGGGAGAGAGTGGTCTTTGTGTCACGTGCAATGCATCAACCCACAAAGCAAAAAGTATAAAAAGCCTTAGTGTACTTTTGTGTTGTGTGTCACCCAACCACGCGCATATCGTTGTAAGTTTTAAGCATACACCGAATAAAACCTTACATAAAGTAACCCTTGATTAACCCAATGGCACTTGTGTCTTTTCCACAATAGAGAGGACCAAATGGATCACAAGAATAAAATTGGGACCAAATGGAATACAAGATCAACATTGTCACATGACACACAACAATTTATCTTTTATTTATGCAATTTAATGTAAATAATTTTAGTGATTAAATTCACAAAAATTCTATAACTATTATTTCATAACGGGTATTATATTAAATATAATTTATTTGATGTGTCACGTTGATGCGATTTAGAATTTTCTTAATACTCAATTTAAAATTACATATTAATATATTTAGTAATCCTTCAAAAACATCTAAATTGAGTCCACAAAGCCCGAACATCATTTCAAATTAGGTAAGTTATGAATACACCTTTTGAAATTTGTTTAAAAAACAAATCACCTTTGTAATTTTTGAATATACATTTCATCTCCTGAGATTTATAATTTCATAACAAATCGTCTATTTTATTAACAAATCACGAAATCAATTAATAATTTTTAATGATATTATAAATATATTTTAATTAATAATTTAGATAATTTAGTATACTTTTCCTAAATGTGACAACGTGGCGGGTATGATGTGACACTTAAAAAAAAATAAAAACTCTTTAGTGTACTTTTCTCTAATGTGACAACGTGGCGAGTATGATATGACACTTAAAAAAAAAAATAAAAACTCCTTAGTGTTTTTTTCTCAAACGTAATAACGTGGCGGGTATGATGTGACACTCTAAAAAAAATATATACTCCAATGTGGCCGGTATTAATGTGACACTCCAACGATGTGACACTCTAAAAAATTTAAAATATCCTTAGTGTAATTTTCCTAAATATGGCAACGTGGCGGGTATGATGTGACACTCAAAAAATTTTATTCCAAAAGAAATAAAAACTCTGTAGTGTACTTTTTCTTAGTGTGACAACGTGGCGAGTATGATGAGACACTTTAAAAAAAAATTAAAAACTCTTTAGTGTATTTTGTCCTAATGTGACAACGTGGCGAGTATGATGTGACTGTTCAAAAAAATTAAAACTTCTTAATGTACTTTTTTCAAATGTGACAACGTGGCGGGTATGATGTGACACTTTAAAAAAATTAAAAACTCTTTAGTATATTTTTCTCAAACGTGAAATGTGACACTCCAACGTGACGGGATATGATGTGACACTTTAAAAAAATTAAAAACTCTTTAGTATACTTTTTCTAAATTTGACACTCTAATGTGACGGATCAGGTAATGAAGGGGAAGAGTGGTTTGTGTATCACGTGCAATGCATCAACCCACAAAGCAAAAAGTATAAAAAGCCTTAGAGTACTTTTTCTCAAACTTGACAACGTGGCGGGTATGATGTGACACTTTGTCACGCCTCTAAAATAATATAATAAAGATAACTCATATGCGGAACAAATATAAGAAACAACATACTTTCATACATTAGAGTTTACTGTTTAATAACCAGTTAAATGCCATGTAGGATTACATCTTTTCAAGTCATTGCTTGGTTACACAAATTGAGTCTCGCTCATTATGTCTTCAGCTCTTGGCTTTACAAATAACAAACATACACATAACAAGATATAATTAAGAAGCTCCTGCTTCTTGAAATCCGTCCACGCTATTGTCTTGGAGGAAACATCTCATTTGTACCTGAAAATGGTATTCCCATATAGAGTGAGCCAACAGCCCAGTAGAAATAATCTAACACAATTTATGAGGTTTAGCAAAGGTATAAATATCACGTACATAACCAATACCGATATGGAAGCATCCACAAGGCCCGCATATTCATATGCCACTAAGACCAATCTTATTCCATTTTTCTTCAATTCATTTCCAGCTTATATATGCTACTCAATTCATGAGTTCAATTCATTATCTTTCAACACCTAAAATGAGACTACAACTCAATGGTTTTCCAATTATGCAAAACACACATAAACACTTCAATCTGCCCTTTTAAGGATATTTCGTCCACGGAAATCGGCACCCATGTATATTTTCTCAAATATGCCATTTTACGGATATTTCGTCCGAATGACTCGACACCCATTTATATAAGAGATTTCGGGTCTTTCACCCAGGACACTTAGGCCAACTTGCTTTAAATGGAATCCATCCATTTTCTCCTCCCAAACAAATATACATATGCAATATATTTATAGGCATAAGTACATATGGAGTAGATCCCCTTTCTTCTTCCAACAAATACACATATACGATGTATTTATAGCACGGTCATATTCAATGACAACCAACAATAGATTAGCATTAAATCGCCTAATCCTCATACAATTTCTACAACAATCATGACTATCCTCCACCGATAGCCCAATACATTTATCTCTAGACATATATTAAATCTCAAGATAAATAATTTATTTAAAACTTCCAAAGGTGTGAGATAATACATATCCAATTTCACCACCTATATCAATAACCATCTAATTTAACATATTCAATGTTAATTCCAATTATTTATACAAAATAATCATTTTATCAAATTAGGGCAAAAATTCTCCTTTTTCCAATATTGACCCAAACACCCAAAATCAACTATTTTGGTACACCAAGATCTTATATTCAAACCTCATACTCATTTATCTCTTATACATCAAAAACTCCTCTTTTCATTTCACACCCAAATCTTAGATTTGTTCAAACCACAACCAAATCTCATCATCTATACACAATAGCAAATAACTAAGCTAAACACCATATTAGAGTGTAGAAAATCTCTACCTCAAGAAGAGAAGACGAGCAAAGCAAGGTTGAACTCTAAAAATGACGAAACCCACTTTTACTTAGATCAATACAAAACTCTTGAAGCCCTCTACCTTATTCTCAAAGACACTAGGGTCAAGAACTCAATGGGTTTAGACGAAATCTTAGAAAGAATGTGGGTTTCTAGAGAGAGAAGCTCAAGATCTGGAAATTTGGAGACTTTTAGAGAGAGAGAGAAAGCAGAAAATGATCTGAAATGTCATTTTCACGATCTGTGGAGCAAAATTTGAAATGTCACTTTCACGATTGCTTGAATGCCCGCTCGAGTGTGGAGCAAAATTTGTGAAGCCCGCTTAAGCGCAAGAATGCCCGCTCGAGCGCAAGAGCCAAATTCTGGGCAACAAAGGCTTGGAAAAACAAGCAACCAACCTGTTCCAAACACACAACTATAACCCAATAACCAACATTAAGGGGAAAAACAAGAGAAGCAAGACATGAACCATCATCCAAACCATACAAACCTGAGTACGGAACACCACAAGGGACGGGTCAAAACCAGGGTCGCTATACACTCTAAAAAAATTAAAAACTCCTTAGTGCACTTTTTTCTCAAACGTGACATGTGACACTCCAACGTGATAGGTATGATATGACACTTTAAAAAAATTAAAAACTCTTTAGTGTACTTTTCCCAAATGTGAGACTTTAACGTGACGGATCAAGTAATGAAGGGGGAGAGCGGTCTGTGTGTCACGTGCAATGCATCAACCAACAAATCAAAAAGTATAAAAAGGCTTAGTGTAGTTTTGTGTTGTGTGTCACCCAACCACGCGCATAATGTGGTAAGTTTTAAGCATACACTAAAAAAAACCTTACATAAAGTAGCCCTTGATTAACCCATTGGCAGTCTTTTCCACAATAGAGAGGACCAAATGGATCACAAGTGTAATGACCCGAAAATAATTACAATAATCCAACCCAATACAATTAACGCAAGACAACATAATCGAAATAATAAACTTTCATTAACTTGAATTGATATACAAAAGTGATACATGCGATATACATTCACAAATAGGTCATCCTGAATCTACAACATGTGCTAAAAGTAGTAAAAAGGAATGAAAGTTAAACAGATATTTAAATGCCCTAAAGGCTTACATCTTTCAAAGTCATGGCTTGGTTACAACAAAGGCGAGACTAGCTCAATACAAATAAAACCCTAGGCTATACAAAAGAAAATGCAACAAAAGGAAGCTCTTGCTCCGAAGTCCCTCCAAGCTATAGCCTTGGCGGAGGCATATCACTAACACCTGAAAATGATTTTCCCCAAATAGGGTGAGCCAAAACCCAAAAGAAACAATCTAACATAGTATATGGACCTTAACAAAAATATAAGTACAATGACAAAACATTCATGTCTATATGATCATAAAGTACCGAATTTCATGACTCAATCCAGTTTCTTTCAATTCATTCCTAGTTAATTCATTTAATCGCAATTTATAAGATGATATTTACTATTTTCTAGACAACCCAACTGAGACTACAATTCAGTGGTCTCAAATCAACACAAATAGCATACAAGCACTTCAATTTGCCATTTTACGAAAATTTAATCCTCGGGATCGGCACCCATGTATACGCGCGGTTTCGGGACTTTCACTATGTACACACAGGCTAACTTAATTCAATGGAGTCCATCCTCTATCTTCTCTCAAATATGGACTACATCCCCTTTCTCCTCTCAAACATCATACATATACAATGTATTTAAAATATAGTCATATTCAATGACAACCAACAAGAGATTAGTTTCAATTCACCTAATCCTCATGCAATTTCTACAACAATCATAGCTATCTTCCACTGATAGCCCGATACAGATAATTCTAAACAGATATTCAATCTTAAGACAAAAAAATTATTTAAAATTTCGAAAGTGTGAGGTAATACATATCTAACTCCACCATTTATATCAACGCCAATCCAATTTTATATTTACAATGCCAATTTCCTTTATCTATGCAAAATAAAATTTTAGCGCAAACTCCTAATTTTTCCAAATATTAAACCAAATGTCAAAATCAACTATGTTGACACAATAAAGCCTCATATTCACTCCCATGACCATATATAGCTCATTCACTTAGAAACCTCTCTTTTGATTTAATACCCAAACCCTAAGTTTGTTCACAATACCCAAAATTCCACCATTGTTACACACTAACCCATAACTAAGTTAAAAGCCATATAAAAGTGTAGAAAATCCCTACCTCAAGTGTAGAAGCCCGAAGGAGGAGTGGGGAAACTTCAAAAATGTCGGAACCAAACTCTATTAGGATGTAATGGTAGCCCTTGAGATGCTCCACATTTTTATCAAAGGGAGTAAGGTAGAGAGATCCTTAGATCTTAGTATATTTGTAGAGAGAAGTCGGATTTTAGAGAGAGAGAGAGTTGATCTAGGGTTTTTGAGTGAAAATATATCAAAAAGTAATATAAAAAGGTGTTACTGCGAACTGATATACGCGAGGCTCGCTCAGGCGCAAGAGTTGTCGCTCGAGCAACCAGACACAATAAGTGGCCTCGCTCGAGTGCAAGAAGAGTCGCTTGAGCACAGAATACATACCTCCAGAAGTTTTATAGACATAAACCGTCGCTCAAGCGCAAGAAGCATCGCTCAAGCGAAGAACATTACCCTTCTAGTATCTCTGTAGGTTTACAAAAGTATTGGGAGCTCGCAAGGCTTGCTTGAGCGAAGAAGCCAAAATCTGGGCAACAACACTTTGAACCAACTAGTAACTAACCTGTTCCAAACACACCCAAAGCACTCCAATACTCCAACTCAAAGACAAATGAGGGAAAATAAGACATGAATAACAATATTAAACCGCAAAACCTGAGTCCAGCATACAACAAAGGTCAGGTCAAAAGGGAAATAGCTATAGAAAAAATGAAATGATTTTGGTTTGGATGTGACATTGTCTTATTGACTTTTTAGCTTATTTTATCTTTTTGTGACTATTTTAACCTTATAACTCCTAAAACCAACATTCCAAATGGGAGCTTAATCATTACTTTCTCAAATTTATAACTTTTTTTTCTTAAATAAATCATTAATTATTTTTGAAAATAAATCCTTCAATAAAATAAAAATATTATGATTATTAGATCGACGTAATTTTTTAATGGATGTTATACACGAAAAAATCTTACATAATTAACTATTCATATCATTAAAATAGAATCCATGATGTGTCCCACAAATCCTTCAAATTCTCTTCAGATCATATATATATTTTTTATTTTTAGATAGGCTCCTAAGTTCATATTTGAACTAGTTAAAAACCCAAACCTTCCCATGTGGCATGGTTGAAGATTGAATAAATTGTTCAATGTGACATAATTAAGAATTAAAATTAAATAAATTTAATGATTAATATTATTTTTTGAATAATAGAATATCTAGCGCATAATTTGGTTAGTATAATAATCACGTATTAAAAAAAAATTATTAAAAGATATTCAAAATTAAAACTGTAGACCAAAATTATTCTAAATATGAGTGAGATCTTACCAAATATTAAACTTTCACCATACAACTCAATTCAAAGTAATTTTTAAAAACAAAAATTTATGATGACATTTTCCATATCTAACAATGATACTATATTACAAAATAACAAAACAAAAATTTTGAATTCTAACAAAAAATGAAAAACATTGACTAAGAGTGACACCGCGATCTTGGTTTTGCACCATAGACTTGGCGGCAAATCGACATTGGTGTAACGACTTTAATTTTCTTAAGTCATTATTTATTATTGTTATTATTACTTTATTTTATTTTTGACTTTATTAATTGTGTGGATACATGAGAATTTAATGTGATATTTAATTATTTTAATGTGCTATTTAATTATATATAATTAATTTGAATATTTATATATATTGATATTTTGGTTTTTTTATATACATAAAAGGTGTTATATATATTGATCTTATATTTATATTTATATATGTTATATTTATGTGTATTTATATAATAGTCAATTAGGTTAGAATAGTAATTAGGTAATCAATAAGAAAAGAAAAGAAAAGAGAGAGAGAGCAGCCGAGAGAGAGAGAGAGAGAGAGAGAGAGAGAGAAATCAAAAAAAAGAAGGAGTGCTCTGTGTGCGGCTAGGTGTGTGTGTACGAGAGAGGCAGCGGAAGAAGGTGGAGAAAAAGGGTTAGGATTTTATTTTGGTGGCTTCATTAATTCTCTAAGTGATTATTTGATCTTCAAAAAAATATTGGGAGTGCAAAACTCACTTCTCTTGATTTATGTTTAATTCATTGTTTTTATTTATTTGATGTTAGTTTGATTTTGTATTTGTATGTAGATGATTGATTGATTTTAATTATTTTACTTAGTTGTATATGCAAGGTTTAGGGTTTTTTATGTATTTATTTTATGGTTGTAATCACACTCATGGTTATATGAAATTGAAATAAACTTAGAATCTATAGATATTGGTTAGATGATGGATTGATTCATTATTTTTATTTATTTATTTTTATTTATTTGATGTTATTTTGATTTTGTATTTGCATGTAGATGATGGATTAATTTCATTATTTGGTTAGATGTGTATATAAAGTTTAGGATTTTTATATGTATTTATTTTATAATTGTAATCACACTTGTGGATATATGAAATTAAAAGAAACTTAAAACTCATAGATAAATTCTTTACACTCCACCATGACTCCATGGATTGTTGTTTTATTTGAGTGTTGGTAAGAAAGAATGTATAAAAAAAAAAGTGAGGATTATGAGATTTATTTAAATGCCTTAGGTTTGGCATTATTATGTTTGTTCTCATGAGTAAATAAGAGATTATGTATATATATATTATTATCTCGTTCTCATGAGTAAACGAGTGTTTTGATTTACGCGCGTATGTATATGCCAACCATCCAGGGTGTGTGGGTCAAACTCGGGACGATATCCCCGTACAAGTTTGGCTTCGGAGAAGTGTTAGGTATACGGGAGGTACGTGCGATATATGTGTAGGCCGGAAGTAAAGGGCCAAAGTGGTAGAGTTAAGGTATAAAGAATTAAATATGAGTTTATTATTATAGTGTAAATTGTATTGATTTGTACATCTTAAAAAATAGTAAACGACCTTGATAAATTATGAAATTTGAGCAGAGGCATGTATACGTGATTCTAGACAATTTTTGTGTTTTAACTTTTTATTAAAAATATCGATTAGGACTTGTAATCGGATGATCTTGGTTACAGTAGTTTTTATTCATTTTAGCAGGGCAGACTTTAGATGTTATTTTAACCCATGAAACGAGCTCATTTTTGTTGGTTTCTCATAAAACGCAGTAAAAAATTATTCTACACACTTTTTGTGTTTTGAACGTTTCCGAAAAAATCATCTTAGGACAGTTTCTGTTCGTTTTTAGCTTGAGATTTTTCGGTTGAATTCTGTCTAGGTTCTTCTATCAAGTTTTTCTCTCAACCTGTTTAGTTTCTACTAAATTTGTTCACGATTTCTTTTAGGAAATTTGATTATGTACAACTTTTGTTCTTTGAGTTTTGGTCAATTCGAATTATTTAAGCATGAAACGGTGCATTTTTATACTTCTTCAACAAGTTACTTATGATTGAATTATATTAACTTTATTTATTTATTTATTTTTACAGAATGGTGGGTCTTACTAATTTTTTATGTAGAGCTGACCCACCATATTTTAATTTCTATTTTTTTTTTATTTTATACTCAATTTATATTTTGTTGTGTACGAGCAAGAAACTAAATGCCATTGTATCTCGGGAAACTACCCATTCGTCTCGGTGCAGATGGAACAATTTGTCTTGTCCTGTAACAAGATTTAAATGTATTTTTGTTTGTGTCTGGTGGACATGTGGGTATTAAATCTTGTACTCATACCAGTATACCTATATACTGACCCGTTTTGTCTCTTGGCAACTTGGGTGCGTTCTGTTTGAGCGCAGCTGAGCTTCCTTTGCAGGATTAGTTGGGACTACGGTGGTGAAGAGAAATAACTATAGTTGTTGGATATGTTGTTTGGACTTTTTTTTGTTTTCTTGAGCTTAAGGTTGATATTAGTTTATGTATTTATTATTTTTTTTATGACCTTAGTATTTTGATAATTTGGCATGATTTGTAACTTTACACTATTTAAGTTATTTTAACTATTTATTGTTACTTTAATGTTGGAGGTATTGGTTAGTTATGAAATTATGGTGGATGGTTTAGTTGGCGTTTTTTTTTTTTTTAATCCCTTGTAATCTTTTGAGGGTGGAAATTTACTTAAACCCTTTGGAGACGTGAACATTCAGATTTTGTTTTACCCCTAGGATTTGGATGATGGAATATTCACCGGGATTTAGTCCTAATTTAATATTTAATTGTCCAAATTTTGGGGCGTAATAGTTGGTTTCTGCAATTTCAAGCAAAACTGTGAAGAATCGGACCACTCTGCAAACAGTAATCCCCCAAGCTGCAAGAAACTGACGTCACGCTACGCAGTGACATAGACGACAACAGTGGATATTCGTTGAAACCCAGATCGACGGCCAAGAGACCAGCTTTGAGGCTATTATTGGGTTTCTAGATCTGGACTCGTGTGAAGCTATTATTGGCTAAGAGAAAGAACCAACAAGGTTCGAGTGTTCCGGAAATGGAGTTCTCGTTCGAATGTTACCGTAATACTTACAGTTACATCCTTCTCCTTATTTTTTGTTGTCAATCAAAACTGAGAACTTCTTTAGCAAAGTTCATACATTGATGTGCAGTTGATCACAGTTCTCTCCATCAACTTTCTCTTCAATAACATTATGAGTTTGATTGCCATTGGAAAGATGGGATTCGATGGTGTCGGTGTGATGAGGAATAAACCTTGAAACCACAACGATGAGTGCAAATACTATGGGAAGGAATGAAAATTTGATGGGGTCATTTTTTGCATAAAACTGTAGAAAAATAAAATGGACTAAAGAAGTTATTGTCTGAACTAGGGCAAAAACAATATTAACCCACAGAAATCTGCAATTAATCCATCTTTTGGAACTTAGTGCTTTATGTATCATCTCAAGCAGTGCCAAGACTAGTTCTAGGAGTGAAAATATAATGGCAAGAAGAGCCATGACATAGTCTTCGATCATTTGTCGCCTTTGGATGTTGTTCTTTTTCACTAGAGATTTTCTCCATGATTGCTGAAGTAACCTCCATTCCAAGTGCTGAAATGGCAACCATTCTATCAATTGTAAAGATTTCCTTCATCTGTTAAGTACATGAATAAGACTAGCTCTTTATATTAATCATTTAAAAAAAAAAAAAACACTATCAATAATATTGAAGAATTAAAATGTCACCTACTTTGGTCCAAGTATTATTTGAGAACCACACAATGACACTCAACAGTGCCTTGGCCCAGCCCTTGATGTTATTCTATTTGTTTATCAGAAACATTGCCATGGTGTTGTAACAATTTCCAAACCACTGTTTCATCTTCATACATTCTATCTTTACTGTGTGCGCACAAGCTTTCCTACAGTTCATCAAACTCTGCAAATAGGAGGACCCAGGCTTAATACAGTTTGAAGCTTCAATATTGCTGCCCATGGTGAAATGAGAGAAGAAGAGAGGAAAGAGTAGAGAGACAATATAGGATTGGAAATTTGGGAGCTCGTTTTTGGTGTGTGGAAGAGAGGGAAGAGTAGAGAGACTATATGGGATTGGAAATTTGGGAGCTTGTTTTTGGTGTGTGTCTCAGTCACTCCGTGATCATAGTTATAGATAAATTGCGTTTCAATTTCAAATTCTGCTATACACAAGACTGAATACCGATCAGTCTGTGAATTTTCATAAAATAAATACTCATCAATAAATTCTGAAATTTTTACCCAACGTGCTAGACTCATATGTGAACAACATATAAAAATTTTATAATTTTCTGAGATCGAAAACTATTTTTAAAAAATACAAAACCGAACTATTTTGGCACAGAATTTATACAGCAATCAAATTCGAAAATTTGCTCAATTAAATTATGCACTGGCTATTTTTTAAAAAAAAAATTGGGTCATTACAACCTACCCTTCATAAAGAAATTTCGTCCTCGAAATTAAACTCAAGTAATGTAATACATTCTACAGTCGCCCACAAACTCACTTTGGTACTTATTAATGCATCAACAAAATTTCTTTGACTACTACATGAGCCTCAACAAGTCACACCGGTAACGAACCAAACCATTACAATCGCACAATAATTGGTTATAAAAACCCTTACTAGTATAAATCATTAATTGGTTCTTTTATTCACATTGATAACCCAATGGCAACAAAAGATGATCTAATTCTTTAAGCATAGCAAAAATTTTAGTAAAATGACTCCTCAAAATACCAAGACACCATACCTTATTGGTGATAACCCAGCTTCAACGAGCTATCTCCATCGCCTAATGCACAATGTATCCCAAGGCCAAAATAACTATCACTACTCTGAGACCTTAACAAAACGAAACATTACATCTTCAAAAGCACTAACTACTAACTCAAAAAGTGACTACCAACCATCACAAGACAAACAACACTTAACCAACACTAGGGTGATGCCATAACCCATAACCCAAACGAAATAAAATCAATTCAGACAACGAGCTAGGATTTCCATCAACAAGACTACAAATCAACATTAACGGTTCCACTCCAATGTGAGGTTTACAAAATGGTCTCAACAACATGCCTTAAGTCCAAGCAAGACTCACCACAACTAGGTAAACACCCAAGCTATACATGGCCGTCAAGATAAAAGCTAATTCAACTTAACTTCTAGGACATTTGCTCCGAGTTACAACACAAACTCTACACTAGTATTATGGTGACTCATAAGATCCACCCTGAATTCAACCATGATTCGACTAACACAATCCACGGGATACTTAAAACCACAGTGCCATTCCCTTGGCCAACCAACAAGAGATCCTACTTCTCTTCTAGGACTTACCACACATTAAGCACAAGGAAACACCCTCCAAGATTTAGCAAACAAACTCATAATTCATTCTAACTCACCCAATTGCAAGGAAAAGAGAGCCTAGTTCTCAAAGCTACCCAAGTTACACATGGCCAAAACAATCTAAAATTTAGATTACACCACCAAACTATCACACTCGTAGAGTCATTCCAAGACTCCATTTGGAAACCATTAGACTAACCAACCAGACACAAGACGTCCTCAAAGGAAAATACAACAATAGCTCAAAACACAACTCATTCCCTTTAGGATAATTCTATTACCTACAAGTGTTGGACACTCCCTCCCTTGACACCCAGGGACAAAACAATTAAATAAATAAAGGCAACAACAATTATGAATATTGTCCGTTCCAAATCTCATCTTTAAACCTTACATAGTTTGCACTTTATAGATTTTACAACCAAAGCTCAAAACAATCAATCTCTCTTGGGAAATAAACCCCTACCACCATTCACAATCTTTACCATGTCGAGGTCACGCCTCTTCCCAAATACACACAAGGGCATACAACTCAAGCTTCAGGAACAACTCCACACATACCAAAGTAAATAGAACAATTTTACAATCATGCAATGCCATACATATACCATTTATAACATTTAGCATCAATACCTCCCATTAAGGTATATTCTCATGTTCCAACACGAAACTCAACATATGCACATCAAGTAGCATAAAATCACATAACCACATAACAAATAACGGGTTGTTCTTATGAAGATGGTTAGTCGTCCTAGAAATCCATTTAGACATCTAATTAGAAATCACGTTGATCAAGTGTATTTCGAATGAGATTTCTAAGAAAATTTATGGAAACGATACAACATCCTCGAGACTCAACCCCATGCCCACATAAACATATAACATCTCCGCACATAAGCATGTTATCACATAGAATGCAAACGTCGCTCACACTCCCGAGGTAGACCCAACTGTGGTCAAAAACCACTTCCCACGAACCAAGGTATTCAAACCCGGTTCGCTCTGATACCAAGTTGTCACGCCCCGTATTTTATTACTCGAATAACCTTACCAATATTCATTAATTAAGTCCATTTACAAATAACATTTCATCCTTGGATGAAATGATGAATAATTAAATATACATATTCCCTCTCGTTATACAACAATGACATTTACATACAAATAAAAGAAATGCCCTGAGGCTTACAATAAAAGAGAGGACACTACTCTTTACAAAAAAAATAGCACTCATCCAAACAACAAATGAAGTAGTACAATCCATCACTACATTACACTTATGAAATGGTAAAAACCATTGTTTGATCTTCAAATCCGAAAAGCATTCCCTGTACACGTGTACAGGCAGGGGGTGAGCAATCACTAGCCCACAAAGCAATCTCATATTAGTACATTAGAAGATATGCGGGTACAAAGATACTCATACATATATGTGAAATCATATCATGTCAAAATCATATAGTTTTATTACATAATCTCTTAAATCCAATTTATTTAATTAACCACAACCAATTAACTAAAATAAATAAACATGCTTCAATAGCAACATGACATCATTTTCAATCCATTCAATTATCTCATTATCAATTGAATCAAATAATTAAACAATTCATAATGACATCTAACAAAGCATCAAATATATTTTATACAGTCTTATGAGATGAATGCATATGCCATGTCATACTCAAAATATTTTTCTAATTTTTTGAAAATCTTATGCACAATGCCAATTTGAAAACACATTAATCCATCAATTTCAATAAAATTCCAAGGTGGTAAATACGACTTAGATAATCCCTAGGTTGGTGTCTGCAAGTAGACTATACAAGTACTACCAATTTGTTATTTTTACCAGTATTAACTGGAAGGCTCCACACCTATCATCTACACCACCTTTCAAGACTTACCACCATATTTATCCCAAAATCATTTCATGAAAACTTGTTTCCCTACATTCCTTTCTCAATGCAAAGTTTTCAAATCAAATTTCAAAACTCATCATTATCAAATGAATTGATATACCAATGTAATGATTAATAATACAATGCAATATTTCTTCCACTTTCAATACTTCCACACAATATTCCCATTGTGATCAAAATTCTCATTTTTGATTTCAATATAATTTCTAATACAATTTCAAGAGATAATACAACCATATCCATATTCATATAGTCTCCACATGTTAATCAACATTCCCAATTTAGTCATTTCAAGACAAATTTATAATATATTATATATCAAACTTCCAAAGTTCCATCATTTCTCATCCTTCCAAGAAATCCCTCATTTAAATGCAACATGGTAAATTTTCATCGATAGCCAAAATAGTTATATCTAATATATTAATTAAAAGATAACAACATGAACATACAATCCAACATATAATCATAACGTGGAATCTCCCATGATTTCCAACATTTAGAAACAAATCATATTTCACATTTTATCAAATATGAACAACTACACTAGTTTTCATATCACAATCACGTCTGGTAACCTCTCAAGGTCCACTTCTAACCGTGTCGGTTTTATTCCAACAAATATATTAAGCAAAATAATATCGTTAATGCCAAAAAAAAAAACATCATTTTCTTTCTAAACTCATTCTCCAAGCATTATCCAACTATGACATCCTATTTTGATCAAAAGCCCCAAAAGTTAAACGTAATTCCTTTGTTTTCTTTTAAAATGCTCTTTTGGTCGCAAAACGATAAAAATTTCAAAACCGATCGAATCGAAGTTCGTTTTTGTTCAAATTTAAAACATAGCTCTTTTATGACCTTACAAACATATTCCACGTTTACACTTTCGCAATTTGGACATCTACTCTTTATTTTCTCAAAATTTCTCTTTTAAGCAAATAAATCACAAATTTTTCAAAAATTCTAATTAAATTATATACAACTCTAAGCTCCATATAATCAAGTAAAAGTACATAAAGAAGTGTAGGAAAAATCCCTACTTAACAATTTACATAATATTCCTCAATATCAATTTATTTTTCTTAAAAATAAATTCCAAAACTCAAGAATGAGATAAATATTTCAACATTAATTTCTCAAAATAAATTATCTAACCATAATATGATGTAGATACAATCCATACAACTATTAAATTTTATTTTCGGATTTCTTTGCAAAATTATCAACACAATGATTTTCCCAAATCAATCTCAAAATACCAACATTCTTAACATTTCAACATAATTTTTCTTTCAAAAATTACCAAACAAAAATTTAAAAATATATCTATATGCAATACCTCTTATAATGATATATTTTCTCAAAATAACACTAATATAGTTTTAATGTAAAAATATGAAGAAAGTCCTTACTTCAAATAATAAAAAAGATAAATCTGGAAGGCAAACATCGCCTGATCACGAATCCGAGACTACCATCGTGAAGAGTACGACGAGCTCTCCAACTTTCATTTATAATACTTTTGCAAAATCTTACTCTAAAAACTCCCACTCTAAGCTCAAAGATTGAGCATTCATGGAGGAAAGAGACGAAGCAGTGAGGCAGGGGAGGGAAGACCCTCTGTTCAACAAATGAAAGAGAAAAATAATAGAAAGGCAAAATGAAGGAGAGAGGAAGAATGATGGGAATAAGGAAAAGGGAAGGAGAGTTAGGGGTAACACATCATGGGTTGTACCCACCTCAATTATTATATAATTTAATTATCAATTGATACAAATAAATTTATAATAATATCTTAAAATTTTATAACATAAAATATAAAATGACATAATTTTTTTCTCATCACAAAATATAATATTTTTGTACATCACAAAATATTATATTTTGCTCACCACAAAATATATACTCATTTTATTCACTACAAAAATATATAATTTTTTACCATATGGTACACACCATAAAATCAACTATCAAATATTTATTATAATCCTATATAATAAATGATAACAACTCCCAATGTGGTTCCTACCAATTACATAATTAAAAAGGATCAAACAGTTAAACATGAGTCATTAAACAAACTCAAATTAAATTAAATCTAAGCCATGGATCTTGAATTAAATTCTCACCCATAAGCCAAATATGGCCCAATTATATACCAAAATAGACCTAACAAATTCATCTCAAGTCATGGTCTAAACATTCAAAATTCAATTTCAAATTTTGCTATACACTAGACCAATACCGATCAGTTCGCAAATTTTCATAAAATGAATACTCATCAATAAATTTTAAAATTTTTACTCAACATGCTAGACTCGTAGGTGAACAACATATAAAAAATTTATAATTTTC
Organism: Camellia lanceoleosa; assembly: GCA_025200525.1. NCBI lineage: Eukaryota > Viridiplantae > Streptophyta > Magnoliopsida > Ericales > Theaceae > Camellia > Camellia lanceoleosa. The sequence goes on along the minus strand of CM045770.1, from coordinate 119,108,981 downwards.
TGATATCGAAAACTATTTTTAAAAAATACAAAACCGAACTGTTTTCGCACAGAATTTATACAGCAATCAAATTCGAAAATTTGCTTAATTAAATTATGCACTGACTATTTTTAAAAAAACAAATTTGGGTCATTACATAGCCTAGCCTTAGCCTTAGCCTCAGTAGGATTATTTTTCTTACTGGTCTCACTCGATAATAGGTGGTCATGATAAAACTCTTTAGTGTACTTTTTCCTAATGTGACAACGTGGCGGGTATGATGTGACACTTTAAAAAAAAATAAAAACTCCTTAGTGTACTTTTCTCAAATGTGATAACGTGGCAGATATGATGTGACACTCTAAAACAAATTAAAAATTCCTCAGTGTACTTTTCTCAAACGTGACATGTGACACTCCAACGTGACGGGTATGGTATGACACTTTAAAAAAATTAAAAACTATTTATTGTATTTTTCCCAAATGTGACACTCTAATGTGATAGATCGAATAATAAAAGGGAATAGTGGTCTGTGTGTCACGTGCAATGCATCAACCCATAAAGCAAAAAGTATAAAAAGCTTTAGTGTACTTTTGTGTTATGTGTCACCCAACCACGCGCATAACATGGTAAGTTTTAAGCATACACCAAATAAAAACCTTATATAAAGTAGCCCTTGTTTAACCCAATGGCACTTGTGTCTTTTCCACAATAGAGAGTACCAAATGGATCATAAGAAAAAAATTGGGACCAAATGGAATACAAGATCAACATTTAAGTTTTATAGGTAACTTCCCCTATATGAAATATATTATTATATATTAATAATAATTACATCGTTTTAAATCAAGAAAATTCTATAACTATTAAATTCATTATAAATCGTTATAAATTCTATAATTACATCGTTATAAATTCATTATATAACTATCAATTGCACTAAATCAAGAAAAATCTATGAAATAAATGATTGAAATTAATAATTCTAATAAACTGACTAAATCAAGAAAACTCTATGAAATGAATGATTTAAATCTTCGGAATGATTTACCCTGCGTGTTGACGAGAGAGAATCAAAACTTTTTTGCATAGATAATTAATTATGAAGCTTCTGTGAAATTGCCTTACGAAAAAACAGAGAAGAATGACAATGGCATTGCACATCTGTGTGCATGTAAAACCCTAAAGCCTCCATTACCTGAAAGCATCAAAAATCAGTTTGTGTCCAGGCTATACCAACGCAGTTTATCTATAACTATGATCAAGCAGTGACTGAGACACACACCAAAAACAAGCTCCCAAATTTCCAATCCTATATAGTCTTTCTACTCTTCCCTCTCTTCCACACACCAAAAACGAGCTCCCAAATTTCCAATCCCATATTGTCTCTCTACTCTTCCCTCTCATTTTCTCTTATTTTTCCATGGATAACGATATTGAAGCTTCAAACTGTATTACGTCTGGGTCCACTTTTTGCAAAGTTTGATGAACTGTAGGAAAGCTTGTGCGCACACAGTAAAAATAGAATGAATGAAGATGAAACAGTGGTTTGGAAATTGTTGCAACACCATGGCAATGTTTTTCTTAGAAACAAATGGAATAACGTCAAGGGTTGGGCCAAGGCATTATTGAGTATCATTGTGTGGTTCTCAAAGAATACTTGGACCAAAGTATGTGACATTTTACTTCTTCAATATTATTGATAGTGTTTTTTTCTAAATGATTAATATAAAGAGCTAGTCTTATTCATTTACTTAACAGATTTACAATTGATCGAATGGTTGCCATTTCAGCACTTGGAATGGAGGTTGCTTTGGCAATCATGGAGCAAATCTCTAGTGCAAAAGAATAACATCCAAAGGCGAACGTCGCGGATATGATGTGATACTCTAAAAAAAATAAAAACTAAGGAGTTGATTTAATTATAAACTGAATATTGCCAAACTATAAAAAAAACAAGATCGGATTTAAGTGATAGTCGATTTAATTTTGCTGCTAAAAATGCGAGAAAAGTAATATTTAAGTAATAGTTGATTTAATTATAAACTGAATATTGCTAAACTATAAAAAAAAACATGATCGGATTTTTATCTGTTTTTGAATTTTTGTAATAATTTATTATCTTCATATATATGAAAGTAAATTTTAGTTTATACTAATTAAATGTGTAAGCAAATTTTTTGTGATTACTAACAAATAAAAATTGTTGTTACTCATCATTTTATCCAAAAATATTTTATAAAATATATGTGTAAGAGGGCTTCATTTTTTAAATTCGCCTAAGGCCCATAAATGTCAAGGTTGTGCCGAAGCTAACTCACTTGCGTCCTAATGCGTTGGACAACAGTCATTCATTCTATATAAGCACATAGTCCTGTAAACATATACGAATTTCCTTCCTAGATAATGACCGTCTCGCGGCATTGCTAGAGTTTCAATTAGAAACATCGATGATCAAGTGCTTTTCTAATAGGACTTCCAAAAACCCGTAGACCCACTCAATATCTTAGGAACTAAATCTCATACCCATATAATCATATAAGCATGTTATCACATAAGTATATAATACACACTAACGTCTCAACTAAGCGAGACAAACACATTGTAGTAATAACTATTTCTCACATACCTAAAGTATTCAAATCTGGTACGCTCTGATACCAAGTTGTAATGCCCAAAAAAAACAAGAAATCCAACCCACAAGAAAAAAGATAATAGAAATAATATACTTTCATTCATCGGAGTTCATGTACAAAAGCAAACACATATGATAGGCATTCACAAGCTATCCATCCTGAATCTACAGTATGTGTTATATTAATGTAAGAAGTGAAAACTAAACAGATAACCATATGCCCTAAGGGCTTACATCTTTCCAAATCCATACTTGGTTACAACAAAAATGAGCCTAGCTCAATACAATTAAAGCCCTTACCTATACAAAACAAATACAACAAAAAAAAGAACTCTTACTCCCAAAAGTCCCTCCAAGCTATTGTCTTGGCGAAGGCATATCACCAACACCTGAAAATGGTTTTCCCAAAATAGGGTGAGCCAAAACCCAGTAGGAATGATCTAACACAATATATGAGATTTAACAAAGATATAAGTACAATGTGCATATACAATGTCTGTGACAAAACGTTCATGTTTTTATATAATCATAAAGTACTAAATTCATATCTTAATCCATTTTCCTTCAATTCATTTTAGTTTCTGGGCCAATTTCATTATCTTTCAACAACCCAACTGAGAGTACAACTCAGTGGTTATCTAATCAACACAATTACAACTCAAACACTTCAATCTGCCATTTTACGAAAATTTCGTTCGCTGGATTGGCACCCATGTATATGCGCGGTTTCGAGACTTCCACCCAGGACACTCCGGCCAACTTAATTTCAATGGAGTCCATCCCCTATCTCCTCCCAAGCATGGAGTACATCCCATTTCTCCTCTCAAACATCATACATATACAATGTATTTAAAACATAGTCATATTCAATGATGACCAACAATATATTAGTTTTAATTCACTTAATCCTCATGCAATTTCTACAACAATCATCGCTATCCTCTACCGATAGCCCAATACAGATATTCAATCTAAAGACAAATAATTTATTCAAAATTTCCAAAGGTGTGAGGTGATACATATCCAACTCCACCATCTATTTTAATATTCGCCCAATTTCATAATTACAACATCAATTTCATTTATTTATACAAAATAAATATTTGAATCATTTTACGGCAAACTTCCTTTTGGGTTGGTGTTTTGGGAAAAATGAAGTTTGTCCTAAAATGATTCAAATATTTATTTTGTATAAATAAATGAGTGAGTTCATAAAATTTCGAAGTCCTATTAGAAAAGCACTTGATCACTGTTGTTTCTAATTGAAACTCTAGCAATGCCACATGACAGTCATTATCTAGGAAGGAAATTCGTATATGTTTACGTGACTATGTGCTTATATAGAATGAATTACTGTTGTCCAACGCATTAGGACGCGGGTGAGTTAGTTTCGGCACAACCTTAACATTTATGGGCCTTAGGCGAATTTAAAAAATGAAGCCCTCTTACACATATATTTTATAACAGTTGCGATTGGGAGCTCGAAAGAGCTTGCACGAAATCAAGCGACGCCTGTTTTCGGTGATTTTTTTCTTTTTTTTTCAATCAGAATTTCAGAGAAGGAGACGGAAGGAAGAAGAAGGAGGAGGGAAGGAGGAAGGAGGAGGAGGAGGAGAAGGAGGAGGAAGGAGGAGAGGGTGGAGGAGGCGGGCGGGAGGAGGCGGCGGGCGGCGGGAGCGGAGGCGGAGGCGCGGCGCGGAGCAGGCGGGCGCGAGGTGAGCGGCGGGCGCGCGGCAGCTCTGAGGCGGCTGGCCGGCGGCCAAGCAGGTGGGCGAGCTCGAGCTCTTCCTCTCTCCCTCTCCCTCTCTCTCTCTCTCTCTCTCTCTCTCCCTCCCTCTCCTCTCCCTCTCGAGGAAGACTGAAAAAAAAAAAAATTCAAATATGAAACGACGTCGTTTCATATTTTCGGGGCTTTCGCGCTCCCCCTTTTCGAGTCACAAATCTTTTTCCATTTTCTAAAATATTTTTGGATAAAATGATGAGTAACAACAATTTTTATTTGTTAGTAATCACAAAAAAATTGCTTACACATTTAATTAGTATAAACTAAATTTACTTTCATATCTATTAAGATAATAAATTATTACAAAAATTCAAAAAAAGATAAAAATCCGATTTTGGTTTTTTTTATAGTTTAGCAATATTCAGTTTATAATTAAATCAACTATCACTTAAATATTACTTTTCTCGCATTTTTAGCAGCAAAACCACTAATTAAATTTATATAATTTAATTTATCTACCAAAGTTTTTTCAATAGATAATATAATTAATCTTTTTCTTTTTTTTGACATTATTGACCAAACTTAAGATTTGATCAATAATTTTTTTTTTAACTTCGGTCAACAACACTAACATAAAAAATAAAAATAAAAAATAAATTGTACACTGTTTGCATCAGCTAGAGATGTTTTTTTGAGGGCCCTTTACACTGGGCCTCAATCAGTTAAAAAAAATTTAAGAAGAAATTGGGATGACGTTAAGTTGGCCTATTTGAATGACTGGCCTCAAGCAATAAAACACAGAAATTGGGCCTCAATGTTAATTGGATCTTTTTTCATTTTTGACATAGTACAAGAAATTAACAAACTTGGGCCCTATTTTAGGCCTAATTCTCGGCCCAAGCCACAAGCCTTGCTTTCCTCACTCAGGGACGGCGTGAACTTACCTGAAATTTTAGCAATTTCCAAATAATAAAAAATATCAATAAATTATATCTGTGGTCCTTTTATTTTCTTTTGAATTCTATTTTTGTTTTTATTTTAGTTTTGCACGTGGTGTTTTTTCATCCAAATGTTCATATGGCAAATGACGAAATTATAACATTACAACAAAACTAAAATATATGAGATTTAAATTGTTCAAATTAAAATTACGAGATTAAAGTGACATTTAACTTAAATTACAAGGACTAATGATATAATTTATTCAAGGATCTAGTGTCACTGCTGGAACTCATTTCGGGTTCTATTTTGATGATCCGAACCATTGAAAATTTAGAAAATATCGAGAATAATATACCTGTAAAAAATCAAGTTGATCGGATATTAATAATCTATTCATCAAATGATATTTATATTTAGTTTGATACATACTTATTCATTTTTTTTATATAAAGATGTTATTTAATGAACATGTTATTGATATCTGATTAACTTGATTTTTTATAAGTATATTATTTTTAATATTTTTTAAATTTTCAACGCTCCAAATCATCGAAATAAGACTCGAAATAAATTTCACAGACCGTATAACAGTCACCCACAGCAGTGACACTGGCTCCTTTATCCAAACCATAATTTAAAGTCAAATAATAACGGTGCCATTACTTTCAATAATTATTATGGATAATAACTAGATGTAACAAACTATTAAGAAATATTGGCCCTGTTTGGTAGAGCTGTGCGAAACTGCTTATAGCTTATGCCCAAACAGCTTATAGCTTATAACTTTCAGTTTAAGCTGATTTCCAGTTTATTCTTAAAGCATCTCCTGCCCCACTCAAAGAATAAGCTGATTTCTGACTTCCACAAAGCTATAAGCTATAAGCATAAGCTAAACCAAACATATCAAAACAGCTTAAATTAAGCTGAAAGCTGAAAATAAGCAGTAACAAACAGGGCCATTAGCAAATGGATGGTAAATGTGACACCACGCCAAAAAAGACACTATATATATATATATATGTATTTGATAATTGGGTAAATTACGTAAACCTCTTTCTATTATGATTCATTTGCCTTTTATTCTTAAATTTCAAAACTTAATAATTGATTACTTCAAAATATTATATTATTACAATTAACTCTTTCTATTAAAATTCTATTAAAAGTTTACACAAAATCATATAATATGTAAATTTAGGTTTAATATTATATATAAATTAAGGCATGTGTCTTATGTTAAAATTTTACTTTAAAGTTTAATTAGATCTGATCATATATATATTAGTAAAAAATGAGCCTTCTTCTTTTATTGATGCGTGTAAGCTTATTTTTAAGTATGTTCATTATTTTTTATATTTTCTTACTAGTGGGATCATTTCACTAAGGGTTAAACTCATTTTAGCCGTTTGTGGTTGGGCTGAAATATTTTATCCCTTTATGGTTTAAATATAATAAAAAAGTTTAATGTGATTTTGGATTAAAGTGTCATCGTTAATTTTTCCATTCAAATTAATAGCAGGTGTATTACACACATCATTTTTTAGAGTGGTTCATTTTTTTGAAAAATTAAAGTGAAATTAATATAGCAAAATGACAATTATACCCTCATCTTCTCCAAAGTTAAAATTATATTAATATGCTAATTAAAATAAAATAAATATAATTATGAATTGATCTAAAATATACAATATAATTAAGAATTGATTTAAAATATAATTAAATAAAAATAAAAAATGTATAATAATTAAGAATTAAGAATTGAACTAAAATATAATTAAATTAAAATTAGATTAACATGTTAGGAATTATAATAAATAATTAAGAATTTAGAATTAATTGTGATCTAAAATATTAAATTAAAATTAGATTAAGAAGTTAGTAATTATAATAAATAATTAAATATTTAGGATTAATTGTGATATAAAATATAAATAAGTTAAAATTGGGTTTATTATACTTTTTATCGCTAAACTATCGCCAAATTATCTATTTAGTCCATGAATTATCGATTGAATCTATTAAGTCCCTAAATTGTATGAATCAAAATCTATTTAGTCCTTAAATTATCAATTGAATCCATTAAATCCCTAAAAATCACCCTTATTTAGTCATTGAAAGGATTACAAAATTAAAATATATGCTTGTAAGTATTATAAATTAGTAAATGACTCTATCTAATTAAATTTTTATTACAAAAAATCTTAAAATTTTATTTTGTCTTAAAAATGTGTTTTATTTCATTATGTGAAAGTTTTATTTCTCAGTTTTGCAAATAAAATTATATGAATATTAGATATATTGAAGAAGTATAATTAAATAATTTAAATAATAACATTTCGCTACAAATAAAAATAGAAAAATAATATACTAATTAAATTACAAAAAGAATTTGGCAAAAAAATTTAAAAACAATCAATTAGAAATTATAAACGAAATTTGACATATAATATTAAATAAAGGCAAGCACGCAGCCATTTTAGAAGATAAATAAGAAAATATTGTAGATTTACCCTTACCCTTATAAAAGAAATTCACCATAAGAGCTAATGTCCACTTTTCAAAGACAAAATAAAAATTTAAGATTTTTTGAAAGCAACTTTTAACTAGGTAAGGTCTTTTACTAATTTATAATACTTATGGGCTTATATTTCATTTTTGTAATCCTTTTAGGGACAAAATAGGTTTGATTTAAAAACTTTAGGAACTTAATAGATTCAATTGATAGCTTAAAAACTAAATCGACAATTTGACAATAGTTGAGGGATATAAAGTGTAATTAAAGTTAGAATAAAAAGTTAAGAATTACAATAAATAATAAATAATTAATAATTAATAAGTATTTGTGATTTTATTGAATTAATGTTAGACATTATAAAATATTTGTATTAGAGAGGAGAGAGAGAGAAAATAACAACAAAAAAAAAAACATATGGTTTGAAGGTATTTTACATTTATATTTAACGGTGTTAACAGTTGCATTTTGGTCTAAAACTATATGGGGGTTTTCTTACTATATTTGAATGATATAGGAGTAAAATGCTCTTGCTTCAAACCATAAGGGGATAAAATGAATTTAACCCTTTTACTAAAGAGAAGATGTTGACACAGCGTGTGTATGATATTTTATTACTTAAGTGGACAGATTAAGAAGAAAGTTCATGAAAAAGATGAGGTTGGAAATGGCAATCATCTCTCACCCTATTTTGCACTTGCATCTCATATCCCATCTCATGATAATTTTTTCCATCCAAATAAAAAAGGGGGCATTTGGTCCATAAATCCAAATTTCAATTTTGTTTGGCTAAAGGTTCAGGTGCTCAAATACTTTGTCTATAAGGACAAGATTCTATAAAATGACTAAATTATCCAGGTGTATATATACAATTTACCAAACCCTAAACTAACTAGACTCCATCGTTTCTCTCATTCTCTTTCTCTTTCTACCAGATCTCTCTTTGATTTCGTCAAAAACAATGGTCGTTCTCAATGATAACCAGAACTTTGACAACTCTCTATGAAGGTCAACTCGTTGCAGTGCATAGAGAGAGAGAGAAGTGAAAACTCTTTTTTGTGAACACTAACAACTCTCAACTCTCAAATCTCTCTTTCCTCAAATCTCGAATGATAGAAAGTTTTCTCTTCTTCATTTTCGCAGTCACTGTCGAGTGCTGCTGTAACACGGCATTTGCAAAACCAGACTCATCGACCATCGCTATCGCCAGAGCCACCGTAGGAAAAGGCAGATAAGGCATTGGAGGGAGGATCTCACTGACGGCGGACTCCTGAAAGGACATTAGAGGGAAGATCTCAATAGATCCAAGATTTGAGATCTAGGATCTAGGATCTCACAGTGGCAATCTAGATCAGCGGCACCAAGGCGATGCCATGAGCGGCGGTGGCTAGCGAACACTATGAAACACAAACGGATCGAATCAAATCCAAATCCACTGTGAAACCCTAGCCACCGCCTTCAGTACAAATCTAGATCTAACAGCTTTGGTATAGATCAGTGTCACGACCCAAACCCGCCTCTATAGGTTTAGCATCATAACCATCCAGTAATCCGATATTACTAAAGGCCTACTTTACAGTAATACAGTAAACGGGGCTGGCGAAAGCTAATAAAGAATACAATGTATCGTCTAATGAGCTGTGAGGACTTAAATGAACTAAACAAACTCTTATATTAAGTCCATGTCAATACATATGTACAAAACAAAACATAACATAACTTAGGGAATTAAATCCCATTATCAAAAGTCATAAACAAAAACTTCATAATATTAGTTCACATTTGAATCCCATAATGGTTTGCAACCTCGTAGTGAGGCACGGTAGTTGGCCTGACAAAATAGGGTTCAGGTCGATGTCGCTAAGTTTGATCCGGTGCTTGATCACCTATATAGATATAATAAACAATAAGCTAGAGCTCAGTAAATAACAACTATGTAAAGGGGTTATAAATGATGTCCTTACAGTAATTGAAATAATCAATTTCATTAGTAAATCATTTTCTTAATTAGTATCTCATAACATATCGGTCATTCTGAATTATAGTAGTCATACGTAGTACATCCAATAACAAAACAGTACAATAGGTCTTAAAGACTAACTCAGTCATATATGATGGCCATCAGCACAGTAAACAGTAGTTCCAAATATTGGAATTGATAGAGATCTCTGTAATAGTAACAATAACAGTAAATAGTAGCAGTAATAGTTGCTATGCCACGAATACGATCATAAAATAGGACAATAATTCATTTAGTAAACAGTACCATTTTAGAGACAGTGCAATTTATCAATCAAAAAGTAATTATAATTGAACATAGCTTTACAACATTGTTACCCACAGTTGGCTTCCTGAAACACGTGACTAAGATGCGGCGTCTGACCTACATAACCAAATTCAAGCACAATAACTCAAATTTACATTCAATTCGTTCAGTCGGTCATATACCTATTTGATGTTTATTCATTCGATTAGTCTTATCTATTTTTTATTCTCTTTTATGTCCATGAAATGCATATGAATGTAAAATACATGCGAAAACCATGCTAACAGAGGCCTGAAAATTGGAAAAATAGAGTGAAAACGAAACCGAGACCAACTTGAAAACCGTACGTACAGGGGCACTGACTGCACGTGCGGAACTACCATTGCACATGCGCCCCACACGTGCAATTAAAATAGTGTGCAAGCTCATTTCTATCTTGTTTTCCGCACGTGCGGGTCCCCAAGCCACACATGCGGTGCAAGGTAATGTTGAGTTTGAAAATTGCTCTTGTTTTTGGACCTCTATTTCTTCAAAATCTAACTTCATTTTCACATAATTCAACCCAAATATCCATAAAAATAACCTTGAACTTGAATTTCTAATCATCAAACACAAATCACAGCTTTAAAAACAAACTTAATTAGCCAATTCAAAATCAAATTCTTTGGAAAAATTGTAGTATCATGCATTATTAATTTAAGAGCTTCAATTTAAACCCTTCTATAGAAATTCCTTTGAAATCTTGAGAGGCCATAAAAGAATTTAAGTGTATGAAAACAAATTTCCATGAAATCGTACCATGAATGTTGCTATATTAAGCTAATCCCTTCAATTCATCCCTTTTGAACTCATGTGATTTCATAACACCATTTTACACCCTTAAACTCCTAATTGTGCATGATCTCCTCTTTAATTCAACTCAAATTCTAAATGATTATGAGTTTAATGTCTTAAATTCATGAAATAAGGAAAGAATCCCTACCTTAGGTGATCAAATTGTTGAAGATTATTTGGTTCCTTTCCTTCCTCTTATTTTCTTCATCTTTGGTGAGCTCTCTAGAGTTTTCTCTCATTCTCTCAACTTTTGTTTCTAACATTCTCTACTATCTCTCTCTTTTTTCTCTTATTATTTGATGAAAAAGCTTAGGAAATATAATTAAGCTCTAATCTTCCTAAACCATAATTAATTATGAGGTTAAACTAAATTTAAAACAAATTCATCCAAATTAAATCAATCCTCATCATAGCCTAATTAAATCTAAACTAGACTAAACTTAATTATACCAATGTGGATTAGGCGCTAAGCTCTAATTACCTATCCAATAATTTAAGTTTGGTCTATTTTTTTAGGTGGGCCCCGTGTGTCAATTTACGCGGGTCAAAGTGGTAACGCGTTCTATGCCGCATTGTGATTCACGTGGTATATTTGGTTGCTCAAAACCATTACCGAGTGAATAGGAAATTGAAGCCAAAGTATGCTCCATGAAAATGGAGTTTTGGTGTGAAATCCTTAAAGGTATTGAATAAAGCTTGTCCCACATTGATTTGGTGGGAAGTTTTGAATGGGTTTATAAGGCATGGGTTTGGTACTTGAGGTGTGCCCCAAGGGGTACCCAAGTGTTTTAGAGGGAGAGGTTATGGGCAAAATGGGCTAGACTCATTGGACCCAAAAATCACTACACACGCGCGCTTGTTCGGGCCAAAAACATTTGAATTTAATTTTATTTTGTGTAAAATAAAATCCAGAATTCAAATTAAACCGGAAATAAACTGATTTGATTTTACTGTACATCCAAATAGGGCCCTTCCCGTTTTTGTATCTGTTTAAATTATGAACCCAACAGATTCAAATCTGTTCGAATTCAAAACCAATAGGTTTCATACTTGTTCAATTCAAAACCAGCAGCCACCTTTACATCTATAAATAGATTAGCCTCCCATTTGGATTTCACTCTAATTTTCGTACTCCATCATCTGTTATAAATCTCTGCATTTTACTACATTTAATTTCTGAAAGTAAGAGTGTAAACACTTAGTGTGTTCGTAAGGAAAACAATTTGTAGTGCTACTATTATTTGTAGTAGATCATTTCATTCTGAGAGATAGACGTCCAAATTCTGAAAGCACCGTGGAGAGGACGAATCTGTCTTAAGGACACAGTGTCAAACACTGGACTTGATCAGATAATTATTCAAAGAAATTAATCAAGTAGTTTTTTTAATGTATTGTTCTGTTTTGTTTGTTTATTTAATCAGATTTTAATTTTGTTTTTGTAACAAAATAAAATCTGTTATTTATTTATTTATTTTTATTTTGAGTTTGATTTTTGTAATCAAATATATTCTCTTATTTTCTTTATTTCTTTTAAATTCTGTTTGTTGTTGAATACACAAACTGAATTAATTAATTACAGTGAAGATTGTCCAACAATCTTAAGACAGATTTTTTTTTTTTGTATCTTCATTGTATTTAATTTTCTGATTTCATAAAGACATATTCTGGTTGGAAAAACAAATAGTGTTTATGCTATTTGACGGATAGTAGTAATATATTGTCTTTTTTCTTTGACAACTAGTAGTAATATACTGGTGTCATTAACAATTGCAGAATATTAATTGTGTTACAGAAAATTATTGTGAAATTTTATTTTTCTAGTTTTAGTAACAAGGAAAATAAAATTATTTTGGGTTATAATTTATTTTCTGGTTTTAGTAATTAGAAAATTAATTTGTATTTTAATTTTTTCTGGTTTTTGTAATCAGAGATTATGGCTACTACAACTGAAACTGCATCTGGTAATGGTACTCCTATTGTTACACCAACACCGGTCTTTATCCAGAACCATGTTCATGTACTAATCAATCATGAAGAAAAATCAAAAAATTTACTTGATCGAAGTTTAAGAGATGGCGAGAAGATCTTTGTTCTATCTTACAACTCTTAATTTGGCCCGGTTTCTCCATGAAGAAGCTCCAGCACTTAAAGAGGGTGAAAATGATTGGCAAGTTGTTGCCGCTGTAGATGCTTGGAAACATTCAGATTTCCTGTGCAGAAACTACATCCTCAATGGTCTTGACAACATGTTATATAATGTTTACAGCCCTCTGAAGTCAGCAAAAGAATTATGGGATTATTTGTAGAAGAAATACAAGACAGAAGATGCCGGCACGAAGAAATTTGTCATCGGTAAATTTCTGGATTTTGTTATGGTAGACTCCCAAATGGTAATATCTCAAGTTCAAAGTTTTCAGATAATTTTGCATGATATTCATTCAGAAGGTATGTCTTTTAGCGAGTCTTTTCAAGTCGCTGCTTTAGTGGAAAAGTTACCACCGACTTGGAAAGACTTCAAAAATTATTTAAAACATAAACGCAAAGAGATGACCATGGATGAGTTGATTGTAAGATTAAGAATTGAGGAAGATAACCGAAAGGCTGAAAAGAGGAATGGGAAAAATCCCATTGAGTCCAAGGCTAATGTGGTTGAACAAGTTCATAAACCACATAACAAAAAGAGGAAGTTTACTGGAGATGGTCCTAAACAAGGCAACAACAATGGCAACAAGAAGTTCAAAGGAAAATGCTATAATTGTGGCAAGACTGGACATCGAGTTTCTGACTACCGACGCCCTAAGAAGGATTATGGAAGTACAAGTAAGAAGACCACCAATCAGGCCAATGTAACAGAATTGGATTACATCTCTGACGGAGTGAATGACATCAACCTCTCTGCTGTGGTGTCTGAGACTAACTTGGTTAGAAATCCCAAAGAGTGGTGGGTTGACACTGGAGCAACTCGTCACATATGTGCGGACAAGAAGATGTTCACTACCTACAATGAGGCTGCAAATGGTGAACAACTTTTCGTGGAAAATTCTTCTACTTCTACTGTGGCTGGACAAGGGAAAGTGATCTTGAAGATGACATCAGGGAAATAATTGACCCTCAACAACGTACTGCATGTACCTGACATCCGGAAGAATTTAGTTTCTACTTCTTTGTTAAGTAAAAATGGTTTTAGGCTTGTTTTTGAGTCTGATAAGTTTGTATTAACAAAGAGTGGTATGTATGTTGGTAAGGGATACATGAGTGATGGTCTCTTTAAGCTAAATGTAATGACAGTTATACCAAAAGTTGCTATGAATAAGAATAACACATCTTTTGCTTATATTCTTGAGTCGAATTTATGGCATGGTAGATTAGGTCATGTAAATTATGATGATTTGCGTAGATTAATTGATTTGGATTATATACCAAAGTTTGAAATTAATCCTAATCGTAAATGTGAAATTTGTGTAGAAGCGAAACTAACTAAGGTTTTATTTAAATCGGTTGAAAGGAAAACCGAACTTCTAGAATTAATTCATACTGATGTATGTGATCTAAAATTTATTCAAACTAGAGGAGGCAAAAAGTATTTCATAATATTTATTGATGATTGTACAAGATATTGTTATGTTTATTTACTTAGAAGTAAAGATGAAACCTTAGAAATGTTTAAACTCTACAAAACAGAAGTTGAAAATCAGCTTGGTAAAACCATTAAAATGGTTAGAAGTGATAGGGGTGGTGAATATGATGCACCATTAAATGAATTTTGTGCACAACATGGCATTATTCACCAAACTACAGCACCCTATTCTCCTCAGCAAAATGGAATTGCCGAAAGAAAGGATAGAACCCTAAAAGAAATGATGAATGCCATGTTACTAAGTTCAGGGCTTACCCACGTAACTTGTGGGGAAGCAATATTGTCTGCTAATTATGTTCTTAACAGAATACCCCACAAGAAAACCAACAGCACTCCTTATGAATTGTAGAAAGGTCGACCGCCTTCTTATAAATACTTAAAAGTGTAGGGGTGTTTGGCAAAAGCTGAAGTTCCTGTTCCTAAAAAGACTAAGATTGGACAAAAAACAGTAGATTGTGTGTTTATTGGTTATGCTCAGAATAATAGTGCATATCGGTTTCTAACTTACAAATCAGAAATACCTGATATAAATGTGAACACTATTATAGAGTCAAGAAATGCTGTTTTTTTTTTAACATGTCTTTCCTTACAAGAAAGGACAGGAATTAAGTTCACAAAAAAAAACTTATGATTGTACACAAAGTCAAAAGACTAATGACAATTAAATACAAAAGACTAGTAATGGTCTCGACCAACAGGATTTAACTGATAATGAACCAAGAAGAAGTAAGAGAGCGAGAATATCAAAATCCTTTGGTACAGATTTTCTGACATACTTGTTAGAAAATGAACCTCAAAGCTTTAAGGCAGCAATGATAGGTCCTGAAGCACCTTTGTGGAAAGAGGCTGTTAATAATGAAATTGAATCCATTATGCAAAATCATACTTGGGAATTGGTGGATCTTCCACCAGGTTCTAAATCTCTTGGATATAAATGGATATTTAAGAGAAAAATGAAAGCAGATGGTTCAATTAACAAGTATAAAGCAAGACTTGTAGTTAAAGGTTACAGACAAAAGGAAGGTCTGGACTATTTTGACACATATTCCTCTGTGACAAGAATAACATCCATTCGCAAGCTTATTGCTATAGCATCGTTGTTTAATTTAGAAATACATCAAATGGATGTTAAAACAGCTTTCTTACACGGTGATCTAAATGAAGGGATTTATATGGATCAACCTGAAGGCTTTGTAGTATCAGGGCAAGAAAAGAAAGTTTGTCGGCTTGTAAAATCCCTTTATGGATTAAAACAAACACCTAAGCAATGGCATGAAAAATTTGATCATGCAATGCTTATTAATGGGTTTAAGATAAACGAATGTGACAAATGCGTCTATGTTAAAAACACTGACCAAGGATATGTCATAGTTTGTCTTTATGTGGATGACATGCTTATCATTGGAAGCAGTCAAAACATGATCAAATTAACTAAGCAAATGCATAACAAAAGATTTGATATGAAAGATATGGGGGTCACAGATGTTATATTAGGAATGAAAATTACTAAAACATTTGACGGATATGCATTATTTCAATCTCATTATGTTGAGAAAATATTTGATAAATTTATCAATGATGATTTGAATTTAGCTAGAACACCTGTAGACATTAGTCTTTATTTATCGAAAAATAAAGGTGATGCAGTGTCTCAGTTAAAATACTCCCAAATTATTGGAAGCCTAATATACCTAATGAATTGTACTCGTCCTGATATAGCTTACGCTATCAGTAAATTGAGTAGATACACTAGTAATCCCGGAGAAGACCATTAGAAAGCGATCATTTGGGTTCTTAGATATCTAAGATTCATCCGTGATCATGGTTTAAACTTTACTCAATATCTAGCAGTACTTGAAGGTTATTGTGATGCAAATTGGATATCGGATACTAAAGATTCAAAATCCACAAGTGGATATGTCTTTACTCTGGGAGGCTATTTGTTTCTTGAAATCCGAAACAAACATGCATCGCCACGATCCACAATGGAATCCGAGTTCATTGCTTTAGACAAAACAGGAGAAGAAGCAGAATGGCTTCGTCACTTCTTAGAAGACATTCCAATGTGGCCAAAACCTGTGCCAGTTATTTGCATTCATTATGATAGTCAATCTGCAATAGGCAGGGCACATAATCATATGTATAACGGTAAGTCACGACATATTCGTCGTCGACATAATACCATTAGACAGTTGTTGTCAAATGGGATAATCTCAATAGATTATATAAAATCTAAAGAGAATATTGCGGATCCGTTTACAAAAGGTTTGACAAAAGAGCTAGTGTATCGTTCATCGAAGGGGATGGGATTAAAGCCTATTACATAAGAGTCGTCGTAATGGTAACCCTACTTATATGACTGGAGATCCCAAGAACTAAGTTCAAAGGGACAACTAAGTTATGTATGGCTCGCCAGAAATCACCAAGGGATTAAAATTCCTTACCCATTCTTATGGTGAGAGTGATATCTGCAACATATGTTGTATGCAGGGGTATAAGGACAAGCTTTGCTTTTAATGGTTACTTATATCTTGATTAAGGCATAAAATCAAGACGAGTATAAGGAGATACTCACAATAAGAATTACCTATATGAGTGTTGAACTGGGGCCGGTTCTATGAGAATGAAAAGGCTAAATTCTCTAGAAACACTCATGAAAACCACGAGCGTTCAAGGCCAAAATGAACACAGCAGTGAGAACCACGATGTGTTAGAAGATATTTTGTGTGAAATCTATTGTCTTGGTTTACACAAACAGCTGAACAATTTAAGGCATCGCGTCCATTGGTTAACCAGTAAGTCCGATAGGTTATCACTAGGGAAGGTTCAAGACCGAAAGCTACCTATCCTAATGCAAGATATTTTCGACTTATACTCTTTCGATAAAGTCTGCATATTGTTGCATTTCCGTTGTCATCAAATTCCATTCATGTGGGGGATTATTGGAAATGGTTATAAAATTCTGGATAAAACCAGAATTTTTTCCTAAGTTTGGTCTATTTTTTTAGGTGGGCCCCGTGCGTTGATTTACGCGGGTCAAAGTGGTAACGCGTTCTATGCCGCGTTGTGATTCACGTGGTATATTTGGTTGCTCAAAACCATTACCGAGTGAATAGGAAATTGAAGCCAAAGTATGCTCCACGAAAATAGAGTTTTGGTGTAAAATCCTTAAAGGTATTGAATAAGGCTTGTCCTACATTGATTTGGTGGGAAGTTTTGAATGGGTTTATAAGGCATGGGTTTGGTACTTGGGGTGTGCCCTAAGGGGTACCCAAGTGTTTTAGAGGGAGAGGTTATGGGTAAAATGGGCTAGACCCATTGGACCCAAAAATCACCACGTGCGTCTTGTGTCAGATCCTGTAGGTCAGTGAAATTTGGGCGGAGTGTGGTTGTTCGGCCCAATACTAATCTTTTTAGGCCAAAAATATTTGAATTTAATTTTATTTTGTATAAAATAAAATCCAGAATTTAAATTAAACCGGAAATAAACTGATTTGGTTTTACTGTACATCCAAACAGGGCTCTTCCCGAAATAAACTAGTCTGGTTTTTACTGTACATCCAAATAGGGCCCTTCCCGTTTTTGTATCTGTTTAAATTATGAACCCAACAGATTCAAATATGTTTGAATTCAAAACCAATAGGTTTTATATCTGTTCAATTCAAAACCAACAGCCACCTTTACATCTATAAATAGACTAGCCTCCCATTTAGATTTCACTCCAATTTTCGTACTCCATCCTCTGCTATAAATCTCTGCATTTTGCTGCATTTAATTTCTGAAAGTAAGAGTGTAAACACTTAGTGTGTTCGTAAGGCAAATAATTTGTAGTGCTACTATTGTTTGTAGTAGATCATTTCATCCTGGAAGATAGACGTCCAAATTCTGAAAGTACCGTGGAGAGGACGAATCTGTCTTAAGGACACAGTGTCAAATACTGGACTTGATCAGATAATTATTCAAAGAAATTAATCAAGTAAGTTGTTTAATTTATTATTCTGTTTTGTTTGTTTATTTAATCAGATTTTAATTTTGTTTTTGTAACAAAATAAAATTTGTTATTTATTTATTTATTTTTATTTTGAGTTTGATTTTTGTAATCAAACATATTCTCTCATTTCCTTTATTTCTTTTAAATTCTGTTTGTTGTTGAGTACACAAACTGAATTAATTAATTACAGCGAAAATTGTCCAACAATTAACACCACAACGTGGACACCAATAGTGCCACCAATGGGTGAGCAAGAAGAAGGGATGCAATTGAGGAGTACTAGGACGAGCCAACAATGAAGAAGAAGATGATGATGATGAAATCATTCGATTAGGGCTCCTCGATCTACAATTTCATTTTTATTTTTATTTTATTTTTTGTTGATTGTTGTTGTTGATGTGGTGATGGTTTTTTTTTTTTTTTTAATTGTTGTTGTTGATGGTAATGATGATGATGCTCTTGTTGTTGATGAAATAGATTGTAGATAGATCGGACAAAAAACAACTGGTCCATATATTTTGTTTGAGAGAGAGAGAGAGAGAGAGAGAGAGAGAGATAGATAAATATAAAAATTGAATAGATAGGTCAAAATTTGAACATATTGGCAAAAGTTGAACAGATAAGGAAACAAATAGAGCAAAAAATTTGAACTGATAAGCCAAAAAATTGAACAGATAGGAAAAAAATTTGAACAAATAGATATAAATTTGGATAGATAGAAAAAAAAATTTGAACATATAGTTAAAAAATTTGAACAAATAGTCCAAAAACATCAACAAATAAAAAAAAAGTCGAGAGATAAATAAAGGGACAAAATTGAAAACAAAGTCTTCTAAAACTAACAAATGAATTTCTTACCAAATTATTTCACTAAAGATGGATCTCTCATCAATAAAAAATATTCACTAAATTTAATGTCTTGTACATTCTTTAATTTGGACTTTTTAACAATTAGGCCTCGTTTGGGGAGTAATTATTTTAATTAAAAAAAATTAAAGTCATTATAAATTATCATATTACTTTTTTTATTTTTATTTTTTTTTTATATAAAATTAAAAAATTATTAAAATAACCTATTCCCAAACGAAACTTAATTCATAGAAAACAAAATTGTGCGAAAACTAGTTTTGTTGTCTGTCGTGTTGCTATCCCTAAGGTTGACCTTATTATAGATTTTCTCCATCTAAAAATTGAAATTTTATTTATTTTTTCATTTTATTTTAATAGCATCTATATTGCAGGTATGTGTCATATACTAGGAAGGGACTTCTCGGTTGCTGTTTGGCTCCCACTTCCACAATCTGAATTATTTATTTTGTTCAATTATTTGTGTATATTATATATATAAAAAATAAAATTAATATGACAATTATAATTTATGATTTTATCAATTTTATCTATAAACAATGACTTTTTTTTTTTTAAGACCAAACAATGACTTTTGTTAATATGCCCTTATGTTAAAAGAAGCATTAAATGCTAATAACTACACCTACGTAGAAAGAATGAAGAGTTTAAAAGTTAGGTCCCAAAATAATAGTTCTTTATTATATTTTTTATTATCTTAAAATATTAATTATTTTTTAAAAATTAAGAATTAAAATAATATGAATTATTTATTTTGTCCGTATTTTAACAAAAAGTATAATTATGATAATTATTGTTTTCAAAAAAATGTACTATCAAATTAAAGGATAATTTTGAAAAGTTAATATTTTTAAAATGTAATAATTGTACTACTAAAAAAAGTTAATATTTTTAAAAAGGACTTATATTTTGGGAATGATAGAGTAAATGTCTTTATAATGAGACTAAAATGACCTTTTTATTTTTCCTTTGATTTTACCTCTTGATATCACAATTCTTATTTTTTATGTCGCTTTTCTTTTTCTTTTCTTTTTAAATTTTCTTTTCACTCACTCGTCTAGATGAAAGTAGACAATTTTTTTTTTTTTGTTCATGATTGTGTTAGTTTTTTTGATTTTTTGATGAAATTTTGATTTGGGTTTGTTAAAATACACTATTAATTTCGTTGAATTTTTAGAATTTATTTTTTAGAAAAAAATTAAAAAATTAGCTTGATAAAAAAAATAATAAACACTCATTATTTTTATATAAATTTCTCTTTTTGATAAACAAGTGATTTGAAAATTTTAAAAATATCCTTTTTTGTATTTATTTTTTTTTATCAAACTAAATTTTAATTTTTAAAAATCAACCAATACAAATATTTTGTAACTAGAAACTTTTATGCTGCAATATAAATATGGAAAATGCATGAGACCCCCAGTGGGAGTGTTGGGGGTCCCTTTTGATTAGTCGAAAACAGTTTTTTTTTGTTTTTGTTTTTGTTTTTGTTTTCATCGATTGACAGCCCCCCATGTGGAGGTGAGGGTGCTGGGGGTCTTCTCCTGTTGGCGGTCCCTAGCAGGACTCTATAAATATTTTGAGAGGCTTACTGTTTTAGTATTAGTTTTTTTTTTTTTTTGGGGGGGGGGGGGTGTGGTTGTTTCCAACACCATAATATTACACATAAATAGGGTTACTTTTGTCCATGTAAGAAAAAAAAAATTAATTTCTCAAAAATATTAAATTTATTTTCACTTTTGTTTCACTTTTCCATACAAATGGAGGTTGTTGAAATTATTTATTATTTTTTTAATATGTACCCTAAGGACAACTTCTAAAATCATCATTGTCTTGCAAAAAAAATATTATCAAAATATGTGGTTATAATCGGATCAATTTAATATTTTATATAAATAATTTAGACATATAACTACACAAAATAAATAATTTAGGTTGTTGACGAGGGGACTATGGTGAGCCCCACATTGCGAACAACAACTCCAATTTTTTTGTGAGCGGCAGACAATTTACACCGCATTTAAGACGAAATCCAAGGCATTAAGGCCAAGTTTGGGTACTCCCAAAAAAGTCAAAAAGTCAAAAAGTTATTTAAAAAGTTAAAAAGTTAACACTATTCACCAAAAGTCAACAATTACGGCTGCACAACTCCCAATTCGAATTTTTCCCTACAAATCAATTTTTGTAATTTTTTATTACACATTTTTTCATAAAAAGTCAAAAAGTTAATCCAAACATCTATATTTTCAACCTCAATTTTTTAGTCCAAAAAGACAAAAAGTACACTTATTTAGGACACCCCAAACAACCCCTAAATGTTAGTTATGTTGACAACAAATCAAAAAATATATATAATTTATATTGTGTTTTTTTGTGTCAATTTCTTGCCATAGTTTCATATATATTTTTTATATTTATTTTTGAGTTGTTTTAGTAATTACAGTGAGAAACTGTGGTAACAAAAAATATAACAATCAATTTCTGACTATAAATTAACATTTGAGAAAATGCAACATATCAAATCTAACAAATTGGTCCTCATGAATAATGCAAGTAGACAAAAAATTTAATGCTAGTTATTTTAGGAAGGTCATTGCCACTATTAAATTAAATTTAGGGATAATTTGGTATTATTGATAGTTTGGGTGGCCAAATTGCACTTTCAAATATCTTTTATGGGCAATTGGCTCTAACTAATTTTGTAGGAGCTAATTTCCCTTTCGAATATTTTTTAGGGGCAATTTGTTTAAACTCATTTTTAAGGGACTAATTGTACTTTTTAATTTCTTTCAAGAGATAATTTGGTAAATTTTGGTTTTGAACATCTTTGTGGGACAAATTATCAAAAGCCCTTTCAATTGTAGTAATTTTGGTTTTTAGAAACTTTTTGGGAAGGAAAATGTGTGCTCTTGTTGGGGAAAAAAAGTGTTTGATAATTAAGATGACTCACATCAATCAAAATATTTGGGCTAATTATATTTTGTATATTGTTTACAACGTGTGAATAAATTTATTTTTATTATTTTTATAGATGAATAATTGAGATAAACACAAGTACATTATTTTCTATAATAGATATATCACGTGACCGAGATGTCGTGATATATCCTTTTAGTTATTAAGAAAATATTTTATGTGATGGGTACACTACTGGTCGAGATAACATGGTATCACCTTTTCATTTATTAATTGATAGGCACTAAATAACGGGATTGATGTTTGATACGATCAAACAATCAGTATTTCAGGCCAAGCAACAAAATTACATTTTTATCACATAATTTCAAGCATGTAACGTATCCATTATATAAAATATTTTTTTAAAAAGTAAAAAATACACTATATCATTCCAATCACGTCATTTCAATAACGTGGTATACGTATTACATGAAATACTTTCTCAATAGGAAATAACTTCTTTGCATCCCACTTTGGTAGATTGCATCGTGTAATTTGCCCACTATGGGCCACTCTTGGCCCAAGTCAATGATTCAAATTATTGATTTTTTAAGATTATTTATGTAGATTATGCATGTTAAATTTCAAGTTAATCGAATATTAATGGAGGTGTTTGGTGTAGTTAGAGCATCTCTAACGGTAATAGGCATTTTACCTATCTAAACATTACTATGAAGTTTATATTTTATTTTGCTTATCAACTGTTTCATGTTTCTGCTCCAACCATGCTCTTTATTTTAGCTATTCATCAAAATACTATTAATTTTATAAAATGCCACATCAGCAACAAAGATGGAGGGAAATAATCTTAATGATTAAATACATTTTGCCTAACTTTGAAGGCTAGCTACATGTAGCTAGTGAATGTGAGTTGAGCTAAAATGCCTAATTACATGCCTAGTGCATTGAAGTTAAAAAAAATAAGTCATACTAGGCATTTTACCTAACAAGAATTATATGCCTAGTGCATTGGAGATGCTCTAAAACATATTATCTATTATAACTTAATTAATTATAGATTATAGTTTTAATCAGAAGTTGTTAATTTGTTTAGTGCAAGAGATTATAAATTTAAGTTGTTAAGTAGTGTTCCATAAATAAGCTGTGAAATAGTTTTTTGAATTAATTTTTATTTTTTGTTATTCATTACTATTCCACATTTCCCCTAAAAAATAATAATAATAATTCATAGTCCATTTGGGTCTTTTTGTATTTTTTAAAAAATGGAAAATTAAAAAGATTAAGGGTATAATTGTAAATTAACATATCCATAACAGAAGCTGATAATAAAAAATAGGTTGAGCAAAAATTGTTTGAAATAAGTTTTAACCAAACAATTTAAAATAATTTTTCTAAAATTAGAATCTATAAGTTGGCTAAAATAAACCACAACAAGCACCCGCAATAGCCATACAAATAGACATATTTTTCTCTTAAAATTTGAATGGCATATATCATGTCCAAAATTAATTTTGCATTTTCTCATAGAAAAAAGTGATCCGATCATATAATTATCGATATTCGATTAATTTAATTTTTGATATCGATGATGTGCTTGAAATGTTTTATAAAATAAACGATTAATACTATTAAGGTGGATTTACAGCAAACCCTAGGGTATTTGACTTAGTGGGAGAAGAGGTAAGCAAATCATTCTAAAATTTAGAATTTAAGAATCACGAAGGTCAAACATCTCAAATGTTGAGACTAAGTAGAGATTTGCCTGATTGTTAAATTCAAGATTCCAAAATTAGTGTAGGTGCTCGTAAGTTAATCCAAACACTCAATTAAAAAAAAAGAGAAAAAAAAAAAAGAAAAGAAGGGTGGACTTCCAGTAGACCCACACTTAGCAGTAGATATATAGAAACAATTTCATTCTTAGTAAGCCAGATTTGCCAGAAATGCAAAGGATGACAAATGTGAAATCTATTAATAGCAATACTCCATTCTTCTATTTAATTCTCCTTCCCATGTATATCACTCTATTCTTTACTCTCCTTATCTTTTCTTTTTGGCCAGTTCAAGTTTAAATACAGAGAATCAAATTTTCCTCCATTTTCTTTCACTTTCACTTTCTCTCTCTCTCTCTCTCTCTCTCTCTCTCTCTCTCTCTGTGTCCAAAAACTGTGTTTGGTTTCACAGGTGTTTACTTCAATGGAACACTGAACAGCAAAACTACGTTGTTGTCATCATATCCTATACCTGAATTTGGGTCTGTAAATCAATCTGTAACTGTTATCCAGAACCATTCATGTGAAAACTTTCTCAACCCCATTTACATTCACCTTTTCCTCATTGCAACTCTGCAAAATCTCGATCCAACCCAGAAATCCTTGAGGTTTACGTGAAGAAAATAAAATCTCCACCCCCATTGAATTTTTTATATTTTTTATCTCAAGCCAGGCAAAATTTTTAGTCCAGAGCTTGAGATTTTCATAGTTGCATGAAAGAATCTCTCAATTCTCATCAAGGTTTTGTTTTTTCTTATAAAATTTTGAGAAGTTTTGATATCAGACCAGACCCAGAAAAATCTCATAAAAACCCAAGGATTTTCAATTGTAGATGAGGATACATTCATTACCCATTAATGATTAGCCTTAGTTGATCAGTTTTATTTCATTTTCTTGATTGATTGTTATTGGATTTTTTTATTTTGCGTGATGGGTTTGTGATTTAGCAGCTTTGCCGGAATTCAATTCTCTAGCCATGGATTCTGGGAAGCTTGAATACTGGAGAAACTTCTTCAGGGGTGCCAAATCGAGTATGATTGAGATCATTGAAAGTGCAGTTATGGTAGCATCTTTGGATTGCCCAGAGGAACTTAAGCTCTGTAGGGATCGAATTTCGGAGAAACTTTACTGTTCTCACTGGTCTGATGTTTTTCGGGCTGATCAAACCAAGTTGGTACTGCCTAAAACGGAAAATTGTGATGATTTTGCTGTTGAAAACAAGGAAAAAGGTCCTGACAGTAAGTTAGACAGAGATGGCAGTAAAGTGGAGGAAAGAGATTGTAAGAAAAGGTTAGTTGTCAATAGTGGAAAAGTCGAGAAGATAGATTGTAAGAATGGGTTAGTTGTCAATGGTGGTAAATTAAAGGATAGAGATTGCAATAATGGGTTAGTTCTCAATAGTGCTAAACTGGAGGATAGAGATTGCAAGAATGGGTTAGTTGTCAATGGTGTTGAATTGCAGGATAGAGAATGTAAGAAAAAGTTAGCTCTCAATGGTGGTAAAAAAGTGGAGGATAGAGAGTGTAAGAATGGGTTAGTTGTCAATGGTTGTAAATTGGAGGATAGAGATTGTAAGAAGAGATTTGTTGTCAATGGTGGTAAATTGGAGGGTGGTGGCACTATTGAAACCAAGGTTGAGGATAGCAATAAAAATGAAAATGGAGATATGTCCTTGACCCCTGTTAGCATGATCAGTGACCTCGAAGCCGAGGCATTGGCTGATGAGATAGATGAAGAGAACCTGATTGTTGCAGAGGTGCTTAGAATCAAAGAAATTCTTCTGAATTTTGAGGAGCAGGTTTTTCCCAATTCTTCCATTTTCAAACCATTTCACAATTTTCATTATATATTACTTAGCTATGTAGTTCTTTGCACATTTGAGATATGTTTATTTATGGTTTTGTTCACTTTGATTCATTTGTTTGGTTGTACTTTGACCTATTTGTGGTACAGTCTATTTCCATGTTACTCGAATGCTTGAGGAAGCTTCAATTGATGACTTTATCCTATGACATTCTGAAGGTAGGAAGTGAATCAATTGGTTGTCAACTTGTTATTACTATTGATTTATCTATGTGTTGGTATAGAGGTTTAGGTTTTTTTATTTTTTTATTTTTATTTACAATTCTCATTGTTTTCGGAAGTAATTTGAATCTTTGGTGGCACTCTTATTCATTCAACGCAAATGAAAAATGATCAACATGCTTTACATAGAAACTATATGTTCTATCCATCTTGTTTTTTTTTTTTTTTTTTTTCACTTTAGTTGCATAAAAGATGCATCAATTTTGTAAGCACCACCTTGGAATTTAATGAATAGCATTGTCTCAACTTATTATTATCCTAATCGCATCTGTGTTCCGCCTGGAAATAGTTCTATTTCTATGTAGCAAACCGTTCATTCTAATTAATTACGTTGACTTTGGTTTTCAATTTTGGTAGATAAGTTTGTGGATATTCATTGTGCTTTTCTTCCTCAGGCAACGGAGATAGGAAAAGTAGTTAATTCTCTTTATAAGCACGGGCCAGCACAGTCTTGTCAGCTAGCAAGGACGATCGTGAAGTATGAATCAGTGCTATGACTAACAACACTTAGTATTCCTCCTTTATGTTTTTTTCCTGTTTAGTAGAATCCATTTGGTTGTAATGTTCTTTTACCTTAGAAAAAATTAACAATAATCATAGCGTTGCTTTCCCCTGGGTTAACACACACACACACACACACATGAATATACTGAATTAGTTAGAATTTTGATCTTGATAAAACAGAGAAGGGTTCAATTGTTTTCACAAAGATGACGTGGTCAACACGTTAGCTATTCTCATCAAAAGCAAGTTGTTTCCCTTTTAAGGGGATCGATCTCCTCTTAGCTATGAACCTAATTAGCAAGACTAACTTGAAAAGGTACATTCTTGTCCATCATGGAGATTTGAACTTGGTGCCATGCAGTTGTAGTAGCATTATCCTTCATGGAACTCACTACTGAAGATTATTGAAGGCTAATGTTGAGAAATAATATCAATTAAATCTAGTAAGTTATTACCATGAAGACTTGAGAAAGGTCCCAAAGTATATTTCAAAATCGTAATGCCCTAATATATGAATAAATATTGGAATATAATTTGAAAAATTTGATGACGATTTGGGACAAGCTTGAACTCAATTGGAGAAGCTTGGAACAAGCTTGATTGTTTAGCATGACACGAGTCTAGAAGCCACAGTAATGCAGTCAATTCTAAGTTTTGTTTCCTTTGTTTTTGAATCCTACCCTCATCATCATTGCTACTGATAAGCTTTATTCTTTGTGTCCATTTTTGACAATTGTAATCTCTTTGGTGCCTCTCTTATGACAATCACACTGGATTTCCTTAGTGAAGTTAAGATATTGATCAGAATGTCCTTTTATTTTCCCTCCTATCTTGTTTTAGCCCTTCAACTCTAGCTTATTGATCCTAAGACAAGTGTACTCTAGGTTTCCAAGTTCAAATCCTTAGTAAGAAAATCTTGAACAACAATGGGTTGGCTCCATTAGGCATAGGTTTCAGACATTCTGTTCTGGTTAGCGAAAGTTAACTATTAAAAAATATAACAATTGTCGAATAACATGTTTCTTGAAGCCTTGTACTATTGACTGTGGATGAAGTTCTCATGCCTAATAAGACTCAATCATGTATACATTTGCAACTTTCCTCATTTATGAAGATAGTTTCCTAAGTTGTTCTTACATTACAATAAGTTATTAGAATTCAGTGAAGCATTGCCAATACCAATTCTCCAAGGCTTCCCCAATAAAATAAGAAAAGTAGATAACTAGGATGTGTGGACACTTCGGATGCTCATGCTTTGAAAAATGAAGTAATATCAGGATATGGGTTTGATTGTGGCTGAAAAATGAACTCATTCAATGCTGATATTCAAGGATTAGAAATGCCGATCATGTAGGATTTGGAGACTTACAAAACTTTACGCTAATGCACTATGAGGTCTTGTGAATGTCACATGCGTTTAGCAAATGATATACAATTTATATAAAGACAAAGAAGCTAAATTTGTAATCTTTTCTAAATCCATGATTCAATAAACATAAACTTAATTATGTAGCAAAGAAGTCATAACTTCCACCATGATAAATTTGAAACTCTATTATTGAAAGGATCTTTACCATGTCGTTCTCCCCAACCCCCCCACCATGAAACTGTACCTATTGTTATCCTTTCTAAGGGGAAAAAGAAGAAGTTACAATTAAAGATTTTTAAAAAAATAAAAAAATGCTTATGAGATTCACAGCTTGCTCAAAGTCTTAGTGAAATGTTTTCCCTCAAACTCAGTGTTTATAAACATAGCTTATATTGGTGAGGCGCGTCCTTTACAAAATTATTTGT
This sequence comes from Camellia lanceoleosa, assembly GCA_025200525.1. Classification (NCBI taxonomy): domain Eukaryota; kingdom Viridiplantae; phylum Streptophyta; class Magnoliopsida; order Ericales; family Theaceae; genus Camellia; species Camellia lanceoleosa. Next base: position 119,080,524 of record CM045770.1, on the reverse strand, counting down.
TGTTTATAACAGAGATTGGAAGAAAATGGCGAACGAGTGGTTGAATGCTACACTACTTGCTGAAGGTAACGAGGCTGCAAACTTTTCTCCAACTTGTTTTCCTTGCATATTACCATTCATGACTATGGGCTGAAATGTGATCCTTCATGTGCTGATAAATTTGTGGGTACAGCAAATATTGCCAATCCTGTGACCCCATCACTTGTTGACAATGAAATTGACGATGGACTAGGGCTCGCTTTACCTCCATTGGATGTAGGAGCTTTCTTTGCTAGTTCAATTTGTAGTATGGAGCTCTCTCAGGTACTGTATATGCAGTTCTTATTGTTGTTTGATGTTATTGCATTTTTTAATGCATTGTTCTTCAACTAGTGACTTACCTCTTTTGTTGTCCTAAATTGGAATGCAGTTCTTTGATGGAATGGATGATTATGGAAGTGGGTAAAATTTAGAATATATTTTTCCCTTTTTTACTTAATATTTAGCAGCTTCATGGAATAGTCGGTCAGTTTTTAATATTGTGATTGTGAAGACTTGAAAATCTGTTGGAGAATTGCAGAACCCCAAATCAGTGCAGAACTTAACAAGAATCATGACAATGAAAAGAAACAGTCAGCAGTCAAGAATGACATCAGCAAGAAGAAATCAAAGCTTCCCAAAGAGGCTAATGTGACTGTCAAAGACATGGGTTTATCTAAAGAGGTTAATGTGATTGTCAAAGACACGAATGTAACAATGAAGAAAGAATCTGTTGTGAAGGGACCTAAGGAGCCAAAGAATGAATCTGGTTCCGGGAAACTTCCCAAACAGAATTTGGACGAAAAGCTCAAAGATAAAACAAAGTTTCATCAGAACTTGGACAGGGTTGTCATACGGAAGAGGCCATTAACGGGTGAAAATGATGTAAGCATTTCAATCATGATCTCGTGGTTTCCAACTTGAAGATTGAATATCCATTTAATACATGTTTATTATTATTATTATTATTATTATTATTATGTTACAATTTGAAGTTTTCAGATAAATCTGCGATAGAAGAGAAACTTGAATCCACAAGAAGGAAACTGAAGGTCTGTAAATTTGTACTTCTGTGCTTTAATTGTCTTTCTTATTTGTTTCTGTTGGTGCAAAAATAGTAAATGTGATGGAAGTAAATAAAGATTGCTTCAAGGCTTACGCATACAATGAAGTCTAGTCCTAATGACTGTTGTCTGACTGCTTTATGTGCAAACGAAATCAGATTTTGAATACCTTTAGAATTTCAAATCCAAGTAAAGATGAAAATTAATGACTATGGATTTTAGATAGAAAACATGAAAGTTCTATGTTCAAATGCCAATGCCTTTTCCTTTATATAAGCTTTTGTATTGTGACCCATCGACCAAATTCTAATATCTTTTGGTTTAAACCTAATGGTCATACCTCTTAGTTTAAACTCAATAATCGCACATCTCTCTGAATTCAAATAACCAAAAATATTTATTTACATATATACAAATATATTCTGAAAATGTTCTGAGAGTTTCATAGATTTTTGGTTATTAACTCATAATTGTAATCTCAAAGATAACTTCCTTATATGATTTTCTTTGTCGTTGGACAGCTAAACAGCAAAGGACCATACAAGTAATGGATTTGCATGAACTTCCTAAGCAGCTGCTTGGTCACAGGAATACACACATGAGAAGGAAGAAGAGCCATCATTGTTCATTTCACAAATAAACATGGATTTTGCTAGGTACTCTTGATTTTGGAGACTTGGTTCAATTATCTTTTGCTTTTCATCCATAATTTTGGAGTCAATAATGGAAGAAAAGTGACGGCTCTATATGTATATAGTTAAATTATAGTTTACCGACAGAATCTTTGAGAAGATAGATGATCATAAACTTGATTGGAATTGCCTGATCAGATACAGTTAGGAACAGGTAAAATTATCTCCAAATTTTAACTTGTGGAAATTGAGCTAATATTATGTTTACATTAAAGTTTTTGTGGATTCTTGAATGAATCATATATGTTTATTTGTTGTGGTAAATATGTTCTATATAAGCTTTCCTCTGCAGCTCATGTGATCATACAATGCCCATGCCATATCACAGTTTGTTTTTCCAGTGAAAAAAATGTAATCAAAATGTTTGAAAAGTGTAATGGCTTTAATATATTGACCATTTTACCTTTTAAAAATGAACTTTCCAATATATTTGTTGGATCTTGATAGAATTTGTTTACTGTCCTGCCTCTTCATGCATTTTTCATTGGATTTTCCAATTGTTTGCATAATTATATGGTTTTTCCATTCCTCATTCTTCAACTTATTGATATGTTTTCATAATTTTCATGAATTCTTCATAATAGTTGGGTATAGTTATATCTGTTGTGTATTTCTACAATCAAATTACAGAGAAAGTGCTAAGTTTTCATAGTGATTAAAGTTGATGAACAAAGTCTAGGTGGTTTCCATGGAGATCACAAAGATGTACTTTGATATATATATCTAATAGACATCTTTTTTTTCCAATAAAACAACTTACACTACATATATAGATCCATTCTTATAGAAATTGAACATTTTCGTTGTGTTTATTGTTGCACTTGTACTAGATTGTAAATGGACCAGCTATGAACACGATGGGTATATATATGGCGTGTCTCTTTATTTAAGTAACTTATTTTTAAATGACACGTCGGGGACAAGCCAACTAGTTTTTTAATTTTAATTTTATTTTTTAAATACTTTTGATAGATATTGAATGTTAAATGTTGAATGTTTATTTTTTTGCTTAAATTTAAACTTCATAGATCATCAACAATAAGAGTTATATCAAAAGAAAGAGTTTTTTTTTTAGTGCATTGTATTAATTTTAGTTTTTGTTAATTTTAATTATTTCTAGATGTAATATTAATTTAAATAGCAAATAAAAATATATATAAGAAATATTTTATTATTATGTTCCCGTTGCACTAGGTGTCTTCATTTTTTATCACAATATTTATGTCTATATTTGTGCTCATGTCTGTTAGTGGATTCTGAAAAAAATATTGAGTGTAACGGTGAGACCGTTCTATATAGTCACTTGACTAATAAAAAGTCCTAAAAGAAGCAAGTGGACAAGTCTTGTCTCCTACTAATGTAACATTGTTATGGTTCTTACTGCATTATTCATTGGATAGTGATAGCATCACGTGGTGGTTGGTGCAGTCATCAAAGGTTGTGGCCAATGGTAGGAGTGGTAGAAGGTAGTCATCAAGGTGGTGGCTATCGATAGAAGGGTCACCAGAGGTGGCGCGGTCAGGGCCAATTTTGGCCTGAAGTCGGCAAAGTCAACGATTTGGACCTCAAAAATTGATTTTAGAAAAGTGTCAAATTTATTTTAGTTATTGTACTAGTCTAAAAAAAAAAAAAAAAAAATCCACATGAATTTAAAAGGCCTTGATAAAGTTTGTGAACATTCAACACTAATAAATGATTGTTTTGATGAGTTATGCAAGTGATATTTTGTGACGATTTATTTAGTACTGGGGTTTTAATTATTGTCTTTTTTTTCTTATTGTAAATTTTTATAGTTGTATATAAAAGGGACTTTTTGTAAGTATTGTCAAAATAACGATAATAATAATACATAATTTTTTTTTAAAATTTATAAAAGGTCCTTTATGGAGTGTTTACTATAACTCTTGAAAATGTCAGAATCAACTATGATGATGACAGTGGTAGTGGAAAGGGGTGGATGAGAGAATGGAAAGAGAATAAAAAGTTGTTTTGAAAAACAACAAAACACAACTTGTTCTATTTCAAAGTTGTAGAAATTTTGAAATTAATTTTATTTTTGCCGTAACAAAAATAATTTTTATTATTAATTTTTTTTTATACAAAAAAGGCATAAAAGAAAACAAGAGGCGAAACCGTTGCCAAACGAGGTCTTGTATAAGGTATTTGACTTTGTTTCTTCATATATAACATATTAATATTAATATATAAAGTTTCTAATGCCCAAAATTTCATTATTTGTTGTCAAGACTTGGGCTGGCATTATTAGACATTAATTAAACTTGGACTATTGACCAAATTCCCAAAACCATGTGGCATTCAACAAATGCATGAACACTCGTAAAATTGACCTTATCATTTCCACATGCAAAATAAAAGTCACAATTGTCATCTTTTGAAAATTGATTTCCCAAATATTAAAATAAATTCCAAAAATATTGAGAGTTTTGAAGATTATTAAAATAATCAAATATTTTTATTTTATTTAGTGTCACATAGAGTGGCAACATTCGCAATGAATATCTTTCTTATTATAGTTTCCTCCCTGTTGATATATATAAAATGTAGAATGTTAGAAAATTAGAATAGATGATTTACTTTTGGTTTGATTACTAAACTCTCTTTTGGGACACTCCAAATGGATTGTTTATTCACTTATTGAGTTATAATAATCTCTCTATTAATTATTAAGTCAATTAATAATTTTTAATTAAGAAATTTATTACGAAATTATTTTTCAAGTACTTGTATTCTAATTAGTCCATAACATATTTTTGTATTCTAGTAAATCCTATTATTTGGATATTTGATCCATCAAATTCTAATTCTTATATTTAAAGTATTTTATGAATAATTTTACCCTTGTAAATATTTTTTGAACACTTAACAATTTAGTGATGTAAACATTCATATTTGAAAATGTGAATGTTCATATTGACATGTAAATATTTACATTGACAATATGATTATTCACATCACGGAATATTCACACTATCAATATGAATATTAATGCACGCTTCACTCTATTATTATTAGGGATATTTTGGTAACTATGTCACTCATAGAACTTATTGGAATATAAAAAAATAATTTGGACTAAGTGAAACATAAGTAGGTAAAGAGTGATTTATGAATAAAAGCCCCTTTATTTCAATTAACAGTTCAGATAATTTTATTATTATATAAGATAGTAGTTAAAAATTTTATTTTTTCCGTTAATCTTATTAAATAAAAAAATTATAACTATAATTTATAAAATCACAAGGGGCAATTTGTATTTTAAGCAAATCTCAAGATGTGTATTTGTAATTTATCCTATTATTTTTTATATATATATATTTTTTCATTTGAATTTTTTATTTATTAATTTTGCACATAGTATGGGTGTTTTCTCCAAACACATGGTGGCATTTTTGCAAATAATTCTAAATTTCGAGGCCATACAAACAATTTGACACCATGTCTTCCACTTTGCATTAAGGAGAGAGATGGTTTCATGACACCAACTAAGGTATTTACTTTATATAATAGTATAAATTATCGTATAATCTTTTTAATAAATAATTTTTTGTCATTTGAACATTGTTTATTCACATTAATTTAGCACATAGTATATGTGTTCTCTCCAAACATATGGTGACATTTCTGCAAATAATTCCAAATTTCGGTGGCATATACATAATTTGTCTCCATGTCTTCCACTTGGCATTAAGGAAAATGATGACTTCAGAACACTAATTAAGGTGTTCCCTTTACATAATTGTGTAAATAATATAGATGATTTTTCAGGTTTGATAAATCCTAATAAAAAATAAATTAGAAAATTACCTTCATGTTGCATGTTTCTTGTAAGGCAAGAAATCAAGGGACGTCACTATACCTAACTCTTGAGCCTCATCATAGGTCAAATGTTAAATAATTTAGTCACGAGTTAATTTATGCCTTGAATCTTTCATGCTTGTCATAGGTCTAGCATGATAAATAATAGAATTTGCCTTTGTTAATTCTCATGTATTGCTACTTATACTCTATTATTAAGAAGAATACATACTTAAAATTACAAACCTTTCATGGTATTAGAAGGTCTCACGACCTAGGGTTTGCTTCATGGGAATTTACCCAACACAGAAATGCACAGAGGAACAAAACGAACTTCATATATCCTTGTTCCACACAATCTAGAAACAAGATGAATATGAAGTCCTCCCAATCGGGTTGCCTTCCTAGGTCTCGTCAGTGTTGCCTATAGGTCGTGATGTGCCCTGAGATGGCTATCTCCCGTTTCTACATTTTTTTTTTTTCCCCCTTTATTTACATTTGTCTTTATTTAGGTATTCTCAAGCGCAACTCGCAAACTTGGTTTGCAACCTTTGTGACTCTACCATTTCTTTCCTTTTTGTCTCGTTACTTCATGATCTAGATCGTCACACCATATTACCGGATTTCACGAACATTGACATTGCCTTTTCTTCGTTACAACTAGGCACATCACATACCTTACCATTGTTGCAAATCCATCAAGTGCAAAGACACAACTCTCTCATGAGGGCCTATTCTTAGATTCAACCAAGTACTGACACTTAGTTAGTGCTCTTCTTTCAGCTCATCTTGTTGTTGTCAGGCGCATACTTTGTTACTTCAAAGGACTCCAGATCTTGGATATGTTTTTCACCCTTCATCTTGTCATTTGTTACTGCATGCTCTCTTTGATACTAATTGAGTTGGTTGTTCGGATACACAACATTCCACTTCTAGCTGTTGTGTGTTCTTGAATCCAAATCTTATTTCTTGGAGTGCTAGGAAACAATCTATAGTTTATTGATCACTCAAGTTTGTGTTAAGACTTTCCAAATCTGGCATTTTCTTTGTAAGTTTCTAATGCCTCTTTCACGCCTGTCACACTGTGACCATCTCACCGCAACCCATATGGCTTCTAATCTTGTTATTCATACATATACCAAGTATATTTAGCTCGACTATCATTCCATTAAGGAACATGTTCTCCATGGAAACCATTAGGTTTAGTTTGTTCCTTTTGTCAACCAAACTATTATTTGTTTTTTTTTTTTGATCGGCAAAGAAAAATTTCATTTAACAGCATAAAATTAAAAGTACAGGAAGATGAGATGCATCGAGAGAGATTCGGAAGTATAAAAATACCCCTACTACTGCTACTCGCATCCATACAACCAACCCCTAAACCTCTCAATTTTTAAATAAAAAAGTTAAGAAGAACTTAACTATAAAAATAAAAATACATGAGTCCACTCATAATCAACCCACCAAAACACCCAAAACAAACTAAAACTAAAACTAAAACAAAACCATAACACCCAAAGCAGCCAAAACCAAACCAAAACTACATCTAATCAACGAACCCCTCTGGCAAACCCACACCCTCAAAGACCAACCGCCAAAGCCCCCACACCTAGCTGCACCAACTCCCAAGGCCCCACACCTCTCCTGCCACAACCACTCCTGAGCTGCTGACCACGCCACCCCTAGCTCCTGCAACTCCCACCTCCCAAAGCCCAACCGGCCCAGAACACTCCATGCCACCACCGGGAAAACCGATGGAGGCAGAAACAACACCCACCGAACACTCCATGCCACCACCGGCCAAGAACACTCCATGCCACCACCGGCCAAGAGCACTCCGGCCAAGAACACTCCTGCAACTCCCCTGCTGGAGGCAGAAACAACACCCACTGATCAACTCCCATCAGGTCTACTACTTGCACACACCCGATATACTCACACCCAAAACCTCGCCTAAGCCTCAGCTGCTGCCAAAACTCCAAACCAACACCTGAAAACCAAAAACCAAACTGCTGCAACTCCGACCCCTGATAACATCCAAACGGTTGAGGCTAAAAGAATGCCTTTGGACAGAACTTCGAACTCACACCAAGGAACCACACGCCCCGCCTGACCACCCACAGGACACTCACCCTCAAACTCACCCAAGAGAAGCGCCGAGTAACACCCGGACAGAATCGAGCACCTCGCCACCCTTGTTACCGCCCAAACATGGCATCAAAACTCCTCCACCAAACTGATTCAGAGAGCACCCTCAAGCTCCTACCTCGCCTGGCGCCGAAAGAAAGTCTGGACAACCTTGATGCATCGTGATAACGGCATGGTTAAAACACAAACCCGACGGCCCCGAGCGATCCCCTGAGAACAAGAACACGCCTAGGTGGGGAAAACGAGGGACTCAATTTTATTGAACAACAACAAACACCGAAAAAGAGCTAGGCCAGCCGACCGCCATAGCCAAAGGCGGCCGGCCAGCCCAAACAGAGGCGAGGGAAGGAGGTTTTAGAGAGAGAGAGAGGTTTTAGAGAGAGAGTAACTCAAGTGTACGCTTTATCTAATAGAATAGACTTGTCAACCAAACTATTGATCCTTAGTGAAGGGATTAAAAAACTCTTTGAGGTTCCATGTTCCAAACTCGTACTCCCTAGATGGTTGAGTTTGCATGGGAGTATTAGAGAACCCCTTTAGATGATGAATAATTTAGTCAAGGCTAAATTTATGTCTTGTATCTCTATGACATATGTCTAGGCTTAATCATAGAACTTGCCTTTTTCATTCTTATATAACACTACTTATATGCATTATTGGGAATAATACAACTTGCATGCCATTATTGGGAAGAACACTTATATAATTTTACAAACCTTTCACAAGGTTTGCACATTCTTGCCGGCTAGTATTTCTATCTTAATCTACTTTGAGTATATACTAACTTTAACATCGGAGTGCTTTTGGTCGATTACCACAAACTAGGTGTAGACACCCCATTTTGACCGACTCTAAGACTTGAGCGCTTTCTTTTGCTTACTCGATGCTAAAAATAGGAAAGTGTTTCTCATAATGTTCTCAGTAAGAAAGATGAATTTTTTTCATTTCCAACCCTAGGCCTGTTTTGACCAAGTGTTCAAGATTTGTTCTACACTTTCTTTCGAAACCTTCTTTTCATGATTCGTTATGAATATTTTTGTAATGTTTCAAGACTCATTTTTAAACTTCAAAATGAAACATTTTCTCAGGAAATAAAGCAAAGAACAGTGTGGAAATAAGAGGAAACGACGATAATTATGTCAAAAAAATCCTATTTCATGCAAATTAGTCAAGCTCTGGCCATTGTTTTGGTCGGCCGACTAAATAGCTAACCAAGATTTTGGCCAGCCAGCACAAAAATTGGCTGGCCAGCTAGTTTTCCAAGAAACAAAACAGTTTCAACAGAATTCTTGTTAGAAGTGTGTGAAACATGTTATTCCAGATATTTCTTGGTATACTTATGCACGAGATTCACACATTCTCACCCTCTATTATTTTGCTTTGGCCTCTATTGTCAAAAGAGCATGTCTCTTACCCTAAAAGGAACATCCAATGTAACCATCCTTGTCACTCCATTATCCTTTCCTTTCACCTTGTCCCTTCTTACATGTTTGATTGAGCCTTGTATGATGTGTATCTACTCATCTATCATTGTCAAGAGAGCTGGTCTCTTCAACAAAGTACTTGGCCTTTGTCATTTTATGGCCTTTATTTTCAACCTTGTCCCCCCCCACCTTCTCCAATAAGAATTCTTGTCTTGCCTATATAAAGGTAATCAGATTGGAGGAGAAAAGGATTGATTTCTAAAAACAAAGAGAGAAAAAAGAAGAAATTTAAGTTTTGAACAAGAAACTCCCATTTTCAAACATACACTACCATACATTGATATTCCATTCTTGATACACCAAAACCATCCCAAAACCTCTGATATAGTGAAGCCTTAGAAGCCTTGATCAAAAGTGAGGGAGTGTTTTTAAAAGAGAAAAAAATGGAGAGTTCCCTTACACACTCTGTTAAACACCCAAAAATACCATTCACACAAGAATTTTGAATTTTCTAACTGAAAACTAGGAAATATACTTTCTAAACTTAAGGGTGATCAAAAGGAAGTTTGGAAACCAAATTCTTTCCTTGGAAGGTGAATTTTGCATACATTCTTTTCTTTTACTTTCTTTCTTATTTTGAACTTTTTGATTTCATTTCATTTCATATTGTAAGCTTGTTATACTTGAACTGGGAGTGGTTAGTTAAGCCACCTACGTATTCCTTGCTTGTTTCTGTCTTTGGTGCTTGAAAAGTAGAAAACAGAGTTTTGGCCTGACCTGATTGACTGGTCGGCTACTATTTTTTGGTCGGTCGGCCAACCTCTCCTAGACAGAGCCTAGCAACCTCTCGGCGTTGAGCAGAACAGTCTCCGACGATCTCTGAGGCCACCCTGAAGCTTCTGTTTTTCTGTTTTTCTTTTAATTTCATAGTGATTTGTAAGGATATTTTGTTGTAATATTTTCTTTCCTTTTTTTCCCTATTCAGATTTGTAATATTCAAATGTTGTAACAATTCCCCGCCTCACTTCTTTCTATCCCATTCTTTACTCGCTTTCCATATCTGCACATATGTGGTATATTTTTGTTTATCATCATATCCATGCTTTACGTCCATGTTTCATAAATCACGATTAAGCTAAATTTGTATTTGTGAGTTTAATCGATTATTATGTGATTTTGTGCGCAACTTCATGTTCTTGACATGAATCATATGTCATGTTTTAGAAGCCAAATCACTAGTTGCATCTCCTAAATGAATTGCATTAGAATTTTGTATATAGGATGATGCATGCTTTAATAACTTTATTTTGTAATTGCTTGTGGGATGCCAGTAAATATTTAAACTTTTTTGCTTTAGCATCCCGTTTGTATGTGTTTTTTTACTATGTTTAGCATCCTACCATGCAGCTATATACTTATTTGATATATCTTTATGAGTGCCTGTGTATGGAGGTTGTGTTGTTCAATTTGGAACAAAACTGATTTTCACGTTGCAAACTCAAGTTTCCGTCAAGTTGTTTAAAATTCTTTAAAAAATACATGAAATCGAATTGTTTTAAAATAAATGACACAATTTATACTTGTTTACTTCACATAGTAATTTTAGCATTTATTAAATAATTGGAACATGAACATATAAAGCAACTAAAATTCATATCATAATTTAGTAGAGATCGATCTTTGATCGGGTGAGCGGGGGTGCTCAATTAATAACTTTCCCCTCTCATACCTAAGGTTCCAAGCCAAGAAACTTTGGTTATTACGAACAGTGACTTTAACACGAGTCATGGGTTTCCTAATTTTCCAAAAATATTAGATGGCGACTCTAAAATGTAGTCCATTTTTAGCAAAGATTTTTACAACAAAATAAATTTCTATGAAAGTTGTTAAATCTGGACTCTCATCTACATTTCATATTACACTCATGAGACTAGATCGAAGATACTGAGGGTCTGAATTGTTAACGCGAGCGGGTTGTAACGCTAAAAAATAATTACAATAAATCGAGAATAATGATTAATGAAACAACATCATAATCTCAGAATAAAATCCTTCCATTCATATACTTCAAGTGTTCAAAAGAGTAACACATGCATTATATATTCATAAGCCCTAACCCTGAATCTATAGCCTGTGTTATAAATAAAAGATATGAAATAAGAGTTAAACAAATATAATAATGCCCTATTGGCTACATCTTTCCAAGACCGTGCTTAGTTACAACAAAAGTGAGTTTAAACTCAATACAAATAAAGTTTTAGGCTTGTACAAAATAAATACAACAATAACAAAAATAAAAGCTCTTGGCTCTAAGTTCTCCCAAGCTATTGTCTTGGCGGAAGCATATCATCAGCACTTGAAAATGGTTTTCCACATAGGGTGAGCCAGAGTCCAGTAAAAATACTCTAACACAATGTATAAATCTTAACAGAGTTTATAAGGTGAATGCATATGCAGTGCTCGTGCCAAAAATATTTTATATCTCTTTTCAAAGCCATATAATGCTAGGTTATATCACAATGCATGAAATCACTTTTTTTATAATAGAAAACAGAGCAGTGGATACAATACTAGGAATCTCAAGGATGCGTCTGCAAGTAGGCTACAAGCACTACCAATTTCCATTTTTACCAGTACTAACCGGAAGGCTTAGCACTTATCCGCATGGATTTCTAGACTTTCACCAATGATACACAGGTCAACATAATACCACAACTATACTCCTATCTAGATTCACCAAGATATTCACTAATTTTTCTCAAAAGATAACCATTTTCAATGTATTAAATATGTTACAATCCTCAATGTAATGAATGAGAAATTAGTTTCAATTCACCTAATTTTCATACAATTTTTACAACATAGTTATCTTCTACCAATAGCTCAAGATAGATATTTCTAAACAGATAATTAATTCTCAACACAAATATACTTTTTAACATTTCCAACATTTCTAAATAGGAGTGATAATTCATGTATAATTCCACCACCACCATCATCATCATCATCATCATCATCGTTCCAATTTCATACCACCAACATCAATTCCATTTCCTCTTTACAAAAATCAAACGTTCACAATTGAGGGCAAAAACTTCTTTCTTTAAAAATCAATTCCCAAGGATAAAATCCACATTTTATCATAACCCAACCATTTTAATAATGCAACAGTCATATACAAGAACCCATTTTGAAAACTTATTTTGAATTTTTAAATCAAAACCCTAGATTTTTGTTAAAAAATTCCCAAATCACATAGCTTAGAAAATCAAATAACTAAGTTCAAAACCATACAAAGTGTTAAAGAAATCCCTACCTCTAAAATAAAGACTCAAAGAAAAGATGGGTAGAACTCAATGGAGCTGAAAACACGAACTTCTCTAATTAAAACGAAGCCCTCGACTTGCTCTACCTTTTTAATAAAGGATCTAGGGTGAGGAAATCACTAGATCAAGGTGTTTTTGAAGTTTAGAGATGATTTCTAGAGAGAGAGAGAGAGAGTAGATATGAGATTTAGAGAGAGAAAGAAGTGAAAAAATGATCCAAAAAATGGCTTTCTCGGACTGATATACGCACAGATCGCTTGAGTGCAGGAATGGTCGCTTGAGAGACTAGACACAATGAAGACACCGCTCGAGCGCAAGAATGACTGCTCCAGTGAAGAACTCAAACTCCTAATAGTTTTGTAGACTATAAAAGACCGCTCAAGCGTAGGAATGGTCGCTCGAGCGAACAGACAAATTTCTGGGCAACAACACTTTGAAAAACTAACCTCCAAACTTGTTTCAAACTTAACCAAAACTCCCAATAGCCCAACCCAACAAACAATAAGAAGAAAAGAATTTGAACAACCAATAAGACAAGAAAATTATGGATCCAAAACAATAAACGGGCCGAGTTCAAACTATAGTCGTTATACGGGTACCCTCCGGTTATGTTACACTAAGCAATACTTGCAGTGTTTGTTTTACATAAAATAATGTTTCGCTCATCTTCTATCTTCAACTTAAAGCGTATGCAAACTTTAGCATTAAAGTGCTTGTGGATGGTGAAATTATTTCCACAAGGAAAAGCAAGATAATACACCCACTCCTTGGTTCTACAAGAAAAACCAAAGTCAGTGATCATCCCTAACGTAGGTAGGTCAGAATTTCGACGATCAAGTTAGTATATTGATTGGCCTTTATATGAAATAGGAAATGACTGTATTGAATGAATTTTTTAGGTTACCTTAGTCTGTCCCTCTCGCTTTATTTGGTTCTCATTTTATAGTAGATTGGTCTTCATTGTGATTATCCATTTTCTTTTTGATCGGAGGGTTCTCCTTTGATTAGAAACCACTTGTGCTAGTGGCGAAGTTGCCTTTATCATATATAGTCGGATCTTTGCTCATTGGATGGTTAAGATGATGTTAGGCCATAGTGGGCAAGTTGTATTGCATACTGATTATTGGATGGAAACTGATCGGACGATGCTTTTCCTTTGTTAGTGTCAGTCTAGGCCATAGCTCACTTGCCACTTTCCTTGTCCGTTGGATGAGTGCTAATCCAATGGTCTTTGTTATTTTTGAGGATATTCTTTTAAAAGGATATATTTTCTTCCTCATGGACCTGATCCATTATTTTATTTGAGTTATACTTCTTTTTGGGCCTAATTAGTTTTTGAGCTTATATTGATTTGGTTTGGGATTTCTGATTGGGCCTAGCCTTGCATTTTTACCCTTCACAATTTCTCTACCAACTACCATTATTTAAGCAATACCTATGGTGTTTGTTTTGAATAAAACATTTTTTCACTCCTCTTTTTATCATTTACATCTTCTACTTTGAGCATAGACTAACTTTAGTATCAAAATGTTTCTGACCGATTACTATTAATTGGGCAATACTTGCAATGTTTGTTTTGCAGAAAACAAAGTTTTGCTTATCTTCGATCTTCTATTTTGAACAAACACTATTTTAGCATTGAAGTTTTGCTAGACAACGATAACCAATTGGGCAATATTTATAGTGATTGTTTTTCATAAAATAGTGTTTAACTCATTTATTAGTTGATGTGACATCATCAAAAAGTTGTAGAAATTTTTTTTTTCTTTTTCTTATACCTTTGATTAAGAGATGAGATTTAGATTGTTTTTCTAAGTCTTGTAAACATGAGTAAGTTGTAATTTAGGGAGTTATTTTTTTAATCTTCTCGTATATTCAGATTCTTTAAGTTGTTAGGTAAAATACATTCCCTTCTCATTACTCTTCTCCCATTGTGTCACTCAATTAATTTTGTTTTAGTATAATTTTAAATTTATACAATTGGGAGAGTTATTGTACAAAGTTTATGTGCACAATCTATTTTATCAAATATATGATTACTATAAAAATTAGCAAGGTCCTCTGTGATTCCAAAACCCCTTATATATTTTTTTCTCTTATTTCTTTTTTGCATCACACATTTATAATTTTGAAAAATTGACCTATTTCTTAAGATGTTTTTAGATGGCTGCATATCAAAGAAATAAATTATTGTAAATTAGGAAAATTTATTATCCTAACAAAAAATGAACTAATTGTGTCACTGTTATTAATAATAAAGCATATAACCAGACGAGGTAATGAAAACTGTGTGCTACCTTTGGTGTTGAATGTTGATTATATATATATATATATATTTTGGGGGGGGGGGTATATATATATATATTTATGAATTTTTTTCTTCTTCTGAATATTCCAAAAAATGAAAATATTTACGAAAATAGCCCAGTTTTGGAAGTATTTAGCAAACTAACTGGTTTTGCGAAATCGTATGTTGAACCTGTGATTTCATCTTGAAATCACAACTTCAACTTGCGATTTCATGTTGACATGTCTCACTTAGCCATTGCTGACATGGCATAAAGAAATCGCATGTTCAAGATGCATTTTTGAAATTGCATGTTGAAACGCATCTTGAACATGCGATTTCAATCGCCCAAGTCCCAAATCCCTAATTCTTATTTGGAATCTATCTCCAGCTTCTCATGGTGAACCAAACCAACTCCATCGCCATTTTCCTCCACGCCGACCTTCTTAAGGCTTTGCAGTCCCACTTTTGATTTTGATCTTCTTAAGGCCTTGCAATTCAAGATTAGACACAAACAATCCTGTAATCGTTTCCAAGTACTCTTTTCTTTTCCATTCATACAAATATTGTTGATCTTTGATTCAATCACTTGCTTTGCTAATAATTGATTGCTAAACCATGCATGCATCACAACTTTCATTTGCACCTATTTCTAGTGCTGAACATGTTTAAAAAAAAAAGAAGTAAATATGTTGTCCAGAAAAGAGGAATATGTATGCACAAGTGTCAATTGGGCTTACATTTTTGGCAAAATGCTACAATTTATCAAATTTGCAGCTTTCAACCTAGCAATTGTAGTTTGTTTGATTGTTGAGAACACTATTTATTGTATATTTTGTCTAAATATAAAAGGATACTTTTAGTTATGTAAATATGATACCTAAAATTTTGTATTTAGAACAAGAAAAATTTCTATATAATTGAATTATATTTGCAACATAATTACTCAAATTTTATGTGATTATAAACAAAGTTATTTGTAATGTTGAAACTCAATTTTTTTTCCCCCATAAGTCCTTCAAAATTTGGCTATGAAATTGCAACTTCGAAATATAATTTCACTCTAAAATTGGGTCTTCAACATGCGATTTTAAATTGCATCTTCAACATGCGATTTCTTTACGTCATATTGGCACCTCATTACATACAGCAATAATTGAGGGAGACATGTCAATATGAAATTGCAAGTTGAAGTTGCGATTTCAAGATGAAATAACAGGTTCAACGTGCAATTTCAAAAAAGAGGTTAGTTTGATAAATAGTTTCAACAGTGTGTTATTTTCATAAATAGTTTTATTTTTTTTGGAATACTTAGAAAAATAAAACTCATTTTTTTGGGATGCTTCAATAGTTTTTTTTTTTATTTTTTTTATTTTTTTTAAATATCAAATTTAACTAAAAATTTGATTTTGTGAAAAAAAAAAATGATTGCTCCAATCTTCACTTATTAAAAATTTCATCATATCTCTTTAAAAATAAAAACATTATTCCTAGAAACTTCTTTCATTAAATTTGGTGAAAACTTGTTTTGCATTAATGTCATAAAAAAAGATTTGATAAAAATTAATTTGATATGATTTTGATGAAAGATTAGAGATGCTCTAAGATATTCTTTTTTCAATTAATAAATGTTAATTCATTTCGATGCTTTTGATTTATTTTTGTATTTAGTGAACTTTTAAATTAAAAAAAATTTGTCAAATTTCTTTACTGTTAAATCCATCATGACTAGACAATTTTAAAAATTAATATATATATATATATATTTGAAAATTTTTAAAAAATGACAAAAATAAAACCCACAAAGTTATAGCATAATTACATCGACTGCCTTATAGTAAGACTAAAAAAACTCAACGAATATAAATGGTGTATAGACATAGATAATCAAAAGTAAAACAAATTTTAGTGCCAAAGAGATAAATACATTATAAATGTCCCTATCTTTCTTCTTAAGACTCCCACTTTTTTGAACCCCTACCACCAAAATTTCTCTCATTTTCATTTTTGTTTGGACCCCTACCATAATCCCAAATATACCCTTTGAACCCTCACCCCTACACTTTTTGACCTACAACCCCACTCCACTTCTAACATTATTTTTCCCTCACCAGTAACCCTTTTCTCTATTAGCGATTCAGGCCCTTCTCCTTTACCAACGACCTACCTCTCTAGCTTCATATTCCTCTCTCCCACCGGCAATCATCAAATCTTATTTCTTTCACCCAAATCTCTCATTCCACTAATCCATTTGTCGTCGCTTTTACACAACTACCCTATAGAGCCTTATTTCATCCTGTTCGTATTCGATTCCTTTTATTTGAAAATGTCACGTTTGATTCAGAAAATTAGTATCGATCAAATTAATGACAGAGGTTCAGGTGTAAACCATCAAGCAAATAGTGGTAGTTTGGATGTAGATCATTGAACAAATGGTGGTGGTTCGGACTTGGATTGCCGAACTAGATTTGGGGAGATCACAATTTGTTAGGTCCCTTGTTTTGTCAATTCAGCAAACAAACACATTGGAGTTGTATTGTTTGTGCCTAGCATTCTTCATGGACCGCTTGAGCGACGACTTGTGCACTCGAGCGCGGAAATGGTTCATCTAATAGTTTAGACTTGATTTGAGAAACAGGGAGGATTCATTCTCCACTCGAGAAAACTTTCTACCTCTTGAGGGAAGTCCCTTATTGTTCCATCGCCTCTTAGACACACCGCTTAAGCGGTATTTCCTGCGCTCGAATGGTCTTTACGGTCCTATTTTGTTTAAAGCTGTGTAAGTTGCATATTTTAGGGTTATGGCTTCCAGATCTGAGACTTGAGGACTATTGTGTATTCTTCTAGAGAGACTAGCTGTTGTTTCCCTTGATGATTTTGTGAGTTTGTCGTCTCACATGGATTGAATTTCACACATCAAGGGGCTTGTTACAAATCAATTTTTCTAGAGCATTCATCGGTGGATTCTAAAAGGTTTGAGCTTAGAGGCTTTGGAGGAGTTCGAAGCGGCTCATTGTCGTGGATTCAACTTGGGTGTTGTGGATTCAACACTGGGTTAATGAATCGTGAGACACAGATGTTAGTGGAAGAGGCATAATGAGTATAAGTCAATTCTTGAGAAAGCATTAGGTAATTGCTTGTACTCTTGTGTAATTTCATTATCTTCATAGTGGATTGTTTAATGGCTTTAGCCCATGGTTTCTCATCACAATTGGAGATGCTCCAATTGTAATTTTTTTTCACGTTAAATATTTTGTCTTGATTTATCAATTGTGAAACAATAAGCTAAATCACTTTTGTATGTGCTAGATGATTTAGATTATTTGTTTAGTATGTTTGGGGCTTGCAGTAATTGAATCTATTTTGAATCAAGAATTACATAACTTAGTGTTTTTCAATTGGTATCAAAGTGGGTCGCTTAACCTTTGTTTTTCAAAGCAATAAAAGTGAGATTTTGTTTGTTTCATGTCATGGATTCAATTTGAGAGGGTTATCCTACTTCTTGACCACCCTTACTTAGAGGAGGAAACTATTTTTTTTTTGGAAGTGTAGGATAAGGATGTTACTCAAAGCATGGAATCCGAATGAATGGTGCACAATTGAAAGCCCCATTTGACATTGATTCAATAACTCATCAAAAAATAGTTAAACTTATTGAGAAGTGGAGTGCAAGTGAAAGGGAAGACATGAAGACTAGTTTGTTGCTTTGAATGAAATTCGAAAAGCACTCTCGGAAGTTTAGCAACAATGCATCTCTCATTGTGAGAATGCAAAAAATGAATGGGCCACTCTATTGTAATTTCATGAAAGAGGGGAATCATTCTCACAAGCATTAAGTACTTTTCAATTCAATATTTTTGTGGCTCGGTTAGATACTTTTAAGGAAAAGGAGAAACAAGAAGATGATATGCCTTTGCATGAAACTACCATTGATTTAGAATCTTCTCAGAGCGAGAATAAAGAGTTGGATGATGAAATAGACGTTGAAGAGCTTCACCAAGCTTATAAAAAGTTGTACAAAGAGTCCTTCAATTTGACTAAATTGAATGACAAACTCACTACCAAACCTAAGGCATGTGAGAAAGAGAATGCGCAACTAAGAGAAGAGATTTCCAAGGCTAGGAATGACGCCCTCAAGATCTCCATTGATCAACAAGCTTTTTGTGCTAAACTCTTGGCATGTGAAATAGAGAGGAATGAGTTACTAAAGGTATATGAGTTTTATGTAGAAAAGATTGAATTTTTCAAGATATCTTAACTCGATTTGGATGAGCGAGTCATTAAGAAAAATGAAGAGCTCATGCGTGCTAAGGCTACCATTGGTCTTTGGAACAAAGGATCACAGACGTTGGATAATAGTATTGGCTATCAACAAACGGGTTATGACAATAGAGGCATTGACTTTAGTGGTGACAAAGAGCAAAAATGGAGTGGATCCACATCGAATGATACAAGAACACAAGAAAAGGAAAAACAAAGGTTTCAACATGATGATGGACTTCTCAATCTTCCTAGAGTTAGTAAGGCCAAAGAAAAGAAGGTACACCCAGTTTTCATTTGTCATCATTATGGTAGGTGTCACGACCCAAACCCACCCCTATAGGTTTAGCGTCGTAACCGGCCAGTAATTCAAGATTATCAAAGGCCTTCTTGTACAAATCACAATAATAGAAAAGGCCTTTGGTAATCTTGAATTACTGGCCCCGATTATTGTGATTTGTATAAGAAGGCCTTTGGTAATCTCAGATTATTGGCCGGTTACGATGCTAAACCTATAGGGGCAGGTTTGGATCACGAAAAAATCTCATCTAGAGCCTTCATAGACACTTAATATTGCATAATCTTGACAAATCCAAGCCAAATCTTGAGTTTCTTCTTTAATTCTTACACTTTTCCTTTTCTCTTTGAGCTCTTTAGGGCTCTTTCTCTCTTTCTTTTCTAGAATTCTCTCTCTCCTTCTCTCTTTTTCAAATTTTTGGTTGCACCAAAATGAGCTCATGTAAGGCTTATATCATTTATATATCTCTAGCCACATATCTTACTTCACTAATGAGAGTCAAACACACCTTTACGAATCAAACAAAATTAATTTTTAATTAAACTTCCCAAATGGCTCTAGAAATTCCCAAGAACATATCCGTGTACTCTATTCCGGTTTCTGAACCCATTAAGGCCTTCAATTTCAGTGTCAAAGTCGTAACCCCAATAAATACTTTTCCAATTCAAACAAAGAAATTTGAATTAAATCACATGAACTCATAAGAAAATGAAGGTACTTTTGCCACGTATTTTAGGGCCATTACAGTAGGTATGGCCATATTTGCTCTTATTGTTACGAGTTGTATGAAAGGGTATCTTAGAGAGGTAATAGAAATTCTAATACCTCATGAGGAAGGAGACAACCTTTTATGTCTAAGAGAAACACCATTGGTCGGAATGAGATTTAGGGTCATATTAGATCTCATTGTTTTGCATTGCTTGAGACCAAACATGAAACGAGATTATGTTTGCCTAGACCTAGGAATAGGAGGTTGGAAACCAAGTTGAGATAGGTTTCCACTAAAGTAGAAGGGAACCACAACGTTAAGACACCACTCAAGAACCACAATTCTCACAACATGATTCATACTAAACCGGTTTGGGTGAGAGAGCTTGACCTAGGTCAATTTGTTTATTCATTTTTTGTTTTTTGTTTTTTGTTTTTTTTCTCTTTTTGAGTCTTTTGTGTGTGTTTGTTCATTTCTTTCTTGCTTTGTTTATCAAAAATCCAAAAAGAGTTTCTCTGTATGGTTTCTTATGCTTGAATTTTTTTGAGAAATCCTTGATGCATATTGGAATTGATGAAAATATCTATTACTTAATAATATACGTTTACTATCTGTGGTCATTACTTATTTCAGATTGTGTATACTTTGATTAGTATATCTTATTCTGTATACACTCTTGAATTAGCTAATACCAGAATCTTCTGCATAAGTAATCAAAGTTCTTTATGGACTTCTAACGGTGTTTCTTGTGTTTTTCTTGAGAAATTGACCAATGCTAGCATATCTTGGGTGATGGTGACTCTTTTCACGCCCCACCATCTTTTTGCACCTCCACTGCTTACTCCTCTGTGTTTGTCACTCATGGCATAAGGAAAAATGCTATCTCAGAGTCACTAACCAGTCTTCACTATATTTTTCATCCTTCTCTAGTTTGGTTTCCATACTATTGAGAGTGAAAACTACTAGTGAGTGCGCAAGAAAATTATATACATTGTTTGAGGTAGAGCATTCACGTTTACTCAACAAATACCCCTTGATCACTAAAGGTTTGACTTTTCTTAGTCATTCACAAATTCTTTTGATGGAGGTCCAGCCATCAGATCACTACTAGGATTTGAATCTAGTGTTTATCGAACTTCACGAGACACACACACACACACACTTTTTTCATGAGATCTATGTTTTCCATTTGTTGCACCACATTGATTCATGGGAAATCTACTAGAGATTATGCACATTGTTTTCAAGTAATTGTGTTTCTTGGATGTTCTTGTGTATCTTGATGTACTGATATAAAATTGAATTTCTGTCTTTCATTTTTTAAATTTTTTTTTTTTTAAGCTGGTTGTCCTTTGATGAGGAAGTTATTTGTTAAGGGGGAGTTGGTTTAGCATAGACTTCGTTATTTGTTTTTGAGATAGAGGTAGTGTAATAACCCTCACCATTGTTTACCGATAAACTACTGATTACTATTAAACTAAGAGTAATTATGATGGGTAATTGAACTGATTGAAAATCTTGAACTAATCGAAATCAAGTGATTGATTGAGTATATCTGTTTGAATTGCATTCTATCTGTTAATTGCCAAATTATCTGTTCATGTCTTTGTGTTTAAATTGCTAATTAAAGGCCTTATCGGCGACTGAGCCTGAAATTGGTTGATGATTTGGGATTATTGGAATTTATGTGATTTATGGTGTATTTAATTGAAATTTGATTTAGTATGATTAAACTAGATTAAATTAAGCTAATTGGCAAGAGTTTAACTTATTCACCATAATGTCATTGAGTGGCCCACTACATAAACTATATTTGAGCCTTATTATACACTTAGGCACACATTTGCTCAGCCTCTTTCATGTTTCAACCGACTAAAGAAGGAGAGTGTAGGAGAAAGCTTGATTTCATCTCCTATTTGCTTAGAGACTTGTAGAAATTGAAGATTGATTCCATATTGAGCTCCTAAACTTGTAATTGAGGAACCTAGGTATGAATTTTGTCCTCTTAATTGTGTATTTAAGTTCTATCTAGCATGGATCATGGTAGTTTACGGAGCTAAGTCAAGAATTGGTCTTTTAATGTTGAATTAAAGCTCATTTCATGTATGCATGCCTATATTGATGAATTCAAAGTTGTTTTCATGGAAGATTGTTACATGCATGTTCATATTTCATGTTTAGGACCATGAAGTCATCATGTTTTGAAGTTATAGACTCTTTTGAGCATGTGTTTGGAACTTTGAATTGGTTAAATTCTTGCATGATTGCATGTCCTTCATGTTCTTAAAATATTGTTTGAAATCATTTTAAATTGATCTTCCTTGGGGCTTTGATTTTACAATTGATCTTTGAAACATGTAATATTATGGATTTTGAAGTGTTTTCCAGGAAATTAGACCAAGAGGATCAAAATTTATGTATTGAAACTTGGTTTTGAACTTGGAGTTCAAATCTGGAAATTCCAGATTTTTGACTCCCGCTCGAGCGGGGAATTCAAGCTCCCAGCATCTTGCACTGTTTTACAGTCTGCTCGAGCGAAGGAATGTATGCTCGAGCGGAAGCTCGTGTCACACGCTCGATCGGGGGTCAAGCGCCCGTCGAGCGTGGATTTTGAGCATCCAGTACTTTTGCCATGCTTTACATTACGCTCGAGCGCGAGAAGTGACGCTCGAGCGGGGGGGACCTTTGTCTGCATTTCCGCTCGAGCGGGGAAAGACACGCTCGAGCGGGACCCTGTTTTTCTGAAAATTCTGAAAATGCTTTTAAAGTGCATCTTTGCATCCTTATTTCATTCTAGGCATTCTTAGGCCTAGTTTAAGGCATCTTAATGAGGATATAGATGTAGAACCACACTGAGTCTAAGTAAGGACTAAGTCTTTGATTCCCGAATGTGTAACTTAGTGTGTGTTCGTTCTGTCACTATATATGGTAGGCTTTCGGGGACGTGCTCTAGCTTAACTGTAGCCCGGAACTCTGTGAGTAACAATTATGTAAAGATATGTCCAACTGTGAATATTTACATTTGTTTAATCGCTTTACGAATCGATATCTTTAATCGAATGAATGTATGTCCTATATTCTGAACTGTATTGTGGCATCCTTAGCAACTACTGTTTACTATTACTGTTACAGAGATCTCTGTCGGTTCCCTTGTTGAAACCACCACTGTTTACTGATTAATGGCCATTATTTACTGTTCGGTCTTTTAAGACCTACTGTTTACTGTACTGCTATGCTAATGGATGTACCACATATGACTGTTTTGACTGAATGACTGAATTACTGGTATACTGAATCAATTGAACTGTTTTCATTATTGGAAGGACATTCATTTTTAACCTTTTTATGCATTATTTTATTCACTGGGCTTTAGCTCACTGTTTATATATATATATATATATGTAGGTGTTCAAGCACCAGACTGGGGCTAGGAGCGTGGGTTAGACTCCCCTTTTTGTCAAGCCAACTACCGTGCCTCACCGCGAGGTTCCGAGTCTGCCAAGCTATGGCTTAGGGGTGTCCTAATTTCCCCGTTTGTCTCTGTATCTGTTTGACTGATAGCACTGTACTATACTGTTTATCGGGGATTAGGTACCTGTTCTGATCGACTGTAAATATTGTACATACTGTTCTGTACTATTCATTTATTTATGTATATGTATGGAAAGTCTTTTGCATACAGTCTGTCACAACTCATTGGACATTGTTTATTTACTGTATTTGCTTCCGCCAATTACATACTATGTATTCTTGTATTCTTTGCTAAGCAGCCTTGATAATCTTAGATTATTGGCGATTCTGATTACTAAACCCATAGGGTGGGTTTGGGTCGTGACAGGTAGATACTTGTTGGTTTGCATGTTACTATGTATTGCTTACTTATCGCATGCTATTGTTGGTTATTACATCATCATGTCCTTGCTTGTGTGGTTTTCATCCTTGTTTTTGTTGATTGAGCTTCTTTTGACAAATCATGACAAAAAAAGGGAGTACGTTTAAGGCGGAGATTTCTTAAGTGATGTTGTTTGATAGCATGGTGTTATTTTCAGATTTTCATATTGTCATACATTTCATGTTATCATGTACTACTGTGACACTAGTTGTTTTGCATATCATGACCTTGAGAACGTTTGTGTTTGTTATGTGTAATGGGTTGAGGTGATTAGGATTTTCATTGTTAGGTGGGTTTTGTCACGTTTTGTCACAAAATTGCCAAAGGGAGAGATTGTTAGGTTTTTTGTAATTGGCAATTGTATTGGACAAAACTTCATTTAGTTGTATTTTTATTCGTTCTATTGTATCTGTGAGGTTATGAAAGTTTAGATATGAATCCAGTTCGAGTTGTGCCTACATTCTGAGCTTTTGGAAAACTTGTTTTACCGCTCAAGTGGTAGATGTTGTGCTTGAGCGGTTGGCTAATATGTGAGCACCACATTTACTCACACCACTCGAGCGGTAAAGTGTGCACTTGAGCGGTCTTCACAACTCTGCTTAGTATAAAGTGTGTTGTTTGCTATTTTTAGGGTTTACCCCATCTATATTCTTTGAGAGGAAGAAAAAACGAAGTGTTCTATATTGGAGGGTGTTTATATATGAGTTTCCTTAATGTAAAGAAATTGATTGATTGATCAACGAACTACATATTAACAAATATTAAGGGTTGTTTTTGGTCTTTTATTCAGGAAAAAAAAAGAGAAAAGTGTTCATCGATGGATTCTGGAACGGCTCATCATCATGGATTCGATATCGGCATTTTGGATTCAATATTGGGCAAAGCAATTCCGAGGTGAAGAAGGTTCTAGAAAAGGCACATTAGGTTTGGTTCAATTTGGGCTTGGATTTGCTAGGTAATTAAGAGTTCTCGTATATAATTCCTCTGTCTTCTTAGTGATTATTTTCTACCTTTGACCTGTGGTTTTTTTATTTTATTTTTTATCACAATTAGAGGTGCTCCAATTGAGATTTTTTTCACGTTAAATCAATTTGTTGTTGATTGTTTGATTGAGATTGTTATTCATTGTTTAAAATTGAATCATAATCACAAATCAATATCTCGGGGGTTTTTAGATTTTTCACTAGCAATGTTGTAGTTGTGAAATTGCATAGGGAAAGTGAGTCGTCACCATTGTTGTTCCTCTATGGTTGCGATTGTGATCTCGTGAGAAAAGAGAGCGAGAGAGAGTAAGTGAGTGACATAATAGTGGGTGGAGATGGTGATGGAGGTTGCAGTGGTAGGTGGAAATGGATTGAGAAAGGTCATTGGAGGTTGAAGGCTAGTGGAGAACAGTCTAAAAGCGGTGTAGGTGATGGCACTACTAGTTGTTGGTGAGTGGAGGGTTGGGGGTGAGGATGATGGTGGTTGAAGGTAGTGCTGGTGATAACGGCGGAGGTTATCGGCCAAAATGGAGGTGCGATAGGTTAGAGTTAGGGTTTGAAAGGGGTGGAGATAAATTTGTAATTTGATATTAGGGAAAAATTGTAATAAAAAATAAAAGATGTGGGTTCTTAAGAAAAAAGGTATGGGTATTGTAGTTGGTTTTTCATGCTCCTCGGAGGGGTTTAGTCTCCTTGGATGCGATTACCCTCTAGTTTGGATTCCCGTGGTTCTGAATCTGGTTTCATAAGTGAAATGTGAAATAGAAAAATGAATGAGAGTCCAAATCCGGCAAATCCTAAAAAATCCATTAATCATTAGAAATGCCAAAAATGAACTGCATTGCCAGATTTTAGAGTTGCCACCTAAATATTTTTAAAAAATTTAGGAAACCCGTGACTCGTGCCAAAGGCCACTTGTCCGTCATAACCGAAGTGTCTCGGTTTCGGAACTTAGTATGAGAGGGGAAGGTTATGAATTGAGCATCCTACTCACCCGATCAAATGATGTGAAATTTATGGACATTATATACTAATGTTCTGATTATTTAATATACTAATGTTACTATGTGAAGCAAACAAGTATAAACCATGTCACTTACTTTGGATGGCTTTGATTTCATGCTTCCTTGAAAAGAGTTTTTAAATATGTTAACTCAAAGGAAAAGTGAGCTCATATGTACAATAATTAAAGTCATTCCAAGCTAAGCAAAATAGCCTCTATCCACAGGCATTCATAGAGATATTTGAAGTAAACGAGTAGCCTTATGATAGTATGCTTGACATGGCAATACAAACACACATGTGATATCTTAGAGCAAAAATGCTCACCTAGTACTCAAACGAGGCAAGCCAAGGAAAAGAAGATAGTTAGGAAGATGCATGATCCTAAAGAAACGCAAAATGGCTAATGCAACACATACACATATGCAACTACTTGATTCGGCTATGAACATGACATATGGATCCACTCAAAGCACGCGGTAGTGCACGTATTCAAGTAAGAAATAATCAATGATATCAAGTATGATGAGCCAAACCCTAATGCATGCAAAAATGGATACAAATCATGGTAATGAAAAAAGAAAATATGATATTTTGTACAATCACAGTAAGCATGTAAATGAAAGGGAGAAAGAAATGAGGGTTGGAAGACACACATCAAATGTTACAAATTTGCCCTCGCACAAAAGGGTCCGAATGTCCTAATTAACTAATTATTACAAACATAAATAAATGAACTAACTAATTAATTAATTATTAACAAAACACAATCTCAAAACTACTAATTTAAAGGATTTGAATGAGAGGCAGGGAATTGCGTGCGCGCAAGCGAGAACATCTTTTAGAAACTTCTCTGCTTCTTTGCCAGATGTTACCTGTTAAGTAGTTAGAAAAATAGTTCATTTTGGCCTCAAGATCTCGCTTTATTCTTTGGAAAATCACCCTTTGTTGTACAACATACTTGGGCAGCTAACTTGATCTGTCACGACCCAAACCCGCCCCTATAAGCTTGGTGTCGTAACTGGCTAATAATCTAAGATTACCAAAGGCCTTCTTGTACAATTAAAAATAATTGGGACTAGCGGAAGCAATATACAAAAAATACTAATGGTCCAATGAGTTATGCATCTATATGAACAAACATGCAACACATAAACATTAATTTACCCACATAACGATACATAACTTATAACATAATATATTATACAAAATATATGCACATGTCGAAAGTGTACATCATGATCAAAAGCTTGACAGCGGCCTTCCAGGCCTAGCCCCAACTCGAAGGCACTCAAAACAACTTGGTAAACTTCAAAATGGTGGCTCGGCTAAAGACCCCTTCTAGACTTGTCCTCCAGAACGCTCATCTATACATAGACATAAAAATAGTGAACTAAAACTCAGTGAATAATATTAAAGTAAAGGAGTTAGTGAATGAATTCTAAATATAACATATCTGAAAAACAAATCATGACACAATCATTCATATCAGTCTTATATTAGAACATAACATAATGGTACATCTCACAGAACATATCACATATCGTCTTCCAACTAGAGTAATTGGTTTTGGGTACCGATTAAATACATATTACCACAATGAAGTGGCTAATGAGATCTCATATCAAATATATGTCATGGACCCACATTTACATGTTGTCCCTCATGACTTGGGACTATCTATGGATGCCATAATAGATTCGCAAACAGGACATTCGTTCATATAATCAAAATAGCATTTCCGAAATTATAAATTATCGGTAACAGGTAAAACATAATTCATATCAACATATCTTTACAGAAATTTTACTCACGGTGGGCTTCCAAATCCGGTTGTTCGGTCTTCGAGTCTTGACCTTGTAGACACCCCATTTTTGCCCGACCTTAAGACTCAGACGTCACCGTTTGAGCGCTCGGTGATGTTTCATGATGTGCTCGTTCAGAAGTCTCAGAGTTGCGGCCGTGCGCCCTACCTCCGGACTCCCGAACCCTCTTACGTGCCTTGTCTCGGTTTGCGAACCAGCTCGGTTTTCTGTTTTCTTTCCTAAGGGAGAGTGGTCCCGTAGACTATCTCTCGATGGCCGTAGGCTACGTTTTAATGGCCGTGAGGCCATTTTGCCATTCGGAGCCGGTTCGGTTTTCGGGATCGTCGGGCCGTGTGCCTCGGTTGAGACGCCCACCATCTCGAAGTTCTCCGATTTTGGCATGCACCTCTGTTTCATCATTCCGAGGAACAGGGCCTCGATGCCCACTTCGTGGGTCAGATGCCACTTTTGCTCGGGCCGGTTTGAGACCGAATCGCGGTTTGGGCCTCGAGCGTCCATTTTGCATCGGTTTTCTCGATTTTGGCGAGAACCTCTGTTTTTCATTCCGAGGACACTGGTCGCAGATGCCCGCTGCGTGGCCAACGCCACTTTGCTGCAAACATTTTCGGACCCGAACTTCGCGGTTTAGGCCCCGAGCATTCATTTCGCATCGTTGTTCGTTCATTTTTGGCAGGTACATCTGTTTTAGCATAACGAGGGACACTGGGGCCTCCGATACCCACTTCGTGGCCGAACGCCACTTTCTTGCTGCGGTTTCATTTTCGACCCACGATTTTGGTCCCCGAGCTTTCGTTTTGCATTAGTTTTTGTTCAATTTTGGTAGGTACCTCTGTTTTAGCACCAGGAAGATCACTGGAGGGTGGGAGGCCAGCAATTGTCTCAGCAAGTATATGGAGGATTAGAGAGTTGCTTTTTAGATATTTTTGTTGCTGTTTAGATATTTTGTTGCTTTTTAGATATTTTGGTGCTTTTTGGATATTTTTGGTGCATTTTTGCTCTATAAAGGGGAGGTTTTGCTTCATCATTTTACAAGGTTGGATAATTGTTATACATTTTTGAGAGATAGATACACCATTTTCTCTCCATTTTCCATAGCTCCAAAGTCTTTTTCTTCAAGTTTGGTGCCATTTCTTCATCACCATCAAGCATCCCCATAACCACTCCATTTCCAGCAGCAAGGAGAGGTTCTTAGAGGCTTAGAAGCAACATTTCTCAAGCCAAGAAGTAGAAAAGAGAAGGTCTACAAGGGTAAGTCTCCATTTCCCTCTTTTGTAGCATTTTCTTGCTCCATTTCTTAAGCCCATTTTCGTATTGTTTTGAGCTCCTACCTTCACTGAGATTAGGTCTTTTTTGAGCTTATATTCATGTTTGATTAAGGGCTCAACCCCATTTGGTGTCTCCATGATACACTTGTTTCAATATCACTCTTTATGCCATTATTTTGCATGCTTTGTTTGGCTTTTGAGTGATCTGATTTCGAGCATACCATAAACTGTTAGTAGGCCTATTTTGAGCCCCTATTCAACATTGAAGAAGGGCTCCATCATGTTTGGTGGCTCTAGAATGCACTTCCTTTGAAATTCTTCAATTTTACCGTAAAATTGCATGAGTTAATTAGCCTATTTGTGATCTGAGTTGGAGTATGAAACCTACTGATATTGTGCTCGTTTTGAGCCCCTCTTCAACATTGAAGAAGGACTCAACCATGTTTGCCTCCTCTATCATACACTTGCTTTGAATCCATGTTCTATGCCTATCTTGCATGCTTTGTTAGATTATTTTGGCTTCTGTTTTTGGCCTTCATCAGGCCTTAAAGGAGTCTTATTTTGGTCCATACATCATTCTTTGTAAAGGGTCTTAAGCCATTTGGTAATTGGTTTTAGTACTTGCTTTGAAATTCTTCAAATTTACCGTAAAATTGCATGTTTGTTTAGGCCATTCTAGCTTCTGTTTCTGGCCTTCATCAGGCTTGTGAAGTGTCTTATTTTGGTCTATTCTTCAAGTTTTATTAAGGGTCTTAAGTTGTTTGGTCATTTCTTATGATACCTCCCTTTATAAACCTCTTTTGACCCTTATTTTTCATGCTATGTATTGTATATCTACACACTGAATTTGGGGATCTCATCTTCTGTAAAAATGCATATTTTTAGTCCCCCTCTAATGTTTTAGAACTGTTTTTTTGGGTTTGAGCATTGTAAATACCACTTGCTTTGTAATTCTCCTCTTTTCCCGTATTTTTGCATGCCATTGTTGCCCTATCCACACTCATAATTTGGCCTTGTTTTGTACTGAGAAAATGTCATTTTTGGGACTGCCTTGCTACTGTTTTTGCTGTCGTGTGCCAATTTTGCATGTATAGCATAGCTGTAGGCCATTTCGGGCACTTAAACTACATTTCGGGATGATTCCATGCGTTGATTCTCATTTCGTATCATTTCGGGGCTGTTTTCCCCTTCATTTAGCTGCTGAAATTTGTTTCGCATGCTTGCATATCATTTTCCATGTCATTTCATGCTTTAATGCATTGCCTCGGTTTGCGTGGCCTTGGGCACGCACTTGAGGCACTGCTTTCATTCATCGGCCTCCTATGAGTGAGCCGAGGCTCTCCCATGTTGGTGTAAGCCCATCGCGGGATTCCGTAGGCCATTTCATCTCATTTCATCATCGCCTCGGTTTGCGTGCCTGTGGGCGCGCATTTTGGCTGCTTTGTATCCGATTTCTCATTTCATCATCGCCTCGGTTTGCGTGCTGTATGCCGCATTTCGAGGCACTTCGGTTGTATCCGATTTTCCATTTCATCATCGCCTCGGTTTGCGTGCCTGTGGGCGTGCATTTCGAGGCACTTCGGTTGTATCCGATTTCTCATTTCATCATCGCCTCGGTTTGCGTGCCTGTGGGCGCGCATTTCAAGACACTTCAGTTTTATCCGATTTCCATTCCATCATCGCCTCGGTTTGCGTGCCTGTGGGGGCGCATTTCGAGGCACTTCGGTTTTATCCGATTTCCATTCCATCATCGCCTCGGTTGGCGTGCCTGTGGGCACGCATTTGGCTGCCAGTTTACCCGATTTACATTCCACATCATCACCTCGGTTTTGCGTGCGCGTGCCGCATTTCGGCGCCTCATTTCGTCTCATTTTCATCAAGTATTGTGCATACCAAAGCTATAACTTAGCTACATTTCATGCATATCATTGCATATTACAGAAACGAGGCGTTTTGTACTCGAGTAATCTGAGCGAGTCTCAATTCCCAAGTCACCACCACTCCGGATTACCCATGATGGAGTTAGGTTTGTTATCGCATTCATACGTATTCATCCCTATATTGAGTTGTGCAATCGATTCCTCGGCCATCATGCATCGGTATCGTGATTGGTGTACGAGGATCGAGGCATGCATACATTTGTGAAGTACATTGCTATGCCCTTTTCACGCTCTCTGTTCTGACAAATCGAGGATCAACAACTTTTGGTCCGTGGCGCATTTCGAAATCACTGCAACAGAGGCTAATCAGGCATCGATGGATTTCCACCGAGGCGTCAAAGAGACACTATACATAAGAAGCAAGGCGGTCCTTGGCTTGCATGCCGATTTTCTCATGTAATTTGTCAATTAATTAAGAATTTGTATATTTATTGATTTGTATATTTGATTGTAATATTCTTTTATTGATTTGTATTATTATTTATTTGGACCCTCTGCGCAAGGGCATAATTGTAATAAGGGTGTGTGAGTGCGGTGTATGTCTTCCAACCCCCATTTCTTTCTCCCTTTTATTTACCTGCTTACAATGGTTAGATATAGGGCATATTTCGATTAGCATACAGCATGACAGCATGTTTGCATCATCCATCTGTTTGCCTTAGGAACTCGCATCATACAAATGCATCTGATTTCAATTCCAAGTTGAGTACTTGATAGCTGTTGCATCTCATATGCCATATTTAGAATAGCCGAGCCTGCTATAGTTGCATTTTGCATGTGTTGCATTAGGCATTTCAGCATATTTAGGATCATGCATGCTTTCTAACGAGTTTCTGTTTTGGCTTGGAGTACTAGGTGAGGTTTTATGCTTTAGCATACTTGCATGCGTGTGAGTGTTGCCATGATAGCATGCTTGCCATGAGGCTAAATGCTTATGTGATATAACTGCCTTGAATGCCTGTGGGTGGAGGTTGAGTTATCCGAATTGGGACAATGCATTGACTGTTTGTTTTAAGCCCACTAGATAGTGGCAACATCACTGTTTTCTAAGCCCACCCGAGGGTGGCAAATCCGCATTTTAGCCTGCCTGCGGGCAGCACCATCATATCATTTTCAAAAAAACAAACACGAAATGTTTTGTTCCAATTCAAACGGCCCAGTCTATACTTGTTTGCTGCGAGCATCACATAGTAACCTAGGCTAATAACCGGAATAAGAACGCACAATGTTTTCAAAAATAGATATCATGGTTAGTAGAGGCCGGTCTTTGATCAAGCGGCGAGGTGCTCACGATGTGACCTTCCCAATCGTACCCAAGTTCCCAAGCCAACTTTGGTGATGACGGACCGCGTGGCCTTTGGCCGAGTTAGGGTTTCCTAAATTTCCCATTTTAAAAAATATTTAGGTGGCGACTCATATCTCGCAAAGCGATCCATGTTTGGCACTTCTTTCAAAAAATCTGTTTTTCTTCAAAAGCGATTTGCGGTTGGACTCTTTGGTTCAAGATTTGGAACCATGACAAAATCGAGTCGAATCAGAAGCGAGGTCCCTCATGAGCGTTATTCTGCACCTATAAACACAAACATTCATAGCACAACTTCTTAATACACATTCGAGTCATTCAGTTGATTCTTAACTTTATTCGGTTATCTGTTACTCGTTCGTTCAATTACTTCTATTCTTCTTTTAATTTCTTTCATGCTTATGAGATGCTTATGGATGTAAATTACTCGTCAAAACCATGTAAGTGAAGGTTCGGAAGTCAGAAAAATGGAAAGGAACCAAAATCGGAAAAACTGCCCTGTTAGGCCACACGTGCAGTGGCCTGGCCGCTCATGCAATGGCCTTGGTCGCACAAGAGGTGGTGAAGAAATGTGCAATTTGAGCCAAAAGAGGTCCGACTACTAGAGCGGTGGCCTAGGCCGCTCGAGCATTCTAGGTATAAAACTAGTCCGAAAATTTACTTTTGCCTTGGAACCCTCCCATTTCAAATCCAACTTCAATTTATACAAATTAAGGCCTAAAACATTTTAAAAACATGTCAAATTTACTACGTCTAACTTCATATACAAATCATATATGCAAAACAGAACTCAATTTGTACTTAAAAAGGAACAAAAACTTGACAATATGCATTTGAGGGTTCCAAGCTCAACTTTCACGAAAATTCTTGGCAAAACTCAAGAGCTATGCATGAAAAACAAGTTGCTACAAATTACTTCATGAATTGATTTGTATGCAAAGATTAAACATTTTATCAGCAATATACATGCAAAGCTTCTATATAATCCATAAATCCACCTCTATATCACATGATCTTCAAGATTTAAGAATTAGATTCTTACCAATTACACTTGTTCTGTCTCAATCTAGACAAATCCAAGCTAAATCTTGAGTTTCCTCTTTCTCTTCTTCTTTTCTTCTCTCATTCTCTCAAACTCTCTAGAGTTTTCTATCTCTCCCTCTCTTTCAGATTTTTTTCTCTTTAAAGGATAGGTTTGAGCTCAAAAATGGGCTTTAAGTCCTCTATATATATTTAGCTCTAGACTTAATACAATAACGAGAACCAAACACAACTTCACGAATTAGACGGAATTAATTTTTAATTAAACGTCCCAAATGGCTCTAAAAATTCTCATTAGCATATCCATGTACTTAATTTCGATTTCTGAACCCATTAAGGTCGTCAATTTCAGTTCTGAAGTCATAGCCCCAACAAATATTTTTCCAATTCAGATAGATATTTCCTAATTAAATCATATTAATTCATAATTACATAACGATCATCATGACACGCATTTTGGGGCCGTTACAGTCTCCCAAACTTAAGAAGTTTGGTCCTCCAAACTTATCTTACTGTGTAACAAGATCAAATGTTCAGTCACGCAGAATTCTAGAACAACTCCATATATCTATCCCATAATAGTGAAGGCAACAATTGTCAAGCACATAATGCACTTCTATTTCACATTTCCTACAAAGCAATTGTAAGATAAGGCAAGAGTGAAGCAGTTGGTCGGAGAATGTATCCAAGTAATATACTTCCAAGTAGCTAGTAACATAAATGCAACCATTCCCTGAACAAGCAATAGCAAAGGTAATACCGAGGCATTCAATCTTTATCATAAGACATGTGCTCCCAATCAGTCGAAGATATAAAGTAAACAAGTTCTCAGTTTACCCTTCCATTAGCAAAGATAATCCGGTCTCAATTCATTAGATAGACATTCAATAATTCTGAAATAAGTCCCATATGCAGATATACAAACTCACAGTTATGCATAATATCAAGTTTATTGTCCTAGGTATTAAAAAAGGTTCCATCATAGATGTTCATTTCATTTCTCAGTCATGTAACGGTTCTAGGTCAATCCAGTATGCAATGCAGCAATCCATTACAGCTACCCAGAAGTTATCATCATAGAAAACAACCCCACAGTTCTATTCGGTTATTCATTTCAATGTTTCAGTTATGCAAAAGTTTAAAACAAAAGAGAATACACTTGCAGTCACTTGTAAGATATACATAATTATATACTCCACCGTAGTTAGGGTTTACAATCACATTAGTCCAAGGAAGTTATGGTCTCAAATGCACACAAGAACTCCTTACCACAATCAAGCATAATATTTTCTCATATCTCATATCCATTCATTTTCAGTTCAAATTATCATACATAATAGTTCATATTAGATTGTCGAAGTTTGGTACAAAGGATCAACCCTGCCAATGCACAAAATTCACCAAAAATTGTCCATAGAGGGTAATTTGGCACATTCATATAATTCTCAGGAGCATTAATTAGCTACTATTATGTTCAAAATAAACAAGTCCAATGTCATCTGTCGATTCTAATAATAGTCCACATATCAATAGGAATCAAAGTAGAAGCATAAGTTCATAATTCCAACAATTCAATGAGTTCAGTCAAAATGTTTATCAAGCCAAAGAGTCTCTCACTAATTTCTATATAAACATTTTGCACATAATGAAAATCATACCTGTGTCAGGTGTCTCTGTATTCTGGGTTTTTTCTAAAACTAGGGTGTAAACCCTTTCTTGCTTGATATTGTTTCCCTGCAGAGTAAAAGTTGCCTTTGTTCTTGATACTGGAGTGGAAGCCATCATACTAGCATTCGGCCTATTGTTGTTCGGATGAGCTTGTGGGCAAGACTTAGTCAAATGTTCTTTCTGTCCACATCGAAAACAGGCTCCAAATAGGCAACAACAAAAGCCCCAATGTTGCTTCCCACATTCTCTACAAGTGGGTATGCCATTGTTCCCACTACTTTCCTAACTTGTGGTGCTAAAAGTTCTTGAATTTGTTTTTTCATTCACAGAGGTCACTGAATCACCGGTCCTTTCAACTTTTTGTTTCTTTTGTTTCTTACTTTCTCCTTCGGTTGTTGTTGTTGACTTGGACATGTTCAAGGCAGTAATATTTGCTTCGGACATCAAGGCTCTATCAAGTACGTCCACATACTTTACTAATTTCAAAACATTTACAGGGTCAAGCACTTCGACATCCAATCCGCCCTCAAATTTCCTTGCATTTTTGTAGTCAGTGTCAACCTTATGAAGTGCATATCGGGCTAATTCGGTAAATTTTGCCTCATATTCGGCCACAGTCATATCACCTTGTTTTAGTTGTTTGAATTTAGATACCTTTCTATCTCGGATGCATTGTGGGAAGTATTTTTCATAGAAAATTTCTTTGAATCGATCCCATGTCAAGTCTCCACTCTTGCCTCGAACGAGCATCCATCATTTCCTAGCTTCTTCTTTCAGAGTAAATGTTTCCAACAAAACTTTATGTAAGTTAGTACACGGAAACACTTTGAATATCTTTTTAGTTTCAAGTACCCAAGCCTCGGCTTTTAGCCGTTCAATACCCTCCAGAAATTTCGATGGCTTCATTTTCTTGTATTTCTATGTGAGAGCAATGATGTCATCATTATTTAGCTCAATTTGGACCGGAGGCGGCAAAGGAGGTACAGGTTGATGCCTTTGCTCTTGTTGTTGTTTCACTAGTTTAGTTAATACTTCTACCATTGTTTCTAACCGGTCTATTATTGCGTCTGAAGATTCAGTCTCATCTGTATATCTTGTGTTCTCCATCGGTCTATATGTACATGGGTGATAATAAACATTGGAGAATAGTGCTGATAGATCTCATGTTCACATAAGTCACATATTCAATATCGAAGTCAAATTATACCTAACTTCTTCGCTTATGTTATCACATAGTCACATACTTTCTTATTCATGCTGGAACAGTAATCATGTTCATTAAAATCAAACTTGCATGTTAATTCACCTAATTCCCTTATTCATGCTCATGGTTTTCATTTTCATTTCCTTATCAGACAAGTAGAGAAAAATGCACACATACTCACACATGACTATGTAATGTCCCTATGTCTTTTCTAGGACATACTATAGCTTAATTGGACATGTGTGTAGGTAAATTAACTCGTGCTCTGATACCATCCTATCTCGACCCAAACTCGCCCGTATAAGTTTGGTGTCGTAATCGGCCAATAATCCGAGATTATCACAGGCCTTCTTGTAGAATCAAAAATAATCGGGGCTAACGGAAGCAATATACGAAAATACCAATGGTCCAATAAGCTGTGCATCTATATGAACAAACATGTAACATTGAAACATTAATTTACCCACATAATGATACATAACTTATAACATAATATATTATACAAAACATATGCATGTGTCGAATGTGTACATGATGATCAAAAGCTTGACAGCGGCCTTCCAGGCCTAGCCCCAACTCTAAGGCACTCAAAACAACTCGGTAGGCTTCAAAATGATGGCTCAACTAAAGACCCCTTCTAGACTTGTCCTCCAGAACATTCACCTATACATATATATATAAACAGTGAGCTAAAACCCAGTGAATAATATTAAAGTAATGGGGTTAGTGAACGAATTCCAAATATAACATATCCGTAAAACAAATCATGACACAATCATTCATATCAGTCTCATATTAGAACATAACATAATGGTACATCCCGCAGAACATATCACATATCGTCTTTCGACTAAAGTAATCGGTTCCGGATACCGATTAAATAAATATCACCACAATGAAGTAGTTAACGAGATCTCGTATCACATATATGTTATGGACCCGCATTTATATACCATCCCCCATGACTTGGGACTATCCGTGGATGCCATAATAGATTCACAAATATGACATTTGTTTACATAATCAAAATAGCATTTCAGAAATTGTAACTTATCAGTAACAGGTAAAACATAATTCATATCAACATATGTTTACAGAAATGTTACTCACAGTGGGCTTCTAAATCTGGTTGTTTGGTCTTCAAGTCTTGACCTACAAACACAAACATTCATAGCATAACTTCTCAATATACATTCGAGTCATTCAGTTGATTCTTAACCTTATTCGGTTATCCGTTACTTGTTTGTTCAGTTACTTCTATTCTTCTTTTAATTTCTTTCATGCTTATGAGATGCTTATGGATGTAAATTACTTGTGAAAACCATGTAAGTGAAGGCCCAGAAGTCAGAAAAACGGAAAGGAAACAAAACCAGAAAAACTGCCCTATTGGGTTGCACGTGCGGTGGCCTAGCCGCTCGTGCGGTGAAACAGTGTGCAATTTGATCCAAAAGAGGTCCAACTGCTTGAGCGGTGGCCCAAGCTGCTCGAGCGGTCTGGGTGTAAAACCAGTCCGAAAATCTGCTTTTTCCTTGGAGGTTTCAAATCCAACTTCAATTTATACAAATTAAGGCCCAAAACCCTTTAAAAACATGTCAAATTTAATATGTCTAAGTTCGTATACAAATCATATATGGAAAACAAAACTCAATTTGTACTTAAAAAGGAATGAAAACTTGACAATATGCATTTGAGGGTTCCAAGCTCAACTTTCATGGAAATTCTTGGCAAAACTTAAGAGCTATGCATGAAAAACAAGTTGCTACAAATTACTTCATGAATTGATGACATGTATGCAAAGATTAAACATTTTCTTAGCAATATACATGCACAGCTTCTATATAATCCATAAATCCACGTTTATATCACATGATCTTCAAGATTTAAGAATTACATTCTTACCAATAACACTTGTTCTTGCTGAATCTAGACAAATCCAATCCAAATCTTGAGTTTTCTCTTTCTCTTCTTCCTTTTTTCTTTTCTTCTCTCAAACTCTCTAGAGTTTTCTATCTCTCCCACTCCCTCAGATTTTTTTTTTCTTCTTTAAAGGATACGTTTGAGCTCAAAAATGGACATTAAGTCCTCTATATATTTAGCTCTAAGCTTAATACAATAATAAGAGCCAAACATAACTTAACGAATTAGACCGAATCAATTTTTAATTAAATGTCCCAAATGGTTCTAAAAATTCCCATTAGCATATTCATGTACTCAATTTTGATTTTTGAACTCATTAAAGTCGTCAATTTTAGTTCCGAAGTCGTAGCCCCAACAAATATTTTCTCAATTTAGACAAATATTTTCCAATAAAATCATATTAATTCATAATTACAAAACAATCACCGTGACACGCATTTTGAGGCCGTTACATGATTAGATGGTCGACCGTACAGAATAATGGCAGGCCGACCACTGTTTTGGAGGAAAACCCTTCTACAACAGAACTAGAATAGAGCAAGGCAAAGTATTTCTAAAAGATGTTCATCTTTCTTGTTCCCTCCTGCCATGAAGATTTTCAAGAAGGGAATAGGCTTGCTTCCCAAATCACCAACTAACACATGTTTGTTGCATGATGATCTTGAAAGCAATAGGAGAAGACTTAGCTAAACACACACACACACACACACACACACACACACACACACACACATACACACACAAAAAGAAAAAGAAAAAAGCAAGCTATTTTCGTTACCTCCTTCCTATCATGAATTTATTCAAGGAAAAGGTAAACATGCTTCGCAAATCATCACATCACATGATAGTATGTGATGATCATCGAGCATTTAAAATGAAAAATAATAACAACTCAAAAATTGTTGTCAACTTCTCTCTCTACTCACAGAATAAGGATGAAACATCAATTTCCATACTTCAAAATGGAACTAGGAGAGAGTTTTCAACTCTTCTCGATAAAGAGCTCTTTACGAGCAACAAAGCAAGTAAAGGAAAAAAAAAAAAAAAAATCAAGAAGCAAGCTATCTAACAAAGCTTAAACACACAACTCGCCAAAGTTGTTGACAACTCCTCTTTTATTCATGGAACAAGTTTCGAAAATGATCGATAAGAGAGTTTTTCAACACTTTGAACACAGAAGCTACTACCTAGCTTTAAGGTGTCCAACAATGATATGAAAGCAAGAACTTTATCGCTAGGTAATCAAACTTGTGGTGGGGTGGCTAAGCCTAAGATCTAATCCTCCCATGACCACAAGGTTCCAAGATATATAAAGAAAGTTATAACAAAGTAAAACGATCAACTCAAGCGGATTGGTTGCTATGTCCTGAACACATCAAATCCGGGAGGACTTACAACAATAAAAATATGATATTCAAAGCATAGAAAGTAAGAGCACATGTAGCAAGGAGGACAAAGGCCCTTTTATAAGCCCATATTCAATTCATATCATACAAAACTAATCTAAAACAGTGCTAAAAGTGCTAAAATTTAACCAAATGAAGTGAAAAAAAGTGAAAGAAAACAAAGGGTGCACAATTAGTGAGCTAGCCAATAAAAGGGTGGCTAGCTCTCCCACTTTTAATAAAGTTTTAATCATATTTTAAGCTTAAAATAGCTCTGAAATCAATATGTAAAGACAAAAAAAAGAGAGAAAAGGTAATAAAAAAAAAAGGTTCAAAGTTCACCTCTTGAAAGAGAGGAAAATCTTCTTAGTTAACAAACTTTACTCTAAACACTTTCAAGTATCTGAAATTGTGTTAAAAAACCTCAGCAAAAAGTTTCAAGTTTAAGCTTATATGGTATATCTATTGTGTATCTATATTCAAGAGGGTAGAGAAGTGTGTTGTACAAGCTTTAGGCTTTTGGCAATTTTTTCTAACCCCAAACCATGAGTGGGGTGCAGTATTTATAGAATTTCAGCTTCTCACATCGGAAATATCTCAAAAAAAGACAGCTGGTCCAAATCCCGTACATGGGAGTAGTTTGCTGCTGCAAAATATCTACTACGCTAAACATGGCCAGCTGGCCAAGAGGATATATGGTTGACCCAATAAAAATGGCCTGCTGGCCATCTATTGGCCAACTATTCTCTAAGTGGTCAGGTTAACAAAAATAAGATTTTGGTCAAAATGAGGTGTAAGGTTTAGGTTTTAAAGTTTGAAATCGAATTTTTTTGCTGAAGATTCAAAAGATTGTACAGCGTAATATTTCATCATTGAAAATATACATTGAAACTCATATGCACTATATTTTTTTAGACCATTTATTTATAAATTTCTTTTTATCTACTTATATTTTACTTAATTCAAATTATTTTTTATATTTCAATATGCCTTATGAGTAACATAATTACCAAAATATACATAATAATAATATTCACATTAACAGTATGAATGCTCAATGATGTGGATATTTACACGTTAATATGAATATTCACATCACTAAATTGCTAAACATTCAAAAAAATATTTTTAAGTGTAAAATTGTCTATAAAATATCTTAAATATGAAAATTAAGATTTAATAGATTAAATATCTAAATAATAAGATTTATTAGAATATAAGAATATGTTATGGATTAATTAGGATATAAGTACTTGAAAAATGATTTCTTAATAAATCTTCCACTTTTATATTATTGATAAAAATAAAATAAAAAATAAAAATACTACTAAATATTTGTAGACATCTCATTTTAACCGCCCTTAAGGGTTGGGAGCTTCAAACTCCAAAAGAAAGTAGTGTAATTTATTTATTTTTATTTTTATATTTTCTTCTCACTTGTATTAGGTACATGTTTTAATCATGTGAATATCCTAAATTACATGCCACGTAGTGCATGTAGAATATTAAATTATTTTTCAGAGTGGAGTATACGTGTTGTAGTACTATTTGGTGTAATTAAATTTTTTTTATATAAAAAATATTTTAATAATGTTATAAATATTAACTAATACACTAATAAATATTCAGTAATTATTCATGTGGGGTATCTTAATTGGTAATATTTGTCAGCATAGTGGCTTCGTTTGGCTAAGTTGATTGGGATTAAAAAAATTATAAAAAAATAAAATTTGACTAAATAAATTAATAATAAGATAAAGTATTACATTTAAATCATAATTATTTCACTTTTTTTTTCACAAAATTAAAAAAAATTAAAAAAAATTTTGCCAAATGAATTTTTTAGTTCTAAGATGAAAAAAATTTAAATCTAAAAAAGTAACTAAAATATTTTTTTTGTCAAACGGAGACTATGTAGTGTTTTGGAAAGTTAGTAAAAAAATGACTTTTTGACTTTTTTTAATTTATTTTGCCTTTTTATAAGTAAGTTATATGAGAGGTGATATGATCTAAAATGAATAAAAACTGAAAGTTAACTTTTTATCAGTTCCTAAAAAGACTCCTATATAAGTTAGCGTTTCTAACTTTACTAAAAAAATTACATTATGAAAAATAATTATTATACATATATATATATATATGATGTGAACGTGATTAATCTAATATATTATCATAATGACGATTCTAATCCTTCTAAAAAAAAATAATGATTCTAATTAAAATTATAAGTTTATTTTTAGGATAATTACAATCACCTGTCCTGAATTTAAAAAAAATAAAATACAATTATTCTTATACTATTGATATAATTATCATGATATGTTTTTTAGTATGATTGAAGTGATTGAAATTAATACAAATGGGAAGAAGACACTCAAATAAATAAAAATAAATGTTTATTTTAATTAAAAATATATAATAATATTATTTTTTATTCATATAATTAACAAATTATTGATGAAAAAAATTCAGTTGTTATGTTAATTAAAATTTTAAGAAAATTTAATGTAATTATATCAAAATTAAATATATATTTTTCTAAATATTAAAAGAGGAGAGTGTACTTTATCCTTATTTATATTTTTAAATTAACTTTTAAACCAATGCCTTAATATTTAAATTTCACTCTTTTTATATAAAACTATTTACATTCGAGTTCAATATATGCTAAATAATTATTAAAATATATCTGACACGTCGATTTGGATAAGTTCAAAGGAGTCACACATCACAAAATCCAATTATCTCTTAAAACACATGTCGTATACAATATGCTCATGTTAAGACACGTGTCAGATTTCCTGATCGACTTGATTGTTGTAGCCAACATCATGGAAGCTAGACTGGTTTTAACAACAGCTCGGTATTAGGACATTGGCCTTGATTTAGACCCTCTTAAAATACTCATTTCACAACTTCGTAATGTATATAGAGATTGGGGATTGGGTGAGAAAAAAAATAAATAAATAAATAGAAAAGTTGATCAATCAAAATTAAAGAGGGGGAAGGGGGTGACCCCCAAAAGGAGTCTCAACCTTTATTCTTAGGACATATACTAAAATAAGTTTTAATAATAGAGTCGTGTTAGGGAGTTCGAAAGCCTCTGAATCTTTCGAATTCGAAAAAGGAAGAAGAAGAAGAGAAGGAAGAAGAAGAAGGACTGGATTGGAAGGGCCAACATCAACCGGGCTGGGCAGGGGACGGAGGCAGAGGCGGAGGTGGGGTGGAGACGATTGGCCGATAAACTGCGACGATCTGCGAGCTGCGACGATCGATCGCTGATCGGATTGGACTGGAGTGCTGCGACGATCGGCCTCTCTTCTCGCCCTCTCCCTCTCCCTCTCCCTCTTTCTCTTTCTCTCCCTCTCTCTCTCCCTCTGTCTCATACTTGCACCTGCATGAAGAAGAAGAAGAAGGAAAAAAAAAAAAAAAGAATGCCCAAAAAGACGTCGTTTTTGGCATTCGGGGGATTAGAGGGGACAAAATTCTGGAAAAAAATCATTTTCCTTAATAATATTTGGTTTACTTTTTTTGAATTTAGTTTTTTTTTTTAAATTAAATTTTTATTTTTCATATTTTTTTATTTTTAGTTAATATTTTTAAAATTTTAAATAATTTTTTTTATTTTTTAGATGCACCTTATTTAGATATATTTAAATAGTAAGATGTTTGTGAAAAAATATTTTAAAAAATTAATAAATAAAAAACAATATACTAAATTTCTATTTTTATTTTTTTTTATATTTTTGGTATTTAATGATTTTTTTAAAAAAAAATCACAAATATTATACTTTTTAAGTGTATTTACGTTAAGTGTGTCTAAAAATTATAAAAATTACTCAAAATATTAAAAAAATAGTGAAAATTTTAAAAAATTATAGAAAACAAAATGTAAAATTTTCTAAAAAATAATTCTAAAAACTGAAATCAAATAGAGATTTTTAATTACACACATTTCATGTAAAATGTGAGATAGATGTCTATTTGTAAAGTTTTTAGACCAATAAGGTCTCGTTTGGGGAGTGGTTATTTTAGTCAAAAAGTTACTAAAAATTGTCACATCACATCTCTACTTTTCGCACATCTTTTCGTAAAAAGTCAAAAAATTACTAAAATAATATGTTCCCAAACGAGTCCTAAGTCAAAATTTTATTTGTTTTTTTGTTTTTTTTTTTTTAGTCAAAAAGGTAATAATAATTTGAAAGATAATTTTATCTCTACCTAGCCAACTATTTGTCTATATCATTTATTTGTTTACATATTATCTATTTGTCCTATGTATAACTACTTGTCCATATCATCATCATCATCATCATCATCATCATCATCATCATCATCATCATCATCACTGCCGTTATTGGCCACCACTTATCGCGAGCGAACTTTTCGGTGCCGGCAACTTTTCTAACAAACGGATAATGGTGGTCTAGCACAGTCAGACAGTGGAGATATAATTGAAAAAAATAATTTATTGTTCTCACCAAATAATTTCATCAAATATGTCTTTACTATCAGAAAAATTAAAAAAATAAAAATTCAAACATTGGACCAAAAATGGCTCAATTGGTGTAGACTTTTCACAGATTATCCTTAAATACATAATATTTTGTCTGCCTAAAAAATTAATTTTATTTTGTAGATTTTTTTTTTAAATTTTTTTTAAACTTCGAGTTAAAATTTTATTTTATTTTGTATCTA
Organism: Camellia lanceoleosa; assembly: GCA_025200525.1. Lineage (NCBI taxonomy): Eukaryota > Viridiplantae > Streptophyta > Magnoliopsida > Ericales > Theaceae > Camellia > Camellia lanceoleosa. The sequence goes on along the minus strand of CM045770.1, from coordinate 119,036,358 downwards.
TCTTGATTAGATAAATTTTAAAATTAAAGATATTTGAGTCAAATTTTAAAAATATATATATTAAGAACTTATTTGGAAATTGACTGTTTTAATAATTTTTTGATTTTTTATGAACAAACGTATAAAAAATAAAGAGAGTGATTTGATAACTTATACTGACTTTTTGGCTAAAAATCTATGTTGCCAAACAGCCTCTAGAAACGAAACCAAAAAATAAAAAAAATCAAATTTTATAATTAAAAAAGAGTAAATTACAAGAGGTTTAAAAAAAATACAATTAATCCCATACTTTTAACATAATTTCACTGACCTATGTTTTAGTAAGATTAAAGTGATTAAAACTAATTAAGATAATAGGCAAACACTAAAATAAGAAAGATAAATATATATTTTAGTATATAAGAGATTACAACATATATATATATATATATATTTAACATACTTAACGGATTATTGATAAAAAAGCGTTTCACTGTTATGCAAATTAAAATTTTAAAAGAAATCCATGTAATTGTGTTTAAAATGTAGAGTTAATTGTATTTTTTTAAAATCTCGAGCGGAATGAGTGTAATTTATTCTAAAAAAAAAGAAAAAAATTATAAAATTGGTTTTTATTTTTATTTTTTTTGGGGGTCTTTTTCTTTGTCTTTGTCTTTGTTCTAGTTTTTAATATTTTATTAGTCTAAAAATTCAGCTTGTTTTTAGACCTTTTATTATTATTATTATTATTATTATTATTATTATTATTATTAAACTTTGAGTTATTTAAAAAGGGGAATTTTTTTATTCCAACTCCTTCGTTTGCACACTCGGTTGGCAAATTTAAATTTGAAATTTACTTAATCAAAATATTTTATTAAGTTTAGATAAAAATAACTAAAATACTATATATATATATATATAAAGGTATTTTGAGAAATTGATTAAAAGCTAACTTTTAACTTTTTTTTAGCTCTTTTTGAAAAAAGGGGCAAAAAATGTGAGAAATGATATAATTCAACATGAGTTAAAGTTAGAAAGTGACTTTTAAATCAGTTTCCAAAAGAGGCCATATTCTGGGCCATTTTGGCAAGTTGGTTAAAAGTCAAATTTTTAACTTTTTGATTTTTTGTTGAGTCACATTATCTCTTAATTTTTTTACACGTGTTTTTTAAAAAATATCAAAAAAAAAAAAAAATCAAAAAATCTACTTTGAACCAAGTTCTCAAAACGAGTCTGGATCTTCTGCTACGGTTTCCTACTGCAGCTCTTGCGGCTGTCCAAAATGACGTCGTTTTGGACTCTTTTTTTTCTTTTCCCTTCCCCCTTTCTTTTCTCTCTCAAACGTTTGAGAACCAAACCCTAACAAAACAAAGAGGCAAGAGAAAAAGAGCAGAAACAGAAATCTGTGAAGCTATTGACTTTACACATTTCTTGATGAAGAAGAGGGTGATGGCGGTGGCGAGGCAACAACGACTAACATATGAAGAGAAGAACCCAAATTTCATGGAATGCTTGGGGAAGAACTAGATCTAATGTAGAGAAGAAGTAAAGGTCTCTCGTTGGTAGTTAAAAAGTTTTGAAGAAAAAAAAAAAGAAAAATCAAATTTGAAGAGATGGGTTATGTTGGCATTATTGCTTAATGATGGAGATGAACAAGCCAAAAGAGAAATCAAAGAGGGACTATAATATTAATTTAAGATGATGAACATAGTGATGAAGATTGGGTTTGGGGCCAAACTTACCCCCACCAAAAAAAAAAAAAAAAACCAGAAGCAACCGAGAAAAAGGAACAAAGGAGAAGAAGAAGGAACAAGGAATAAGGAACAAAGAATATTGCTCTCTGTCTTTTCATTTACCTTCCTTCTTGCTTTTCTCTCTCCTCTTTGATTGTTTCTACAAACCAAAAAAACTAATATTTCTTTATATTTTCTATGATCCTCAAAAACCAAAAAATGTTGAAGCTAACCAAACCCAGGATCAATTTTTTTCTTTTCTTTTCTACAATTGAAAATTGAAGTTTCTTGTTTTGTTGTTTACTTTCCATGGAAATTGATTCAATTTTTTTTTTGTTCATATTTTTATATTTGGATTTCAGGTGTGTCTCCCCCGTTATCGTCATTGTCTTACCGTCACTGTTGTTGTTGTCGTCGCCGCCTAGCTGTATGATCGTCAGCGGCGACTTTGTCTCTTTGTTCATCTGTTCGTGAAGTGCTTTGAATCCTACGATTCAAAACTTAGATAGAGAAGAAAAGAGGTGAAAAGAAGAAAACAAAAATAAAATAAAAAAAAAAAGAAGATCCAAAACGACATTGTTTTGGGCCGCTACAAGAGTTGCCGCAGAAAATCGTGGCAGATGATCCAGGCTCTCTCAAAACACCCATATACTCAAACCAAACCTTAAACGTTAAACCCTCTCTCTCTCTCTCTCTCTCTCTCTCTCTCTCTCTCTTCTCTCAGCCTCTACCGCTGCCTACTCTGATTCTCCATCAATTGCCACGTCCTTTAGGGAAACCCCTCTCACGTCGCCCCAAACCCTAGGCCTACTCTTCGAAAACCTCTCTATTGCCATTGTTAGCGATCGTTCGCTTCCATCGCCGCCGTTAACGGCGTCTCTATCCTTAGATTTGAGATGGCAAGCAAATATTCGGGATCGCTTTGCTTGATATGGAGCTTGAACTCAATCTATATAACACAAACATTATTTTTAACACAATGCCTCAATGGCTTTTCTTGGTCTCTGTCACCGACGTATAACACACCTCCGTCGGTATATCCGACTTTCCTGTCGCAAACGTTAAACACGTCGATACCTTCGTGAAATCATCGCCACCCTTCCTTTCTTTATCCTCCGACATAGATATGAAATTGGAGTTTGGAAAAGATGATTCCAGAACCAGATAGAGTTTTGAGAGGTACTCTGGTAAGGTGTTTATGTAAATGCCTCAATGGCTCTCACTAAGAAATCACTAGGCTATATTGTAGTCTTTAATTCTATACTTCGAGCAATGGTACCTATGTTATTGCATTTCTCTTTGTTGCTCTAGTATTTTGGGCATTAAGGCTAAGTAATCGATAAAATGAATGAGATCTCGAAAAGTAGATTAGTGCACATACGTAGAGATCGATTTCACAATGTTCTTGATCTCGTTTCTTCACATTTCTTTGATCTTTCTCTATCTTTTTTTTGGTTGATTTTACTCGAGTTTCTATCTTAATTGTTAGTATATGTTAGATATGCTTTACTATATATTAGATCTGCTTGAACTTGTCCATTGTTGTTGTTGAAAGCGTTATGGGTCATCGAGATTTGGGTTGGATTGTTGAAGAAGGAAGTGTTGGTCTCTAGTTTAGAGAAAGATTTCTTGTGATTTGTATGTAGGAAATTGGGTAAGAGATGAAAAACAATATGTGTGTGTGTGTGTGTGTGTGTGTGTGTGTGTGTGTGTGTGTGTGTGATTTTTTTGTTTGAACAAATAGATCTATACAGGAGTCAAAATTCAACAGATAATGTTTGAATTTATGTTTTTCTACCAAGTTTGGACAGATAAAAAAGTTGAATAGATAAAAGAATTGTACAGATAAAAATTAGGACAATAATTTCATATAGATAAAATTTCAAAAGATATGATCAAAATTTCAACAGAAAAGATTAAAAATTTGAACAGATAAGGAAAATTTTTTGGACAAATAATAAAAAATTAACACATATTTGAACAGCTAAAGGGAAAAAATTGAACAAATATAAATTTAAACAAACAATAACAAAGAGAAACCCACATAATTTGAATAGGTAGGGAAAAAAATTGAATAGATAAGAAAAAAAATTCAACAAATAAGAAAAAAATTCAACATATATATATATATATATATTTGAATAGATAGTTAAAAAAAATTGAACAAATAGATATAAATTTGAATAGATAGTAAAAAAAAAAAAAAATCAATTAAAAAAAAGTCAACATATAAATTAAGGGTCAAAATTATAAACAAAATATCATTCAAAATAAATAAAATGACTTCTCACCAAATTATTTTCCCCTCTCATTAACAAAAAATATATACTAAACCTAATGTTTTATACCTTTTGTAGCTTGGAGTTTTCAACAATTTTCTGCCTTCGTTTTAAGTTTGTGGAAGAATAAAGACAACAAACTTTTCAACACTAGTATGGGTTCACCAAAAGTGTGCTACGATTTGATTTGAAAACTTTCAAAATTTAATAATTCTTTATTTATATTTCTATTTTTTGCTAAATTTCTATTTTTGTAATTATCTCATTAAGATTTATCAAAAAAGATTCATGAACAATGTAAAATCTTAAAATAAAATAAAATAAAATAAAATAAAAATCAAAAATCAAAAATCAAAAAATTTTCATTAGGAAAGTCAATGAAAGCACAGTAAAATTTTACTGATTTGCACCGTGAAAATTTTACTAACCAAACTCAAACAAATTTCTATTAAAAAATAAAAAAATTGAAAATAATTACAAAAAATTAAGTCCCTAATTTCAAATTTATATATAAAGAATTCAAATCGAGTGTTCTAAAATAATGAATTTTAAGTACAATTTCATTTACTCTCTGAGTGAAATTTCACTGACGTGAACTTTTATTGTGTGATAGAGAGAGAATAGAGAAAAATAAGAGAGAGATAACAGAAAGAAAGAGAAGAACGAGGGAAAAAAAGAACAGATAAACATATACATGAAAAGAGATTGTGGAAGTCATTTCGTTGTCACAAATAAACTTGATGAAGATATGAATAGAATAATAGTTAAGGGATGGTAACAGTGGCGATGACGGTGGCTAATCGATGATGGTAATAGATTTGGTAGTATTGGTAGACGATGACAATAATAATAGTAGATGATGCTATGATTGGTCATAGTAATGATGGTAGTGGTAATGGTCGTAAATCTGAAGCATGATAAGGAAAAAGAAAATAACGAAAGAAATAGTTCTAGAAAAAGGTGGTTTAGGGCTGCAAGGTTATTATTGTCTTTTAAAGTAAAATATTTTCTTATAATTCTAGAGTTCGAAATTCTAGAGGCTTTAACTACAAAATAAATTGTTGTTATACTTGAACTCTTATACAAATGATCCCCCTAATTTTTCCTAAAATATTTAAGTTGATTTTGAAAAAATATATGTTAAAAACAAAAATAAATCAAATTTTATAATAAAAATTCGGTTCTTTTTTTTTGGGGGGGGGAGGGAAACTCCCTTATAATAAAACTTTAATACATTAAGGGCAAACACACAAAAATTTTCTTTGAAAAGTTCAACACATATCACTATTACCAAAATATAAAACTTTAAAATAATATAACTTTTGATCTAGATGTCGGTTTTTAATAAAATTAGTATTTTTATAATTCTCCAATCAAAATCTATCAAATAAGATTTATATTGACTATGAAATTTAAAAAAATATATATATTACTATCAAAATTGATGTAAAAAGTAACATGTTACTCTATTTAATAGTAACATGTTAATATTGTCCAATTTTATTTTATTTTTTTAGTTTGTCCTTACTCAAATTATGTACCTTCTCTCTAGAGAGTTTATGAAACAAAATAAATCGGATTGTTTTTTTTACCAAATAAAAATCCAAAGAAAAAGTTTTAGCTAAAATTTTCTTTTATTTATTTATTTGTTTGTTTGTTGTTGTTAGTCTTTGTCTATCTTCAAGTTCATCTTCTCATCCTCATATCAACTACCACTACTCCCGTTGACAGCAACCGCCAACCAGCATTTATACAATAAATTCAGAGAACTCGTGAACTAAATCATTTACCCCGTCTGGGAGTTTGGTTTTTATCCAAAATTTTTAAAAGATTATTATAAGTTCGTATTACTATTTTTATCTTCTTCCTTTTACTTTTTTCTTTTTTTGTATGTTTTTTTTGCAAAAATTAAAAAAATTAATTAAAATAGTTAGTTTCCAAATGGGTTCTTAAATATCTATATGATGAGTTGCTTTGATATCAATACATTGATTTGAGGGGAAATTGCATTTCAGTCGAGAAGTGGGAAAAAAATTATATTTTCATGGTGGTGTAACTCTCTTGTGTGCACGGTGCAAATTCATTCACGTATTTGGTGCAATTCTTTCTTTGTGTTAGAGTTACAAAGAAAACAAAAAAACAAAAAAATCCATTTGTAATGTAATTTTTTTTTCCACTACTCTATGTATTTACAATTTTCCCCTGATTCAAGGCTTTGGGAGTAGGTTAAATTAATCAACAACAAAAAAAAATTAAAAAGTTAATATAAAAAGTTAACTTATTCCCTTTACTTTTTTTAAACATTTTTTTATATATATAAAAAAAATATATTAAAAGTTTTCAAACCAACTCTAAAAAATAAGCAACTCAGTTCTACGGTTTGAATTTTGAATTAAGTTATGCTTAACCCGAATGCACCAGAATTCCAAACAAGTATTTTATGAAATGAATTTAAAACTGAAATAAAAACTCTGTATTTTTTGTGGACAAAATGTTGCTACAATTCTTTGGTCATGGAAAATGAACATCTGACAGTCCCTTCTATATTTTCTATAAAAAAAAAAAAATTGGAAAAGATATAAAGGGAAAAAAATATGAGTTAATCGTTATAACAAAATAATCATTAGTTTTAATTCTGTCAATTTAAGTTCTAATTTTTTAATTTATTTTCTATTTAAATCATCTGTCTCTTTTCATTAAGTTAAACCTATAGAAAAAAAAATATATTTTAGTCATTAAATACAATGAAAAATGATATTTTATGCATTTTATGTACAACTACATTTAGCCCTAGTTTAGTTATCATTTTGGGGCTAAAAAAGTACTAAATGACAAAATAGGCTAAATAAACTAATAAAACAAAATATCACATCAAATCTATAACCATTACACTTTTTCTCTCACAAAAGTTAAAAAAGCCAAAAAATTCAAACCAAACGAGGCTAAAAAAGTCTCAATACAAAAAATTTGACTATATTAGCCAATGTCAAACGAAGCTTTAGCTTAATGGTTAAGTTATCATTTTTCCGTCAATTTTTTTTAATGAAAATTAATGAATGATTTAGATTAAAAATAAATTAAAAGATTATGATTTAAATAGATAAAATTTAAAACTCAAAATTTTATTTTATAATAAGGTATTAGGAAATTTTTTTTATTTTTTTTATTTATAATTTTCTCAAAATTTTATACCAACATTTTCTAAAAAAAGACGTGATGGAAATTAGAAATTTGGCATGATCTATGGTCATGAAATGTTTTGTTGATTTACATTTTGGTCTTTGGACTCGTGGTGGAATTTATACATGAAAAATAAAAGCGTAATTTTATTTTCATATATCAATTTCCCTCTATTTATATATTTAATAAAAATAATTTAATATAATTTTATCTTAAAATAAAAATATTACAATACCTTATCTTCTTTCATCCAAATGATAATTTTAAAATCATCACAAACATCTTCTATCACCAGCGCCACATCTCTCATCCGTCATCTCCTCACATCGTCACTTTGGCCCTGCCTGCAACCACCTTCCGACATGAACATACACTCTTACAAGCCTTTCGCTGTGAACTACCCACTTTTGAGATTGATTGTGAAGGTCTAAGATGGAAGGGGATGAGCTAACAGTGGTAGTGGTAGTGGAAATAAAGGGCTAAGAGTGGGGGCAATAGCGGCAAAAGAGGGGTGGGTAAGTGGAAGAAAAATTAGAATTTTTAAAATTGAAGATGAATGTATTATTAGAATAAAGAGGTGTGTATTGAATTGTTTATTTATTTATTTGTGTACTGAAAATGTGTTCATTAAATATTATGGGAGCCAAAAAGAGGATATACTTGAAAACGGCCAACAGAGTATCCAAACTCGTTTAAAATGGGCTGAATAAGGCCAAAGCCCACCAGACTATGTGTTTGCCAAATAGATGTCCGAATAAGCATGAAAATATCGGGGATTGTTGAATTACAACTACCTATGTCGAATAGAAAGCCTAATATGTCAGGCGATTCGGCATGGACCCATTAGATGGGACTAGTGTGACAACCCTATTTTGTGTTATGCCGTTAATCTTTAATTACACTTGTGATTATGTGCTTAAAATGAATTTGGATGCTAAGTATGTGATTATATACATTTTTGAATTTATATCTGTTCATCGTAGGAAAATCTATTCTGTATTCTGTAATAAACTGAAATTAAGGGTCGTAGAGGTGATAGAAACCAAAATTGACCACACCGTTATGATTAGCATAAGTTTTAAAGCCTACGGTGAAATTCGATTAAAAATTGATTTGGATTAAAAAAAATTAGATTAAAGTAATTAAAATAAGTGTAATTGCTTAACCTTAATTAAGATTATTAGTCAAAGCTAATCGCCCACTATATATAGGACTAATTAATGTTTGAGCTCATATATTTGAGCTCATCTTCAAGTCTTGGTGAGGTTATACAATTTAGAGAGAGAGAACACCATTTTAGAGAGAGGAAGGCAAGAACTTGAAGGAATTGACTTCGAGATTGAAGATTTGGGGAGCTAGGCTAAAAAATTTTCTAGAGTTGGAAGAATTAAAGGCTCCAAGTGAGTAATTGACCCTTAATTCATGAGTTTAAGTCAAGTAATTGTAAATTCAAGAAGAATATGTAGTTAAAGGCATGAATTGAACAAAAATTGTAGGAAATGAGATCATGTTGTACATCATGTATAAGTTTGTTATGAAATATCATTTTAAGGCATGGTTTATGTTGTCTAAGATGAAAAGTGGGTCATTGAGTTCATGCATGCATAAATCATGAGGCCATGGACTTGAATTTCATGTGTAGAGAGTTTTAGAAAGGAAATTGGACCAAAATGGGACATACATGATGAATTCATAATGTTTTGAGCTTCAATTTTTGTGAGTTGGCTATTGAATTCATGCTTATGTTTGTATAGTTGAAGTTTAGAGCATAACATACAAGTCTTCACTTTTTAAACATGTGTTTTGAAGCTCAAGAATATTCTGAAAATTCGAGCAGTTCGCTCGAGCGATAGAACTGTCGCTCGAACGTATATTTTGAGCTTCCAGTACTTTTGCAAACATTAGAGGTTGGCTCGAGCGACCAAAAAAATGCTTGAGCGACTAGCCTTTATTTTCGATCTTGACTCGAGTGACCAAAAAGTTGGCTCAGGCGTAAAATGAGGGCATCCAATACTTTTGCAGACCAAGGGGTTCGCTCGAGTGACCAATGTTGCGCTCGAGCGAAGTGCCCTATTTAAAGAAACTTTGAAAAGTTGTTTTATGCCTCATTTTTCGTTCTTTTGCATTTCTGAGCACTCTCAGACATACATTGAGCATTCTAAATGAACTAAAGAGTTCAAAAAAAGCCTAAGAAAGAGGCATAAATTAAAGAACGGATTGAATTGTATTGTGACCCCGATTTCCGTATGTGCTATGAATTGTGTAGGGTCAATCGCGAGAACGAATCAACTATCTGAACATTGTGAGTAATATCTTAGTAAAGAAATTTTCATATATGTTACTTTCTAAATACTACCTATGCGGTAAGCTTTCTGAACTCATGAATTTGTATTATGAATGAGTATTCTACCTGTCTAATTCGTAAATGGCTTGAAAAAGTGATTAATAAGCACAAACTTATAAGATTGTACTGAAGGTCGTTTTGTACGAATACAGAATGGGCTCAAGGTCATTTGGTATGTTCGATGGGAATATGAAATGGACTTAAGGTCGTTTGGTATATTTGATAAGGACACGGAATGAGCCTAAGGCTGTCTAGAATGTTTGACAAGATAGGCCTAAAGTCATCTTATATTTGAATTAGATCAAAGGTTGTTTTGTATGCTTGCTAAATGGACCAAAGGTCATATTGAATAAGGAACTAATTGGACCGAAGGTCATTTTGAATATGAATATGAATATGAATATGTATGAGAACATGATCATGACTATGGACCAAAGGTCATTTCGAACGAGGAATTGAGTGGACTAAAGGTCATTTTGAATGTGAATACGAATGTGAACATGATCATGATTATCAACGCGCGTATGAGTATGTTGGACCAAAGGTCGTTTTGATTATGAATGAATGAATGAGTTGGACCAAAGGTTGTTTCAATTATAATCGATTGGACCCGAGGTCGTTCCGTTATGATGTGCTTAAGGCTGTTGTGAATGAGAATTGGGTTTCATATGTATTAAGTACAAGTATGATTTATTTATACACAAATCTCAATCATTAACCTCTTGACTTAGGTATTATTCACTGGGCGTTAGCTCACTCTTTATCTGTATGTATATAGGTTAGTAGCAGGATATCTAGGCCCAGCCCTAGTGAAATTGTGAAAGAGTACTGAACTTTTCAAGTCAGCCAAGGTTGTCTCACGTATGAGGCTTTTGATTTTCCTTTTTTTGTTTTATTTTGTGGTCATGTGTGACCAAGTTTGTATATAACCTTGGTTTTTGTTAAGATTGTTTTTGGTTTATCTTATGACAAGTCTGAATGATCCTGGACATGTATAAATTACTTATGTATGTGATGTGTGAGTTATTATATATATATGTGAAATGTTTTTATTTTGCCACATATGCACAGCTCATTGGACAATCTTTGTGTTTTTGTTTCCGCTTCTGGCTTTATATTGATAAATATGTTTGATTTTCTGTCTAAGGTTGTAGGTAATCTTATGATTATTGGCTAGTTATGCTCCTAACTTCTAGGGGTGGGTTCGAGTCATAACAACCAGACTGTCCCTTTCAAGGAAATATAGTAAGGGAATGGGCTCTGACAGGATGATGATGAAGGGTTAGGTTACATAGAGAAAATATCAAGGAGAATAACTATGGCCCTGTTTGGTACAGCTTAATTTCAGCTTATTTCAGCTTTCAGCTTAATTTAAGCTATTTTGATGTATTTGGTTTAGCTTAACAATACAGCTTATAGCTTTTTGTAAGTCAGAAATCAACTTATTCTTTGAGTGGGGCAGGAGAAGCTTAATTTATAAGTCAGAAATCAGCTTATGTTCATAGTTATAAGCTATAAGCTGTTAAGGTATAAGTTATAAGCACTTTTCTACAGTTCTACCAAACAGGGCCTATATAAAAGGAGGAGGAAAGCCCCAAGAAGGAGGTATGTGCTCAGAACCTTGAACCTCAAGAAACCATAAAACACCAACCTTTCTACAGCGACTAATTTGTTCGTCGGAGTGCTAATTCCAGCATCACCGTTCGGAGTTTTATTTTTATTTCAGGTGACAACTGGGAAGATTATCCAAGGGCTTGTTTGGGTTGAAAAAGTATTCCATATTCACCTCCACACAAATATGGGCACTAAAGAGAATTGGTGTGTAAAAATAAAATTACCCAAAAGAAAAAGAGAAAAAAGCGAAGTTAGACCTTTTTTTACATTTTTATCCTGTTTTTTTTTCTTATGTAATAATTATTTTTTAACAAATTTGCAATGTAAATTCAGCATTAGTGGATGTGTCGACACTCAAATCTAAACGGATTCATTTTCATTTTTATATATGAGAAGATGTTCACACTAGTATTTTTAAAAATTAAAAAAAAATTACTTAAAAGTTAGCAAGTTTGAAATTGGCAATTAGATAAGGACAATTATATGATGGCACTTTTAGAAAGAGAAAAATTGTGACTTGATCAGCCTCTGGAGAAGAGTTTGATACCCTTATGATAGTTTATTTCTCTATTACTATGGGAATTGTATGTAGTTAGGCTTGCCTTCGTAGATTTGGTTTACTGTGTTAGTTTTTGTTGACTTTCTAGTTATTGTGAGTTAGTAATATGTTTGATAATATAAATATTTTTCCTATTTCGATTGACCAAAGAAAAAAATTTAGTTTATCTTTTAATGTTCAAACTAACTTAATTCACCACTGAGGGTGGTGGCAAAGTAGAACTCAGCTTTTCTTCCATGCAGGGTGTCTGGGTTTAACATTCAAGGGTCCGGTTTTTAGACACGCACCGTACTCCTATCACTAGACTCTGAAGACTTTTGTTGTCGAGTGTGAGTGGAGTCCATATTTGCCCCGGTAGTAGGTCTCTTCTTTTAGGTTAGGTTAAATCTGGCTATCAACTTGTTATCCCAGGGCTAGGGCCTATGGATGCTATGATAATTGCAGTAAACGTCCCTTTTTTTTATTTATTAAAGTGATATAATTATTTCCTTTCATTTACATCTGTTTCTGGTACATTTGCTTCCACTCCGCACATCAAGCTTATGCTCTCCCCTCTTTCCCTCTTGGTTGTTCACCTACCATCAACACCGAGCTTACTCTCCTCCTTCTATCTAACATGAGCTCAAAGTTATATCGTGGGATTAGATGAGATAAATGATTGGATATATGATGGCATTGTGAATAAGAATATGGAGATAAGTTATACAATGAGGTGATAGATATAATAAATGATTGGATAAAAAGAGTGAAGTAGTTAGAATGAAATAAAAATATATAATTATTTTTAACTATTGGATGAAGGGAAAAAAATAATCTAGAGAGACCTCATTATTCTAATATCACACTGTCTATGATATTATTAACCCCCCTCCAAATTTTAATTTTCTATTTAATCTTCTATATTAAGTGCAATACAATACAAAACAAACACCGGATTGAATTTTTGGTGGGACACATGTTCCCACCTTCAATTTCATTCTCTTTATGTCACAATTATACACTGGATTAATAATTCGATCATGTTTTCTTCACATTCAATTTCTCTTTTAACACTGGTAATCAAATGCACCCTAGAAGAAAGGAAAACTATCTTGGTTTGAATAATGGGATAAAGTTTTAAAATTACTTTAAATGTTAGCATGACATTATCACCACCCTTTAGATTAATCCAAATTAATTAACCAACCCAAACAAGAAGAATGAAGCAGAGAGCTATCATAAAAGAAGAAGGTGTTAATGTGGAAATGAATTTAGCGATAGTATGCTCTTAGGACACAATAGCATGCTTTTTATAGTATAGATGCAATAATAAGGTTGTCAATGCCCTAAATTTTATGTGATTAATTAGGTTAAAAACAATTAATTTAAATGTGATTATTTAATGAAAACCCTCTTTTATTTCTTAACCATTTCCCAAATATAGTAGTTTGTTATTTGCATGTTCACAATCATTTATCCTATTCTATTTTCATAAAATTGAGTCGACTCCTAGTAGTATTACTGAAGGCACGCCATATAACTGAATGCATTAAAAAAATGAATTTGTTATCATATAGATTACAAACCAGAAACTAATTAAAGAATTACAATTCACAAAAAGGTCATAACCCTAATAATTTTATGGTCTACTAATTTTGATAACGAAAGAAAGTGGAGTGCATCCCCACATCACGGCAAGGGTTTCTCGTCCGCACTTGAAATGTAAAGGCTAAGCAAACAACAACAAGCTCACCATAAGTTGTTACAACCCAAACCCGTCCCTATAGGTTTAGTGCCGTAACCAGCTAGTAATCTTGATGTAACGACCCCAAAATCCATATCAAAAATTACCTTTATGCACTTGCGGATTAATGTTCTTCAATTTGAGGATATCTGTTCGAATTGAAAGATGATCTACTGAGTTACGACTTTAAAATTTAAATTACCGACCTTATGGGTTCAGAAATCAAGATTGAGTACTTGTATATCTTAATGAGAATTTTTAGAACTATCTGGGAAAATTAATTGGAAATCTAATTTGTCTGATTTGTTAATGTACGTTTGGGTGGTTAACTTAGTACTGCAAATTGAAGACCTTAGAGGTTTCAGAAATCGGAACAGAGGACATATTTATGATCAGCATAATTTTTAGAGCCATTTAGGAAGTTTAATTGGAATTTGATTTTGTGCGATTTGTAAGGGCACGTTTGGTTGATGAACTTATGTGTGTGTGTATATATATATATGGATAGGCCATGTGTGTGTGGGGGGGGGCTTATCATTTTTGAAGTCAAACAAATATCTGAGGAAGAGAGAGAACCGAGAGAAAGAGAGGGCAAAGGAGAGGAGAAGCTCTCCAAGAGAGAAAGAGAGCTCACCATCCATGGAAGCTTGGAAGATTGAAGGAATCAAGGGGAAAAACAAAGATTTAAGATGAGGTATGTGGCTTTAACTATCATCCTTATAGATGATTTCCCTACTACATGAAATCAAAAAGTAACTTGGAAGTTAGATATGTAAATAAACAAGTATGTTGAATTATGAATGGATTGGGTTGAATTCAAGGAATTAAACCATGTGTTCCTTAAATCTAAGTTATATCTATATGATTTGGGCATATATAATGGAAGGTTGGATATATAGGAAAAGATGAGATTTGATTTGATGATGTTAGTTGATTATGTTTTGGAAGGAATTATACATGTTTTTGAGTAATTAGACTTGAAATCAAGCTTAAAAAATGAATAGATCAAGTGTTGGTGCAAAAACCATTTTCGGAGTGTTTGATTCTGCCCAGACTGCACGAGCGGCCATGGGCACCGCACGAGCGGAGCATGAAGAAAAAAGGAAGTTTTCATTATGCTTTTGGGCGCTCGAGCAGTCGGGTTCTTCCGCACGAGCGAAATTGGAGCGCACGAGCGGCCACCCTTGTTTCAACTTATACCTTGTAATTTTGAACAAGCATATCTTTTGCATCCGGACTCCGTTTTGAGTGATTCTTGAGCCTAGTGACGACTATTCACTTTCTGTTTACTAGGTTTGTACCGTTTCTTCGTCTGAACCTTTCTCCTATCAATTCCTCCTATCTTATGAGGCATGGATTAAAACCTATGGAGGACTAATGAGTCTAGAACCACCATAGCTATTGAGTAAGGAATAAAAAGAGATCGGTATTATTCTCATAATCTGTTATGTGTATTGTGTTTGTAGGGCAAGACGAGGGCATCGTTCCACCGCTATCAAAGACCTACCACTGTGAGTAGTAGTACGGAAATGGACATTTTATTTACTATTGATAATTATTGTCACTAACGCTCTGTTCTTCGTAAGTGTTCATGAACATTTATGACGATTGGAAATCAATGTGAACTTATATGAACGTCGGAAGATTTGCGTACATCGGTATTACTTAAGAATCATTTTGTTATGTCAATAACGAATATTAACCCTCTGTTATTTATTAGCATATTACGTTACTTCTTAATGAATGAATGGAACTTACGTTCATCCTTGAACAATGGTATCTGTGTGAACCCAAGATTATTCTGTTGTGTTACGTATGGACCCGAAGTCATCTAGCATTTACGACATGAATGCAAGGGTTTAACCTCATTATGTGACCCATGTTAGAATGTGAACTGTTCTGTCTTCGCTAAGAAATGCTCTATTTTCTGATATGTTGCGTTTTGAATTAATGAATTATTGTCCATATATGTAAAAGTATCCATGGCATCCTTAGCACATGGCCCTTACCCAGGGGTAATAATACTATGGTCTATGGCCCTTGCCCGGGGGTAATAATACCGTGGTTCAAGTATGTTATAAGTTCCCGGTACCGGAGGTTTCGTTATGGAACTAACGAGTATGCTCTATATTGATTTGTTAGCGCTATTGGAGGTATCATGTATAATCAAGTATGAACTCTGATTTCTGTTTATGATTTAAGCATAATTAAGAATATGTATGAATTTGTTTTTGTTTATCTATTCTGGTTATTCTATGCTATGACATGATATGGATGGCTTGGTCTTTAAGACCTAATGATTTCTGGTATGGAACAAAGTGCTGTACGGAACTAAGTGCTGCAATGCAAGTCACCTCTAGAATCCGTACGAGCCACCTCTTGAGTCCATACATATGTGAACTGGGCTTAAAGCCAACTTGTGAATCTATGAAGCCGAGGGCCGACTTGTGAATCTATGAGGCCGCGGGCCGACTTGTGAATCTATGAGGCCGAGGGCCAACTTGTGAACCTATGAGGCCGGGGGCCAACTTGTGAATTTGTGAACCTTTAGGCCGAGGGCCAATCTGTGAAACTTCTGGCTTAAAGCCATTCAGCAAAGATGGGCCTAAGGCCGCTCAATCGCATTGTTATATATTGTGATTCAAGTTAAACATCGAATTATTTAAGTACTATTATTGACTGAGCCTGGCTCACTCTGTTTTATGTATATTTTTGTAGGTAAGCCATCGATGATTGGCACTAGAGTTGTACCGAGGTTCGCCTGTCAGCCAAGTTGCCTAGGATATGTCTCCACGTGGAGGCCTTAGCTTATTGTAGAGAGTCATATAAATTAATAAGTCTTATGTAAGTGTGTGTGAGATCTATATAAATTATGTGATTGTATATGTATATTTGGAAATGTATTTAAATGCTTAAATCCAATTAAACCATCATGTATGCACAAGCTCAATGGATGTTGTCTTTTATTGATATTGCTTCTGCTTAAGGTCCCGTATGTGATTAAATATTATTCTAAAATTCTATTTTAAGGCCTATGTACAGGTCGGTCATGGTCCAAACTTTTAGGGGCGGGTTTGGGTTGTGACAAGTGGTATCAGAGCACGAGTTAAGATCTCACACACGTGTCCATTGAGCAGTAGAATGTCTAGAATGCATTTAAGTTGCATGCATTTGGTAATGAAAGGATATGGTGTGCATTTTAAGGATCTATGTGAGCTTGTATAATACGTTGAGTATCGAGATTAAGAATGAGAATTCCCATGGATTCTGAGGTAACAAAAGAAGATTCATATGTTTTGTTTCATAGATTGAGTTTTGTGACTAAGGAAAATTGGATAATTGTTATGAAGTGAGAATGGGTTATATAAGGCTAACGTTTGAAAGATATGGAATATCGGTGTTCTTCGGTTAATCAAATTGATAAGTATAAGCATGTTTGGGGAAACGTGATGTGAATAGAGAGTAAACTTAGTTTTTATATGGATTACATGTGAAATTAACCATAAGAAATTTCAGGGAACCTGAGGTGTGGTTGATGAATAAAGTGTATGGAGTTATGACAATTAAGAAATGTGATGATCAATAATAAGTATGGAAGTTTGACAGTCTTATGAAATTTTAATGATAAGGAAAGATTAAGATGTATTTGGTTCGTAGTGCAAGTCTTGAGGCCAAAAGGTCATTTCTCTACATGATATGTATAAGGAAACAGAAAGCTAAGGTTTATGAAATTGTGGTGTTTGACTTGAATAATGGGGAGTGCAAGCATGTTGAGTTCTGGAAACATGAAATGATGAGAGATTTAAAGCTTTGCTTGAAGCCATAGAAAGAATATTTGAGAAAGAGACATTGGAATTATGGTAGTTGACAAATCATGGAATTATTGTGATTGAGATATTGGATGATTGATAACGAGCATGGAACTAGTAATCAAGAGTTAGAATGTTGAAATTGCTACCTGGAATGTTAATAAATACAGGTAACATGATCTGTGATCACATAATATTCGGTGGAATTTTATGAAAGTTTAATGATACAGGGAAATTGAAATCTTGACTAGGACATTGGTGGTGTTGAGTATGTTAATTTGTAGAGATAGAGTGTATGTTGAGGAAATTGAGGTATGTATGCTAGTGAAGGAAAATTGTGCTTCTTTTGTGGATTGCCATTTGTCTGAAGGACATAATGTTGTTTTGATACGTTTTGTTCTGAACCTAACACATTGCTATCATAAACTCACCGTTACTAATGAAGGATGAAATATTTGTAGGAGAATTAATTCAAGGCTTGTTCCTTTATTGTGATCTGAAAATGAGAGCTCATCGGAAGGAAACTTATGTTATCTGTGTTATTTA
Source organism: Camellia lanceoleosa (assembly GCA_025200525.1). Taxonomy (NCBI): domain Eukaryota; kingdom Viridiplantae; phylum Streptophyta; class Magnoliopsida; order Ericales; family Theaceae; genus Camellia; species Camellia lanceoleosa. Next base: position 119,018,589 of record CM045770.1, on the reverse strand, counting down.
GAGATGTCATACCATCAATTACATTCGGTACTTCCGACATAGATAAATAGTGTGTGTCCTTACGTGAGTTGACTATGGACCTAAGTGAGTAATGTCTTTGTAAAGATACTTCTGTATAAGTGATTTTGAAAATGGTTATGCTATACGATGTTTAATGAAATCTATATTTTGGTTAGGAAATGTTCTATGTGCTAAGTATTTTCTGAAATGATAAAATATGTTATGAACTTCTTAATGTTTATGATATGATGAGTTTTCTGCATAATTTCACCCAAAATGACTAGATATGCTACGAAACTCCGAATGTTCAGGATGTGACAAGTTTTCTGAAAGAGATATTTTGCTATGTATGAACGAGTTTCCCATTTGATAATTTATTGTGGCATGCTTAATGAATTCTATATGAATAATATGTTGTACTTGAAGTCATTATGTCTTATCTGTTATAAACTGGACCAGAGGTTGTTCTGTCAAAGTTTAAATATGTCGAATTTTATTGGGAAATTATCCCACCATCTGATAATCTTTGAAAGATCTGATAAGTTTCTGAATAATGTCTCTGACCAACGTACTATGTGTAATTATGAAAGGTTTGATGAACTTTATGTATTACATATTTTTGGAAAATGTTTTTGTCCATGATAAGAATGTTTTAGTAATTATGGAACAAAAAAAAAAAAAAAAAATCGGATTAGATACGGTGCTCGGTCTACTTGAAGTTATTAGAACACAAAATGTTATGTGTTTTGTGTTTTGATTCTATAAAATTGTGTTCATTAGTGTGAAGTTGATTTTGTGATCATTACGATATTATCAGATGATGTGTAGTAACCGAATCAATTTAGGATTAATGATCTTTGTATATATGTATGATGATAAGTTAAACTCCGATAATGAGAACATCAATTGGTAAGCACCGGTAAGTGGAAAAGTAAGTATGAATTTGAGAGAGCCTGTGAAAGGAAATTGTGGTAATAGAAATCGATAGGGATGGTTATAGTAAATGAAGGTTTAACTTAAAACGCATGTGGTTGGGTTAGAACTTATGCCCTTATTTTCTGAAGAATTATCATACTTGGGATTGTTGTGAGACTAAAGAATTTGAGTTATGATCGATGGCTCTTGAGGCACTTACAACCAAATACTTAAAGAGAATTAATTCCTACACACCCTTGAAGTTGATTTATTATTTGGAGTATATGACTCGTGGTTAATGTTACTGAGCTTTATTAGCAATTGAGTTACTTGTGATTTTTAACACAAACTTCACTAAGATTAACTGTACAGGATTATGAACTGTTGAAGGATTGAGAAATGTTGTAGGTCCAAGATGAAACTAGACTTGCGACAAGGTGAATCAAGTTTGGAGGACAAAACTTATTAAGGCGGGGAGAATGTAACGACCCCAAAATCCGTATCAGAAATTACCTTTATGCACTTGTGGATTAATGTTCTTCAATTTGAGGATATTTGTTCAAATTGAAAGATGATCTATTGAGTTACGACTTTAAAATTTAAATTACCGACCTTATGGGTTCAGAAATCAAAATTGAGTACTTGTATATGTTAATGAGAATTTTTAGAACTATTTGGGAAAATTAATTAGAAATCTAATTTGTCTGATTTGTTAATGTACGTTTGGGTGGTTAACTTAGTACTGCAAATTGAAGGCCTTAGAGGCTTCAGAAACCAGAACAGAGGACATATTCATGATCAGCATAATTTTTAGAGCCATCTGGGAAGTTTAATTGGAATTTGATTTTGTGCGATTCGTAAGGGCACGTTTGGTTGATGAACTTATGTGTGTGTGTGTGTGTATATATATATATATATGGATAGGCCATGTGTGTGTGGGGGGGAGGGCTTATCATTTTTGAAGTCAAACAAATATCTGAGGGAGAGAGAACTGAGAGGAAGAGAGGGCAAAGGAGAGGAGAAGCTCTCCAAGAGAGAAAGAGAACTCACCATCCATGGAAGCTTGGAAGATTGAAGGAATCAAGGGGAAAAACAAAGATTTAAGATGAGGTATGTGGCTTTAACTATCATCCTTATAGATGATTTCCCTACTACATAAAATCAAAAAGTAACTTGGAAGTTAGATATGTAAATAAACAAGTATGTTGAATTATGAATGGATTGGGTTGAATTCAAGGAATTAAACCATGTGTTCCTTAAATCTAAGTTATATCTATATGATTTGGGCATATATAATGGAAGGTTGGATATATAGGAAAAGATGAGATTTGATTTGATGATGTTAGTTGATTATGTTTTGGAAGGAATTATACATGTTTTTGAGTAATTAGACTTGAAATCAAGCTTAAAAAATGAATAGATCAAGTGTTGGAGCAAAAATCATTTTCGGAGTGTTTGATTCTGCCCAGACCACACGAGCGGCCATGGGCACCGCACGAGCGGAGCATGAAGAAAAAAGGAAGTTTTCATTATGCTTTTGGGCGCTCGAGCAGCCGGGTTCTTCCGCACGAGCGGCCACCCATGTTTCAACTTATACCTTGTAACTTTGAACATGCATATTTTTTGCATCCGGACTTCGTTTTGAGTGATTATTGAGCCTAAAATCAAGCCCCGGAAGTCTAGTTTCCAATGGTTGTGGTTTCACTCCAAAATTATAAATACATAAATAGTTATGCCCAAATTAGTGACGACTGTTCACTTTCTGTTTACTGGGTTTGTACCGTTTCTTTGTTTGAACCTTTCTCCTATCGATTCCTCCTATCTTATGAGGCATGGATTAAAACCTATGGAGGACTAATGAGTCTAGAACCACCATAGCTATTGAGTAAGGAATAAAAAGAGATCGGTATTATTCTCATAATCTGTTATGTATATTGTGTTTGTAGGGCAAGACAAGGGCATCGTTCCACCGCTATCAGAGACCTACCACTGTGAGTAGTAGTACGGAAACGAACATTTTATTTACTATTGATAATTATTGTCACTAACGCTCTGTTCTTTGTAAGTGTTCATGAACATTTATGACGATTGGAAATCAATGTGAGCTTATATGAACGTTGGAAGATTTGCGTACATCGGTATGACTTAAGAATCATTTTGTTATGTCAATAACGAATATTAACCCTCTGTTATTTATTAGCATATTACGTTACTTCTTAATGAATGAATGGAACTTACGTTCATCCTTGAACAATGGTATCTGTGTGAACCCAAGATTATTCTGTTGTGTTACGTATGGACCCGAAGTCATCTAGCATTTACGACACGAATGCAAGGGTTTAACCTCATTATGTGACCCATGTTAGAATGTGAACTGTTCTGTATTCGCTAAGAAATGCTCTATTTTTTGATATGTTACGTTTTGAATTAATGAATGATTGTCCATATATGTAAAAGTATCCATGGCATCCTTAGCACATAGCCCTTACCCGGGGGTAATAATACCGTGGTTCAAGTATGTTGCAAGTTCCCAGTACCGGAGGTTCCGTTATGGAACTAACGAGTATGCTCTATATTAATTTGTTAGCGCTATTGGAGGTATCATGTATAATCAAGTATGAACTCTGATTTCTGTTTATGATTTAAGCATAATTAAGAATATGTATGAATTTGTTTTTGTTTATCTATTCCGGTTATACTATGCTATGACATGATATGGATGGCTTGGTCTTTAAGACCTAATGATTTCTGGTATGGAACAAAGTGCTGTACGGAACTAAGTGCTGCAATGCGAGTCACCTCTAGAATCCGTACGAGCCACTTCTTGAGTCCATACATATGTGAACTGGGCTTAAAGCCAACTTGTGAATCTATGAGGCCGAGGGCTGACTTGTGAATCTATGAGGCCGAGGGCCGACTTGTGAATCTATGAGGCCGAGGGCCAACTTGTGAACCTATGAGGCCGGGGGCCAACTTGTGAATTTGTGAACCTTTAGGCCGAGGGCCAATCTGTGAAACTTCTAGCTTAAAGCCATTCTGCTTAAAGACTGGGCCTAAGGCCGTTCTGAATACGCATTGTTATATATTATGATTCAAGTTGAATATCGAATTATTTAAGTACTATTATTCACTGAGCTTGGCTCACTCTGTTTTATGTATATTTCTGTAAGTGAGCCATCAATGATTAACACTAGAGTTGTACCGAGGTTCGCCTGTCAGCCAAGTTGCCTGGGATATGTCTCCACGTGGAGGCCTTAGCTTATTGTATAGAGTCATATAAATTAATAAGTCTTATGTAAGTGTGTGTGAGATCTATATAAATTATGTGATTATATATGTATATTTGGAAATGTATTTAAATCCTTAAATCCAATTAAACCATCATGTATGCACAAGCTCAATGGATGTTGTCTTTTATCGATATTGCTTCCGCTTAAGGCCTCGTATGTGATTAAATATTATTCTAAAATTTTGTTTTGAGGCCTATGTACAGGCCGATCATGGTCCAAACTTTTAGGGGCGGGTTTGAGTCGTGACACTTGAGATTACCAAAGGCCTTTGAACAAATTAAACAAGATACAGGGGCTAGCGGAAGCAAACACAAACATACACATCCATAGAGCTGTGTAGACATACATGGGACAAAAAATTTAAAACTCAATTTCCATAATTAAGATGTCATGCCCACGCCACCATTCATACATACAGACCTACAAAAGACTTGTTCAAACTTAACAAAAGAAATACAAAAAGATCTTTAACATTATTTACAAAAGCTTGACCGCTGTAAAAAAGGAAGCCTCCTCGGGAGGCACTGTGGCTGGCTGACAAAAAGGAACTCTAGGTCAACAACTCTAAGCCTGGTCACCTACATACATACATAATAATAAAGTGAGCTGGAACTCAGTGAATAACAACAAAGTAAAGGATTTATGAATAATGTCCAAACAGTTTCAAGAATCAGAGTTCATATCAAAAACAGATTCGGATTCACATATTTAACCAAAAGTCATAAACAGTTATATATGATACATCCATTAGCTATCATTGTGAAGCCCCTGAAAAATGTATTCTCTTTAAAAACTCTAATGTTTGAATTATTTTCTTAAAGCCCCTCAGTTTCTTGAATTATTTCAAATCTTGTCAGTTAGTATTTTTATTTATTTATTATCGAAACAGGAATATCCTAGCCGAATTAGGTTCCTTAGTCTAATTTAATTTAGTCCTACGTAAATGAGGTTCCAAAACATAAGTTTTATTCCAAGCCCTCACTTCTTTTATTAATTTCAAGATTTTCCCCAAAACTAGTACATGTACTTTTATATTATAGGTACCATCAATCAATTTGAAATCTATATATATATATACATTGGGGGATGTGTCCCTAGTACCTAAATTGAATAAAAAATAAGCCCCATCACCCTTCCCAATGGCCGGCCATCCTAGGAAGATGTGAGGAATCTATTTTCAAGAATTGTAATCATGGTATTCTAGAAACCCTAACACCTAGTACGTTTTGTTTCCAATACTAGTTTCATTTCAACTAGGGACCAACTAGATAGTGCCTAAACCCATGATTAAGCTCCCTAATCACTCCAATTCCATTAGACTCCAAGTAAATCCTAACTTTTCCATCCAATTCCAACTAGTGGGCTTTTATGTCTTTTTACACCAAATTTGCCTATAAATACCACCACCCCCTAGCATGGCAAACACAAACAACACACTCACGCACACATTCGACCTAGAGGAGAGGAAGGAGAGCAAGAGAGAAGTCTTGAGAGGGAGAGGAAGGAAGATGAGAGCCATCTTGTTCAAAGCCTAGCAAGTAAGCTACAACACAACCTTCTCTTTCAATTTCCTTTTTCCAAATATACGTTCTTAAGGTTTCTAAATAATGTTTTCAGATGTGTTATTGATGAGTTACTTGTGTTAAAAACGATAAGAATTGAGCCATGATTTTACCTCTCTTGTATTTTCCCTCATTTCGGTACAAAACTATCTTTTTCATACCGATCTCTCAAACTTTCCAAAGGCACACCTTCAAGCAAATTTTCTGAGTTTAATATATGTTAGTTAGCATGTTTTCATCACAAAAAGAAATGAAAATTTTTCCGTAGTGGATCTCTTTTCTCACAAATCTTCTTGTTTTGGATATTGTGCCTTAGAATCTATTTTAGCAGCCAACTTTCAAAATTTCTAGAAAACTGTAGAAAATTATTCTGAATCTTTATTTTATTTCAAAATCTTCCTTAAGGAGTTATCTTTAAACTAAAATTGGTTTCATTGAAAAATAGTTAGCGGCTTGCAAGAAAATCAAATTTTCGTAACGGTCGACGAATCTGGACAGCGCTGTAGTGTTTTCTAAATAACTTAAGATTTAGAAAAGCTATCCCATTTGTGAAATATGTTCTGGAAACTAGATTAAATTCTCTAACGAACCCTAGGAAGGCTGATTCCGGTGAAAAATGTAAAATTTTCCTTTCATTCTAATCCTTATGTGATATTGAATCTGGAAATTCTGTTGTGCATGGATGTTTTATGCTCTTGTGTTCATGAAAATGCTTATTAGCTTATGATCATATCTTGGCATGATATTATATGTGTTATGGTTATATTCTTTATCTTCTTCATCTTAATGATGCATGCTTATGTGGATATTATTATCTTGTTAAGTTAGTCTAACCTTGATTTAAAACATTTAACTCAACGGAAAACGTAAATGGGGATGGTATTGGGTTTTCGATCTCTTGAGTAATGAAAAGATGATAATGTGTCATGTATGGATTTTTGGGATGCGTTCCCTATTTGGAAGTTAAAGTCTTGCGCAAGTAATTTTCGGAACCCTTGAACGGAGCGGTTGTATTCGGACCCTAGGTGGTTTGGTGTGAGGAGGGATTTAGGCAAGGCCCATTATTACCGTCTCTTTTGAGGCTCTGCGGTTGGTGCTACGCGGTATATAACCGTTGGTAGGCATCCGAGGTTAGTTCTGCAACAAAGCAGCAAAAGAGGGGGCATACCGAATAATACGCGTCCGATTCTTGTGGTTGGGAGGGTGAAATCTCTTTGGGGGATTTCTAGTTTACTAACATCTAACTTGTAACTCGTTATTTATTTATTTGAGTATCATGTTTTACTACTTGATGTTATACTTGTGATTGTGCATTGGACTGGGAAAAAAGGGACGGGGTGTGTGTGTGTTTCCTGGGCATTCAAAACTCACGGCGTATCATGCCAGGTGCCGAAGAGGAACTTATAGCTGGAGACGACAAGCCTGAAACCTTTGAAGACTTTTGGCTATCTTAGAAAAGTTAGAAATTTCCCTTTTGATATTTTGTAAGGCTCATATGAAGATTTAAATTTTCTTTTGGGATGTAATGTAATGGAACAAGCTTTTGAAATTAAGGATCTTTGTGGTTGTTATGTACTTATATTCTAATATTTATATGTATGAACATTATCGTTGCTTATGAGACCTTGTGTCAATATCTTTAAGATCTGTCAAAAGGGTAGTGCGCTGCCTAAGAAAGCTGGACTTAGAAGGGAGGCTAATTTGACTCCTCCGGCGATTTGGGATCTTACTTAGTTATTGACCATAGGACTCATTAGTGACTCTTCCTTGACTGCAACCAATAGTGTAGATTCGGGGCGTCACAACCATATTATCTTGGTCCTAGGACCCATATGCATAGTTGGTACTGACGACCCTACAGGTCCATATCTTGTGCACAAGTAGCCATGGTATTGTTTCCCCCAGGCTAGGGCCATATGATCATAAGCCACGATATTGTTTTCCCCGAGCGAGGGCCTTGTGAACTAAGGATGCCACAAATACATTTTAGAAAGTTGGACACTCATTCATTATTCATAAAATAACATTTCATAAAACAGATCATATCTTAACATTCTGAAAATACTTATAATCCAACATAGCTTGACATAGTTGTTACTCACAGATAGCTCCGATAGCAAAATGGACAAAGCAGACAGATAACAAATGCACATATAGCTCCTATGGCGTGTGACTTATACAAACATATAACAAATGTGCATTGAATACATGCCTGGAAAACACATAACTCATTCCTTTTTCTATCTTGGCATGTTTCTAATCTTTATCATCATTATTATGTCTTAATTAAGGCTTACAAATCCTTAGGATGCAATGAGGATGCCAAAATGTAAGTTGAAACACTTAGCTAAATTGTAAAAAATAGGGCAGTCCGCTCGAGCAAAACATCAACCACTCGAGCGGTCTGCAAAAGTACTGGTTGCTTGAATTTTTCGCTCGACAGATGCTCAACGGTCACTCGAGCGAAAGACTGAGTAAAAAAGGTCTCCGCTCGAGCGCAACTTTGGTCGCTCGAGCGATTTGCAAAATCTTGTAAAACTTCTGGGAACATGAATTTTACGCTCGAGCTTGGACTTCTTTGCTCGAGCGGAGGTAAAAATGTAAGGGTGGTCGCTCAAGCGCAGATTCTGCTGCTTGAGCTAACCCCTAAACTTTGCAAAAGTACTGGGAGCTCGAATTCTTCGCTCGAGCGTAGACTCCAACGCTTGAGCGAAGAGTGCAAATTCTAGAATATTCAGATTTGCTTCCCAAGTTAAAAACTCAATTTCAACACTTCAAAACACAATCTTTTGGGCCAAAACTCGGTAAAACATTGAGAAACTTATAGTAAGTGAAGAATTCGAAACCATTTCACAAAATCAAGCCCAAAATCTTTGTCAATTAAGCAAAACTAAACTTGAAACGTTGAAAACATAACATATATGTATTCCTTGAGTTCAAACTTTCCAAATCTTGGTAGAATGAGATGTATAGCACAAAGAGGAGTTGAATTCGAATAACATGACCAAAATATGAACATGCATGTAGGAAAACTTTGAAATCAACTTCCAAAACTCCATGATATGAACATGCATGGATGGTTTAACCCCAATTCTACTTCTTTAGCTTAATTCTCAAGTTAATCTACTTAATTCTCTTGAACTCATGCATTAAGTGCTACAACTACACAACTAAATGAGTGAATTCCTACCTCAAGCTTTGAATTTTCAAGTGTAAAGACTTAATCTTCCTGGACTATCCTCTTAAGTTCCCTCAATACTCTAGCAAGTTCCTTAGTTGAACTCAATTCTTCCCTTCTCTCTCTTTCTCTCTCTCACATTTTGCTCTTTAAGATGACAAAATGAGAGTGTTGCAGTCAAGAAGCCTTATATAGGTTGGTTTAATGGTCTTAGTTAAGGTAAAGCATTATTTAATTCTAATTATTTGGTTCCGAATCAAATTTTTAATTGAACCTACTATAATGTTCTAAAAATTTCAAATAACACATAACCCAAGGTAATTTCGTGATCGAATGCTGATAAGGCCCTCAATTCGTAGAACAAAACAGAAACACAATCAGATATTTCTACGACAGATAGATATAAATGCAAATAACATATAACACATGTAATTAACATAGAATTTCATCTTAATTACTTATTAAGCCTTCTTAATCAAAGATCATAAGCTAATCATAGGTTGGGGTTGTTACAGTCTTCCCCCCTAAAGAGTTTGGTCCTCCAAACTCGAATTACTTTCGTTTAGAAGAATATCGGATCCAAAAGAAACAAGTCAGAGTATCTCTTTATCATATCCTTTTCGGTCTCCCATGTTGCATAAGTTCTTTCATGATTTTTCCAAGCAACCTTCACCAACGGAATTTCTTTGTTTCTTAGTCTTTTGATTTGGTGGTTCACAATCTGGATTGGTCATTCCTTGTACGTATAATAATCTTTCAAAAGAACATGAGTTGGCTCAATCATATGTAACGAATCTCTCAAATAATCCCGAAGCATTGACACATGATTGTGCATATTCTCCATAACTAGAGGTAAGGCCACTCGGTATGTTATTGGATTGATTTTCTCTAGAATCTCATACAGGTCAATGTATGTCGGAGCCAATTTTCCTTTCACTCCAAATCATGTTTGCCCTTTCATAGGAGTTACTTTAATAAACACATGATCCTCGACTTCATATTCTCTGTCTTGTTTTCGGACATCAGCATAACTCTTTTGACGACTTTGCGCAGTTTTCAGTCTCTGTTGAATCAGTTTCACTTTCTTTGTCGCCTCTTGCACAAGTTCTGGTCCCAATAACGGTCTATCACCTACTTCGGCCCAACAAATTGGAGATTGGCATTTCTTTCCATACAATCCTTCATAAGGAGCCATTCTAATGCTTGAATGATAGCTGTTATTATACAAAAACTCGGCCAGAGAGAGGTAGGTCTCTCAATTCCCTTGGAAATCTAACATACACATCCGTAACATATCTTCCAAAGTTTGATTGGTTCGTTCAGATTGGTCGTCTTTTTGTGGGTGGTAGGCACTACTCAGTCACAGTTCAGTTCTCAAAACCTGTTGTAAACTCTACCAAAATCTTGACGTGAACTTCGAATCTCTATCAGATACAATGGATATTGGTACATCGTGCAATCTCACAATCTCATTCACATAAATGTTAGTTAACTTATCTGCATTATAAAAAGTTTTAACAGGCAAAAAATGGGCAAACTTAGTTAAACGATCAACAATGACCTAGATAAAGTCCATACCTCAGGAGGAGCGAGGCAATCCAACGATGAAGTCCATCGTAATGTGCTCCCATTTCCATTCCGGTATTGGAAGTAGCTTAAGTAATCCAGCAAGTCGTTGATGTTCAGCTTTTACTTGTTGACAATGCCAACACCTAGCCACAAAATTAGTAATACTTTTCTTCATTCCAGGCCACCAGAAATTTTGTTTCAAGTCATGGTACATCCTTGTATTCCTTGGATGCATAGCAAATTTAAAGTTGTGAGCTTCGATCATAATACATTTTCTCAATTCAGAATGGTCTGGTACACAGAGTCTACCCTGAAATTTCAACACATTGTTTTCATACACAAATCCCGGCCTCGATTTTGATTCATTTTCATTAACAATCTTCTTCAGAAATTCATCTTCTAGTTGTTTTTCCTTAACTTCCTCAATTATGGTCAGTTGAGCAGAAATGGCAGCTAGGATTTCACCATGTTCATGCAAAACTACTTCAATTTCATTCCTTTCCAGATCACATAACAATTATTTCTGGCCAGTGAGCAAACATGAAAAATTCCCAATAGACTTTCGACTCAAGTGCAACTGTATTTGCATTTCCTGGATGATACAGAATCTGTAAATCATAATCTTTTATCAACTCAAGCCATCGTCTCTGTCTTATGTTCAATTCATTTTGAGTAAAGAAATATTTGAGACTTTTATGATCAGTGTACACTTCGCAAGTTACACCATAAAGATAGTGTCGCCAAATTTTCAACGCAAACACTACCGATGCTAGTTCAAGGTCATGGGTTAGGTAGTTCTTTTCATAAGGTCGAAGTTGGCGAGAAGCATAGGCATTCACTTTTTCATTTTTGCATAAGCACACATTCTAGACCCTTGTATGAAACATCACTATAAATCTGGAATCCATCTGTACTATTAGGCAGAGTCAGAATTGCTGTAGTTACTAATTTGGTCTTCAACTCTTGGAAAGCAGATTCCCTTTGGTCATTCCAATCAAATGGCGTATTTTTCTGTGCTAACTGTGTCAAAGGCATAGCGAGTTTGGAGAAATCTTTCACAAATCTTTAGTAGTAACTAGTAAGTCTTAGAAAACTTCTAACTTTTGACACATTTGTTGATCTTGGCCAATTCACAATAGTTTCAAATTTCTGTGGATCTACCGAAATGCCATCTTTGTTGATTGCATACCCCAAAAATGTTACACTGTCTAGCTAGAATTCACATTTAGAAAATTTTGCATACAACTTCTTTTCTCTCAAGATCTGTAATGTAGTTCTTAGATGATCTTCATGTTCTTCCCTGCTTTTAGAATAAATCAGAATATCATTAATAAATACAACTATAAATTCATCAATGTATTGTTTGAACACCCTATTCATTAAGTCCATGAATGCTGCAGGTGCATTAGTTACCCTAAACGGCATTACCAAAAACTCGTAGTGCCCATATCTAGTTCGGAAAGCGATTTCTCTATGTCTTCTGTCTTAAGTTTCAATTGGTGGTATCCGGATCGAAGATCAATTTTGGAAAACACTTGGGCTCCCTGGAGTTGGTCAAACAGATCATCTATTTCGGGGTAGTGAATATTTGTTCTTGATAGTTACTTTGTTCAGTTCCCAATAATATATACATAGTCTCAAAGACGCATATTTCTTTTTAACAAATAAAACTGGAGCACTCCAACGTGAAGTGCTCGGTCAGATAAACTTCTTGTCTAACAATTCTTGAAGTTGGACTTTCAATTCTTTCAGTTCTGAGATTGACATTCTATAAGGGGTTTTGGAAATTGGTTGTGTTTCAAGCACTACTTCAATGGTAAATTCAATTTCTTTATCAATCAAATCACTGGGTAGTTCGTTTGGAAACACATCAGGAAATTCATTAACTACATGAATAGCTTCCACATTAGGACTATCAGAAGTCACGTTTAAAACACTACACAAATAACCTCGACATCCTTTCCTAAGCAATTTAACAGTTTTCAAAGCAGAAATCATATATGGAGGTGGAACTATCCCATTCCCAGCAAACACAAATTCAGATAAACCAGGTGGTCGGAAGACAACAGATTTATTCACGCAATCAATAGTTGCACAATACTTAGTCAACCAATCCATACCCAATATGCAATCAAAATGAGCAATGTCTAAAGGCAGCAAATTAATGTATAATAACACATCTCCAACCATGACATCACATGCAGGATACACATAGGCACACATCATAGTACCCCCTGAAGGTGTAGATACAGGTAACAAGTAATTCATGGGTTCTAGTGGTCTAGTCAATTTGCGAGAAAAAACATGCGACACGAATGAATGTGTAGAACTAGAATCTATGAACACATATCCATTTTGAGCACAAATAGGGAGTATACCTGACACCACGGATTAAGTGTTCTGTACATCGCCGGGCACAAGTACAAACACTCTACCTTGCCTCAAGGGTTTTCTCCTAACATTAGTTCTTACATTTGATCTTGGTGCAGAAACGGATCCGGCCAAACTTGCCATAGGACGGTTGGCATTTTTAGCTGTGAGTAGGCAATCCTTCATTATGTGGCCAATCTTGCCACACCAGAAGCACGCACTAGAAGCACGATAATAAACAACCTTATGTTTTCTTTCACATTTTGAACAAACATGTGTAGATCCAGTTCTCTGACTTGAGCTGCTAGTAGATCCCGTGTTTTGCTTCTTGTTCATAACAAATGAATGGCCTTTTTTGAACTTGTACTCAGATCTCTTGCCCTTTCATTCAGTTATTGGAGCTTTTGTTTGTTTTATTGCAGCCAGGTTGGCTTCAGCCATTAAAGCTCTATCAAATACATCCACATATTTGGGCAGTTTTAAAACACTTACCCAATCAAACACATCTAGATTCAGTCCTTCTTCAAATTTTCAAGCTTTCTTATAATCCGTGCCCACCATATGTGGGGAAAAATTGGCTAATTTAGTGAACTTGGCCTCATAATTGACCACTGAAATATTGCCTTATTTGAGTTCTTGGAATTTAGACACCTTTTTTTATCTCGGAAACACTGAGTGAAGTATTTTTCATAGAAGATCTCTTTGAATTAATCCCAGGTCAAAGTCCCACTACTTTCACGGACAAGCATCCACCAATGTCGGACTTCGTCTTTTAAGGTATAGGTGGCCAATAAAACTTTCTGAGTCTCTATACTTGGAAAGACTTCGAATAACTTTTCAGTTTCTAACATCCACGTTTCAGTCTTTAAAGGTTCAATTCCACCTAAGAAAGTCAGTGGCTTCATCTTATTGAATTTCTGAGTCAAGCTGATGATGTCATTATTTACCAGTTCCACTTGGACCAGAGGAGGTGGAGAAGGCAAAGGTTTTTGTCTTTGTTGTTGCATTATTGCTTCTGTCAAAGCTTCAAGCATTTATTCCATTCGGTTCATTCGAGTCTCGGAAGATTCAACTGTACCATCACTTATTGTATTTTCCATTTGCTATAGGTAAACAGAGCACTAATAAACATAGACAAATAATTCTCTTCACAGTGTTCAATTTTAGTTCATTTCATTTCAGTGTCAATGTATATTGGTTCAGAGATGTTCATATATTTCACACACACTCACACATGCAGATGTAATGTCCCTAATTCTTACTAGGACATTCTATAGCTCATATGGACTCGTGTGTGCAGTATAACTTGTACTTTGATACCACTCTGTCACGAGCCAAACCCGCCCTTATAGGTTTAGTGCTATAACCAGCCAATAATCCTGGGATTACCAAAGGCCTTTGAACAAATTAAACAAGATATAAAGGCTAGCAAAAGCAAACATATATGTCCATAGAGCTGTGTAGACATACATGGGATAGAAAATTTAAAACTCAATTTCCATAATTAAGATGTCATGCCCACGTCACCATTCATACATACAGACCTACAAAAGACTTGTTCAAACTTAACAACAGAAATACAAAAAGATCTTTAACATGATTCACAAAGGCTTTACCACCGCAAAAAGGAAACCTCCTTAGGAGACATTATGGTTGGCTGACAAAAAGGAACTCCAGGCGAACAACTCTAAACCTAGTCACACGCCTAGTCACCTACATACATACATAATAATAAAGTGAGCTGGAGCCTAGTGAATAACAACAGAGTAAAAGATTTATGAATGATGTTCAAACAATTTCAAGAATCAGAGTTCATATCAGAAACAGATTCGGATTCACATATTTAACCAGAAATCATAAATAGTTATATGTGGTACATTCATTAGCTATCATATCATTTTGGTCCTGGGACCCATATGCATAGTCGGTACCGACGACCTCAAAGGTCTATATCTTGTGTACAAGTAGCCACATTATTGTTTCCTCTAGGCAAGGGCCATGTATAAACCACGATATTGTTTCCACCGGATAAGGGCCATATGATCATAAGCCATGGTATTGTTTCTCCCGGGCGAGGGCCATATAAACATATACTACGGTATTGTTTCCCTTGGGTGAAGGCCTTGTGAACTAAGAATGCCACAAATATATTTTAGAAAGTTGGACACTCATTCACTATTCATAAAATAGCATTTCATAAAACAGATCATATCTTAACATTCTGAAAATAGTTATAATCTAACATAACTTTATAGAGTTGTTACTCATAGATATCTCCGATAGCAAAATGGACATAGCAAACAGATCAGATAGCCTATGGCGCATGACCTATACAAACACATAACAAATATGCATTGAAAACATGCTTGGAAAACACATAACTCATTGATTTTTCTATCTTGGCTTGTTTCTAATCTTTATCCCCATTATTATGTCTTAATTAAGGCTTAGGAATGCCTAGGATGCAATGAGGATGCCAAAATATAAGTTAAAACACTTAGTCAAATTTTTAAAAATAGGTAGTCCGCTCAAGCGCAATATCGGTCGCTCGAGCAGTCTGCAAAGTCTGCAACAGTACTGGTTTCTTGAATTTTCCGCTCGACAGACGCTCGACAGTCACTCGAGCCAAAGACTGAGTAAAAAGGGTCTCCGCTCAAGCACAACTTCAGTCGCTCAAGCGATCTGCAAAATTTTGTAAAACTTATGGGAGCATGAATTTTACGCTTGAGCTTAGACTTCTTTGCTCGAGTGGAGGTACAAATGTAAAGGTGGCTGCTTGAGAGCAGATTTTGCCGCTCAAGTTAAACCCCGAACTCTGCAAAAGTGCTGGGAGCTTGAATTCTTCGCTCGAGCTTAGACTCCAACGTTCAAGCGAAGAGTGCAAATTCTGGAATTTTCGAATTTGCTTCCCAAGTTAAAAACTCAATTTCAACACTTCAAAACACAATCTTTTGGGCCAAAACTTGGTAAAACATTGAGAAACTCATAGTAAGTTTTAGCGACCCTAATTTTTCATAAATCATATTTATTATTATTACTTTATTTTATTTTTGACTTTATTAATTGTGTGGATACATGAGAATTTAATGTGGTATTTAATTAATTTAATGTGATATTTACTTATATATAATTAATTTGAATATATATATATTGATATTTTTTATATATATAAAAGGTTTTATATATATATATTTTGTATTTAAATAATATAATATGTTAATTAGGGTACAAAGCTTAGAGGCTCACTAAAACCAAAAAAAAAAAAAGAAAAAAGAGAGAGGAGCAGCAGCAACGGGAATTAGGAAGAAAAAAAAAAGGGAGCAAGCCGTGAGAGAGAGAGAGAGGGGCTCTGTGAGGAATCAAAGAGTGCAAACCGAGAGGGGGAGAAAAGAGAGATGGTAGAGGAGAAAAGGAAAAGAAAAGGGTTAGGGTTTTATTTTGGGGGTTTTATTAATTCTTCAAGCAACTCGTTAATCTTCGAAAAATAATTGTGAGTGCAAAACCCACTTTCCTTGATTTATGTTTAATGCATTATTTTTATTTATTTGATGTTGGTTTGATATTGTATTTACATGAAGATAATGGGTTGATTTTAATTATTTTGATTAGTTGTGCATGAAAGGTTTAGAGTTTTATGTATATTTATTTTATGGATGTAATCACACCCATGGATATATGAAATTAAAATAAATGAATACATAGATAATTCCGATTACTCCACTATGACTCCATGGATAGTTTGGTTGGCGTTTATTATTTTTTTCTCTCCCTTGTATATGTTTTTTTGAGCATTGAAATTTACTTAACCATATATATAGAGATGAGAATATTTAGATTTTGTTTCACCCCTGAGATTTGAATGATGAAATATTGATTGGGGTTTGGTCATAATTTAATATTTAATTGTCCAAATTTTGGAGCGTGACAGTTTGGTATTAGAGCCCTAGGTTACCCTAGACTTATGAGAGTTTAGGTGATCTTTTGATTGTAGAAACATGGGTTAGCTAGTTTAGTTTGGTGGTTGAATTTATTCAAAGTATTTATAAACGAGTTTTTGTGTGTTTAACTTGAAGGTGATGGCGGGAAGGTATAATTTGAGAAAGGTTGAGCCCAGTGACACAAGGGAAGAAACAACTGCTAATGCGACGGCGGCTGCTACTGGGACAACCAATACTGTGCAGGTTAATGTGAGGAAGATGATGGCTTAGTTACTTCAGGTTGTGCAGAACAATAATCAAAGCCAATAGGGAGATCTGTTTGTGAAGAGAAACAAAGACTTTGGTTCTTTAGGAGGCTAGAAATTCTTTGGAGAGGGGGGGACCCACTGCAGCTGACACCTGGGTCCAGAAATGTGACATGGTGTTTGGTCGTATACAGCTCATTGCGGTTCAAAAACAGGAGTTGGCTACACATCAGCTTGAAGGAGCAACCCTATTTTGGTGGAACTCGTGGAATAAGGGTCTAGATTTGACGACTTTGACTTGGAAAGATTTTAAGACCCATTTTGACCGGAAGTTTGTTCTTGTTACTATTCAGTCTCAATTGTGTGATGAATTTTTGAAGTTGACCCAAGAGGGTAGAACAACGATCGAGTACGTCACCAAGTTTGATGAGTTGTCTTGTTATGCCCTTTACTTGATTGACACGCAGTAGAAGAAGAATGAGAACTTTATTAAGGGATTAAGGCCTCGTTTGGGAACATGTTATTTTAGTAACTTTTTGGCTTTTTACGAAAAGATGTGCAAAAAAGTAGAGAGGTGATGTGACAACTTTTAGTAACTTTTTGACTTTTTGGCTAAAATAGCCACTCCCCAAACGAGGCCTAAATCATTACCTATCTAAGTCCCTTATTCCCTTTGATGCTGAACTGTTTAATAGAGTTCTTAACTTAGCACTGAAGTATAAGGAAAATGAGAAGCAGTTTAAAGAAGGGAAGGCTAGAGTTAGAGAGACTTCTAGAGGGAGTCACTTCCAGCAGTGTGATGGGAACAGATACCAACCCTACGATCAAAGGCATAGGGGTCAGCAGTTTTAGAGGCCACAACAACAAGGTAATTAGGGAAATTTCAGACCTGAGGATAATTTCAGGCCTCAGGGCAATTTCCAACCCCAGGGGCACTATTATCAGAGACAGGGTGGTCTGCGCCCACAGGGTTATCAAGGACAGGGTTATCAAGGACAGCGGCAACAAGTGCCATAGTTGGGTTATCGTTCTCTCGTACCTTAGTTGAAAGGGCCCCTCACCTATCAGAGCAGTAGCACCTCAACTAATCAATAGGAAGTGTTTTGGGTGTCAGCAGTTGGTGCATGTAGTCAAGGATTTCCCTCAGAGACAACAGGCACGACAGGGTCAGACAACTCTAACCAGAGCATTTGTAGTGATTCCGGGAGATGACAAAGTGCAAGGTACTTTTAATCTTTTTCAAGAACCCATTAGAGTACTTTTTGATACTGGTGCCTCTCATTGTTTTATATCAAGACAGTTTGTAGAAAGAGAACACCTTGTAACTACCTCTTTATCTAGACCTATTCGTGTTGAGACCCCTTTAGAAAGGGCAGTTACTCTTTATGAGATGTGTAAAGATTTTAAGATTGATTTTGCGGGCAGAGTCTTGTATACGGATCTAATTGTGTTAGGGTTTGTGGGGTTTGTAATTATTTTGGGTATGGATTGGCTGTGAAAACACTTTGTGACTTTAGATTGTGCTGGGAGGACTGTAAATATAGATATTACCAGTATGCCATAGCTTATCCACATTTCTAGCGATGGAGAAGAGTCGATGATGACGAGTTTTCTGTACTTGGTAGAAATCCTTAAGCAAGATATTAGTGAGGTAGATGTGGTACGTGAGTTTGTGGATGTATTTCAGGAGATACCTAGACCTCCACATCGATAGGTAGTAGAATTTCACATTGACTTAGCACTAGGAACTGCACCGATTTCTAAGGCGGCATACAGAATGACGCCTAAAGAGCTTGTGGGGATAAAGAAATAGCTAGAAGAGATGCTTTATAAAGGTTTCATATGTTCAAGTAACTCCCTGTGGAGAGCACCCGCGATCTTTGTTTCCGAGAAAGATGACATTCTCCGCATGTGCATAGATTACAGAGAGCTGAACAAGGTGACTATCAAAAACAAGTATCCGCTACCTAGAATTGATGACTTGTTTGATCAGTTGAAGGGGGCAGCCGTGTTATCTCAGTTTGATCTCAGAATGGGTTACCATCAGATGGGTATGTCAGAAGAAAGTATACTGCTTACTACTTTTCGGACTTAGTATGGGTTGTATAAGTTTCCCATAATGCCTTTTGGTTTGACAAATGCTCTTGCCTATTTCATGAACTTGATGAATAGAATTTTTCAACCGTATCTAGGTAAGTTTGTGATTATCTTCATAGATGATATCCTGGTGTATTCTAAGAATAAAGAAGAGCACATAGAACACTTGAAAGTCATGTTATAGACTTTGAGGGAGCAGTAGTTATATGCTAAGTTCAGTAAGTGTCACTTTTGGGAGAAATAAGTTCGGTTTTTGGGACATGTTATGTCCAATCAGGGGAAAGCGATAGATCTTGAGAAAGTTGTTGCGGTCAAAGAATGGAAGCAGCTCACGAACCCTTCAGAGGTAAGGAGTTTTTTAGGACCGATTATTACAGGAGATTTATAGAAAAATTTTCTACTATTGCAGTACCCATGACCAATTTGACCCGCAAAAATGTGAAGTTCTTATGGACAGATGATTGTGAGAGAGCTTTCTAGGAGTTAAAGTAGCGGTTGACTATAACACCAGTGTTAAGTATACTAGTACAAGGGGAAAAGTTAGTAGTGTTTACTGATGCGAGTGGAACTAACTTGGGATGCGTGTTGATGCAGCATCAGAAAGTTGTATCTTATGCCTCATGATAGTTAAAACCTCATAAGAGATGATACCTTACTCATGACTTAGAGCTGGCAGCAGTTGTTTTTGCATTGAAAGTGTGGCGATACTACTTGTTTGGGAAGCGCTTTGAGTTGTACACAGATCATAAGAGCCTCAAGTATCTTTTTTCTCGAAAAGAGTTGAACATGAGGCAATAGAGGTGGGTTGAATTCATCAACAGTTATGATTTCAAGATCCTTTACCACCCGGGGAATGGAAATGTGATCGCAGATGCACTTAGTCGACAACATGGGATTATAGCTTCTTTGATGATTCAGGAATGGAAGTCTTTGGAGTAAATTTTGAATGTTCAACCAATAGAGAATGTTGAGAAGGCATACATTGGTAGTTTGACCGTGCAACCAACGTTACTGGGTACAGTTTGTTAGATGCAGTATTTAGATGGGATCCTCATCGACAAGCTCAATGACCTTGTCATGGATTCGATCGATGATTGTCCTACTGATTGGTCTGTGGACTTAGATGGGGGATTGCAATTCAGGGGCAGGTTGTGTGTACCTAACATTGTTGAATTGAGGAAAGAGATTATGGATGATGCCCATAGGTCCCGATATACCATTCACCTTGGTGGGACTAAGATGTATCATGACCTGAAGAGGACGTTTTGGTGGGAAGGTATAAAGAAGGGCGTAGGAAAGTATGTTTCTTGATGTTATGTGTGCCAACAGGTTAAAACAGAACATCAACGATCGTTTGGACTTTTACAGCCTCTCGAGATCCCTACTTAGAAATGAAAGTATATTTCTATGGTCGTGGATGAATTGCCGCGGTCTAAGCGAGGCAATGAATCTATTTGGGTGATAGTGGATCGACTCACTAAGTTTGCTCATTTTATTCCTATCAATGTTCACCAAACTACGGATAAACTGGCTAGGATGTATATTCAAGAGGTGGTGCGACTTCATGGCGCACCAGTTTCTATAGTTTCAGATCATGATCCGTTGTTTGTGGCTGAGTTTTGAGAGAGTTTTCAGCATGCTTTGGGTGTTAGGTTAGACCTGAGCACGACTTATCATCCTCAGACGGATGGGCAAACTGAGCGGGTAAATCAGATTTTGGAGAATATGTTGAGAGCTTGTGTTCTCGATCTTGGTGGTAGTTAGGAAGAACACTTGCCATTAGTGGAGTTTGCTTATAATAATAGTTATCACTCAAGTGTTGGGATGACACCTTTTGAGGCTTTGTATGGGAGGTTATGTCGATCACCTGCTTGTTGGATGGAGGTAAGAGATGCGCCGTTATTAGGGCTAGAGTTGGTAAGAGAGACCATAGAGAAAGTGAACATTATTCGGGAACGTATGAAGACTGTACAAAGTCGTTAGAAGAGTTACGTTGATAGAAAACGTAAAGGGGTTGAGTTGAATGTTGGAGATTTTATGTTTTTGAAGGTCTCACCGATGAAAGGTATCATGCAGTTCGGAAAGAAGGGAAAGTTGACACCTAGATTTGTGGAATCCTATGAGATCACTGAGAGGATTGGTAATGTGGCTTACAAATTAACCCTACCACTTGTTTTAGCTCTGATTAACAATGTGTTTCATGTATCTTTATTACGGAAGTGTGTGCAAGACCCTTCCCAAGTAGTATCACCAGAAGTATTAGAGATTAGTGATGATCTCACGTATGTGGTGCAGCCAATTACTATTCTAGACCGAGATGTAAAGCAATTGTGGTGCAAAAAAGTGAACTTAGTGAAAGTGCAATGGAACGAGGAAGAGAATGATATCACTTGAGAATTGGAAGAGAAAGTTCGGCATATGCACCCGGAGCTTTTTGCTTAGTACTCTCGCCTATCGAATCTCGGAACGAGATTCTTTTGAGGTGTGTATATTGTAGCGACCCTAATTTTTTGCAATTCATATTTATTATTATTACTTTATTTTATTTTTGATTTTATTAATTGTGTGGATATATGAGAATTTAATGTGGTATTTAATTAATTTAATGTGATATTTAATTATATATAATTAATTTGAATATTTATATATATATACATATAAAAGGTGTTATATATATATATATTTAATCTTATATTTATATTTATATATGTTGTAATTATGTTGTATTTAAATAATATAATATGTCAATTAGGGTACAAAGCTTAGAGGCTCACTAAAACAAAACAAAACAAAACAAAAATAAAAATAGAGAGAAGCAGTAGCAACGGGAATTAGGAGAAAAGAAAAAGAGGAGCAAGCCATGAGAGAGAGAGAGAGAGAGAGAGAGAGAGAGAGAGGAGGGCTCTGTAAGAAATCAAAGAGTGCAAACCGAGAGGGAGAGAAAAGAGAGACGACAAAGGAGAAAACAAAAAGAAAGGGGTTAGGGTTTTATTTTGGGAGTTTTATTAATTCTTCAAGTAACTCGTTGATCTTCGAAAAATAATGCAAAACCCACTTCTCTTGATTTATGTTTAATTCGTTATTTTTATTTATTTGATGTTGGTTTGATATTATATTTACATGAAAATGATGGATTGATTTTAATTATTTTGATTAGTTATGTATAAAAGGTTTAGAGTTTTATGTATATTTATTTTGTGGATGTAATCATAACCATAGATATATGAAATTAAAATAAACTAGGAATCCATAAATAATTCCGAATACTCCACTATGACTCCATGGATAGTTTGGTTGACGTTTATTATTATTTTTTTCTCCCTTGTAATTTTTTTTTTTTTTTTTTTTTTTTTTTTATGAGCATTGAAATTTACTTAACCTTATGGAGACGAAAACATTTAAATTTTGTTTCACCCATAGGATTTGGATGATGGAATATTAATTATTAACAAAATTTCTTCTTAATTACTAATTAAGCTTTCTTAATCAAAGACCATAAACTAATCACATATCAGGATTGTTACTTAAGCTCTATTACTATATGTCCTCATGCAGTGCAAGATAAGGTGGAGAATTCATTATACTCAACGAAGAGAAATGTGCATAGTTATCCAAAGAAATTCCCCTTTATAAGTAGAACAAATTAACCCCAAAAGGAACCGGTCGATTGATCGATCGTCCGTGAACAATCATGTTATAGGCTCTCTCTCATTTCTCCCTTGCTTTTTCAAATCTAGCTTTTGAGCTAGTTGACCAGTCGATCAACTACTCATGCATTTATTGCAGTTCAGTAACTCATTGAAGTTGAATTTTTCATCTAATTTTGAACCCTTTCTTCTATAAATTAGCATTTAAGTCCAAGGAATATCAATCAACTATTATTACAAGGATTGAACTCACCAAAACCCTACAATTTCATCTATACATAGAGAATAGAGAAACCTACCCTTCCTATAGCTTTTATAGAGATCCAACAATGGTGAAATGGCGAGTACCAAACTTCTTCTAAGCTTGAGGCCCTCCAAAGGTTACTTCCAAGTTTCAAGACAGCTTCCAAAACCAAGCCCTTTAACAATGGACAACACAAAAGAGGAAAAGAACCAGAAGATTCAACATGTAGAGAGTTGAGAAAACACTCACTATCTAATATAAGCCTTAGGGAGGTTGATAGAGAGTACAAGTGAGAGTGTTAGCGTAAAAGTATGACAATAGTGGTAGGTGAAAGTCTTCCATTCCTACTACATAAATTCTCCATTTTTGTATAACCACATAGATTTTAAGAACCAAACAAACAATTAAAGTTTACAAATTGTCAGATAATATCACCACAATAAAATAATTCATACCAACCTCCATAGTAAAATTGCCAAGTGCCAAATTACCACCGAGTTCTTCTTAGAAGGTGCTTTGGTTCCGCACGAAATTTTATATTCAAAATATTTAGTTTTCCAAAATAGGTCTATGCTAGTTCGTAGTGGTTTAAAATACCTTTCCAATGATATAAGAATTCAATTTAAAATGAAATTTGATAAACATTTTTAGGCCATTCGTTAGTTTTCGACAAGGTTCCTAAAATCTACTACTAGATGGACTTACCAAGCTAACTTTTTTTTTTTCTCAAAACGAGAGTCTATAATCATAAATAAATAAACATGTTTTGAGTCTTAAGTTGGCCCCTAAAAACCCTAATTTTGCACTGAAAATTGTTTAGGGTTTAAACAGATAACGATAGAAGCCCAGTTGGATTTGATTGAATCGGACCCTTCTTCTTTTGTCTTTTGTTTTTATTGTTTTTTTAATCTCACATCAAAATTGAATTTTAAACATCTTGTACTGTTAATCCTAGCATTGGTGTCTATAAAATCAAAGTCATGTCTCACATATTTATCACTTGTTTGGTAACGTTTATGTGTACTTCTTTTCTATCTTTATAAATTATAAAAATTACTATAAAAATTCTTTTGGCATCTAATTTTGATTTTAAAAACAATATATAAACAATTTACCAAATTTATTAAATTATAATAATTTTTTTTGTTTTTAACTTGTTTTGAAAACGTTTTCATTACTTCATTGCTCTCCCACCTCTTTCCAACACTACGCACTTCTCATCACCATCGCCTACCACTACCTCTATTTATTGTTGTCGGCAACCCCCTCCATCTCTAACAACCAACCCAACCAACGTCACTCTATCTTTGACAACTGACAGCCACCCCAAACCATCTCATCCTGCTTACTTTTAAAATAATTTTTAAAAAATATGTACTAAATATATTTTTTATTTTTGTTTTACGAAAAAAAATATAAATATACATAAAATTTTCTATAACCTGCAAGTCAATAATCATTTTGTCAATATGCCTATTTTAAAAACACGATTTCAATTAATTTATTGTAAATCTCGTCAAAATTGTATTTTTGAACTATAATTTCTTGAATAACTTGAATTTAAAAAGTAAAATTCAACGTTGCTTGTATTTTTAAATTTTAATATATCTCGAATTTAATAAATAAATCTCCAAGTTCAAAACCCCTCACAGCTTTTGTTTATCACAAAGTTTTTAGGATAAATTACACTAACATCCGTGAGATTTCTGTTTAATACAAATCGCTCTCACAGGTGAAAAATTAGATTCTCCTTTATAAGTTTGTAATCTCATTACAAATTGCTCTTTAGATTGCTGATGTCATGCTCTAAAATTTTCTAAATAATCTTATAATTTTTCCTATCATTTTTTCTTCCTATCATCATGATTACATTCTACAACTTTATATCATTAAATTCTACCTGAATATATTCTTATTGAGTGATGATAAGCAAACATGAATTTTATATAGAATTTTCAAACACAATGGTGACCTTTCACTTTAAAACAAAACACCCATAAACATGATTTATATTTACAATAATATCACTATTACACTCACAATATTTTTATGATATTTTTTGTATAAATTTTTATATATGAATTTAATTTTTTATTTTTATTTCCACTATTATATCTAGATTAGATCAATTTAATCTAGATATATTTAATAAGTATAAAATTTGTACAAAAAAATCATTGAATACAACAAAATAAAATAATATATTTAATTTTTGTATTGTTTTATATTTTTTTTTGTATTTGGTGGATTTAAAAAATCACAAAATATTATACCTTTTAAATATATTTAGATTAGATGTATTTAAAAAATAAAAAAAATTGTTTAAAATATTTTAAAAATTCAGTAAAAATAAAAAATATTAAAAATAAAAATACTTAATTTTTTTGTGTGAGTTAAACAAAAAAAAGATAGTTGTCATTTTTCTTAAAATGATATCAATAAAATATATGCATTATTTTATATATGAAAAAGTTAAGAGGTAAATATATTATTTTAATCTGATAAGAGGTAAGTATAATTTTTTAAATGTAAAAAATATATCTGTATAAAATAAAAATCTTAAAAACGATATTAGTGTAATTTACCAAGTTTTTTTTAAATCTTTTTTTGTTGTTTTAGTTTTCGGACACGAGTCCAATGAAGAACCGCTTTCACTCCACAGCGCGCGCGCACACGTGAATTGCGAGAATACGGCACAAAACGCATCTCCCCCTCTCTCTCCCTCTCTCTCTCTCTCTCTCTCTCTCAACAAATAAAACAATCACAAAGCCACTTTCATAAACCACCCACATCTTATTTTAAAAAGTGAATTATAATCTATTTTTCAGATTATAATTTATTTTTTTTTATAAAAAAATTACTTATAAGTAATTTTTATTAAAAAATTAATTATAATCATCTTTTTAAAATAACCCTAATTTTTGGAGATTTTTACCATGCACACTTTTAAAAAGAGTAAATTATAATTACTCTATTTGGATTTGAATTTTCAAGAGTAATTTTTTTTTTATTTTGTGAATTTTTTTTATAACTTTTTGAATTTTTTTATTAAATATTCTACCTTTTAGTTGTATTTAGATTAAGTGTATTTACAAAAATAATATAATTACTCAAAATATTAAAAAAATTACAAAAAATAAAAAACTTCAAAAATTATTGTTAAAAATTGTTAACCAAATAGAGTCATTAATTTTTTCTAAATTTAAGACTTTATACAGTAAACTTTAAAATTTTAGCATAATTATATTAACTTCCATTTTATTAATGTTAAAATACTAGAACTAATGTAGATGGTATAAATACACAAATATAAATAAAGATAAAATATACATTTAAGTGTAGAAAATATGAAGATAATATTTTTTGATTTATATGACTAATGAATTATTAATAAAAATCGGGTTAAGTGTTATATGAATTAAATCTTTAAAACAATCAAATGTAATTATGTTAAAATTATAATTATGTTAATTTAATTTAATTGATTTTCTATAAATTTATTTAATTTAATGTAATATATCATATATAAGTTTTAATATTTTATGATTTTGATATCACTTTGTGTTATAACCAAATCACAAATCATAACCAAATAGACATAATAGATCATAACTAAACAATGCTTGATGCTTAACTAAAAATTCTTTAATTATAGTCAAAATAACGGTCTCATTAAATTATTATAACTAATACTAAATTAAATTATAATTAAGTCAAAACTAATATCATAATAAATTATAATAAATTATTATTAAAAAAATAGCAATTAAGGGGTCATGTTATGTGTCTACTATGTAGACCTTTATTATATATTTTTGTTTTACGTGTTTTGTATTTTTGTAATAAATGTTACGTATTTTTATGATAAAGTTAAACATTTTGGTTCAAAAATGAAGTTACACATTTTATAGTTATATTACACATTTTCGTAGTGATATTGCATATTTTTTTATTAATATAAAAATATATAATTTTATTTCTAAATTACAAATTATCGTAACTCTATGAAAAAAATTATGACATTATCATAAAAATATGCAATATGCATAACAAAAATGCATAATAAAATGTTTATTTCAAGGGTGTGTGCCATAATTTTTTTCGACAATTAAAATATAATATATTTATTAATCTCAAGGGGGTGGTTTAGTGGCATAATTTGGAATCTGGTAATAAAATTGGCACATTGGGGCCCAGGTCAATCCATGCAGAGCACTTGTTTTATTTTTAAATGGAACCGTTCTTAAGTGAGCGATGAAATTGATCTCCTAAAATTAATCTATGTATACATAAATTGATCCGATCACTTAATTATCAAAATATATATAATATCTAGTTTTTAAAGTGTGTATTATAGAAATTTTCAATTCCCGACTTTCTTTCTCTTGGTGTGAATTGTGACTCAACAAAGTCAGGTCCAAAAATTTTCAAGTAAAAAGACCCAAAAATATCATAATTTATTCTATAATAAATAGTAATAGTAAAAAAAAAATTCAAATCAAAATAAAAAAGAAAAACTCTTCTCTCTCTCTCTCTCTCTCTCGGTTCAAAACCGGGTAACGTGAAGCCAATTGGAAGTTGAACTTTTTGCGAACCCCGTTGTTTGTGCCCTTTCCATCACTTGCCCTCCTTGTTCGCCATCTAAAACCCAAATTCAATTTTCTCGTCTTTTCTCAGCAGCACCTGGTTTTGTTCCTAGAGAGAGAAACAAGAGAGAGAGAGAAAGAATCCTGAAAGTTTATTTTCCTTCCCTGTATTTCACTATTTCTTTGCCATAATTAGCATATCGATTTCTCTTTTGATTTTAAATTTCTTGTTATTTCTGGAATTAGCACATAGATTCCTCCTAGAAAAATTTTAATCGATTTTGTATTTTCTTGGAAAATTTGTCATAATTCTCAAGAGAGTACCTTTTTTTTCAAACTGAAATTGGTTTTATCTCATCATCTGTGACGATCATATCACAAGTCTTTTCTCTCTGACGTAATCGATTCGTCAAAAAAAAAAAAAAATTACCACCACCAACATTTCTGAGAGTCAAAAAAACAAAAAAATTGTGTATGAAAATCGAGTTTTTGGTTTCTGGGTATCATCAGAATCAGACGAAAATCAAATTCTGATTTCTGGGTATTGGCAGAAACTCGATTTTCCGATCTGGGTTGGTCCGGATTCGATTCAGAGGTTGATTTCTCAACCATGGTCATTAAATCTAGAACCCTGGACAACTGGAGGGACTATTTTCGAACCTCCAATTTCGATATATTCGATATAATCGAGAACGCAATTATTGTTGCTGCTTCGGATTGTCCACAGGAGTTCAGATTGCGGAGAGATCGAATTGCAGTAACCTTGTTTTCATGTAAATTGATTCGGTGTGTCGGGTGTGAACGCGTGGAGTTGAAAGTTCCTGTAGAGGATGAGGACCAAGGTTGTAAGAGTGGGTTTCAGAAAAATGGATGTGAATTTGAGACTGGTGGTGGTAAAGAGAGCAAGGTGAATAGTAGTAGAGATGATCAGGTTGAAATGAATTTCAACCAAGTGAGCAATTACAGCTATGGAGAAGCTGAGGCATTGACTGATGATATTGAAGAAGAGAGTCAGATTTTTGGGGAGGTCTTGAGGATCAAAAAGATTATTGATAATTGTCAAGATGAGGTTTATCTTCATAACTTCTACTGAATCTTTCTCTTCTATGTGAATTCAATTTTCA
This sequence comes from Camellia lanceoleosa, assembly GCA_025200525.1. Lineage (NCBI taxonomy): Eukaryota > Viridiplantae > Streptophyta > Magnoliopsida > Ericales > Theaceae > Camellia > Camellia lanceoleosa. The sequence goes on along the minus strand of CM045770.1, from coordinate 118,989,824 downwards.
TTTCTGTATTTTGTTGCTTTTGAAAGTGTTTTTTTTTTTTTTTGGTAAGAACTTTGACTGATAAATGGGAGATTGGTCTGTTATTGCCAAGTAGCATATGATTAAGTCTTTGATTTTTGCAATTCTGTTGAGTGTTTTTTTTTTTTTTTTTTTGGGGTATTGGATTTGAATTTGTTTGAATATTGTTTTATGTTATTTGGGAAATTGCTTGGTTATTGTTACACTTATCTGGTAAAGATAGAGAGAGCCCTTCAAGCTTTTTGCTTTCTTGTGACAGTCTGATTCAGTATTATTTGATTCACTGAGGAGGCTTCAATTGATGGTTTTGTCTGTGGATACACTGAAGGTATGAACACTCTTGTTTTTTTTTTTTGGCTGCAAATTTTTTTTTTCCCATTAGTTTTTGTTTTAAGTTTTCTGTGAGTGTAGTGAATTGAATTGCATTACTCGCTATACCACAGGCCACAGAGATTGGAAAGTCTGTTAATGCTCTGAGGAAACACGGATCGAAGCAGATTCGAAATCTTGCACGGACGCTCATCGAGTATGTAATTCTTTCCTCTTGCTAGGCATTATTTTATGTTCTAGATTTGGTCATTTGATGGATGAACTTATGTGAATTCATTGTTGTATGGTTAAGTTTACCAACAAAGAATCTACATAGTTTAAAGGGCAAATTACAAACACCCCCTCGAAATTTGGTGAAAATATAGATTCCCTGAAGTTTGAGAAATTACAAATTGCCTCCTGAGGGTCAAATTTTCATAACAAATTAAATGAAATTAGGGGAGAATCTGTATGAAAATAAAAACCTCAGGGGATAATTTGTTATGAAAATATAAACCTCAGGGGGCGGGATGTAATTTCTCAAACTTCAGGGGGAATCTGTATTTTCACCAAACCTCGATGGGGGTGTTTGTAGTTTGCCCTAGTTTAAAAGCGCTGATATGTTATTTTCTTCCAAATTTGTGAATTTAGTGGTACTGGTAATTCTATTTGCTTTAATCAGCAGCATTCTTGCTAAGACAGTACTTTCTTTTTATGTCTTATCACGATTATCAGCAGGGAATTATACTACTTAGACTTCGATTTCCTTATAGATGTGCTGATGATTCCTATAGTTATGATGAAGATGATGACAATTTTGATGATAGGAATTGCTTTATTCAAACATTTTTCAGCTTATCCTTGTACAATAGAAACAGTGCTAGTTTAAGAAGTTCTATTTTTCTATGCTGATCGCCATAAACAACCGTTATCAAATTCAGCTTCTTTGTAAGCATATGAATTGCGGAAATCTTGGGTTATTATATTATCCTTTGTCTGTGTTAAACAAGTCATCTAACATTTTGCTGCCAATATGATTCCTCTACGTGTTAGTGGAATGTTTGGTAAGAATGTTGCTAATTAATTCCCTTTTTCTATCCAGTTATAGCTAAATGTACTCAGGAACTTTCAATTTGTTATATTAGATCAGTATGGCATATTCTTTTTGTTTCTAACTGCATGATCATTAATTGCAGAGTGTGGAAAGATATGGTAGATGCGTGGGTCATTGCTACAGCGGCTATTTCAGGTAAGAATTAGCTTTTGATAGATATAGCATATATGCATTTGATGTAGGACCACCGAAGCAAGAACAAGGATATCAAAGAGAACAGAATACCACTGGGGGTGGTGACCCAGTGGATTGCGCATCTCCCCTCCACCCAGCCAAGCAGGGGTTGATTCTCGCCCGGGGGGGGGGGGGGGTTGGCGTGGCCCCAATTTGCTTCGGCTCATCGCGTTGTACTCCAATCGACACTCTGCCTCCTGTGTGGCGGGTAGGCGAGGTCAATTTGTGTGCCCTAGTGGTGGGTCCCTTTTTATGGGTTGGATTAAATCTGGCAACCGGTTACTCCGGGTCCAGTGCCAAGGCCCACAGATGTTATGATGTTCCCACGGAGCATCCTTTCTTGTTCCAAAAAAAAAAAAACAAAAAAGAGAACAGAATAAATGACACAAAGGAAATAAACTAAACCCTAAAACAATAATTAAAAAAAAAACAAAAAACAAAAAAGAACTCTCAATTCAATTTATCATTCAAAGCCATCAAACCCTACTGTATACTAGCCTATTTATAGGCAACCAAAACCCTAATTAAGAGCTTTCAAAATATAGAACACTTCAAATAATATATCTTACCTAATAATTAGGAAACTCCAAATAATTAAATCCTACGTAATATTCTAATGTAAATATAATTCCTAAAATCTAAGTTATCAAATTTTTTTGATTCCTTTGTCATCAGACACCTTTTCTGTCCACTTAAGTACATTTTGTTCTCTCATTTCATTCTTGACTGAAACTGAGTTCTAAAAATATTTATATTTTCATAGGTGCAGAAGGTACCCCGGAGTCTGTAAACCCATCTGTTGTTGATGAAGAAGAAGAAGAAGGCCTCCCTTCTCCTCCATTAGACGAAGGAGCTTTTCTTAATAATGCTACAATAGAGCTGTCCCAGGTGGGTGTGGGTGTGTTCATGTCTTTTTTTTCTCGAGGAAGTTAGTTTATTAGCCTTTTGTGGTTAGAGACTGACACATTTTGCTTATTTTTCTGTCTTTCTCAATTGCGCTTACCAAAGTTCTTCGATGGCATAGATGATGATGGAAGTGAGTTGAATTTGTGATCCTTTATGCTTTTCTTATAAAGCTTTTTGCTATTCGGTTCTTTGTTTGAATTCCCCACTTTCTTAGAGATTCATGATTTTTAAATGGGGATGTTGTTTTAGATCCTCGAAACAGTGGGGAATTCAAGAAGAACCGTGAAAATGGCAGAAAACCATCAATGGCGAATCAAACTGTTCCCAAGTGGAAGCAGCAAGTTCCCCATGAACCGTATGTACCTGCCAAGGACAAGAAGGGTGAAGAAAGGAAGAATCAAGAACCTGTAATGAAGAAACCAAATGCTGTTGTGAAACCACATAAGCCCTTGAACACCGAGTCTGGCCCTGGGAGGCCGACAAAATTAAACATGGAGCAAAAGGTCAGCAGTGAGACAAAATCCCAGCAAAACTCAAACAGGCCGATCACAATCCAAAAGAAGCCACTAGCTGCTCAAGAAGATGTGAGTATCAGGAAAATCCATTATTTTTAAATATCTGCTGTTACGTATTGGAATTTTAGACTTCCCATACCATTATTCATTGATAGATCGGCCGATTCTGTCCGATGTTGACTGATATATATGACTGTGTCATCGATACTGTTATTTAAAACAATATCACCTGTACAGATGTCAAATAGCTTGCTGCTTGGATCATTCATTTTGATCTATTTTTGCTGTTCAATTAGAAACCGAAGTGTTTGGATGATGCTGCAAAACTTGAAGCCGCAAAGAGGAAGCTCCATGAGCGCTACCAACAAGCTGAAAATGGTATCTGCTCCTTCAAACTTACTCTTACCATATTTTGGATTTTACTTTCCGTATTTGATTTATTTTTCATCAAAATAACTTTCAGTAGAGACACATAATGAAATTATTTTTATATGATGGTGATTGTTATTCTATTTGACAGCAAAGAGACAAAGAACTATCCAGGTCATGGAATTGCAGGATCTCCCAAAGCAAGGGCTTGGCCCTAGGAATCCTCACATGAGACCTGGAAATCACAACAGGCATTGGGCAAATGGGCGTCGCTAGCTTGTTTGTTTTTGTGAAGTTGATTCGAATAAACAACATTTCAAAATTTCTTCCATTTTGAAAGCCAATAAAGTGGAAGAAAACTCTTACTATGTGGCTTCACCCACTCGAGCATCGATGATGACGCTGCTAAATTAAGACTCAGTTTGAGGTAATGAACTTTTTCATTCGATTTGGGTGGCTGGTATAGATTACGAGGTCTAAATTCTTGATTTGTTGTTGATGAATGTGATTTTCACCCATCCCATATGATGATTTTCTCTCAGACCATCTCCTTTTCCCGTTCCATTATCAGACTGTGTTACATATATAAATTTGCACAGAATAATAAGTACATTTATAGTATGAAACATTTTGACATGAAATGAATATAAGAAGTTGGTTGGATGCTCACTTTTAGTAGGATTGTAATTGATATCATGCTCTGTTGAATGAAACATGACTATGATACTATTCTTTCAATTAAAACGAAAAAAAAAAAGGGTGATAAGTTCACCAATTTTCTCTCGGACATCTCCTTTTCCTGTTCCATTATCAGACTGTTACGTATATAAATTTGCACAGAATAATAAGTACATTTTGACATGATATGAATGTAAGAAGTTGGTTGGATGTTCACTTTTAGTAGGATTGTAATTGATCTCATGCTCTGTTGAATGAAACATGACTATGATACTATTCTTTCAATTAAAAGGAAAAAAAAATTGAAAAATTGGTGAGAGTCCACTTTTATGGATATATACAACATTAAGTTCGGTGATTGTTCTGTTTTGGTTCTAAGGACATGGTTAATGAAATATATTAGTGAGAAGTAAAAATCATTGTTTTTTAAGAAATTTTTTTTCCTTCATTTTTATCCTTGTATTGTTACACTCACACACTATTGTCAATCACCAATTATTGTCCTTGGTGAGTTGGAAAACTCGCTATCATTGGAGAGCCACCGGAAAAGTTATTAGTGTCAGAGGTCAACGGTTACCGATGTTGGTAATATAGACATGTGGACAAATAGGTGGGGGCTAGTTAGGTAGGAATAATGCGATTTTTTAAATTGTTGTACTTATGTGGACAAATAAGAGTTTAGGGTAATATGGTCAAAAATTTTAAAACCTGGATTTGACTGAGTGCCAAAAAAAGAAATGACAACATCAAAGTTGAGAAAGACACTTGCCCTGTAAGGCTAGTGGTTAGATTTGTGTTCAATAGGTTGATCGTACTCTTGGTTTTATCTTTAAGATATTGCTTCTCTTTTTTTCTCTTCTTTCTTTCCTAATAACAATCAGTAGGATGAAGAAAGGGAGTAGTGTTGGTGAAGGTTATTTTGTCTTTTCATTTTTCACAATAAAGATATAAATGACACTATTAATTTTACTTACTTAATCTAAGGGTTAAAATTGGTGATGTCATCTTTTTTAAAAACAGTTTTAACTTTGACAGACTAACATTGAGGGTAAGTGTTATATATAAATTTAAATTGAAAGGGAGCATGGTGTAATTATATTAAAATTGTAGAATTTTTTGCATTTTTACTAAATCTCAATGTGGTTTACCCAATAAAAATTTAGGAGAATATTAGATAAAAGGTAAATCAAAAAAATTGCAAATCAATGGACTCTATTGAGACGTGCATAGTGTAAGTAAGATTATACAAAATGACACAGTTCTCACTTGTATCCCTTTGCATTCAAATGATTATTTTTTTATTTTTTTCATTTAATATTCCCCTAAAAACATGATTAGTAGTGACCCTTCGTCCTACAAATTTTAGTTGAGAAAGTTGCATTTCGTTCTCATAAATTAAAAATTGCACCTTACACATAATTTTGTAAAATTTTCACTTCACGTCTTGTAAAATAAAATGTTGATACTTCACACCTTTAGTTTTCACCATACCTGAAATTTTTTTAAAAGTAGTGCAAAATGCAACTTGTATACAAAATTATAAGGTGTAAAGAATTATTATTATTATTATTATTATTATTATTATTATTATTATTATTATTATTCTTTTCAAGCAACAAATTGCAACTTTCACAAAAGTTATAAGTTCCAAAGCGCACCTTTAATTTTAGAATAAATTGGTGATAAATTTAATTTAAGGGGGTTGGAAGGCATTGGATTTAGTGGATATTTTTTTGTTAGTGAGAAATCCACCTTTCATGAAATAGTTTGGGAAGAAGTCATTTTATTTGTTTTGAAAGTCATTTTGTTTTTAATTTACCCTTTAATTTATTTGTTGACTTTTTAATTTGTTGACTTACGTTGACATTTTGTTCAAAATTTTTCCTATATGTTCAAATTTATATCTATTTGTTGAATTTTTTTTCCTTATCCGTTCAAATTTTGTGGATTTCTTTTTTTATTTGTTCAAATTCTGTGGATTTTTCTCTTTAATTTTTCCTATCTATTGAAATTTATTTTTATCTATTCAATTTTTTGAATGAATAGATCGTTGGTATAACCAAACCTCAATCAATTTTTTACCTGTTGAAAGTCTAGTAGATAATCAATGAAGCAACACACTACACAACAAAATTATAATTAATTCCTTATCTGTGTTAAATAATTATTTCTGTGAAATTCTTATGAGAGAGGGAGAGAGAGAGAGAGGGAGAGATTGAATAGATAGAACACAAACAAAATGCAAAAATATTTTTACAAAGACCAAAAACAAACACATACATACAAATTTATTCAAATAGATTCAATAAAACATTATAAACCATTCTAATTTCACAAACACAAACATATTTTCTAGATATATTTAGAAGAAAAAACAAACATTTCACCAAACATAGACAAATCACCCATAGGCTATCATCAATCTCAAAAAATAAACAAAACACAAATCAAACACATCTACACACCAGATCTGAGCTCAAATGTATACCAAAAAAATAAAAATAAAATCTAACACTATTCAACAGATCATCATCTTTTTCATCTTCATCAATACTAGGATATGAGTTCAAATCAAAATATATATATATATATATATATATAAATTTAAAACATAGAGAGGAACAGAGAGAATGAGAGAAAGAGAGAGGAATAGTGATGGTTTGTGTACTCTGGTGATCGAAACCCTAGAAAACCAGGCTGAGATCGGTTTGGACGCCTCCATGTTGGCCAAGCAGACCTTCATTCCACCATAGCGGCGGAGGCCGAGTCTAGTAGGTTGTCGTCTTTTAATAGGAATGGTAAAGATAGAAAGAGAGAGAGAGAGAGAGAGAGAGAAAAGAGAAGAGAGACAGTGATGGCGACGCGATTGTGAGTGGAGTTCGTCAGAGGTTATAGATCCGGTGAATAGGTCGAATGTATTTTTTTTTCTTTGTGTAGTCTGGTGATCAAAACCCTAGAAAACCAAACTGAGATCGGTCTGGATGCCTCTATGTCGGCCAAGCAGACCCTCGGGTCTTCTATTACAGCAAGGTCGAGCGGCGAATGTCAAGTCCAACAGGTTGTCATCCTCTGATAACAATGGTAGAGAGAGAGAGAGAGACAGAGGGTTAGGGTTTAAAGAGAGAATGAGAGAATTGTGGAATTTCAACCATGTTTATGATATATATATATAAGGGTAGTTTTGACATTTTTCATCACCATGTCTTTATTGACAAAGTATTTCTACACGCAGACTTTTCACCAAACAAAATCTAAATTTGAATTTATGGACCAAGTACCCTTAATTTTACGAGATAAAGTTTAACTTTAACACAATTGAAAAATGTAAACTATGATTAATTCAAATTTATACTTCCATTGTGAGGAGAAATTATTTGATTTTCTAAGAGGACCACGTGAATTCACTTAATAGTGAGAGAATATATAATAATTTAGTATTTTTTTTTTTTTTTTGGTTAAAATGTGAGGTGAAAAAAAAGTACTATGTTTAGGATAATTTTTGACTTTTTACACAAAAAAAATGCAAGAAATAGAGAAAAAAAAAATATTGGACTTTTTTATATGATTATTTAACTTTTTAGTGACTTTTAATTTTTTAAAGATGTTCCCTAACCAAATTGACAATGTGATCGCATCAAAAATGCTTTGGAGCATTAGGGGGAGCACTAATGAGTTGGCTCTCCCCATGATGTGATGGGCGTCTCTTTTTTTTTTTTTTTTTTTTTTAAAACATTTCTAGCTCATTAGAGCTATTAGTACTCTGTTTTTTAGAGCTCTTAATCAGATCTGGTGATCGCATAACGTGTGTTATTAAATAGGCACATCATCATGTTGAATTTCTTTGTGCAAAAAATAAAAATTTGCTGGGAAAAATATCTTATGTTTTGAAGTAATTAATATATATACATGTCAGATGGTGGTAATATTTTTGTTCAAAGATTATTTATTTATTTATTTAAAAAAGTCCAATATTTTATTTTGAAGTAATTTATATTTTCACACTTTACTCCTGGTTTAGACAAAGAAAATTAGGTTGGGAGACTAAAATCAAACATTTTTTTTTTCTGTACATTAGGAATTAAAATGACATAATTTAAATATTAGAAACTAATATAACACTAACATATACTTTAGCGACAAAAAAATCTAATCTTTTAGTTCCATTTACAAATTAACCCTTGAGTTAATGCCATCTATAGAGTGAGTTAGGTTAGGGGGTCAAATTTAAACATCTTTTATATGTTGAGTAAATTGGCACTCTCAAACACTAAATAAAATGACACAACTTAGATATTTTGCATGTCCTTATGTAACTCCAAAAATTAAAATTCAATATGTTTTGTTTTGAATTTTCAAATATAATTTTTTAGTTTATTATTTTTCTTGTTTTATTATCTTTATTTTATAACTTTTTAAATATTTTTTTTTTATCAATTTTGTTAATTTTTAAATACACCTAACCAATATGCAAATGAAAAATTTATAAAAAAATATATTTAAAAATTCAAAAAAAAAATACAAATATATAATATAATATAAATTCAGTACATGTTCTGTATTTTTTTTATTTATTGATGTTTTTTTAAGGAAAACTACAAATTAGTGGTACATTTCCAAACTAATTATAAATTCATGGAAAAAATTAACATTTTAATTATTGAAATTTGTAAGCTTTGCCATTAATCTATTTTTTTCATACTTACACTCAAAATTTTATTTCGCCAATTTTATTTTATTTTTAATTCATAAATGTTTTTAATTTTTGGGAACATTTAAAAAAAATAAAAAATATTAAAATATGAAAAATTCAAAAACTATATTTGAAAATTCAAAACTAAGTTGTCGTTTGGAAACATTTACACTTTATTATTTTTAGTTTACAGAAACCATTAAACATGTTTATATTTATTTTGGATAAAAACGAAAATAAAAAATATGTTTCGTACACACCTATTTTAAAATTTTATTTTGAAAATGAATGAAAAGTGTTGGTTGCAAGAGCTGATTGTCAATGGTTAGAGATAATATACGAAGGTAGTTGTTAGTTGTGGAAGGTAGTGGTTGAAGGGCGATGGCCATTGGTGAGAGGTGGTTGCTAGCTAGAAGAAGTGGTGGCCGAAAGTGATTATTGATTGTCAGAGATGTTGGCCGGTCGGACGCCTAATGTGATAGTTGAAAATGATTCAAGAAAAGTTGGTAGCCGAATATAGTTACCATCAGTGGAAAGTAGTGGCCTGAGGTGGTTGGTGGAGGAGGTCAGTATTGATAGTAGTTATTAATGATAAGCAATGAATAGTGGTTGAAAAAAGTAGGGAAAAAAGAAGAAGAAATTAAAAAATAAATAAACAAAAAGTTAAACCAACTTTTTGTGTTTAATAAATTGTCTAAGGGTTTTGCTAACAAGTGTTTTTAGCGTATAAGTAAAAGACAAAATATTTGTAAAACATGATACATTTTTCACTAATTTTAATACATTTTTATTGAAATCAATATACTTTTTAATAATTTTACATATTTTCAAAACACTTTTCACATTTCGCAACATTAAACAACGCCTATGGGACACTCGTTATCATTTTCCATTGTGTAAATTGTTTATACTTTTTTTTTTATAAAAAAATTAATAAAAAAAATTGTTTATAATTTTTAAAAATTATAACACTTTAAACAGGAAGTTATAAATGTAAATGTTACTTAAAAAAGACGTAACCACGTAGGATAACCTCTATAAATTGTACATTCGCACTTGTACTCGCACTCGCACTTACACATTAACGGAGATTTGAATCCACATTTCTGACATTAGGTATAATTCATCCAAACTTGAAAAAATTGTCTTACTTATGAATGACTGACTTTAGAAAGAGTCAAACTTAAGACCTCAAATATATTATAATCCAAATAACTCACTTTAAAAAGAGTGAAACTTAAAACCTCGTCATTTCTACTTCCAAACCTTACCAAATTACTACACCCTTGAGTTAATAAAAGTTATTTATTATGTTGTAAATATATTTTATTTATTTTTTATTTTTTTGGCGTATCTACCCCGGGGATGGTGTGGAAAAACAGACAGCCGCCGACATGGCGTCATTGCTTATGAATATGATGTTTGGTTTGATTTGATTTGGTTTGGTTTTCAACTGGTGTGGTGGTCGTCTTTGGCAGTGGCACATGCTATGCTCTCTTTACTTCTATTTTAACCGTTTCCTAATACATGATTTTCGTGTGTCGGCTACTCTCCAAGCGTTTTACTTCCTCTACTTTCCTCCCTCGCCCCTACTCAAGTTCCCATTTTACCACCTACTACTCTTCTTAGACAAACGTATCTCCGCCATATTATAAAATTATATAAATTTAAATAAATTATATAAGTTTGAAAAAATTTACATAATTTTATAGAAAGATTGAATTCCCTTTCTTTTTATAATTGTTTGAGCAAATTATATTAATAATTCTTATATTTTGTCTCTTATATCATTTTGATCATTTCATTTTTAATTAGTTTAATTTTTATTCTTAATTTTAAATTTTGTATCAATTTGATCTAATTGATAATGTCATTAGGGTTTTTGATAAAAATGATTATTGAGTTGATCAAATTTATGATAATTTTCCTAAAATCACGACACATGCCATTCATATGTACATTTTTTATTAAAAAAAAAAAAAAAATCTATTTGTTGAATCGTTTGGATTAAATTGAGACAAAGTTATAACTTCAAAGTCAAAATCAAGTCAATTAAAATTACATGAATTAAAATAATACAAGAGCCAAAATATAGGGACTATCGATGTAAATTGTCTTAATTATTTTGATCCCTTTTTCTAGATTTCTTATTTTTTATTTTATTAAGAATCGGGTTAATCAAGCTGTCAATAAGGAACACAAAATGTCACAATAATTATAATCTCAATACATATTTTACATATACATATATTTTAATACATTTTTTACACATTCTAATACACTTTTCTCAACACGACAACATTTTCTTTTCCTTCTTTTGTTTTAACTTTGAAATGTCATAATTATAGTTTTTTACATCCATTTTAATAAAATTTATATTCATTTTTTTCAAGATCTTCAAAATATACATTTAATATAAAATTTGACAAAAGAATCAAATTTTGAAGATTTGTAAAACAGTTAGTTCTAACTGTTTCTTTATGTCCTCTTTTTTTATTTTTCAAAAAATTTTATAACCTCTTAAAATTTTTCCTTACCAAAATAATTAGGAGGGCTTCTATTTAGTTTTTAATTTTTTTTTTTTTTGGTTTTGATAAGAGTAGAATTTGATTTGACGAAATAAAAATTAAGAATATATTTCTTTCCAAAAAAGATAAAATCATATAAAAATGATAAGTGTTTTAAAATTTATTTTTTTCACTTTTTTCACCATATTAGTTTTTATTTTTTTAACAAAAAAAAAAAAAAGAAAATCAATTTTAAAAACAAAACCAATCATATTTTTATTTATTTATTTTTTCCCTATTGTGAACTCATAATCTTTAGGTTACAAATGGTATCAAAGACATCAAAAGTTCAATTGAAAACATCCTTGGTAAATTTCTGGATATCTTTTAATATTTCCTTGGATCATTTTCAAAGGAGATGGAAAATCACACAGCAAAATATAATTATTGTGCTTCCAAACATGACAAATTTGTCGCGTTGAATCTCACGTATCAAATTAATTCTTTTAACTAAAATAATGATATTAGTGAAAGTTTGTGTCCATTAATCAAGCTCATTTGATTTTGATGGTAATTAGAAGTAATAATAAAATAATAAATTTTACTATTTTTATCAGAATGACAAATCTCAAATATGAAGGGAACAATTTTACATATAAGAAAATAGGAATGGCTTCTCTCCAATCTAATTACGGATTGGAAGATACTGTTAGGTTCGTAGGAGTTCATTATGGGTCTTATTTCAATAATCTGAACCATTCAATGTGTAAAATTTGTCGAGTACTATATGCCTATAAAAAAATCATATTGATATCCGATCAACATGATTGTTTATAAGTATATAATACTCGACAAGTTATACACATTAAACGATTTAAATTATCGAAATAGAACCTGTAATAAACCCAACGAACTTAACAATACCCTCCAATCAATAATTGAATTGGAGAGAAACCATTCTCTAAAAAAATAAATACTCGGCGATGGAAAGTCCCTTTCCATTCTATTTGGCGGTTGGTGTGGCAGGAGATTATTTGAGGTTTTTTCTTTATGGCATTGACCTTTGAGCCATTTGCAAGGATAAGGTTCTTTCATGCTCTTATTCTTTCCCAACTAACAAATCTATATATCTACATTATTAAAATATACTGTCCAAAACATAAAACTTTATTGCAATTTTTCGGTGTTCAAAATTATTCTCATATCCTCTTTATTTAGTTGTCAAAAATAATGATGCAGTTTGTTCCAGTAAAATGGGTTAGACAGGTTCAAGCTCCTTAATACTCACGTTCGAACGATCAAGCCCGCCGGATAACCTGTGAACAAGTCCAATGGGGAACGGGATAGTCCCCCAGTGGACTCTCCGACGAGCAAGTTAGAAAAAGAAGTAAGGTGTAAGGAGAGTTTAGAGATAGGAAAGCTTAACCTTCTTCTTGTTTTAAACGTTTACTTATATCTTTTGGTAATCATTTCGCTGTCTCTTCCGACCTGCCCTCCTCGCCGAAAGTCTATGCTGTAGCTTACCTTGTTCAGGGTAAGGGGGTCCTGTTCCGACGGGAAGGTGTTGTCGTAATAAATGCTGTAATGGGCTGCATTAATGGTGATGTGCAGTGGCAATAACTTTGCAGATCTTTGTCTGCTGATGTGGCTCGTCCTTCATCTGCCATGTGTTTGAATGCCATTGGCTCTTTATGTCATGTTAGATTCTAACTGTTCTGGACTTCACCAGCTGGGTTATGTATTGGGCTCCGATTGATGGGCTTGGGTTGTTTATAGTAGTTCATAGCCTTTGTGAGCTTGTACACGTCAAAAAATAATTTTTAAACTTAATTATTTTGAACTTTAAAACTATCATGATTTATTTAACTATTTTACACATGGACATCCACACATCTTGTATATATATATATATATAACAACAAAGTAATCTATTTCTAAAAGCTTTTCATTTTAAAAATGTTGTGAAAAAGTTGAATGATCACAATCAAGTATAATCAAACTTTTATATACATGAAAGTCACACATCTTGTATATATATAACAACATAGCAATCTATTTCTAAAAGTCTTTCATTTTAAAAATGTCTTGAAAAAACTGAATTATCACAATCAAGAATAATCAAACTTTTATATACATGAAAGTCAATAACATAGTTTTGTACTTATTTAGAAATCAACTGTCTTGATTTTATTTATTCAAAAGTCAAAAATAGTTATTTAGAGATGTCAAACTTTGTTTTTCCATTCATTTTCCTTGCGAATTTGACTTTCTTCATGCTCATTTCATTTCATTTCTATCGGCAACAAATAAAATGTCCTTGCCTTATGGCTGCCTTTTTCTTCACCATGACTTGTTAGGCTTGGCTCTACTGGAGCCCATAAAATAATAATAATAATAATAATAATAATAATAATAAATAAATAAATAAACCATAACTAGATCTGAGATAATAAATCAAATTATTTTGGATGAATTTGAATACACGTTAATTACAAATGAAAATAGATTATTGTATGAATAGATGTTTAAAAATAAAATGGCAAAAATAAGTTATAAAAAAAAAAAAAAAAACAAACAAACAAATAAACAAAAACAAAATAGTAGCTAATGACCTCTGAAAATTTGAAATAAAAACGTCAACGTTATAAATAAATAAATAACTGTCATAGTATATTTATTTTAGGCATTTTAAAAATGAAAATGCTGTAAGTTTTTACAAACCATTTTAAATAAACACCACAACTAGTTCATTAATTTTACATAAATGCCAAACATGATGATGCCACTATTCATCATTTGCTAAAATGCTAATTTCTTGCCGGAGAAATTTGCTGGAAAGCATTTCAATAAGTATTCTTATCGACTTTAATGGTGATCGTGTAGCGCAGGCAATTCCCTCTTTATAATGACAAAAGATAAAAGAAAGATGATGGGTTATTTTGGGAAGATGGTTATAATTAGTTTTTTGGTTAAAAGTTGATTCACTACAAGAAAAGGTGGCTATAACAACGTTTCTTAGACAGCGTTTCTGGGAGAAACGTTGTGAAAGACGCGTTAAACACACGCGTTAGATTAAAATACACCCGTTAAACACGCGTTTCGCTTTATAACAGTGCTCCGTCTACCATTTCTCTTTCCGTCTCTATCATTCTCTCCTTATCGTTTGCTCTCTCCGTCCCAGATATAGGGTTTTCTCCATCTCTCTCATGCTTCTTGAGAGATTCACCAGTTCGATTATGATACTTGGTCAGATTTAATTATAAATCCATCGATTCTGGAATCGATTTGGTTGAAATTTCCAGACGATTTTTTGTTTTTCTCGATTCTGATTCTGATGATTTTGCAGAGGAAGATGGACCGGTTGAGTTACCTGACGCGAGGTTACAAAGGCGAGGTGAAAAAGGATCGAGATCATGGATCGGGATCGAGACAGGGATCGAGACCGAGACCGGTCAAGTCGAAGCAAGAGGAGCATGAATACTGGGTTTCTGGTAATCCTCCTAAGGTCTGGTCCTCCCGTCGCTACCGCCCCTCAGGTCTCATCCTCTCTCTCTCTCTTTCTCTCTCCCCCTCTATTGCTCCATCAGATCTGGTCTCAAACACATGACTCACTATCTTCCTCGCTCTTCATACTGGATTTCGAAATTTCTTATTCAATAAGATATGTTTGAGATATGAGATTTCTCATTCAAAAATATGTTTTGAGATTTGAAATTTCTTATTCAAAAACATATGTTTCAGATCTAAAAGAGCCTTTGGGGATGGTATATTTGAAAAACTCTAGTCGTCTATCTCTTTCAGATTCGAATGCTTCAACTGGGGAGAACTCTCGCAAAACTAGACAATATCTATCTCTATCGCTATCTCTCCACTGTAACTTTGAATTAATTCTTTCTTGCAATATGTTACTGGTTCTGTAAAATCCATGAAATTCGGTCAAGATTGCTTTATTTACTTTTCATTCCTTCTTTCCTTTTTCACAACCGACTTAATAATCTCGAAACTGCAATTTCCAGAATCAGCGGAGCACTTAAACACAGTATCAACCACAATTGCACAGGAGATCGTCATCCTGAGGAGAAAAATCCAATTAGGCAGGTGATATTCAAATCTTGAAAGATTGTTATATTTTGATTTTGTACTTTAGGAAACAAAACTTGAGAAACAATCTGCTAAAACCTCCGTCAAATTTGGTGCAGGAGAACCCATAAAGACCAAAATTGAGAAACAGAATGATAAAACAGTTATACCATCAGATGCTCGTGTTCGGCATCTTAAAGATCGGCTTATCCAGGGAAGGGTGTACCTTTCCCTTACAGCTACAAGAAACAATCCCCACTTTATAAGGGAGCTCCGGCTACGGATGAAGGAAGCTCAACGATCACTTGGGGAAGCAATGACATGGATAGAACATTGACAAGAAGCTCAAAGCCATAGGTATTGGTTTCAAAATATTAAAATGCATGGACAATGTACCCAAAAAATTGACAATTTAACGGTATGCTTAAGCTACTATGCAAGAAGATTCTACTTTTATTACGTTACATTGTATATGATTCAAGGCCCTTGATTGAGTGGAATAGAAGAACAAGATTCATGTAGCCCAAGTAGTTGGAACAAGGCTTTTTTGACTTGACATTTCATTTCAACATGAATGGTCATTTGATTATGTCTATGTACTTCACGAATTGCTTTTTATCACGACTTCTAACTTCGGTTTGATTGATTCCAAATTCTATGTTTTAAGGTTGTTCGATTTTGGCCTACAAAAGGTGCTTTTGGGTTTGTAGCTTACAAGTATCATTTAAGGCGGCTTGAATGATCACGCCCAAGTTGACCAATCCTCGGGTTATCAACTATTTGCATTTCATAATTTTCATATTACATTTATAATCGGTGTTTTAAGTTAGATTTGCAAAATTGTCTCTTTCATCTCTATATTTCTTTGTATCATTTCTTACACTTTGTACATGAGTTTATTTTACTCAAGCTCGTGGATTGAAGGCCTCTTCTAAGTTACATGGGTATGATATCAATAACAACATAACCGCTCGTTGTTCTCCTCGATATTACAATATGAACTTATTGAATTGTTTTATTTTTAAGGTTGGTGTCTCGAGGACATATCTCGAGGTCAAGAAGATGTACCGATTCGGCTACCAATTTAATTGATGATGCACCTGTTGCTCTCTGAGCAAGTTCACCAGTTTGACCCATTAATTGGGGGCGTTTATCTTTGAGTTTGAAAACGGTCTATAAACAAGGCTCGGTAGATCTCTCGTTGCTTTTCCCTCTGTTACGAGCATCATAAGTAATTTGGATAATTTGGTATTAACCTTTCCAGGTACTAGTCACCATATAGTGCATGCAGAGGAGATTTAAGTTGAAAGAAAATTTTTAAGAAGAAACTCCATAGTCTACAATTAAACTAACTATGGTCATGAACTCAATAAAAACAAGCCTAATAGACTAAGAGAGATAAAATTCTCAAAATGATGCTACTACAAATGAATGAATTTTACCTTTTAAAAAATGTTGAGTATGTCTATCTGGCTTGAAGTCTAAGTCTTCCATGATGATTCGTCACTACAGAGTATGCTCAAAACTCAACTAAGCTAAAAATAGAAGTTATAGACTCAATAATCACCACGGGTTAGACATTTTTCTTTGCACTGTAAAGTACCAACCATCACAGCTTTAAACTGCCCTTTTTGTCACCGTTATAGTCCCTTTTTGATGAGTATTTTTCTCTCAAATTTCTGTTAACAATGATCCCCACAACATACTAAAGAAAAAGAGTGAAAGGAAAAGCATACAATGAAGGAGCTAATTACCTTTTCTTTTTTCTCCATAAATTTTTAGGCAAACTGAAACATGCAGATACTATTTTTTCATCTGCTCTATAATAAGTGGAAGTCTCATTAGTGCATATCTTTGTTATTAGAATTGCCTTGCCTTTCGACTACTGGGCACTTATTTAGGATGCAACCTCCATTCACAAAATTGCAAGTTTTACATATTCCAAATCTATTCAAGTTGCGTGAAAACATAAAACTCCCCCAAATGCCTGTGGATGCAAGTGCAAAGAAATTGTATGAATGCAAAAGCTTGTGCTTGTGCTAGACTTAATGGTCTTACCGACTTTCCATATGTACTCAAAATGGTGGCGGTGAGATTTGAATTATCTACTCATGTCCGCAACATGCTTCAAGGAGCTTCTTGTATTGAAATTCAATATTTATATATATATTAATTTGTTAAACCGGCGATAGTCCTTTGGTTCCTAATTTTGAGAATGCATATTTAGGTTTGTATTGGAATTTAAAGTTTCTTGCATGGATGGCGATTCTTGCGATCCAATTCTTCCTATGATGAATATGAACTAAGATATACATATATGATACATCCATGGAGGGATTTTCTTTGCCCATGACACACTTCTTGTCACATCCCCACCCCTAATCTAGGATTGAAAGACTTAACACCGATAATCAAGGCCTCAAAACAAAACCAGATGTGATTAAAATTAATCTAAAGCAATTAATGCAATCAAGCGTAAGAATGCCTCTAAATATACACAAAAAATAAGATATGAAAATAAGCTATCAATGTTCTGTTTCTCAAAAATAAGCTATGGCTTTGAGCTTCTTGTCAATGTTCTGTTTCTCAATTGTGATATTCAAATCTTGAAAGATTGTTATATTTTGATTTTGTACTTTAGGAAACAAAACTTGAGAAACAATCTGCTAAAACCTCCGTCAAATTTGGTGCAGGAGAACCCATAAAGACCAAAATTGAGAAACGAATGATAAAAGCAGTTATGCCATCGATGCTCGTGTTCGGCATCTTAAAGATCACTTATCCAGGGAAGGGTGTACCTTTCCCTTACAGCTACAAGAAACAATTCCCACTTTATAAGGGAGCTCCGGCTACGGATGAAGGAAGCTCAACGATCACTTGGGGAAGCAACCAAGGACTCTGAACTACCAAGGAAGTAAGTCTTCTCTCTTTATATTGTTGTTGCCATCTGCTTTTAAAGTAGTCTAGCTTCTTGCCAAATGCCTAATTGATGTTTACCTTTTTTCCCTTATTATTATTATTAATTTTTTCTTTGTTGTGAGATGAATAATGATCCCACGATTTGGCAGTGTTACAACTCATCTTCTTTGAAAGCAGCGACTAGCAAGTCTAGTCTTCCTTTCAATTGTAGTATTTTTAGGCACGTGAGCTATTTTATGCTTATTGCTGGTTTGCTTCAAATTTATGATGTCTTAAGACTCCAATGCCCTGAGCACTACTAAATTTGGTTTACCCACTTAGTTTTGCATATTAACTATTAAGAAAAAAACTTTGCATATATGTTACCATACTTCAGTTTTGCAATGGTGGTGCATTTGGTTGTTAATTCTCTTATAATGGTTGTTTCTCTGATACAGTCGAACCTGCTCCTGGTGTTGATCTTGAAGGTCTTGAGGTAGCTAAGGAATGTTTGGCAGAGGTCTTTAAGATTGACCCTTCTTCTGTTGAGACAACAGGGCAAAATCTGATTTGTTGATTAACCTATTCAATTCATGGGAAGCAGATGAGAAACAAGAACATAAATCAGATCTTAGTATGAAACAGGAGCATAAATCAGATCTTACTCATGAAGCATCATTAGCAGATACACCTAGTACATCCTCAGCTGAGATTGCTTCTGATGCTAATCATTCAGAGGCATCACAAACTCTGGTTTATTCTTCATCCATTCCCTATCTTTTTATAATTTACAAACTCTGGTTTATTCTTCATCCATTCCCTCTATTTCTGCTTCACTATCATAACAACCCCTTTGTAGTTTGCATCTTTCATTTTTATTTAAAATGCCCAATTTCAACCAGAATCATTTGGGTTGTTCACATTTATTTCCATCAATTTGGTCTAACCACATTTATATACAAATACCATGTTTACATCTGCTAGTGGAGTTACACCCATATAATTGGACACTGTTGGTAACCAACACCAAACTGGGATAGCCATTGCACTTCAGTTATATTTCATATTTTACAACAACTGTAAATATTCATTATTTAATTGAGTGTTTTAAGGAGATAAATACATGTAGGCTTGATGTTGCAAGTGTCTTTTACCCAGATCAGTAAGTAGTCTGTTTCTATTTCAAGTTCATGACTTGTAGTATAGAGCCCCCTTTCCTGCTATTCAATACTTTTGTTGGTAGTGCTATAGAGATATTTGTTACATTACCTTGTTACACTGTACATTGGCAAAAATCTGTGACATTCTTTAGACCCTTGTAAATGTCAACTTGCTGGGTTTAACTCATTAGGAAAACATGGGGAAATGCACGTTTTTATCGGATCCGAGCTCTTAGGAGGCTTTCTTTTTCAGTTCTTTGTTGAAGATACATCATTCTCAAGTATTCAGGTCAGTTTGGATTGTTTTGAAGTGCTTATGTATAAGAATAAGAATGCTGCTAGTTGTTTTCTTTCTGAAATTATTTTGATATTGTTGCATGTAAAGATGCCAGTTGTTTGACAGGGGCATTATGATGGTCTGCATTTCTTTCCTTTTGTAGCTTTTGGATTTCTTTTACTTTTGCAGGGGAAAATTTAGTAGGAGGTTGTGTAATTTGAACAATTTGACAAAGTAATTGTTAAATCTATTAGTTGAATATATTTTTTGTAGTTATAAATTTAGAGTGTTCTCTATAAATATATTTTTTGCAATTATATTGAGAAGCGAGTTGATGTTCTTAAAGAGCTTTAGGTTTGCTTTCAATATATATGATCTTATTGACAGGACTGAAAATTGATGTTCTATAGCTTGGTTTTTATTCACCAACATGTTTTAGTGATGTTGAATTGCTGCTGATTATATGGATATTTATGGGAATGTCCTTGATTCTCTTGAACATATGATTTATTGGGTGTGTTGAAGTGTAATGTTTTGCTCTGTTATTGCAGAGCCAAGATGATGAGTTGGGGTGAAGGTTTTTGATAGAGCAGCCCTTGAAGCTAACTTGAAGCTAAATACTAGAGCGCACTTTATAGGATTTTTTTTGGTTAAAATGAGAAAATATTAGCAATTTTTATTTTTTATTTGAGTTAACATATTATGTTAAAAGGGTTTTTTTTTTTTTTTTTTTTTTGGTTGTGAAAAATTGAAAAATGAATACTCCATATTAGTAATTTTTTATTTTTTATTTATTTTTATATATTTTGAAAATGGTGATATGGATGGGTGGTTTGCTTTGAATAGCATTAAAAAAAATCATTAATTATATATATTTTTTTAATAGTAAAGAAATGGTGGCGTTTTTCACGAAAACGTCGCAAAATGTCGTCATGATCACGTCATAGTTAACTTTGACGGATATAGTCAAATAGCTGTTAAGAATTAGTGACGTTTTCAAAAAACGTCGTCTAAACTCTATAGTGACGTTTTTAAAAGCATACAAAGATATGACGGCTGACGTGTCGATTTTTTTAAACGTCGTATTATATTTTTGCGGCGTTTTCCTGGCCTTTTGCGGCGTTTTTTAAACGCCGCTAATTTGCGATTTTCCTGTAGTGATTATAATCAGCTTTTTGTGAGAGAGAGAAGTGGGTTATAATCTCGGAAGTGAATTATAACCCACTTCCCAAAATACCCCAATATACTAGGTTAATTCGGAAGAACCTAAGACCTCAAATGTTACTATCTCTAACACACCACTGTTTAAATAATTAATACTAAAAATACAAAATGAATCACAAAATAAATACTACCATAACTAGTTGTATCTCAGTTATTCAATGCATTTTTGTAATTCATCTTGTACACCTAATATTATTACTGTTGGCTATTTTGTACACTTCGAGAGTTAGAAATGTAATTCACTCATGCCAGTAAGGATCTAAAAAGTCCTTACAGATAAATGTCAATTTTTATCAAGAGATTGTGTTAAGGTTCTTTTGGCCTCAATGAAGAGGATTTTATTATTTTGTGTTGAAAAGATGAACAAAAGCTTTAACTTAAATTCGTAACAGAATGGAAGGGAGAGCTTGGGCATAAATTACAATTGATTAATTGAATAAACAATTATCAAATGTTACATTTAGTAAGGACAACTTCGAAACTTTTGAACCGACTGGGTACTGGGATTACATGGTTAGTCTACTTCTATGAAATGTAAGTGTAGTGCATAAAAGTAAAGTGAAGAAATTTAAAGATAAATAAAATTGATAAAGATGTAGAGTTTGGATTTGGTCAGAGGTCTTCAGTCTTTGCGTCTATCTATTTATAACCTTCTCTTGGTGCATTCGAAGTAGTTAGACTGCTATCTTTCGCCATGATCTCTTTCCTTCTCGCTACTTCTTAGGATCATAATCTTCCTTTCGTGCATGTGTAACTGCTAGCGACTGCTCCTTGTTAACTCCTTATTCACGTCTCTTTCACATATTGCTCATTATCTCTACTAGTTGAATTTGCATTCGTGGCTCATGTGAGTACCTTCGAAAGTGTGACTATTCACTATCTTATCAAATACCCCAGAATACCATTTGCTTGTCATGTGTCACTTTCAAATTGGATGATTTAAATATGGCGCCAACAATACCTCCCGCACTAGTGCATAATGGTTACACTAGTAAACATAACCTCTAGCGTTTGCACTTCTCCCACGATTACAACTCCCTAACTGTAGCCTCCATGATGACTTCCACGATTTTTTGGCTTGCACTCTTCGGTTTTGTATTTAATGAGGTTTGAACTTCTAAGACTCTGAAGAAATGGTTGCCTTAGGTATGGAAAAGGTTGACACTGAGGTTATGGAGGTTGATGCGAACATAACTAATTGTCCTACGTCTCCAGAATTAGATTCTCACCTCAAGGCCATTCACGTGACTTCCCTGTAGACACCCCATTTTCTATCACCCTTAAGACTTGGGCGCTACTGATGGTTTACTTGGTGATGAAAGGTGTGCAGTGCAAAGGTTCGATTTCTTTGGCAAGGAGAGAGTCAAATCCCAACTTCATACCCCTTTTTTGGACCAAAACAAAAGATTTTAGATCTTGAAACCCTCTCTTTCAAAATAGTTTTTGAAAAAGTTCCTACGATATTCTGACGCTCGTATTTTGTTAAATGTTGCGTTTTTCGGTAAACCGAGCAAATGACAAAGTGGAAATGAATGAAAGAGAGATAAAATCTTTAAAAAAATCTTTCAAAACACCTTGTTTAGGGATTTGGAGTTGAAGAAAATGAGAGAGGAGAGAAGAAAACTAGTTGAGGAGAAGTTCGTCATGAATGCGGGTAGAATTGAAACTGAGTGGCTTCACCAAAATAAGTATAACTTTTTACACAGTTGGAATTTTGATGCAAGGATGCCACCATTGGAAAGCTTACTTTTGGGGCTTCAATTTGGACACAAGAATGACTTGAAAAGGAGTCCCGATGAAGGAGTTATGGCCATTTGAAATTGGATTTAGAAAGCAGAATTTTGCCTGCCGACCAAAAAAACTGGCTGGCCGACTAGAAAAGTGGCTGGCAGGTCCCAAACTCAGATTTTTTGAAGATATTTTCCCTCCAAATGTCTTCCACAACCTCCAGTTGTTCCATAAATAGATATTTTGAACCAACTCTTGTTTTTTGCGATATATGAGCCATATCTCCCATTTTGCAAAAGAAGAAGATTGAAACAATTTTGGGAGCCTCTCTCTCTAAAAAAGTTCTCTCTCTCTAGAAATTTCAGAGCAAAATCTCAGCTTTTCTCTCTAGTTGGCTCTCCCTCTTGATCTTGTGTGCATGTAAGAGATATACTTGGAGATATACCTCTCCTTTGCCTAGGCATCCTTGATCAAACTTGATCACCAATGGGATGAGATTCTTGGAGGCTTTGTTTGAGCTCCAAAAGCTGGTTTTGGCTCAGATTTTGGCTGGTTTTGCTGCTATCCTTCAAGGTGCTTCAAGGGTAAGCACTCGTCCCTTTAAACCTTTGCTTTGCATGCTTGTTTTACCACCTTTGTAAATTGTTTTTGGGGTGGTGTTGAACTACAAAAAACTCTATTTTTCCTCTATTTTTCAGTCCTAAAAGTGGTAAGCCTTGTTTGGCTAGGGGGTTTTCCTCCCTTTTACTCATTGGCTTGTAAAGCTTTTTGAGCCATCTTTCACCACCTTTCAAACCAACTTTTTTTGGCCTTTAAACCACTGAATTCCAAAGGAATTTCAGTGGTGAAAAGGGGGTTTTGAGGTCCCAAATGGGTGGGGGTTGTCCCCCCTCCTCTTCTCTTGTTTACTTGTGTTGATGGCCCATGAAAAGAACATGTATTTCTATCTTCTTGAGGCTTTGTTTGAGAACTTTTTTGTGAATTTTTAGACCTTCCATGACTCTGTTTTTGGCTGTCTTGGATGCTTGTTGCATGCTCTTTACACTTGTAGTGTAAATCCTCTTTGCTAGCCTTGCATGCCTAATGAGTTAGCTTGTCATTCTAGCATGTGTTGGTTTAGTCTCAGCCTATTTTTGGTGTTGTTTTGGCATGCTTTAACTTTGTTTTGAGTGGTCTTCATCACTCAAGCTTTGCTTTGTATACTTGTAGTGCAATTATGCTAAATTGCCTAACATGTGCTATTGTTTTGGCCTCTAAATCTAGCCATTTTTAGCTTATTTCAAGGATGTTTTAGAACTCCATTTGGGCTGTTTTAGGACTGTTTTGGACTGCCTTGGTCATATGACTCATGTTTTGTATAGCTATAGTGCAAATGCCTTGACTAGTCTTGAGTTTTGAGGTCCCTACCATGCTATACTTGTGATGTTTGCATGCCTTGGCATCACTTGGTAGGTAATTTCAGACCATAAACTTCTACCATGCTCTCATGTTTATCACTCTTTCATTGTGTTTAAGAGTTATGCCTTTATGCCTTGTTTGTGGGCTAATTCGGGAGCCTATCTTTCTTGCCATCTTTGTTGTGAGTCTAGCATGTTTTTGCTACCATTTTGACCTGCCTTAGGTCTGTTTTGAGTGCTTTAGGTCATTTGAGCATTGCTTGGTATGGTTGTAGTGTAAAGCCCTTGACTAGCTTTGTATTTCAAGTCTCTTGGCATGCTTTATTTGAGCTATTTGCATGATATGGATTCACTTTGCATGTAATTTCAGAGCATATTTCATTTCCATACACTCACATGTGTCGCTCTTTCAATGCTTTTGGAAGGTTGTGCTTTATGCCTTAAACATGAGCCAATATAGCTTTATGCCATCTTGCCTAAGCTTTTGGGCTACCATTTCAGTGTGTTTTTGGTGTTATTTTACCATGATACAACTCTGATTTTTGTTGGTGAAGTCATCTCATGCTTGGTTTTGGTAGGTGTAGTGTGATCCTCCTTATTGCCCTTGCATGCTCCATGTTTTGGCCCTTCATGCTAGCTTGTTTTGGCTTTGCTCCATGCATGTTTTAGCCTTGATTTGACATGCTCTAGGACTATTTTGGGTTGCCTTAGCCATATGGTTCATGTATTGCATAGCTATAGTGCAAGTGTCTATGCTAGTTTCAAGCTTTGAGCCTCCTAGCATGCTTCATTTGTGACATGTGCATGATTTGACATCATTTAACATGATATTTCAGAGCATATAGCATTGCCATGTTCTCACTTCTTTCACTCTTTGAGTGCCTTTAAGGGTTAGGCATTGTTGCCTTGCTTGTGGACCAATGTGTATGCATGCATGCCTAGGCTTTTGAGCTCCCATCTCAGCATGTTTTGGTCTTTGTTTTGACCTATTTGAGCTCTGTCTATGGTTGGTTCGGTCATTTGTGCCATGAATTGCATGCCTCTTGTGTAGTTTCTTTTGGTAGCCTTGTGCCTTAGGCCCTCTAGCACGCTGTACTTGTGTTGTTTGGATGATTTGGCATCATTTCATACATAATTTCAGTGCTTATAGTGTGGCTACACTCTTACATTTGTCACTCCTTGAGCACTTTTGAGAGTTGTGCTCTTATGCCTAGTTGATGGGCCAATGCATGAGCATGCATTTTCTAGCCTTCCATGCCATCTTTTAAGAGTGTTTTGGCCATTGTCTTGACATACTTGAAGTCTATTTGGGGTTGGTTTAGTCCATCATGCCTTGCATTATATAGCCTTAGTGTTGTGTGCCTCAATGCTTAAGGACTTTGTTTTGACATGCTTATGTTGCATTGCATTGTGTTTGGCATGCTTAAGTTGCATTGCATTGTGTTTGGATTGGGTGTTAATCCAAACACAAGAAATGAGGGACGTTTCATACTTGAAGTGATGAAACGTGCCTCATTTCTCGGTCGCCGACTCTCTTGATCATGCATGACAGAGGTTATGGCCCTTATGTTTTCTTTGTGCATTCACTCACATCGATTGTGCAATCTTGGCTTCTCGGCCATCGTGCATTGCGATGCTCAGTTGGTGGCCCGAGAGTTGAGAACCGCACTCCCTTGAAGCTCATGAAATGATAAGGAGGGTGGTTGTGCACATATACCTTGCAAATACACTGCTATGCCCCTTCTTGTTCTCTGTTGCAGCAAACTGGAAGTGTGCAGAATTTTCTGGTCGACAGACCAGTAAAAGTAGTTGGCCGACCACTTTTTCTGGTCTGCAGCAAATGTAAGTGGTCGACAGGTGGTCTACAACATCAACAAGTGGTTGGCAGCCCTTCTGGAAGTCTTCATGGTGGTGCAGAAGCTATCTGGAGCTTTGCGCAGTGTTCTGAGAACAAATGCAAACAGAGGCAAGTTGAGGCATCGCGATGGATTTCCGAACGAGGCGACCGAGCATGCATGCACTCTTCTCACCCTGAGGACATCTCTTTCTTTGCTTTACTTAGCTTAGCCACTAATGCTTTGGTTTTGTACTTAAGTAGTTAATGTACTTAGCTATCAATTTGTGTTGTAATAACTAATTAGTTAACTAGGATTAGTTAATTAGTTTCGTTTTGTAATAATTAGTTTAATTAGCTTAGATTGGCTAGTTAGCTTATTATCCAGACCCTCCGTCGAGAGGGCACAACTGTTGTAATAAGTGTGCGTGTGTGTGATGCATGTCTTCCAACCCCCATTTCTTTCTCCTTTTTATTTACCAGCTTTCGATGGTTAGTTTTAGGGCATGTTTCAATTAGCATCCTTATACTCGCATGTTTGCATTCATTCATCTGTCTTACATGCACCGGGCTCAGCGCATCATACTAACTACATTGTATTTCAATACCAATTTGAATACATGTTATCAAGATGCATTCACATGACATCTTCGAATAGCCGAGCCTATTTTAGTTGCATTTTGCATGTGTTGCATTAAGGCATTCTTGACATAGTTAGGATTATGCATTGATTACTAACTGGCTTCTTTTTTGGCTTGGAGTACACTGTGAGTGTTTTCGCTTTAGCATCCTTATATGAGTGTAAGTGATTGTCATGTTAGCATGCTTGCCACGAGGCTAACTGCTTAAGTGTTTAATTGCATGAATGCCTGTGGATAAAGGCTTCATTGTTCGAATTGGAACAATTCATCAAATATGAGTTCTAAGCCCACTTTGCGAAGTGGCAAATCATGTTTTTAAGCCCACTTGAGGGTGGCAAAATCCACGTCTTAGCCTACTTGCAAGTAGCATTTTCAAACCATTTTCAAACAAACAAACATGAGATGTTTTGTTCCAATTTAGGCGATCTAGTCTATACTTATATGCTGTGTGCATTACATAGTAATTGTAGATTAATAACCGGAATAAGAACACATGTGTTTTCAAAAACAACATATCATGTTAGTAAAGGCCGATCTTTGATCGGGCGAGCGGGGGTGCTCATTGCATAACGTTCCCCTCTTGTACCCAAGTTCCCGAGCCGAGGCAACTTTGGTGATGACGGACATGTGGTGTTAGACACGAGTCAAGGTTTCCTAAATTTCCCAAAATAAAATATTTAGGTGGCGACTCTGAAATCTGGCAAAGCAGTCCATGTTTGGCGCTTCTTGATTCAATGTCTGATTTTCCAAAAAACGATTTGCCAGATTTGAACTCTTTGGTGATTTATCAGTCTTGCATTGCACTTTGTGAGATTAGATTCAGAACCGTGACAGGAGTTCGAACTGTAGTAGCTAGAACCACGATTCGCGCCCTTGCACGCGGAACATAGTTCGGGCGGTCTACATTCCCCTTCTTCCATTTTGCAACCAAGGTATCCTGATGTGTCTAAATCACTTCGCTCAAGCTGGGATGCACCTCTATTTTCCCCATTGATTGACATTGCTCCTAACTGGGGATCTTTTGCTTCTTCCACTAGCTGGGATACTTGGGAACCACCTATAGCACCTACTACACGTTTCAAGATTCATCATCGTTTCTTAGAGCGAGCAAACCCCAGCATCACCCCATCCAACCATCAAAGTAGGGTTATCTACCCTTACTAGCCACCATTTGAGAATCTCAGGCCTGAAAACCATTTTCGCTACTCTTGGCATTTGTCCTTTGCCCTTTTTTTGACTCAACAAAAAGATCTTTTTCAATGGATCCTTATTGAGTTTCATTCCTTCTCTTGATGAAGCCTCATTAGGGTTAAACCCTACTATGCTGGCCAAACAAGCGGAATTATTCCTCTTTGATTGGCTTGAATACGTCACTAAGGCACGATATCTTGCTAGGTTTTAGACTGAACTTTCATTACCATTCCTTCCTTACCAACCCTAATAGATTTCGGAGTTTCAAATGGCCATTGAATATTACGTCTTAGATGCCTCCCAACCATCATACTCTGCATATGGTCATGCTAGGTCTGAGGCTAAAGGGCTCTTTCAGTCATCTCTCTTTTGACACCCTTCGCAATAAGATTCCCCACAATAACTTTCTTTGGGCTTATGATGTGTTCATTGGAAACCATTCTCTTAACTCTATCACATTGACTGAAACTGAGACTTTTCTTCACTATCTCTCATCCCTTTTAAACTGGAATGCTCCATCTAAAATAGAACACCACACCTCGGAGGATTTAGATAGTTCTTATTTGGGTGCCAAATATGAGGTTCTTAGGATTTAACTAACTTGGAAAATCTTGATCAACTTTCTGACCTTGATGATCATTGCCCTCCCCAAGAATTTCAATAGTCTGCAAGCTTTAGAAAGCTTAAGCTAGAGTCTTTGGAGAACCAAGCAAAAGAGTCTCTGTTAAGACTCAAGTCTTTTTAATCTTAGCAATTCACAGCAGACACAATTAAAGAGAGGTTGAAAAATAAGACGAACTCATCAAGTATTTTTCAGTCAAATTTTATGACCTTGTAACTTTCTCTTTTCCCTACTTTTATGAGGTTGAAACTGTCTTCTTGTAATTTTTCACATCTTCCAATGAAATGAAGACTTTCTTCAATTATGTGAACTTTGTATGCACTAATTCGTTTTTAGTCTAATTCTTGCATTACTCTACAATTCGAAAGTCAACAATTCACTAACAATCATCTTACCAATTAAAACAATTAATGTTTTCAACAGCTTCCAAACAATTCATAACTTCAAAATTATCTTCAAAAGACCAAGAATAATCAGCATATTTTTGGTATCCAACAAGGTTTCATGCTTAAAAATGCACTTTTAGTTGGGATCCCTTATTTAAAGGCTTGGCCTGGTTCAAACTTTATATTGTTTTTATGCAGGTATTTCTTGAGATAATTCAACCCGTTTGAAGAAAGAAACATATAAATAGCCAACTGTTTGTATTCGCTTCACTTATGGTTCATCTTCAACACTTATTCTGCATTTTCCACTTCTACTTTCAAACCCTAGCTTTCACACTAAAGAATGGCATCTGATTCTCAAACTAGCCCATCTATGGAACTCCAACGTTTGACCTTTAAATTCACTTCAGAAGCTAACCTTGCTACAAGCCCGATTGACTCGCTTCTTCATTCCCCATGATACTAATGGGGTATTTGGTTTGTGTCCAACATTCAAGGGTACTCCTTCGGTTAAGATGGAGCTTTGTATCCTCGCATTGAAGATCATATCTTCAATACCAAAATCAGTTACATTAGGATTCTTGGTCTAATGACAGACTATTTCAAATGTGGCCCATGGTTAATGGTGAGTGGATTGATTGGTATGAAAGAGTTGCTTTAGAAATGAAGGATACCTTATCTAAAGAAGGTATTCTTTCATTTCTTCGCATATTTAAATACTACATCCCCTAAGATCCCTATTTGATTCTTTCTGCCCTTTGCTTCAAGAACCTTGCATTTAATTTCTTCTAATTTTGATGTGGTATGATGGCCCTTCCCGTTCCTAAACTGCTTCTTGGTGTGCTGTTTATTAAGGCAAAATCATTCTTGACCTCCAAAATCCTACTTGTAACCTATTTTACTCACACTTTCTCAGTAGAAAGAACAAAGGAACTTGTCCTGTTAGTGATCAGGAGCTTTTCGATTTCCTCCTTTTCTAGTTGTGCAAATTTGTAATGTGCACACATTCACGGAAAATTGTTACTGAATTCATTCCTCTAGCCAAAGCTCTTGCTTTGGGCAATTCCATTGCCCTTTCTCTTTTCATTTTTGGCTATCTTTACAAGTCTTGCTCTTCTTTATGTGAAAAAGCCTTTGGATCCTAACCTAGGAGGCCCAATTTGGATTCTTCAATTATGACTTTTCGCCTACTTTCCCAAATTTAGGACTTGATTCATCGGCTACCATAATGATATAGATGCTGTCACATATGGAGAGTTATATGGTAAAG
Source organism: Camellia lanceoleosa (assembly GCA_025200525.1). NCBI lineage: Eukaryota > Viridiplantae > Streptophyta > Magnoliopsida > Ericales > Theaceae > Camellia > Camellia lanceoleosa. Next base: position 118,959,836 of record CM045770.1, on the reverse strand, counting down.
TAGCTCCATGCAGTTCTACATTCCAATTTTACTTCCAATCTTTCTTTGAACTTCCTTTGAACCTAGAACCTAATTTTTTTACTCCATTCAATCCCAAACAAGGTGTTCAATGGCTTTAGGACTTGTTGGCGGATAAGGAGTCCACAAATAGGGTCCACAAGGAATGTTGGGTATCCAGTCTTACTGCCATATCTCTTTTTATTGGGAATCCAAACCCTAAAGTCTATAAATGCATTGTTAAACCCTATTGCCCTGCTCAATTTGCTAGGTAGTTTGGACAAGTTCAACTTGTTCCTGTTCTTTATTGCTTCTCCAACAGTCCTTAATTACATAATCAAGAGTTGAGGGTCGCCTCAAGCAGAATTAATGATTCAGTAAAACTCTTACGCAAGAACGTGGCTGCTTTCAGCTTGGCTCCATTTGTTTCAACCCCTACAGCCTCTCATACTTTCCAACACTAGTGAAGGCTTAACATGGACCTTCAATTTACTCTGACATTACCTTCCGTATTAAAATACTTGAGCCCTCATGAGGTTAGCCCAAAAGATGGTTCCATTTCTCTCAAAGTGGATCCAGTAGGAGCAGTGGAGTTAGAACAACCTACCCTTGTAACTGCACCAATACCTACTACTACTCCTGTTTCAGTGGCTAAAGTTACAAAAGCTTCTTCTAGATTGAGTAAGCATCGTTCTAAATTCAAACATTACTTGAGGCCATTTGGGAAGAAAATAAAAAGGCAAAAGCCAGTTTTTAACCCATTTTGGGTCACATCACCTCTCGCATTTTTTACACAAAAAAGCTAAAAAAGCCAAAAAAAAAAAGTCAAAAAGCCAGCTTTTAACCATCTTTCCAAAACACCCATCATTAGTTTGCTTTACATCCAAATATATGTTAATGGTACTAATTATTTTACCTTGTTGGTTTTCCTTTATAGAATCTGCTCCTGCAACTGGTAGACAAGAGGCCCTGACACAACTTGTGGCAAAAAAAGGTCAAAAAATAAGTAAAAACACCACTTTTGGTGATAGTGAGTCTATTCACAGTGGTGTTCAAACTACTTCGGAAGCTCATGTCCTAGAAGTAGTCATAGAAGAAAAAGAAGAGGAAGAAGAAATGAAAGATTATGCCCCTCTTAGTAATTGGAGGAAAAGGACAACTAAATCACTTCCCTATACTCATACCACATCAGGTATATAATTACGGTGATACTACATGCACCGATTAGTGTATTAACTAATGTACCAATTAATGATGTGACATAATTTAAGAGGTTTTTGGGATTTGTAATGTGATTAATGAGTGGGGTCAATAATACCATATAACTAGGATTGGTACATTAGTTAGTACATTAATTGATACATGTAGCATTATTCATATAATTATCTCTTCTTTAAAACAAATATCGTGTTTTAAAGGGCAAATTACACTAACAGTCCCTATAGTTTGGGACACGTGTCACTTTGGTTCTTGACTTTTTAAATGTGACACATTTGACCCAGAATTTTGAATCTTGTTTAAAATAAGAACAATTGAAGACCATAACTCAATTTCAAGGGCAAAATTATCAATTTGATAAAATGTAAACTAATTTGACAAAAATAAATGTAAAAAATATATATATTTTTGAATTTTTAAAAATTATTTCTACCCACCAAAGATAAAATTATGTAAAATTGATAAATCTTTTACGCACGTATTTATTTATTTATTTTACCAAATTAATTTTTATTATGTGTTTGGATGATAATCATGTAATGGGTGATTATTAGGCTTTTAATGTGTAATTGATATATTTAATATATTAAATGTTTTTAGTTTTGTATTTTTTAATTTAACAGATTAGTTTAATAATGATATCAAAGTTATTTCCATATTTGACTTTTGAAAAAATAGAAACTAATTTAATTGAAATAAAAGTAACCACCCATTACATGATCATCATCCAAACACATAATAAAAATTAATTTGGTAGAAAACATAAATAAATAAATGTGCAAGAGATATATCAATTTTACATAATTTTATCTTTGGTGGGTAGAAATAATTTTTTAAAATTCAAAAATATTTTTTTGATATTTATTTTTGTCAAATTAGTTTATATTTTATCAAATTGATGACTTTGCCCTTGACATTGAGTAATGGTATCTTCAATCATCCTTATTTGAAACAAGATTCAAAATTTAAAGTCAAATGTGTCACAATTGAAAAATCAGGACCAAGTGACACAAGCCCCAAATTATAGGGGCCATTAGTGTAATTTTCGCTATTTTGAATATCCTCCTCCAATCTTATGTTTTATTTGTCATTTCAGATATGATCACTACTCTTGCTGCAGCTTCTAAGCCTACTACCGGTATGCTGCTACCGATGCATCAACAACCTTGAGTATATACTTAGCCCTTATTGTAGCCTACAAAAGCTCTCATTCCACTTGATCATGAAGCCTTAGCTCCAATAATGTTTACTACTTCCTCTTCTTCTCAACAATTGGTGCAAACTTCATTGGAAAGAGTTGCTTTGCTAGAGGTTGACACACCTGAGGGTTTACCAGAGACAACTACCCTCACAACTCTTCCAAAGATTGCTACCTTTGAAGTTTTACCAAAGACTGATCTTGTTGGGACCTCTCAACCAGTAGACCTTTTTTCTTCTAGCATAATCTCTACCTCACAGATACAAGAGCCAACTACAAGGGGAGAGAGAGAGAGAGCCCACATTCAAATCAGTGTTAGTGAAGTTATAAAGATGACAAAATCAGAGTTATTAGCATTTGAACAGGAAATTCAACAGCTTATAACACCTGCTGCTGTTCTTGTGCCCTTAACTACTAAGAGTGATCATCTTCTACGGGTAGACTCATTCATTAGCCATCTTTCTTCTATCTCAACCTCTTAATATTTGAGTGTTGGGGTCTACACTAGGCTACTAAAGGATTTCTCTATTATTGTCTTTAAGGAATCCCACTTTCAAACAAGGGTTCATCTTGTGCTGCTAATCTTTGATCCATCACTAATTACCTCTGCATCATGTGTTCCTTGAAGTTACGTCATCTTTGGATTTTTTCCTCCATCTTAATGAGTTGGCTTCACATTCTCAGCAATAACTTACACAAGACCAAGCTCTTGTGAATATAACTCAAATCAAGGTTACTTCCCTCAGAGCTAAGTATGCAGAAGCTTTAGCTCAACATAAAACTCTTCTTGCAAGGAAAGAATCCCTAGAGAAGGAACTCGCAAAGGTGCAAGCAGCCTTGGTCACCAACCATGACAAGATGTACACTTCAAGTAATAAAGTGGTGGACCTCAAGGTTGATATGTCCAAGTTGCTTGAGCTACTTCCTTCTATAGATAATAGAAAGCTTATTGTATTAGAACAACTTGAGCAATGTAAGACATTTTGGACTCAACTGTGGGCTTTTGTACAATCTCACCAAATGAATAAAAATTATACTTACCAACTTGTCTTGTGTTGCTTTACTTATGTTTATATATTATCAACTTTCAATTCCTTGTTGCATGAAGTCTCCCTACCAATTGGAAAATATGCTTTCAAGAATTTACCATTGATTTTCCTTTGATATATGAAACCATTAAGGTTCCTTGAGTGATAAGCATTAGTTAGAAGCACCTTATGGATTTAAATGGTCTTTCCCAATTATGTGATCATTTACCAAATTTGTGACTTTTGATGCCAAGGGATAATATGTTTTCCATACCAAATCACATTCATCAAAGCTTTAATGATTATGTACCCTCTTATTGTAGCATCTTGCAACCCCTCCCCCCCCCCCCCCCCCTTTCTCATTTTTTTTTTATTAACATCTTGTTTAAGGTCAAAATTCTAGTTTCATCAATGTCCTCCAATTCCATACACATGATTTGATTATATTGATCTTTGTTACAATAATCTTGTGTTTTGACCCTCAAAGACTTAATGTGGAACTCAACTGAAAATATAGCATCATGCCTATATACTAAGGCAAATGGTGTGACTCCAGTACTTGATCTTTTTAAAGTTCCATATGCCCATAAAACTTCTGAAAGTATATTATGTCAATTTTTGGGATTATCTTCAACCATCTTCTGAATCCCTTATTAATGGCTTTATTGGATGACTCTATTTGTCCATTTGCTTAAGCATAACAAGGAATGGATTTAATTATGCTTATGCCAAAGTTCCCGGCAAAAACTTTTACTAGACCACCCTCGAATAATGTTCCATTATCAACAATAATAGTTTGGGGAATGCCAAACCTATGAATTAAATCTTCAATGAAGCTAATTACCTCACATTGGTCTATAAATTTATAAGGTCTTGCATCAACCCACTTTGTAAAGTAATCTGTGGCCACTAGAATGAAACAACGATTAAGAAGATAGAGTTTGAATCTTTCCAATCATATAAAGGCCAAGACTTGATTATTAAATGTAATTCATCTACTAACAGATGCCTAATCATTCCATGTTTTTGGCATTCTTGGTAACCTTTTGCATACTCAATACAGTCCTTAAGTATACTTGGCCAATAATATAAATTCATTCTCAATAACTATCTCATTTAACCCCTGGCTGATGCATCACAAATGCCTTCATAAATTTCAGCCATGACTGTTTTAATCTCTTTGGGACCCAAACATTCTAATAAGAGTCGATTTGCTTCTCTCTTGTAGAGGCTATTATCATATAGGATGTAACTTATTGACTTCAACTTGATAGCTCTACTAGCTTTTGTGTCTAGACTGTACAGATATTGAATAATTGGGTGTCTCCAATCATCTTCTGGCACATCCAATGGGTAAGCTTCCATTAATAATCCTCTTTCTTCCAAAGGTAGAAGTCTCTTTCTAAAAGAAGCATGAGATGAATTTGCCTCATCTTCATGCATTTTCTTGTAATTCGAAACTATTTGTGCTACTTCATTAGGCCGTTCATTCATAAATCTGGGAATGTGTGATATCACCAAATCCTTGAAATGAGAACTCAAGTATAAAGCATCCACATAATATGGTCACAAACCACGATTTTGACAATTAAAAATACCATTTAATTGGTTTACCACCAACTGGGAGTCCCCAAAAGCTTCTATAACTTCTGCTTTTAATCCTAACAACAGTTTCAGCCCTATGATTAAGGCTTCATACTCAATTTGGTTGTTAGAACAATCTAGTTTATCTATTTTGAAACCATGTTTAGTATACATGTCAATCGGAGATCCAATTACAACTCCTACTCCAATTATACCATTGGCTTTCGAACCTTCAAACCATAATTTCCAAGGTACAATACTGATCATGTCTATATCATTTTGGTCTTCTTGTTTTTCCTTACATGGATGATCAGTAAGGAAATTTGCCAAAGCTTGTCCCTTAATAGATTTTTAAGGAACATATTTGAAGCAAAATTCTGATAGAGCTAAACCTCGTTTACCAATCTTACCACTCAAGATAGGCCTTGTTAACATGTACTTGATTAGATCAGTCGAAGTAATTACATGTACAATTCTAAGCAAAATGTAATATCTTAATTTGATTGAAGTCAAACCTAGTTTCTCAATAATTGAGTATTTACATTTACAATAATTTAAAAATCTACTAAGGTAATAAATTTCTTGCTCCTTGCCTTCTTCATTGTCTTAAGTCAACAAGACTCCAATACATTCTTCTTCTACTGCTATGTACAACTTCAAGGGATTGTCTTCTCTTAGAAGAATCAACATAGGGGGTTTAGCCAAATAGCTTTTAATGGCTTTGAATGCTGCCTGATGTTTTGCTTTCCACCTAAACTCCTCATGATCTTTAAGCATAAACAAATAAGAAAATACTTTAGTTTTACCAGCAGTATTAGTAATAAATCTTCTAAGGAAATTAACTTGCCCAAGACATTTTTGCAATTTTTTCTTACTGGTAAGTGGCTTAGTTTCGATTATGGCTTTGGCTTTATTTTTGTCACTCTGAATTTCTCTTATGTGGACCATATAACCTAGAAAACTACTAGCAGACACACTAAAAGCACATTTCAGATGGTTGAGTTTAAGCTGATAGTGCCTCATTCTTTTGAATGAAACTTCCAAATGAGCCAAATAATCTTTGAAGGACTGAGACTTGACTATGATGTCATTAATATAACACTCTAGAAATCTCCCAACTAGATCATGAAAAATGGTATTCATAGCTTTTTGATATGTTGCCCCAATATTGTTCAACCCAAAATGCATTTTCACCCATTCAAAGGTTCTCAAATTACTTAGACACCTAAAAGCCATCTTGTGAACATCTTCCTCAGCTATGCATATCTGGTTGTATCTAGAACACCCATCCATCATAGACAAAATGTCATGTCCTACTGATCTATCCACAAGTAAATCTACCACTGGTATTGGATATTCATCCTTGGGAGTTGCCAATTTAGATTTTGAAAGTCAATACAGACTCTCATTTTTCCATTCTTTTTAACAACTGACACAACATTGGAAAGCCATTCAACATACCTAGCCATTCTAATGAACCTAACTTTTAATAATCTGGAAATTTCTTCTTTAACTTTTAGAGTTACCTCTGGACTCATCTTTCAAGGCTTTTGCTTGTCTTGTTTGTAACTAGGCTTGATAAGGAGTCTATGTTCCACTAACTGCCTATCCAATCCAGGTTGCTCACTGTACTCCCAAGCAAAGTCGTCTTTATATTCTTTCAATAAGGCAAATAATCTGACTTTAGAAATTAGATCCATCTACGCACTAATGAAGGTTAGATTCGATGCTACTTTTCCTCTGAATTCATTGATTTCAAAGGGTCTTGAGCCTTAGCTATTAAGCTTTCTAGGACTTCAGGCTCTTTTAGTTCTTCTAGTGTCTCAATTTCTTGTTGTTTCCTTTTATCATCTTCATAGGCAAAGCTTTCCCAAAAAATTTTATCTTCCTGAATTCTTGATTCAATATCAATAATAAGGCTTGTTGCATTGATTCAAAGCCAGCTAATTAAATCATCTTTGTTGCATGCTGGCTCATCAAAACCATCTTGGATATTCTGTTTTAGATAAGCCACTTCTTTATCTGTACCATGTTTTACATCATCGCCCTGAGTCTTCAGCACACTTAGAGGTATCATCGTCTGTTCATACAGCTTTGCCTCTGAAAAATTTGCATAAGTAGTGAATGGTTGAGGGTCTGCTTGTATCTCTTCTATTTCTCCATCTCTTAGGGCCATGATAATCTTCTGGTGTAATGATGATGGCACACACTTGTTAGTATGTATCCAATCTCTTCCTAGAAGGGCATTATACTTGGCCTTGCTATCTACCACAAAGAAGGCTGCTACACAGCTTCTTGACCCCACTTTGAGGTTGACTGGTAAAATTCCTTGGGCCATTTGTTTGTCTCCTGTAAACCCTCCTATGGAGGTGCTAGTTAGAATGAGTTTTGGGTTTTTTCAAACCCAACTTCTTCGGAGAAGCTTTAGGCAATAAGTTGACTATTGTTCCATTGTCCACCAACACCTTACTCATTAATATTTCATTAAAATGGACTTTGATGTACAAGGGCCTGATATGCTATGTCGTACTTAGAGTTGAGTATTTAAAAGTATAGCAAGGAATAGCCTCTTGAACTTCTATCTCCACTGTTTCTTCAGAGTCTTTCTCCTCCACTATTTCGGTCTTTGGGACAAAAGTCTCCTCATTCGATTCAACTTATTCTTCAATAGAAGGACTCCTCATTTGCTTGGGATCTTCTTTGAACCTATATATTTATGTTAACAGTAGGTAATGAGCCAAATTGGATTTGGACTGGCTCACTTTGCGTCTCTAACCCCTTTGAAGTTTTGAACTGCTTTCAAAATTCGAGTCTCTCTTTATTTCCATAAGCATAGCCAATTTTAGATCTACGAGTTTTGTAACATTTCGTATTCCTTGGACTAGTGGGATTACTCTTGATACTTATATTATTGTACTTGGAGCTTATTTGATTCATTTTAAAATATTGATTAAGGTGGTATATTAATGGTAAAGTAGGATTGAACCAAAAACATTGATTCGGATAATTATCCTATGAGCAGTCTTCACTCTTTTACCATTTTATCTTTCCACAATTTGAATTTGGATGTGAGCCTAGAACCATTGGAAAGCTTGTGTCTGAGGCTTCAATTTAGACACAAGAACCACCCAAAACGGAGTTTGGACAAAGGAGTTATGTCCATTTGAAATTTGAGTACCTGTGTTGGAAACAAGTCCACTTGAGCAAACTTTTGAATGCTTGAGTGGTCTGCGCGAGTTACAGAGATTCTAGGAGTTTTCTTTCACTGCTTGAGCCAAGTTTTGACAGCTCAAGCGGTCTGTTCGAAGTCAACACTTTAAATTCCTTCTTTTTGGCCAAATCTTGTCACTCTCTCTCTCTCTCTCTCTCTCTCTCTCTCTCTCTCCTTTCATTCTCCTCCATATCCAAAACCCTAGCCTTCCAACCTTGATTTCTTCTACTTTTATCAAAGATTTACCCTAGAATCAAGATAAGCAAAGAGGAAGTGAAAACCAATATATCTACTGATTGAATTTCTTTACCTTCGAAGTTCCCTTTGGATATTCATCTTTTTATCTCCATTCTTGAGGTAAGGGTACTTTTAACTTGATATATTTATGATTTGAGATGTATATGTGGTATTTTCTTAGTTATAGTAATGTATGAGATGATTTTGTGATATAAAGTGGGTTTGATGAATAAAAATGGGTTTTACTCTTTATTTTGGAAAAAAAAAATTATGCATATCCTTCTTGATTATTGTTAGAAATGGTGAATATTGACTCTTTATGTGTAAAGGAGGGGAAAGCCCTAATTTTTCAAAAAATCTTAGTTTTTAAATTTTATTTAATAATGGGTTTGGCCAAATTGACTCTAAATATTGAAATTAGGTAAATGATTATGGAAATGTTGTTGAGAGATGAGATTATTGAATTTTCTTTGATATATTTATTAAAATAAATGAATATTGAGATTGTGGAAAATGGTGGGGTTGGAAACCCTTTATTGTTGATACTTTTAAATGTTGTTGTGAATGAACAAATCTTCAATAAATTGGATTTGAAAACTCATGCATCATATGCATTATAATTTTCTCATGTGATTTTACAATCTTAGGAATGTTTGAAAAATCGCAAATGGGTCAATAGCATATAAGTCTTGGTAGTTAAATTGGGTTTTGGTAATAGGTTGTGTGTTATATTTGGTACCTGCGCGGGGAGTCAAGGTGCCCAATTGCACTGTCTTGAGCTTATCGCCAGACAAATGTGGGAAAGGTTTTTGGGTGTCCATGAGCTCGCCATTTTTAGAGTCAGCAAATGTGGAAAAACATGGTTTTGGGTGTCCATGAGCTCGTCGTTTCAGGAGTCGACAAATGTAGAAGGGGAAAGGTTTTGAGTGCCCATCGCCGTCGCTTTTAGAGTCGACAAATGTGGAAATATTTTTTGTATATAAATCTATATATGTAAGTATGGTTTTGTGGCTCTTGCTTGGGACATCATAGCGTATTTACCACCCCATGGTTGTGGATGAGACTTTGAATAGAAATCATGCATTGAACATTCTTTGTTTTAAAAGAGAAAATATGAATTTTATCCTAACAAGTGCATGGCATGATGATATGCATCTCAATTATTTATATGTTTTGTTAACAATATTTTCTACTGGGTATTAGCTCACCCCAAACTAACAACATTTTAAGAATTGATGGTGTGACTCTGCCCAAGTGACAAGGCGTTGAAGATTTTGAATAGAGCACGTGGACTCATTGAATGTTATTTGTTGAAACTCCAGAGCTAATGTGTGTTGGGATTGGATGTCCATTCTTTTGTGTAACTAAGGAGTTTCCCTTGAAACTTGTACGTCATTAGGATAGCTTTACTTTTGATTTATTTAATTTGGTGAACTATAACTTGTAGTGTAAGCGTAAGATGTAATAGTTTAATATAGTTTAATGAGAATGAGATTTACTTAATGAAATATAATATTTTTTCTTAAAGCATTATCTTACAAGAAATGAATTTATTTAATGGAAGCTTATGAATATTAATAAAAATTGAATATGTAAAGGTTTATAAATTTTGGGGCGTTACAACTTGGTATCAGATCTAACCAGGTTTGAATACCTTGGGCTCGTGGGAAGTGACATTTGTTACACTAGGTTTACTTGGCTAGGATGTGATGCTTATGTGTTTTTCATGCTTTGTATGTTTATGTGACTATATGGGTATGCGGTTAAGCTTCTAGGATACAGCTTGAGTCTATTGCATTCATCAAAATTCTTTTGGAAAGGCACGTGATCAATTTTTTTTCCAGTTTGAAGTCTTTGAGCGCTATGAGACGAGTTGATATCTTAGGAGAGTGATCCATATGGGTTCTATGTGACTATGTCCTTATGTGGTTTGCCTTATGTGGAAGTAGATACATGTATAGGTATATGTGTAACTCGTGTATAGCGTGTGAAATCTCGCGTGAAGTATTTAAGTGTGGATTAAACCTTGTCTCTATTTTCTTATAGGATGTAAGGACGTGAGTGACCCCAAATTGGAGGGGGGGGACTTTTGGGACTTGAATCTTTGGCACCACTTTTATTGGTAAGATATATCATTTTGGGATCACATGAGAATGCGATTATAAGAATGGTGTGGAACCTTAGTTTGTCGATTATGTAAATTCATGAGAAGCAATTGTGACCTTATGATAGTAAAGCTAGAATGGAGGTCTTGGAAGTAGAGTAAGGTAAGGATTAAACCTTATGGTAGTGTACATTGATTGAGGCCTTAAGGACGATTAGAGTGACCTAAGGGTAAGCATTTTGGAATGTTAATATCGAAATATGTGAACTAGTTTTAAACTTTCTCAAACTAGGTGAAGTTAGTTATGTTTAACTCGGTTGGCGGAGTAGCATAAGGAAGAGGCTATGTGATGAGTGTCTTAAGGATTGGCTTCCTAAGCATCGATATTGTGAGTCAAGCATGGAGTTGTTATGAATAAACAGAGACTTATGATAGGCATTTTGAAATAACTGATTTGGTTAGGATAGGAAAATCTTTGTAAGAGGTTGTATTTGACTTATTGAAACAAATAGGCGTGCCTTTCATGTTCCATTATTGTTATGAGGTAGGAGTTATGGATACATGAAATGTAAATAATTGTCTGGGACTAGGTTTGATGCATGCCATAACGGAGTGAGTATATTTATGTTGTTGATATACCGAGTTAGTAGTACCACTGAGTTTAGCCGAGACCTTCAATTTAGAATGATTGATAATTGTTAATTATGATTTGTTTGATTATGAGTTCAAGTTGGGTGTAAATTGTGGCAATACAAGTTATATGGTTAAAGCTGAGGTTGACTCCTTCACTATGTTCGATAGGCTATGGTATTATTTAAATTACGTTGAATTGTTGTCAATAGTAATGTCAATTATCTAGTGGCATCACCCCAAATTTGTCTTACTGTTAAGGTGAAGAAATTTTTTGTAATGAGGATCTTGAACCACAAGTATTGTTGAGTGAGAGAACAATGGTATGCACTGATGAGTGACTAATGTTAATCCTGATAAGAAGATACTTATACATAATAATAATAATAATAATAATAATCTGAAATATTTCGCTCTATAATGGGACTATAGTGTTGCTATTAGTGTTGTTTTAGATGTCACCTTATGTAGACACCCCATTTTTGACCGCCCTTAATACTTGGGCACCGCTGATTGCTTACTTGATGGTACAGGCTATGTTGTGCAAAGGTTTGATTTCTTTGGCAAGGAGAGCATCAAATCCCAACCTCAAATCCCATTTTTGGACCAAAACTATTTTGAACAAAATGATTTTAGACCTTAAAACCCTCTTTTTCAAAACATTTTTGAAAAAAGTTCTTACGATGTTCCGAGGCTCGCATTTCGTTAAATGTTGCACTTTTCGGTAAATCGAGCAAGGACAAATTAGAAATGAATGAAAGAGAGGTGAATTCTTTGAAAAAATCTTTAAAACACCTTATTTAGGGGTTTGGAGTTGAAGAAAATTAGAGGAGAGAGAAGAAACTTAGTTGGGGAAGAAGTTGGGCATGAATCGTTAAAAGAAAGTCGAGCAGCCCTTGCTAAATTAGGCCAATCCATTTGTGCACTTGGATTTCAGTTATGAGGCCACCACCGTTGGAAAGTGGACTTCCGGGGCTTCATTTTGCACTCAAGAATCTCCTAAAGCCGAGTCCGGATGAGGGAGATATGGTTGTTGGAAGTTAGGCATCAATCCGGTTAAATCGAAGCTGAGCAGTCTTCACTAAAATGACCATAACTTTTTACACACTTGGAATTTTGATGTGAGGCTTCCACCATTGGAAAGCTTACTTCTGGGACTTCAATTTCGACACAAGAATGACCGAAAAGGAGTCCAGACGAAGGAGATATGCCTGTTTGAAGTCGGGCCTAGAAACAGATTTTTGGTGGCCGGCCGGCCACCATCAGTGGATGTCCGACCACCACAAGTGGACGTCCGGCCACCTAAAGTGGCCGACAGCCATTTTCTCCCTTTTTCATCCTTGTTGGCCACCTTTTGGCTTGTCGACCACTTGAAATGGACGGCCGGCTAGAGGAGATGGAGGTGGCTGGACGGCCATTTTTCTGCTTTTTCAGATATTTTCTTTGCTAGCTGTGCCAGCTGTTGGTCACTGAATGCCATCTCCATACACGTGTATGGAGGGATGCAAACAAGCTTGTAGCTTGTTTTTCTATATAAGGGGAGGTCTCTCCCCCATTTGAGGGGTTCTAAAATTTTAGAAGCAAAATTTCACTCTCTCTAGAATTCTCTATCTCTCTCTATATATTGTTCTATATTGTGGTTGAAAGTGAGTTTCCTTCACATATTTGCAAAGGGACTCTTGATCAAATATCCCTATCTTGGAGCTGAGGTTCCTTAAGGCTTGTTTGGAGCTCCTAAAGCTAGTTTTGGCTCAGAAGTTGTGCTATTTGTTGTTGTGCTTCAAGGGTAAGGCCTTACCCTCTTTAAAGCTTTGTTGTAGTTGCTTATTTGACCACCTTTGCATGCTAGTTTTAGGCTGGTTTTAACTTCTAAAAACTCTGTTTTTTGTGGTTAAGATAGTGGTTTGAAGCTTGCTTTGGAGTTAGGAGTGGTTCACTCTCTTTTGTGGCTTGTTTGCTAAGTATTGTGCCATCTTTTAAAGCTTTTCAAACAACTTTTTTTTTGCCTTTTAACCACTAAATTCCAAGGGAATTTCGGTGGCAAAAAGTTGGTTTTGAGGTCCAAAATAGGAGAGAGTGGCCTCCCCTCCTTATGTCTTATTTGCATGTGTTGATGGCCTAATCTTTGATCATGTTTTCTACCATCTCATGGCTTGATCTCAGCATGTTTTTGTGACTTTTTTGACCTACTATAGCTTTGTTTTTTCCTAGCTAAGTCACTTGTTGCTTGCTTCTTACACTTGTAGTGTAATCATGCTTACTAGCTTATCATGCTTAATGAGTTAGCCTGCCATTCTAGCTTGTGTTAGCTCTGCCTCAGCATGTTTTTGCTAGTGTTTTGACATGCTTTAACTTTGTTTTGAGTGGTCTTGGTCATATGAGCCATGTATTGCATAGCTATAGTGCAAATGCCTTCACTAGCTTTGTGTTTTAAGGCCTCTAACTTGTCTTACTTGTGATGTTTGCATGTCGTAGCATCATTTCACATGTGATTTCAGAGCATATATCTCTGCCACACTCTTACTTATATCACTCTTTCATTGCTTTTGAGAGTTGTGCTTTGAGCCTTGTTTGTGAGCCAACATGTGTGCATGTTTTTCATGCCATCTATGCTTCCATCTCAGCTCACTTTAGCCACTGATTTGGCATGCTTAAGCTCTGTCCAGAGCTGGTTTGGTCATTTAAGCTTAGTATTGTATGCCTCTTGAATAATGCTCTTTACTAGCTTTGATGTTTCTGGCTTTCAACATGTTATGCTTATGCTGCTTGCATGCTTTAAGGTCTTTAGCATGCCATTCCAGTATTGAAATTCTGCAACCTCCCTCATTTCTTCATTTTTCCATTTGTTTTGAGGGTTGGTTAGCCTTAGGATTGTGTTTAAGCTTGATAGAGTTTGTGCTCAAATGGCTTTAACCCTCTTACAATTGTTCCTCCTAGCCAAAGGCATGATCTCTCTCATGCCTTAAACCGTTCTTTTGGTTGACCCCTCTCCCATTAAAGAACTCGCACATTGGACTTAAACAATTAAAGAATGGATTGGTAAAGTAAAATGTGTAAACAAAATGGGACAAGTAAAACACGAGCAAGATAACATATGTGTGTTGCATTGCATGTGTTTGGATCGAACATTAATCTGAACACAAGAAATGTGACACGTTTCATACTCAAAGTGATGAAACGTGTCGCATTTCATGGTCGTTGTCACCCTTGATCATGCATGATAGGGTGGTGACCGTTTGAGTCTTATGTGCGCATTCACTAAGCTTGTACAAGCTTGGTCCTTTGGCCATCATGCATGAAAAGGCTTGATTGGTGGCTTGAGAGCCAAGTGCCACACTCTTTTAAGCTTGAGAAATGATAAGGAGGGTGGCAGTACACACATTCCTTGAAGAATACATTGATGTGCCTCTGTTGTTCTCTGTTGTAGCAAAACCAAAAGTCTGGAAAAGCAAGTGGCCAACCAGTCACTTAAGGTAGCCGACCGACCACTCTCACTAGCCGACCGACCAGTTGAGGTGGCCGGCAGCCACTTTTTGTGGCCGACCGGCCACCAGTTCATTTTTTTTTGTGCAAAGTGTTCCTATTTTGAAGCGAAGCTTGATCGGAGGTTGGTTCAATGTTCAGAAATCACAGCGAATCCAAACAGAGGCAACTGGTGGCAAAGTGATGGATTTTTCGGGAAGTAACCAACTGAGCATGCATGTCTCCCTCGCCTGCGAGGCCACTTTATTGCTTTATTAGCTAGTTGTAGCTAATTATTATATGTGTCGTAATTAATTAGTTTAATCTATTTTGTAATATTTTAATTTGCTTAGCTTAGCTAGTTATTCGATTGTGTTGTAATAATTAATTAGTTAGAATAGTTAATTAGTTGTTTTGTAATAATTAGCTTAGCTTAGTGTAGCTTAGCTTATTTATTCGAACCCTCCTTCGCGAGGGCACACTGTTGTAATAAGCGTGCGTGCGTGTGTGTATGTCTTCCAACCCCACGTCTTTCTCCCTTTTACTTAACTGCTTTCGATAGTTAGTTTAGGGCATGTTTTGATTAGCATACCTTATGTTTTGCATGTTTGCACCATTCATTTGTCTTGTATGCACCGGGCTCGGTGCATCATTCAAACTGCATTGTATTTCAATACACTTATTTGAATACATGTTTCAAAGCATATTATCAAATTGTTGCATTCATATGCCATCTTAAATTGCCGAGCCTATTTAGTTGTATTATTACATGTGTTGCATTAGGCATCTTGTATAGTTAGGATCATGCATATTTCTAACTAGCTCTTGCTTTGGCTCGGAGTACTCGGTAAGTTTTTACACTTTAGCATACTTGCATGAGTGTGAGTGTTGCCATGATAGCATGCTTGCCATAAGGCTATTTGCTTAAGTGATTAATTGCATGAATGCCTGTGGGTGAAGGCTTTATTGCTTGAATTGGAACAATTCGATGAATGTGAGTTTTAAGCCCACTTTGCAAAGTGGCAAATCATGTTTTAAGCCCACTTAAGGGTGGCAAATCTATGTTTTAGCCCACTTGCGAGTGACAATTTCAAACCATTTTCAAAAACAGACATGAATTGTTTTGTTCCAATTCCCGCAGTTTGGTCTATACTTGTATGTCGTGTGCATCATATAGTAAAGTTAGCTAATAACCAGATAAGAACACATAAGGTTTATAAAATAACATATCATGCTTAGTAGAGGCCGATCCTTTGATTGGGCGAGCAGGGGTGCTCATTTTAGGACTTTCCCCTCTCATACCCAAGTTCTCGAGCCGAGGCAACTTTGGTGATGACGGACACGTGGCCTTTGGCACGAGTCAGGGTTTCCTAAATTTCTCAAAAATAAAACATTTAGGTGGCGACTCATGTCTGGTAGCGATCCGGTTTGGCATTATTTGATTCAAAATCGATTTTCCAAAATTATTTGCCAGATTGGACTCTTTGGTGTTTATCAGTCTCACATTGCACATTGTGAGATTAGATTCAGAACTGTGACAGGAGTCTGAACTGTAGGAGACCAATTTGCGCCTCTCTGAAAGGGAGGCGCGCGAAGAAAGTCGAGTCTACACCTTATTAAGTTTTCTTTCTTTGAAAGATAGACTTACATAGTGAGTGATTGTTGTTGAATTGATGGAAGTTTGTTTGAAAACACGTGAGCTTTTTGGCAGACGAAAGTTTGGGTTGAAATCATTAGTTATGCAATGAGAAGGTAAAGCTAATCTATGGTTATCCTTTTCGAGGTTGAAGTGGTACTACACAGAGTTGTACAATGGTCGAATAATACGAAAATTAGATAAGTAAACTTTTCTATACATCGATGGTTAATCATGTTTAGTTTAATTAATAGTTGAAGCCATGATAGATTAACCTTCCTAGTTATGAGAGTTTCACCCTGAGTTGATTATGAGTTTAAATTTATTACAATGGTACGATGATATGAATGGTCAACTATATAGCGATCCCGGTTTTGACCCATTACTTATTGTATTTCGGACTCAGGTTGGTACAGTTTTGAATGGTTATTTTTATCTCTTTCCCTTGTTTTCCCCTTCATTTTGGTTATTGGGTTATAGTTGTGCATTTGGGATAGGTTGGTTGCTTGTATTTCAAAACCTGTGTTGTCCAAATTTTGGCCTTTCCGCTCGAGTGGGCTTCACAAATTTGCTCCTCCGCTCGAGCGTCCATTCTTGCACTTAAGCAAGATTTGTCACCTCTCAGTAATTTTGCAAAGTGCATTGGACGCTTGAGCGACCAGTCTCACGCTCGAGCGGGGCCTTCGTCTGCAAAACTTCTGGGAGTGCGTATTTTACACTCGAGCGCCACTCTTCACGCTCGAGCGGAACTTTATGACTAACGCTCGAATGGGGCTTTCCACGCTCGAGCGAACTGAATGTATAACAGTCTGTGAAAATGATGTTTTGTATAACTTTTTCTTCTCTTTTTCTCTCTCGCAAACTTTCCAAGAAGCTTGTTCTTGAGCCCCTCTCTCTAGAATCACCTTCTCTCCAAGATTTCATCTAGATCCATTGAGATTTCCACCCTTATGCCTTTGAGAAGAAGGTAGGGCTCGTCAAGATCTACATTTTGATCCGAATAGAAGTGGGTTTCGGTATTCTTGAAGTTTCTCTCTTGCGTGGCTCATCTCTTTTCTTTGAGGTAGAGATCTTTTCTACACCTTCATATGATGTTTAGTTTAGTTATTTGTCTCTTATGTAACAATGATGTGAGTTGGGAGTGTTTCAAGCAAACCTAGGGTTTGGTGTCTAATATGGAAAGAGGAATTGTTGTTGAATATGAAATAAATGATTGTAGGGTTTGAAAATGATGTTGTGTTATGTCTAATGTGATGATTTTGGGACTTGGCTAATATTTGGGGAAAATGGGAAATTGCCCTAATTGAGTCAAACTATTATTTTGTACAAATAATTGGAAATGTGAAATTGAGAGGGTATTGATATAAATGATGAAATTGGTTATGTATTAAATTATTCTTTTGGAAATTTTGAATAAACTATCTATTGAGATTGAATATCTGTTTATAGATAACTGTATTGGGCTATCGGTGGAGGATAGCTTTGATTGTTGTAGAAATTCATGTGGATTAGGTAAATTGAAATTAATCTTTTAATGGTTGTTATTGAATATGTCTGTGATTATATACATTGTATATGTATGTTTGTTTGGAAGTGGAAATGAGATGTGCTTCATGTTTGATTATCTTTTTAAATACATTGCATATGTATGGATACTTGTTTGGGAGAAGAAAGGGGTTGGACTCCACTATAATTAAGTTGGTTGGAGTGTCCTGGGTGAAAGTCTCGAAATTATACATAGGTGCCTAGCCCGCGGGCGAAATATCCATAAAATAGCAATTGTAGTGCTTGTGTAGCCTACGTTTACATGGATCTCGTTTGACGACTACCCGTGGACGGAATATCCGTGAAATGAAAGTTTGAAATGTTTATGCATATGTGTTGTATGAATTGAAATTAATTGAGTTATAGTCTTAGTCTGATTGTTGTGAAACGATGAAAATTGACTCATGAATTGAGAAAGATAAGTAATCGAAATGTGGATTGACAGTAAATGATTAAGGCTTGAAATTGATATCTTATGAATATATATACAATTGTGGAAAGCTTTATCACAAGCATTATCTATACACTTGTACTTATACCTTTGCTAAATTTCATATATTATGTTAGATGATTTCTACTGGGCTGTGGCTCACCCTACTTGGGAATAACATTTTCAAGTGTTGGTGACTTGTCTCCTCCAAGGCAATAGCTGGGAGAACTTTTGGAAGCTAGAGCTTATTTACTTTTGTTTACCTTTTTGTAAAGCCAAGTGCTTAATATGTACTGAGCAAAGCTCACTTTTGTTGTAACCAAGCCAAGGCTTGGGAAGATGTAAGTCCTTAAGGACATTTATTTCTGTAAAACTCTAATGTACTATTAACATTATGAAATGGAAGGACTTGTACTTTGATCCATGCAATTGTTGCCTGTGCTTTGGGTTATATTCATTGTATTTTTTGGGGGGCATGACAAACTAGTCCTTTTCCGATTTGTGTGTATTTAGGACTGTCATCGTTTTATGGTTAGAAGTAGAGGTTGATTTGGTTCTTGATTGGCATTTGTCATTTTATGTTACGATAGTCACTAGTGATTGTGAATAATCATAATTTTCAAGTGAGAAATTCTTTTTTAGTGGTTGATTATGGATCTTAGTTGGAATTTTCATTTCACCATGGGTGTGAAAAGATTTTGAGTTACTACTGTGTTAGTATAACAGGGTTATTGAGGTCACCCTTGTGCATTTGACTTTTGGTGAATGATAGCAGTTTGGATTTTGAAGTATTTATCTTCCACGGTAAAAGGAAATATTTTGTGCTTTCAGTTTCATTTTGTAGAACCTTTAGTTGTAAGAACTACTTGAGGGTAAGTACTTGGTGTGTGATCCTTAGTTGTAACTTTTGAAATCTTGTGACTGGTGGGTTCGAATGGAAGCTTGAGATGACATTAAGATTGTGATTGTTCTTTGATGGAACCCCGACTTAAATTGTGCTAATATTTCGTATTCTAGTTGAGCTAGTAGTTGATGTTGTGGATGCATGATTAAGATAATTTATATAACTAAATTTGACAGGTTGAGGTAATTAATAGTTTCCCTATGTCTAACCAGTTGAGTCGAATTTAAATTCCATATTTAGCTGTTAGCTTGGAGATTGTTTTTTTATAGTTAGTTGAGAGCTTTTGCTAGAATAGGAAGTATAACTCATTCATTGAATTTAGAGGTTGGGTTGTGATTTAAGGATTTGGGGTATAGTGTTCGTTTCAAGGAGTGTATTGTGTTATGCTAGTATAGTTAAGTAATGTAGGTGTAGATGATTTTTCTCTTATGTGTTTTGTCTATTGTGGTTGTGGTGTGGGGAGAGGTTGACAATGAGTCACTTCAAAACTCATCTTAGACTTCAGAAGGGAGGCATAAGGATGAGGATTACTTGTTCGTGTGTAGGTCACTCACAAGAATGACAAGTTGTACTAAATATTTGATATTTGTTTTAGTTGTTTGTGTGTGATCCCCAAAATGGGGTTAATTATGAAAATTTGTTATGCAAACATAAAATAAATAATGAACAATTGGTGGATTGTAGTGGTGGTCATGAATGGGATGTGACTTCTGAAGCTGTGATGTTTAGCCCATTCGTTTGTTTTATTTTACCTTATAGTTCCCGTTATGTGTGGTTGTTGCTTGAATAATTGTAAATGGATTATGGCATCACCATGGTGATGGAATCATTGGTTGGGTGACGTTTAGGAGTTACTGGTTAAAATATGTGTGAGATGAGAGTTGAGAACGGAGTTTTCCTGTTGAGTATGACCTTATTTTTGCCGAAATTAAGAATTTATTATTATGGATAAACTAGTGAGTAAATGAGAAATAACCATGAAGCGGGCGTATGGAGTCTTATGATATGTGTAACCCTTAACTATTTCAAAAGAATAAATAAATAAATTTCTTTTTCAAACTCTTCACTTTTACAAATCGCTTTTACACGTCTAAAACATTATATATATATATATAGCTCTCTACTAGGAATATTCTCTTTTAATTTCAAAAGTCAGGAAATATCATTTTTGGGTGTTTTTGATTCTTAAGTATTTCAAAAACGCAACTAAGTAAATGTTTGGGTATGGAATACTGGCTGTGTTGTAAGAACGTAATTCTTGGTACTTTAGTTTTGTTGGGTTGTGTCATGTCGAAGGCCATGATTGGTGGATGGAACTCTTATTAGAATTTTTTCTTCTCATGAGAGGGGGTTGAGGACTCATATAGTAGTGTGAGGTAATCGTTTGAAAATTTGGTTACCGAGTGTAGACACCCCATTTTTCACCGCTCTTAAGACTTGGGCGCCTCAAGTTGATCACTCGATGATGAAAGTTATGCTGTACAAATGTTTGATTTCTTCAGCAAAAAGAGCTTCTAAATCCCAACCTTACACCCCATTTTTTAACCAAAACTATTTTACACCATAAAACCCTTTTTTCAAAATATTGTTTCAAATGTTTCTACGATGTTCCAAGGCTCGCATTTCGTTCAAAATAGTGCACTTTTCGGTAAACCGAGTAAGGACAAAGTGGAAATAAATAAAGGGAGGTGAAATCTTTGAAAAATCTTTGAAACCTCTTATTTATAGGTTTGGAGTTGAAGAAAATTGGAGGAGAGGGAAAAAAACTAGTTGGGGAAGAAGTTAGGCATTAATCCGGTGAGAAAAAAATTAGTAGCCTTCACTAAAATAGGCATATCTCTTTGCACACTTAGACTTTAGATGTGAGGCTACCACCATTGGAAATTAGACTTCTGGGGCTTAACTTTAGACTCAAGAATGACCTAAAACCAAGTCCGGATGAAGGAGATATACCCGTTTGAAGTTGGGCCTGGAAGCAGATTTTTGTGGACGAATGCCCACTATTAGTGGCCGGCCGCCCACTTTTAGTGGCCAACCGGCCAGTTGTGAATTTGGCCATTTTTAGTGGATCGGCCACCCAGGGACCCACAAACTCACTATTGGTCGGCCGCCCACTATTAGTGGTCTGCCGGCCACTTGTGTCAAAACCTAGATACTTTTGGTCAGCTGTCTCCACAGATGCATACACCATTCTAGCTGTCTCTATATGGATATTTCCGAAATAGTAACATATATTTCTATATATATGGGACCTTCCATCTTGGTTTTAAGGTTAGAAAAAATTCCAAAAACTCAAATTCTTGAAAATCTCTCTCTCTCTCTCTCTCTCTCTCTCTCTCTCTATATATATATATATATCTATCTATCTATCTTACAACCTACACATTCTCTCTCTACACTTCTTAAACCAATATTGGAGCTGTCCTTACTGAGATTATTGAGTCCAAATTTCAGCCCTTGAGAGTGAGAACTTGTTGGTTTGTTAACAAAAGAGTTGCCTTGCTTCAAAAGGTATAATTTTGAGCATCTTTACACTGCTTGTTTTCTATATTTTCTTGTTGATTTTGAACTGTTTTTACACTGTTTTTATGGGCTGAAACTTGTGGTTTAAAGCTACCAAAGGTGGAGGGGTTAACCACACTTCTTTGAACCTTGTTCTCTAAGCTTTTGCCCTTGTGTTTCCCATTCTTTTCTCAACTTTGTTTGAGTTTTTTACCACTGATTTTCAGAGGTTTTCAAAGGCTAAAAATGTGATTTATAAGAAAGTGGGAGTCAAGTTTCTGATCATTTTATTGAGCCTATAGTGATACATGTGTGACCTTTTACAAATAGAAAAAAGCTTTAAAGTTGTTTTTGAATTTGTTTTTTGAATGAGATTTTGTTAATAAGCTCAAGTGTTGAGAAGGATCCCCCGAATAGTTTATGTGAATTCTGACTTATCGGCGCAAAGTCATTCATGATTTCAAAAATTTTAAACTGTTCCTTTTGCAAAGCTTGCGAAGATAGGTTCAGAATTGTGCATGGTATTCTATATTGTCCTGGGGATTCTCTTTGCCGTTAAGTGATCATGTTGGTAGGCACAATGTGGCTTTCAGACCTCACAAATCATAGAATTTCTCCCATGGTGTTTTCATTATTTCAAAGAAAAAAAGGATAAAAAAAAACCTAAAAGAAAGGGACAAAATGAGGGAAAAAATAAGAAAAAGAAGAAAGGAAAAAAGGAAAAAAGAAAAGAAAAAGGAAAAAAAGTCAACCGCCAAGCTAGGGGTATTCTTTGGAATGAAATCCAAGCAACTGTAAGAAAGGGAACTTCTGTCTGAATTTGGGAAAGCCAACGCGAGGAAGGTACCACATTGCGAGAAGAACTAACTTTAAAAGTGGAGCAAGAGAAAAGAAGAAAACATGCATAAGGGAATGGAGAACCAAACTCAACTCAAGGCGAAGCCAATTCTAGTGTTAGGACAAGGATGACTATTGATCAAATTCACCATAAGTGTTGTAACGCTAACCTTGAGAGGCTCGTTAGGCCGAAAACCCGAAAGGGCAACCTAGGTAAAAGTCAGAGCATAAAAAATGAGAAATCAAATAAATAGAGCTCGCAAGTTTAAAAACCCCGAAGGCACAACTTTGGCAAAAGTTAGAGCACAAAAGGAGATTGTGAACACCCGAGTGAACCTCAGCCATGCACTACGTTAACCTGATTCCCATTTTTGGGATATGTAGGCAACTTCATTTTGAAGTTCAGTCTTAACCATATCTATCTCATCTATCGCAACCCAATCACCTTGCCCAATTCACGTCATCAACTTCGCATCGATCCATGAGCTACACCGACTGTTGTGCATATCATATACTTGCGCTGGGTAAGAAAGAACTAACTTGAATCAACAAGTGGAGAAATTTTTAATACTTGAACTTATCAGTGGAACCTCTATTTTGAGCAAAAAAGGAATCGAAACTTGAGTTTTGCGAAATTGATTTCTAAAGGGAACATGTGTAATACTAGGGACACTATGAATGATCAGTTACCTTGAGCCTTTTTCTGTTTTTCGATCAATTTTGAGTTCTGTTGTATCACGCCTAGTGTTTGTCTCGATCTGCGCTCTTCATCGAGTCACCATAACGTGTCTGTCGCTCAAAAGTGCTCTTCATCAAGTTACCCTAGCGAGTTTGTCACTCAAAAGTTCAACAGAGTGGCATGGTCAAAATTCCATACACGAATGTTCGCTCCAAACTCAAAAATAAGTCCATGTGTGGAATTCATAAACGAGCTGAAAGTGCCCATACAAGGGGCATTACGTTTATGATCATTACAAAGTGTATATCAGGAATCTGTCACTGCTTCGGGTGGGACTGGAGTAAGTTCTCAATATGTCAAAAGAGAAGCATGAGTTTGATTGGTTGGCAACTATTCCAGGATCTGATGATCCCCATTACATGTACCTACATAATGTTAGAAAAAGTGGCTAGTGGCTGGACACTAGAAGCAATTTTTAGTACATCTGATCGAGCCATCCATCGAACAAGGGGCATGAACCCAACCAGTGGCCAATGACTGGACACTAGGGGCAATTTTCTGTGCATCTAATCAGGTCATCAATTGAACAAGGGGCATGAACCCAACCTTTCTCTTAATCCACTTAGAGCCATTTGTCGAGCACTTTTCCCCGGATTAGGGTAGTTTACCCCTATGTTGATTCTGATATGATTCAGCTTTTTAAAGTTGTCTCTGACCATTTCAAAACTCTCTTGGGATTGCCATCTTCCTTCTGATTAATACATGTGCTTTGGATTATGCCTGCATGCTTATACACTCTGGTTGAGTTGAACTGCGTAATTGGTTACTCTTGCTCTTGACTTTGTTCTGCACTTAATAGAGTTTTGTCGAGTTGCCTCCCTTTGTGTTACATTTCAATGAGTTATGGCAAGTTGCCCTGCACTCATTTCATAAGATACATGATGCATTACTCTGAGTACTGCTCATTTCCCTCTACATACCATACATCTTTCAGTTTGTATCGCATTGTTTTGTGCACCTTGAGTTCGCACTGTTTTGTGCATTCACCTTGTGTCGCACTATTTTGTACACCTTGCATCGCACTGTTTCGTGCATTCATACATCTTCACTTTGTATCGCACTGTTTTATGCACCCTATCTTGCACTATTCTGTGCATCTTGTATCGTACTGTTTTGTACATCTTGCATCGCACTGTTTTATGCATTCATACATCTGTCTCTTGTATCTCACTATTTTGTGCACCTTGCATTGCACTATTTTGTGCACTTTATATCACACGATTTTGTGCATTCACCTTGTATCGCACTATTCTGTGCATTCACCTTGCATCACACTGTTTTGTGCACTTTGTATCGCACAGTTTTGTGCATTCAACTTGTATCGCACTGTTTTTGTGCATTCACCTTGCATCGCACTGTTTTGTGTACCCATCGCACTATTTTGTGCAGTCACCTTGTATTGCACTGTCTTGTGCACCTGTATCGCACTGTTTTGTGCACCTCATATCGCACTGTCTTGTGCACCTATATAGCATTGTTTTGTGCATTCATCCAGCATTGCACTATCTTGTGCATTCACCTTGTCTTACACTATCTTGTGCATGCACATCTCTGTATCGCACGGTTTTGTGCATTCACCCCGTATCGCACTATTTTGTGCACCCTGTATCGCACTGTTTTGTGCACCCCGCATCCCATTGTCTTGTGCACCCGTATCGCACTATCTTGTACAACTTGCATCGCATTGTCCTGTGTATCCATATAGCATTGTTTTGTGCATTCATCGTCCTGCATCGCACTATCTCGTGCATTCTACCTTGCATCGCACTGTTTTGTGTATTCTACCTTGCATCGCACTATTTTGTACACCCTCACTCACACTGTCTTTGCACTCACTGGGTCTAGGAGACCTTAAATCCTCTAAAGGTGCAATTCCTTTGATTTTTGTTGTGCCCGAATGACTTCAGGCGATCTGGTATAGCCACCTGACTGTGTTTGCAGTGAGTTCCTAGGAGATAAACTAAGACGGTGGAAACTAGAGTTCGAATGGCGACGCCTAGAATACAAAGGTTCGGAATTTTTTAGACTAAAGTCTGGTTTAAATACCCAGGGGTGTATCCTCGGCTTGAAATCTATATGGCAGCCCCATAGGTTGAGGTAGCTTGTATGCGCCTCAATTCTGGATACTGAACCAACCTAGTTTGTCATCCTGTTGGAGAATAGGGAAAGTTGCGAACATAACTAGGAAAAAAAGTAATACCCGTGGTTTGGAAGTGTATGAAGTTAAAACCGAGAAGAAGCAGAAGATCCCCAGCAACATAAGGTGAGTCATCGCCGATTGCCCCTGTGGGGTACTTTCTAAGGCATCACTTCCAAGCTGGTACATCATAGTTATTATCTATTGCATCACATCTATTATCTCTATCGTATTGCATATAACATCTATCGTGTGCATCTACTACACTATCCATTACATCCATTACATCATACCGTTTTATTACCTGTATCCTTTTCACATTAAGCTTAGTTTGGCATGTGCTCATACCTTTCCTTTGTCGAAACATGGTTCTATCATGTGTAAGTACCCATGCTGCGCTGAGGCCAGTATTGAGGGTGTCAAGACCTATTCTGTGTTAGACATGGTTTGGTTTGTATCTAGGCCTTTTATAGGTAAGATGTGGTTCGTTCTACGCCTTATTCACTGCATCCATTACATTGTACTTTGTTTTGTTACATTCATCATTCAGCATTATCTTTTCCCAGCAAATCATTCCTCACTTATATCATACCATCCAATTACTTGTACTCTTTCTCTTTCTATGAAAAACATAGTTTTGTATGTGCTTGCACCCCTTTTATATTGAAACATGGTTCTGTTATGTGTAAGCATCCATGCTGCGTTGAGGCCAGTATTGAGGATGTGGGCATTGAGCCTGTGTTAGACGTCGTTCAACTGTGCCCATTTCTTTTCTATATAAATCGTAGTTTGATTTGCACCTCCATTCCTTGATGGTATTTGTGTGGTAAAAACTGCTTGTGGTTTGATTATTTCGTTACATTGTGTATTGTTTTGCATTTTGCCCCTGAACTACGCTGGTTTGATTCCTTGCAATGGAATACGTAGGCAACCCTTGGGTTCAACCAACTGCATCTGCATTTTGTTTGTTTGCCCAAGTCTTACGGCCTTGTCAAAATGGGTCGTCTTCGGGCTTTGACATTCACTCACGTTATTTCATGACTTCGAGCTCTATCAAAGAGGGGCAACTGTAGACATCCCATTTTTTACCACCCTTAAGACTTGGGCGCCTCAGGTTGATCACTCGATGATGAAAGTTATGCTATACAAACGTTCGATTTCTTCAGCAAGAAGAGCTTCTAAATCCCAACCTTGCACTCCATTTTTTTGACCAAAACTATTTTAGACCTTAAACCTCTATTTTTCAAAATATTGTTTCAAATGTTTCTACGATGTTTCAAGGCTCGCATTTCGTTCAAAATATTGCACTTTTCAATAAATCAAGTAAGGACAAAGAGGAAATAAATGAAAGGGATGTGAACTCTTTGAAAAATCTTTAAAACCTCTTATTTATAGGTTTGGAGTTGAAGAAAATTGGAGGAGAGGGAAGAAAACTAGTTGGGGAAGAAGTTAGACATCAATCCGTTGAGAAAGAAATGAGCAACCTTTACTAAAATAGGCATATCTCTTTGAACACTTAGAATTAGATGTGAGACCACCACCATTGGAAAGTAGACTTCTGGGGCTTCAATTTAGACTCAATAATGACCTAAAACCAAGTCCAGATGGAAGAGATACGCCCGTTTGAAGTTGGGCCTAGAAGTAGATTTTTATCGACGACTACCCACTTAGTGGCCTGCCGCTCACTTTTAGTGGCCTACCGGCCAGTTGTGAATTTGGCCATTTTGAGCGGATTGGCCAACTAGGGACCCGCAAACCCACTAGTGGCATGCCGACCACTTGTGTCAAAACCCAAATATTTTTTGCTAGCTGTCTTCACAGATTCATGCACCATTCTAGCTGTCTCTATATTGATATTTACGAGATAGTAACATATATTTCTATATATAGAGGACCTTCCCTCTTGGTTTTAAGGTTAGAAAAAATTCCAAAAACTCAAATTCTTGAAAATCTCTATATATATATATATATATCTTGCAACCTACACACTCTCTCTCTCTACACTTCTTAAACCAATATTGGAGCTCTCTTTGTTAAGATTATTGAGTCCAAATTTCAGCTCTTGAGAATGAGAACTTGTTGGTTTGTTAACAAAAGAGTTGCC
The DNA here is from genome assembly GCA_025200525.1 of Camellia lanceoleosa. NCBI lineage: Eukaryota > Viridiplantae > Streptophyta > Magnoliopsida > Ericales > Theaceae > Camellia > Camellia lanceoleosa. The sequence continues at coordinate 118,932,333 of CM045770.1, read as the reverse complement.
TTGCTTCAAGAGGTATAATTTTGAGCATCTTTACACTGCTTGTTTTCTATATTTTCTTGCTGATTTTGAACTGTTTTTACACTGTTTTTATGGGCTGAAACTTGTGGTTTAAAGCTACCAAAGGTGGAGGGGTTAACCACACTTCTTTGAACCTTGTTCTCTAAGCTTTTGCCCTTGTGTTTCCCATTCTTTTCTCAACTTTGTTTGAGCTTTTTACCACTGATTTTCAGAGGTTTTCAAAGGCTAAAAATGTGATTTTGAAGACCCAAAAATGGAGGGCTTAGCCACCCCTCATTTGGCTTGTTTACTAGCTTAAATTCTCCATTATTTTAGCTTACTCATTTAGCTATTTTTACCTCAATTCAATCACTATTTTGAGCTAACTTAGGACTGTTTTTATGTGTTAGTTTCATTTATACTTTGTATTGGATGCTTGTAGTGTAATGGTCCTCATAGGCTTGGTGGTTTAGGTCTTAGCCACCAACCTATTTGAGTTGATAACATTTATCTCTTAGTTTCCATACTTGTGTTCACCTCTAAGCATCTCTGCAACCTCCCTCATTTCTTGGCTTTTTCATTCGCTTTGAGAGTTGTTTCAACCGATGGATTGTTTAAGCTTGAGATTGAGGTCGTTGTGCTTAGTGGTTTAATATTTTCGGAGGTTCATTACCAACGACATGACATCTCTCTCATGCCTAAAACAATCCTTTGTTTGACACTTCTTTCCATTAGAGGACTTAATCTCCATTTTTGGACTAAATGAATTGAGGAATGGAAAGGTAATTAAAAGAGATAATTAAAATTGGGATAAAATGGACCAAGATAATAAAATAATTTGGTGTTCAATCGGACGTTAATTGAACACATGGAGAGTTGAGTCATCTCATACTTGTTAGTGATGAAATGGTTCAAGTTTCCAAGGTCAACCACTTCCCTTGATCAAATCATGATAGGGAGGAGGTTTGCGAGTCTTTAATTGTGCATTCATTGAAATTGTATCCCTTGGTTCATAAGTCATCACGCAATGAATTTGCGCCGATTGATGGCTTGCGAATCGAGCCTACCACTCCTTCGAGCTGTTTGATGATAAGGAGGGGTAGAGTGGACAAACATCCCTTGAGAATGCTCTGTTTGTTGTCTGTTACAGAAGGAGAAACCCAACACTAGTGGCTGGCAGGCCACCTTTACTGGGCGGCAAGCCACTATTAGTCGGCGGCCAGCCACCACTTCTGGCCTGCCGACCACCTTTGCTTTTTTGCCTGGCAGTACCACTTTCTTCACAGAGTAGAGCAGAGGTAAAGGTAAAAAAATCAGTGCAATCTCCTGACTGTGCAACAGAAGCATTCCAGTAGCAAAATGGAGAGCATTTTAGGGTGGAAATCCGCATCCATGCACAAACCATCCCTCGATTGTCAAGATCCGTTAAAGTAATATTGTAATAGTAGCATGTTGTAATTAAAGTAGCGGACTTATAACTAATTAGTTGGTTTATTGTGGTACTTAATTAATAAGCAAAAGTAGTTAATTAATTTATGGTGTTGTAATAATTAGCTAGTGTAGTTAATTTACTTCATTTGGTTTGTAATAGTTAGTTAATTCGTAGCAATTAGCTAGGGCATTCATACGGACCCTCTCATGCGAGGGCCAATATGTAATATTTGTGTATGTCTTCCAAGCCCACGTCTTTCTCCCTTTCACTTATCTGCTTATGATGGATAGAATAGAACATCATGTTTCATTTAGCGTATTCCATAATTTGCATCCACTTGTCTTGCATGCATGGAGGCTCGGTTCATCATTCTAACAAGTATTGTCATTTATTACTTCGTTGAATACGTGTTTTAAACCACATGCTATCAAATTGATTCACATGTCATAATTAGTGGCCGAGCTCATTGATTGCATTTTTGCATGTGTTGTATTAGGCATCTTTCATTAGTTAGGATCATGTATTTTTCTAACTAGTTTCTCTTTTGGCTCGCCTTGGGAATTAGGGTAAGCTTTTATTTGCGTTAGCATATCGCATGCATGTGATTGTTGCCATGTCGAGCATGATTACCATGAGGCTAATTGCTTAAGTGATAAATTGTTTGAATGCCTGTGGATGAAGGCTAGTTGCTCAAATTGGAATAATTTGATGAATGTACCTATGAGTGCACTTTTTCAAGTAGCACATATTCAAGACAATTTTCAAAAAAACATGAAATCAAAGTGTTCTAATTTTTGCAAATTAATTTATACTTGCATTCAACACATAATAAGTTAGTCTAATAATCGGAACGAGAGCATATAATGTAAATAAAAAATCACATCATGATTAGTATAGGCCAATCTTTGATCGGGCGAGTAGGGTACTCAATTCATGACCTTCCCCTCTCGTACCTAAGTTTCCGAGCCGAGATAATCTTGGTGATAACGGACACGTAGCCTTTGGCACGAGTCATGGGTTTCCTAAATTTTTCAAAAATATTTAGGTGGCGACTCTATATCTGGCAAAGCAGTCCATTTTTGGCATTTTGATTCAAAATCGATTTTCCAAAAGAATTGCTGGATTTGGACTCATTTGTGTTTATTTATTTCACATTGCACTTGTGAAATCAAATTCAGAACCACGGGAGTCCGAACTGTAGGGCTAGTTATATTCGAAAGGAGCACGAAAAGCAAGCTACACTGAGCGACCGGTAGTTGTTTCTTGGGGCGTGAATGTGATGTTTATCTTTCTAAGATTTTAGGTTGTTAGATAATTGAGAGTTATTCCCTTGAGGTTGAGTCTATTTGAGACGCAAGTACTCTAGGGTATGTTAGTGACATATGTTGCTTGACTTTTGTTTCATAGGATTGATGGGCTCTTGTGGCTCGTAGAGATAATTCTTACGAATGAGTTGAAAGAGAGACACACCACTTTCGAATTGTTGTTTACATCATTTGAGGTGTTGTCAGAATACCAGTATGGGACTGAAAGATGAAAATTTCTTTTAGATTTTGAACTAGATTTTGGAGTGGTGATTGTAATTCTATTGGGAGTTATTCTACCCCTTATATCATTGGGTTGCTAGGGAGTTGTTTCTTTTTCATCACGCGAAATCTTTTGCATTGGGAGAATCTTCTAGAAACTCGTTGTTGAGTAGAGGTCATTTGTAATTAGTTAGTGGGAGTGTTAATTCCAATATTTGTTTCATTTCGATTTGTCCAAACTTTAATTCTTGAAGTGTCTAATTTCGGGGACAAAATTTCCTAAGGTGGGGAGAGTGTAACATTTCGTATTTCTTTAACTAGTGGGATTCCTCTTGACACTCTTATTATTGTACTTAGAGCCTCTTTGCTTCATTTTAAAATATTGATTGAGGTGGTATCATAATGGTAAACTAGGATTGAACCAAAAATATTGATTCGGATAATCATTCTATGACCAGTCTTCACTCTTTTACCTTTTTATCTTTCCACACTTTGAATCTAGATGTAAGGCTAGAACCATTGGAAAGCTTGTTTCCAGGGCTTCGATTTAGATAAAAGAACGACCCAAAACGAAGTCTGGACGAGGGAGTTATGCTCATTTAAAATTTAAGTATCTGTGTTGGAAGCACGTCCGCTCAAGCGAACTTTTGACTACTCAAGGAGTCTGCACAAGTTACAGAGATTCTAAGAGCTTTCTTTCATCGCTCGAGCCAAGTTTTGATCGCTTGAGTGGTCTATTCGAAGTCATCATTTTAAAATCCCTATTTTTGGCCAAATCTTGTCACTTTCTCTCTCTTTTCTTTCATTCTCCTCCATATCCAAAACCCTAGCCTTCCAACCTTGATTGCTTCTACTTTTATCAAAGATTCATCCTAGAATTTGCAAGATAAGCAAAGAGGAAGTGAAGACCAACATATCTACCGATTACCTTCGAAGTTCTCTTTGGATATTCATCTTCTTATCTCCATTCTTGAGGTAAGGGTACTTTTAACTTGATATATTTATGATTTGAGATGTATATGTGGTATTTTCCTAGTTATAGTAATGTATGAGATGATTTTGTTATATAAAGTTGGTTTGATGAATAAAAAGGGGTTTTACTCCATGTTTTGGAAAAATTTATGCATATCATTCTAGATTATTGTTAGAAATGGTGATTATTAACTCTTTACGTGTACAGGAGGGGAAAGTCCCAATTTTTCCAAAAATCCTAGTTTTCAAATTTGATTCAATAATGGGTTTGGCCAAATTAACTCTTAAATCTTGAATTTGGGTGAATGATTATGGAAATGGTGTCGAGACATGAGATTATTGAATTTTCTTGGATATATGTTTTAAATTAGATGAATATTGAGATTATGGAAAATGGTGGGGTTGGAAACCCTGTATTGTTGATACTATTAAATGTTGTCGTGAATTGAACAAACCTTAAGGAAATTGGATTCGAAAACTCATGCATCGTATGCATTATAAATTTCTCATGTGATTTTACAATCTTGCGCATGTTTGGAAAATGTCAAAGGGGGTAAATAGTATATAAGTCTGGGTAGTTGAGTCAGGTTTTGGTAATGGGTTGTGTGTTGTATTTGGTACCTGCACAGGGAGTCAAGGTACCTAATTGCCCTGTCTTGAGCTTATCGTCAGATGAATGTGAGAAAGGTTTATGGGTGTCTTCAAATGGTTTTTAGAGTCGACAAATGTGGAAAAACATGGTTTTGGGTGTCCACGGGCTCGCCTTTTCACGAGTCGACAAACGTAGAAGGGGAAAGGTTTTGGGTGCCCATTGCCCGACCATTTTTAGAGTCGGCAAATATGGAAATATTTTCTGTATATAAATCTATATATGTAATTATGGTTTTGCAGCTCTTGCTTAGGACATCATAGCATATTGATCACCCCATGGTTGTGGATGAGACTTTGAATAGAAATTATGCATTGAACATTTTTTGTTTTAAAAGAGAAAATATGAATTTTACCCTAATAAGTGCATGGCATGATCATATGCATCTCAATTATTTATTTTTCTTGTTAATAGTATTTTCTACTGGGCATTAGCTCACCCCAAACTAACAACATTTCAAGAATTGATGGTGTGACTCCGCCCAAGTGACAAGGCAGTGAAGATTTTGAATGGAGCACGCGGGCTCATTGGGTGTTATTTGTTGAAGCTCTAGAGCTAATGTGTGTTGGGACTGGATGTCCACCATTTTGTGTAACCAAGGGGTTTCCCTTGAAACTTGAATGGCCATTAGGGCATCTTTACTTTTGATTTCTTTAATTTTGTGAATTGTAACTTATAGTATAAGCATAAGATGTAATAGTTTAATATAATTCAATGAGAATAAGATTTACTTAATGAAAGATAATATTTTTTTCTTCTTAAAGCATTATCTTACGGGAAATGGATTTATTTGATGGAAATTGGTGAATATTAATAAAAATTGACTATAAAGGTTTATAAATTTTGGGGCATTACAGATTTGGTTTGTTTAGCCAGCATACCTTTGAACAAACCATCTTTTATTTCCTTTAAGCCATCTAGTTGGCTTTTTGAATCTTCAAACTCATATTCACTTTCCATCAAAACCTTAGACAAGCCTGTTAGACTGGCATTTTCTTCAGCTGTTAATTCAGCATGAATTCGAGCTAACTGTTCTCGCTTTTTCTAAGCGCGATTATATCTCACATGTTCTGTCTCAACCCTTTTGTCTCTACCCTTTCCCTCTCTTGGGATTATTTTGATAGTCTTGGAGCTTCTTCTAGTACCTGGTGAATTTCTTCTGGATTTTTCTCCTTTGTGATCTAGAGAGAATGAGCACCAAATCTGACTACCTATTCTTTGGATCATTTAACATAAACCACTAGTTAGGCACTACAAGAGGTGGCTTAACCATCTTTAATTTCTGATCCTATTGAGGTTCAGCCTGACTCACCTTTGGCCTGGTCTGTAAAATCGACCAATTAGGGACTCTTGGTACCCAAGAATATACCTGCATTTTACTTGTGCAAGGAGTGCTTGACCTCAAAGGTCCAACTTCTAGATTTCTCTTAAGTCTTCTTTCAGAGCCAATTGTTGCCTCATTTCATTCATCTGGATGTCTAAAACATCCAATTCTCTAAGATTCAAGCCTCTTTCCAAAGCTTGAATAATTGAGTTTGGAACTCCAACACCCCATTCACCTTTGGAAAAGGGTCTTTATCAATTCTCAATGCCTTCTCAGCCTTAGCTGGAAATTGAAGCCTACTCTTCTTTATCTGCTCCTGAATCTTGTCTCAAAAAATAATGCAGTAAGTAGAATAAGACTAAGTATTATGCCATTTGCAATACATTTTACCATTTAACTCATTCTAAGTTGACATAATCATTCTTTTAGAGAGCTTTAGAAACTATACTACTAATAAATGATTAAATATTTCATCAAGTTTAGAAATGTCAAAAGAATAGTTTCTATGAAATTCTTTCTTTTTAAACTAATAATCTATTGTATTTTCTATTTTAACTAAGGCTTCACATGCGTATGTTCTTTGCCTACAATTTCAACATCTATTTCCATGTTAGGGTCCCTATAATAAGTCCTATATGAGAAATTCTTTCTATTTTGTTCTTCTTCTAGCAATGATTCATACACAGACACTTCATAAGTTATATTGACTAAACCTCTAAAATCTGTTGCATCAAACTTCTTTTGAAACCTAAATTTTAAAGCCAATTTGAGAAATTCAGGCTTTGTAAGGACTACTCTACACTTACTTCTGACCCTCTTGAATTTGACTATAAATTGAGTAGCATTTTTCTCTAGCCTTTGGCTTATCCTTACTAAGTCAGCCATTGTGCTCAGTTTGGATGAATTTGGATAAAACATTTCCTCCATTTGTGGCCGACTTTGAACCGTACCAAGTAATAAACTGATATACTAAGCAAATACGAGGCTAGTCAATGAACTAGGGAACAATTGAAGCTTTATATAGTCGTGATTCATATATTCCCCACATTGCCCTGTGAACCTAGCAATGTGTTTTACAGTTGATTGGTTTCTATTCCTCTCTAAACAAGGTAAAATTTGGGACCTTATATCCCCTTGAAAACTCATGTAGCCTATCTACTTAATTAGGATATAACTTTCTATAAGCTAGTGGTTGCACCGCCTGAGCCATAAGACCACACACTTCTCGCACCATGTTAAGCAATTAGTCCTTGGGAATAACATTAGGGACACCTTGTTGGGCTTGATGTGGCACATATTATCTGTGAGCTTGAGGCTACACATTTGGTATTGCTTGCACAAAGGGTACAACCACTCAGTCCAAGGGATATCTTCAGAGGATTTCATGTTTGCTCATATCCTACGATGTAAGTGGAACAAGTAGTGGCCTAAAAGGTTGCGCCGACCCCCGAGTGTAGATTCGAAGACTAGATTTGACACCATTCGTGTAATATTTTGTATTTGAGCCTGACCATACGTAGTATTACCAAATGTATTCGAAGGTAACACCTAAGGCTCTACATACACAACATATGTTTCTTGAACATTAAACACTCTTTGGTAAGGCCCCAGACCAATTGGAGGTACGGGTCTAACCGAATCGTAGAATGACTGTGCGTTTCTTACTCTATTTTTCTTACTATTCTGACTACTACTCGGAACTACCCTAGGCTGGGTTGACGTTTGAATAGGGCTTCTATTACTTAAAAGAGGACCTATATTTTGACTTATATTTTCTAACCTATTATCAATTCTTTGAACAAGTGAAGCACTAAATGAATCAGCCCAATTTTTTAGATTTATAGTCATTATTTGGCTCATTATGGACATCATTCCACTCTATTGTTCATTTGACATGCTAAGAGTGAATATTAGTGGTTCACTCTTGCTCCGACTACTCTGACCAAGTGTTTGGCCTTGAGAGGGTGCATGTTTATGCATTTGGCCTTGTGATGGCCAACATGTTGAGTAAGTGCATCCATCTTTGGGTGAGGACCTTCCTCCACCTATTTATGGCCATCTAAAGGTATGCTAAAAATAGAAGGAGGGTCAGTCTTACGGCTTCTATTCGAAGCAAAAAACCCTCTTCTTGTATCTCAACATCTTTGTCATCTAGATATTTTTTGCCTTGGCATTGTGTTCAAGCCATATTTTCAACACAAAATTGGTTCCACCGGGCGTGCCAAAAAATATATGTTGGCTATTTTTGACACTTTAAAAGTTAGAAATGTAATTCAAGCATACCAACAAGGATTTGAAAAGTCCTTACATATAATAAATATCAATTTTTATCATGCGATTGTATTAAGGTTTTCTTAGCCTCAATGAAGAGGACTTTATTGTGTTATGTTGGAAAGATGAACCAAAGCTTTAACTTAAATTCGTAACAAAATGGGAGGGAGAGACTAGGTAGAAATTGCAATTGATAACTGGATAAACAATTACAAAATGTTACCTTTAGTAAGGGAAACTTCGAAACTTTTAAACCGACCATGTTCTGGGATTACAAAGCTAGTTTACTCTTATGAAATGTAAGTGCAACGCATAAAAGTAAAGTGCGAAAATTTAAAAATAAATGAAATTGACAAAAATGTAGAGTCTGAATTTGGTCGGGAGTCTTCTTCAGCCTTTGCTTCTATCTATTTATAGTCTTCTCTTTGCGCCTTTGAAGTAGTTAGACTGCTATCTTTCACCATGATCTCCTTCCTTCTCGCTACTTCTTAGGGCCATAATTTTCCCTTCATGCGTTATTAACAACTATTCCTTGTTAACTCCTTCTTCACGTGCCTCTCTCATGTTACTCATTATCTCTACTAGTTGAATTTGCATTTGTGGCTCATATGGGCTCTTTCGAAAGTGAGACTCTTTACTATCTCATCAAATACCGCAGAATACTCTTTATTTAGCATGTGTCACTCTCGAATCGAATGATTTTATGCACAAATTAAAGGTGTGGGCTAGAGACTTCTACCCAAGTGCCAAGGGTAGTACCATGGCTTACACAAAATTGTGAAAATTGGAATCCCAAGCCTTTTTTCACAATATGTCTGGTTTTTGTTTTTTGTTTTTTTGTTTTTTCTCTTTATCTTATACTGTATAATAATAGATATGAAATCATCTATCTCTAATATTTTCATACTTTATTCCGAGATACTCACAACTTTTAAATCATATAAAAAATTTAAAATATAATTCAACCAGTATAAATGCTTTTGGATAGAGAGAGAATTACGAATAAGAATTTTTTGTTTCGGCGTCCAATACCTAATACCAATGCTCGAATCAACAATTTAACTGTCTTATCTTCTTTTTTTTTTTCTTTTTTTTTTTTTTTGGATACGTAGAGAAAACACAAACCCATAAGGCCAAATAAAACATCAAAGTATTTCAGCTTTGATCAAACCACAAAAACAAGAAAGTTTTGGTTGTGGATCCAATATTTTGTACTTTCTCAATAATCAAAATTCGGGTTATAGAGCTCAATTGTGTGGCCTTGTCACAGATGCGAATCAATTAAATTTTTTAAGAATTAAATTTTTTTATCCCTAAAAGTACAATTTTTGTTTAAAAAGTTATTATGAACTAATTTTAGTTGCCTGTGAGTTGTTAAAAAAAAAAAAAAGTTTTTTTTTTTATTTATTTAAAAAAAGCCTTTTAAAGATAAAATTTTACAAAGGTCAATAATAATGCATCTTAGAGACATTAATTTCTTGCCAAATTTTTTAGACGAAAATTTTGATTTCAAAATGATAATAATTCATTACTAAATGTTTAATTTTGTTGCTAAACATACAACAATGACATTTTTGACGAGTAAGATATTTCATTTCTAAATTTTTATTTCTAATTTTTTTTTTTTTTTTTTTTTTTTTTTTTTGTTTTGTTTAGATTGCCACTAACAACGTATGATTAATTAATTTTTATTTTTTTTAAAAAGGAAAAATAATTTAGCAGGGTTGGGTATTTGCTTTATCTCATGGATTGAGGAAGTCCCTTTCATATCCATATCTTAGTGGGGGTGACAAAAGTATGAACTACTATTTTGTATCATATATATATATATATATATAAACTATATATAATGGATTGAAAACATACAAGATTCCAAAGATAAGGGTTTCATTTCCCAGCCATTCGCTACCTCATAAATTACTTGCCTAAAATTGGTGAAGTTGGGACTTTAATTTATTTTAGGGTTTTCACTTGAAATTCCCTAAAAATATTCATTTTGGGAGAACTAGTTATATAGCTTGAAAACATATAATTCCTAATTATTGCATATGACTTGGGTTTTAGAAATCTGATATGAATTATGCCAAACAATCCGGTTCACATATTTTAACTTACACTAATAGAAAGAACGCATAATTAAAATATAGAATTGATCAAATAAAATGAAACAATAGTGTGAGATTTTATATTAATGTGAACCCATCCTTAACTGAATTTAATCTTTGCCTTTCAATGCATTTTTTGTGAACGATTCGACATTAAATGTGAGTGACATTCAATTCAATATTCTGCTTATATGAAAGAAAGACATATAACAAGTTATTAACAGGTATAAGAATTTTTATTTTTAAACTATGAAAAGAAATTATACTTCTAAACTATTTTACAATTTGTTGAAACCATAACTAACTTGCCTAGCTCGGTTGATTATTCTATTGTAGACTCTCAATTAAAAATTAGGATATCGATCATTATCAAATGTAAAAATTAATTGTCTTTTCTTATTATATTTCTTCTTCTTCTTCTTCTTCTTTTTTTTTTTTCATGATGGGGCCCATACTACACTAAGATGTGGATGAATACAATGCTGCAACTTTATATTCTGTACATTTTTTTTGTTAAAAAAAAATAATGTTTATAAAACATTATTTATCATATTTTGTTGAGTTTTCAAAATTTATGTTTTGTTTTTATTTCAAAAAGTATGTATTAAATTAATGAAAATAAAAACATTTTTCGCCAACTTTACATCTTGTGAATGAATACAATGGTTACCAACATTACATTTAAAAATTTTAATGTTTACAAAATTTTTGTCTTTTATTATATATATATATTGAAATGATTAAATATATGAGTTATGCTAGAGACCTCAAATAATCTGTCAAATGTTTTACTAAATCTTTCACATAGGTGTGGAACCCACATACATGTGAATTTATATGAGTCTCACACAAGTTTGATAAAATATTTGATAAATTATTTGGAAGCATTTTCCTAAATATATAGAAAAAGTGAGTGAGCTCTAAGATAATTGTGGATTCCACTTTGTCATATTGTTGGCCCCCAACTAAAACATGGATTTTCAGGATCCATGAAATCCTTCATCAAATATGGTCCACAAACCACAACATAAGGTGAGGTGGAACAAAATAATAATATGCTTTTTTTTGATCGACATGATGAAAGCATCATCCATTAGGAATACTAGGGGTGAGCAGTGGATATATCGATCCGTCAAAATCGACCGAACCGAACCGATCCATCACATTTTGGACGGATGCATGATGACAAGCGGATAGTTGCGGATTGATTTTCTCCAATCCGCCAATTTGGCGGACGGATGGCGGATTTGAGATTCCTTTGGCCGCAACCGAACCGCCAAACCGCGAGCACCCCTAATAATTTATAAGACTTTATGTTTTCAATTTGTAAGTATTTTGTTTATGTTTTCAATTGAAAAAGAGTTTAAATATTTTGTTGAAAAAAAAATTTCAACTTGAATATATTTTTTGAATTGAAAAAAATAAACGTATTGTTTATCTATATTTTTTGGTTTTTAAATTTAACTCTAAAAACAATAAATAGAAAATATAATATATGCTGGTTGGTTTTTGTTTTCAAAAATATATATAAATGTAACAATACAGAGACATACAATCTTTACTACTACCTTGTTCATGATTTTGGTGGTTTGAATTGTTATTATATTTTAAGAATCACAGATTGTAATACTTTATGTGGATGAATCATGCTATAATCGTAATATGTGGATGAGCCATACAGTGATTGTGATATTCTAAGGTTTCAAACTTTCTTTTTTTGGATGAGACATACAGTGATTGTAATAGTTTTTTAAGTCATTAACTATAATACTTTCTTTCTTTTTTTTCTTTTTTCTTTTTTTTTGAGGAAATGCACAAGTTGAATTATGTTGAAAATTTATAAAATCTTAAACCGTCAAACCGATTCGTATCCATCCGCCAAACCGCTCAATCCACATCCGCCGGATTAGCGAACGGATGCGGATTGATTTTCCCCAATCCACCAATCTGGCGGACGGATGGCGAATTGGAGGTTCCGTGGCCACAACCGACCCGCGCACACCCCTAAGGTATACCAACCTCAATGCTTGGAATTTGATTGTGCCACAAGCACAATCACAAGCACAATAAAAGAATTCTCTGTATCTTCACATGGACCACACTGTAATTTCACTGGAGGGTTGTCATTGATGCGGAAGCCTCTAAGGTCATGTTTGATTCATAAGACTAATAGTGAAAATATTAATAATTCTATTAAATTAGTGTGGTATTCACTATCCAATTAAATTAGTAGGATAAATTATTCACTTGTCCATTGTTTGATTTTCATTGGATAAGAAAATATATGAATATAAGATTACGACATAACTATCTTCTTTCCCAATCTTACCCTCCATCAATGTTTCTTCACAATTTTTAACTCATCAAAATTTTTGCATAAACGTGGTTTTAAAAAATATATAAATAAATAAATAAAAGAAAAATACAAAATACAACAGCCATGTTTGATTTGGTTTGTAAAATTTTTTTAAAAAAATATAAACTAATTTGATAAAATAAATATCAAAAAAATATTTTTTTAATTTTAAAATATGAACTAATTTGATAAAATAAATATCAAAAAAATATTTTTTTAATTTTAAAAAATTATTTTTACCTTCTAAAATATAAAATTATATAAAAATAATAAGTGTTTTAAATTTTGGTCAAGGGTAAAAGAGTCTTTTTATTTTATTTCTCAGCTTAGGATATATAATCCCACTCCTATCCTATTACTAATAATCCTACAAATTTGTTGGATTAATTATCCACTGGATTGATAATCCTGAAACAAAATTTCAAAACAAACACAGAATTATTGGACCCACGGATTAATAATGTCAAACACATACTCTAATCCTGTAAATCAAATATGTCCTAAATGTCCATTAATTTTGTTTTCAAAATACATATATTTATTAGTGGAATTACACTATCATGATGTCAATGAAAAATAATTACAAAAAATAGAAAATATATTATAAATATTAATAATTATAATTATAATTTTTTTGTTTTTTTGTAAATAATTTTTGCTACCCCTATTTATTATCAAGGTACAATATTTACAATATATATGATGAGTATAGGGATAAATTTAGTGTACTGAAAGACTCCTCAATGATGTAGCAATGTTTAATTTTTATTTATTTTTTTTTTTGGGGGGGGGGGGGGGGGTGTTTCATATAAGTCGAGTTAAATCACGTAATAGGTTGTTCAAATTTAATTTATAAACTTGGGGTTATTACATCCCAGTGACGTCAAGAAAAAAAATACAAATTTGTGAAAAATTTACAAAGTTAATTATTAATATATATAAAGTTTTCCATAGATTTGATTTTTTTTTTTTTTGAAAAGTTACCCTATTGTGTAATTTTTCCTATAAATTTAACGAGCTTCAAAATATATTCAAATTTAAATGTTTATCTTTTAGTCTCTCAAACAAATTATCGAGTCAATAACAAGTTAAACTTGAATAATTGTGTTTTTATAGTGTATATAAGTTTACTAGCCTAGAGTAGTAGGTATTCTAAACTTTAAAATGTATTCTAATTTAATTTGCTTACATAATGAACTTAACTTGGTTCGTTTTGCAGCCTTAAATAAAGGATAGGTGAAAGGAATTATGAGACTCGAACCTGGATATTGAGCTTGTTTGGCATCTAAAAATCTAGTGCTTAGAACATTTCCAGTGGACTCTCATTTTGACTATATTATTGGAGGACTCTTTCTAAATTTACAGACACTTAATACATAAAATTAAACCTATTTTTATTATTATTATTATTATTATTATTATTATTATTTATACATAACACACTTTAATCTGCAGATTTAAAGAATTCATTAAAGCTCTATGCTGTTGACCCTTACTCAATAATGCAAGTAATTTATTTTGGATGAGAATTCTCTTAAGCTGACTGTAAATGTGATTTAAATATATAATTATCGATATTTGATAAAAAAAATTTTATATGAATATTTTACTAAACGACTTCTAAAAATGACGTTTCAAAACACTGAGATTGGCTCTAAAATTGGCCCACCAAGTCTAAACGCAATCTCAAGTTGGATGATTAACTTTTTCTTTTCTTTTTTTATAATTGTAGGATGTCAATTTTTGTTAGTAAAAATAAAGTACAATTAAGAGGTCAACACTACTCCATTATCTTGAATCACAGATCTTTTCATCACACCCTAGTACTATTATTATTATTATCTGGTAATGATGTAAGTGAAAATTGGATTTGCCGACAAGGGAATGGTACTTTGGGGTGCAAAGCCAGTCATATTGGTTGGGTTAGTTGGAACATCATTAGTCTCTTGCAATACCACGGGATAAGGGTGTAAATTTGACCTGGCTTAGCTTAGCCCATCCGGGCTCGGGCCGAGCTGGGTCCATGTTGGGTCTCGCAAGCTCTGTCAAAAATTTGGGCCGGGCCGGGTCACGGGCTAAAAAAATTAAGCCCATGTCCTAACCCAGGCCAAGGAGTATTCGGGCCTTAGGTGGGCCGGGCCAATGAGCCTGAGCCTAGCCTCGGGCTTGGGCAGGCCTAACTATTTTTTTTTTAATTTTTTAAATTTTTTTCTATCAAAAATTTATTATTTTCCACTAAAAAATACACTAGGCCTCGGGCGGGCCGAGCTTCGGGCCGATGGGCTGGGCCACGGGCCAGGCCGAGCTTCAAAATAATAACACAGGCCCTAGCTCAAGACTCAAGCTAGGCTTGGGCCTGAGCCCAAGCGTGCCTAAACGGGCCGGGTCCATCTTGGGCCGTCCACGGGCCACGGGTTATTTTTACACTCCTACTATGGGAGTCCAATAAAAAACTTGATAATAAAGTGTGTAAATGAAAATATTATTAGGTGTTTCATAGTATCACATATTTTTGTTATTAGTTAATTATGAATTATCATACTTTTTACTGTTCTCTTAAATTTTAATACAAAATTATGGATTCGTTTGGAAAATAGGTTGGTTTTTTGACTTTTTGACTTTTTTGGCTATTTTAGCCTAGAGCTAAAAAGCCTAATTTGAAAAGGGCTTTCGACTTTTTAGGCTTTTTTGTGAGAGAAAAAATATAATGATTATGGGTTAGATATGATGTTTTGTCTTATTGAACTAAAAAGTCTATTTTATTTTTCAATCGCGATTGGTAGCTCGAGACTCATGGGGCTCGAATGGTCCGAGTCGAAAAACGACAACGTTTTGATTTTTTTTTTTCTTTTCTTTCTCTTTCTCGTTTTTTCCTGAAGATGCAAAAGATGAAAGTGAAGAAGGAGAAGAAGAGGAAGAGAAGAGGAAGCTGGAGCAGTTTCTGGATAGTTTCATCAACATCAACAATTTTTTTTTTTTTTTTTATTCAGATCCAGATCTATCTACAAGATCTCTCTTTTTTTGAATATATTTTTTTGATGAAGAGATCTTGTAACAAAAGCTGGAGCTGCTACAAGATCAGTAATCAAAGTACTCAACAACAACAACAATACATCTCTCTCTCTAGAGTATACACTTTCTCTCTCTACATTTTCCATCTAAATCAACCTCCTCTGCCATATCTGTGTTATGGGTTTTGTTTATCACATCTCTTTCTTCAATGCAAAACATCTATTTCACTCTAAAGATCTCTGAGATCTTCTCTGTTTTCCTCTTTCTCTCTCTACAATCTGGCTCTGTTCCTTTCTTTCTCTCTCTATATGTCTGTTCTATATTCAAGAAATGATCTTGTAACAAAAGCTGGAACTGATGTGGGTATCACCGATTTTTTTTTTTTTCCTTTATCAACAATCCAGACTTTGAACATCATCATCGTCTTCATCATCTTCAACATCATCATCGTCTTCCTCTTTTCTTCTCTCTCTCTTTTCTGTCTCTCTATTCGAAAAGCAAGAAAAGGAGAAGAAAGAAAAAAAAAATTCGAAGCCCAAAACGACATCGCTTTGGGCTTCGAGCCAAATTCGGGCCACCGAATTCGAGTTACGAATTATTTTTGTTTATTTTTTGTGACTAAAATAGCCAAAAAAATTTCAACTTTTGCTTCCCAAACGAAGCCATAAGCCCTCACTTCTTTTACTAATTATAATCTTTCTAAAGCGCTACCTGTCTACTTATTAACCTCATAATAATGGCAGTTCAAACATACCATGGGATGTTTTGAGAAATTGATTAAAAAGTTAGCTTTTGAGCTTTTTAACTTTATTGGTAACTTTTTTGAAAAAAAGTTAGCTTCTTTGACCAAAAAAGCTGACTTTTTTAACTAAAAAAAATTAAAAAGTCACAAAATAAACTTCTCTATGTGACAAATGTTAGGCCATAATCATGTTATTTGGCACAGAGAGAAGGTATTTGATAATATTGTTCAAACACCAATCATGTTATGACATCTATCTTATTATTTTTTTTAAAACCAACAAAAATAGTGAGACTCACTATTTTAATCAATAAAATTTAAGTTCTAAGATCACATATACTTGGTCTAGGGCAAAATATAATTTTCGAATTTGCAATGGGTCAAATGTCCCATCAATGGGCCTCCATTTGTTGCAAATTAGATTAGGAGTTGGACTCGGAGTGAAGAGACCTTTCAACAAATTCTGGATTTGGCCATCATTTGATATTATTATTATTATCGCAATTTTAGTGTTGAAAAAATAATAAGACATTTTTAATGGTAAATCAATAGATGATTCAAATCCTTAACCACGTAAATATAGGTAATTTAAAAAATTAACGATTCCATTGAGTAGAATTCAAGATTTCAAAAAAATAAAAATAAAACTTATTATTATTATTATTATTATTATTATTTTTTTTTTTTTTTGGTTGATGTTCTCATCTTTGATGTTCTCGATGTGACTGTTATCAATCTAAAAAAAACAAAATTATTATTTTTCTAATAGTATATATAAATAAATTTTCTTCACATTTTAAAACAAAAATATAGTTACTTAAGCTATATAATGGATTTTTGACTTAAAAAACACAAAAAAGATAAAATTAATTACATAAGCTAATAAGACAAAATGTCCCATTCAAACCATAATCATTACATTTTTTCTCTCACCAAAATCAAAAAAGCCAAACCAAACGAGGCTAAAAAAACCAGGCTTAAAAAGTTCTAACACAAAAAAGCTAACTAAAAAAGTCAATGCCCAACGAAAGCTTAAATTGTTTGGTTGTGTATTTAATCCATTTAACTTAGTCAAAAATAAGGGTTTTTTTTTTTTTTTAAAGGTCCTTGATATTACAATTTTAGGAGATAAAGGGCATCCCGAACTTTCATACTACCTCAGGTCCCTCAAAAACATGCGCCTCTTCCTTCTAAAATTATTGGACCAAAATATCCTTACGTTTTACATTCAAACATCATTCACTTTTTGAAAATTTTCATAACTTCAAAATTCAATAACTTTTGATTTAGATGTCCATTTTCAACAAAAAATATATTTTTGGAATGCCCTCGTTGACATCTATCAAACACGATCTATGATGAATATAAAATTCAAGGAAAAAAATGACAAAATTTCACTGAGTTCGAAATCAACGTGAAAGTAAATTTCTCTGAATACATTTACATAGCAATTTCTAAGCAAATCAAATCTTTTAGAGAAAATCAATATGCAAGTAAATTTCTTTGACTACATTTGTAAAGAAATTTTAGAGAAAATCAAATGTGTAGAGAAAATCAACATGTAAATCAATTTCTCTAACTTCATTTACAAAGAAATTTTAGAGAAAATCAAATGTGTTAGAAAAAAAAAAATCAATATGCAAGTAAATTTCTTTGGCTACATTTGCAGAGAAAATTCAAAGAAAATCAATATGACAGAGAAATTTTAGATATAGGTCCAATGAAATTTCATATTGCACTTGTGTGGTGGCCAAAAGAGATCAATATTACAGAGAAATTCCAAATATATGTTTAAGTGAAATTTTTTTGGTATAAATCCAGTGAAATTTCAAAAAAGTTTCTCTTCACGAATAAATTTATTTGGTATAAGTCCAAGCAAGTCCTCCAAATTCTCTAGTATAGGTCCAGAGAAATTTCTGCCATACGTCCAATGAAATTTCTCTAGTATAAGTCTAGAGAAATTTCAGCAGGTCCTCTAAATTCTCTAGTATAGGTCTAGAGAAATTTCAACAAGTCCTCCAAATTCTCTGTTATAGGTCTAAAGGAAATTACTGGTATAGGTCCAATGAAATTTCTATGGTATAGATCCAAAGAAATTTCAGCAGGTCCTTCAAATTCTCTAGTATAGGTCCAAAGAAACTTACCTGGTATAGGTCCATGGTATAAGTCTAAAGAAATTTCAACAAGTCCTTTAAATTCCTCAAGATCCGTGAGTTTATTGTTGTCCATGATCACTAGGGGTGCAACTTGGACGAGCTCAACCCAAGCAACTTAAACCCAACTCAAATTTTTTTAGAGATTGGACAAGATATTTTCAAATTCGGTAAGGGCTTAGGCAAAAATTCAGAAGCCCGAATTAAATTTGGTCAGGCTTGAGCAAAGACATCAAACAACCTAAGCAACTCGAAATCTGAATTATACATATACAGATATATAAAAATATTAAATATATATATATAAATTATTATCCATTACATGATATTAAAGTAATTTAGATTATTAAATTATATTGAATATATATTATATATACAAATAACACAAAATCTTACTTTTTTTTATTTATTATTCTTACTCATAAATTGTAAATACTACTACAGTAGCATCTCTCTTATATTATATAAATTATTTATTTTGATGTTATTAATAATTTTCTAAAAAAAATATAAATAGAGTCAAATTTTAATAATTTAATAATGTAGCTGCAAAAAAATAAAAATAAAAATAAAATGAAGTTCATTTACAATTTGGGCAACTCAGACAATTCGGGTTTAACTTGGGTCAGGCTTGGGTAAAAAATCTCAGGTTACAATTTGAGCCTAGGCGGACTTGGGCAAGTCTCAGCACAACTTAGGTTAGGCTTGGACAACCTCCCAACCCGACCGAATATGCCCGAGTTGCACCCCTAATGATCACCTACTCTTTATTCTTCAACAATAAATCAAGAACCCATTCTCATGGTAGTGGACAAGGTCAACGGGTGAACGTGGCCTCAAAGGTAGCGAAGGGGCTTCGGAACTTGGCGTCAAAGACATGAACAAGGCCGGCGGTGATGAAATGGTCATCGGAATGGAATGAGACGGATGTGGCGATGTTGAATAATAAGGAGATGGTAGATTTGGGTTGTAGGGTTTGGGAAGAGAAGATTGTGAGGTGGTGGAGAGATCCAGATCTGTAAAGAGAGAGAAGAAAGGAGATAAATACAAAGATGATGCTGGAGTGGGAGACGGCGGCAATGATGAAGCGGCTGTCGAAGCGGAAGGAGCCGGAGGTGGCAGTTTGGAAGAGTGAGTAGATGGTGGATTTGGGTTTTAGGGTTTTGGAAGAGAGAGATCAGAGAGATGGATGTTTGAGAGAGAGAGTGAGAGAGAGAGAGAAGAGAGACCCAAATAGGTAGAGAGAGAAGAAGGAAGAGTGAGGGTAAAATTATTGAATAAAATATAAGTAAAGGATGTGAGGGACCTTATCTAACATAAAAAAAAA
This sequence comes from Camellia lanceoleosa, assembly GCA_025200525.1. Classification (NCBI taxonomy): domain Eukaryota; kingdom Viridiplantae; phylum Streptophyta; class Magnoliopsida; order Ericales; family Theaceae; genus Camellia; species Camellia lanceoleosa. The sequence goes on along the minus strand of CM045770.1, from coordinate 118,912,467 downwards.
TAAAAAATTATGGATCTCTTCTACTAGCCAAAATTAGAGAGGAATGTTAGACTAATTTTTTCCAAAAAGAAATAAATAAATCAAATTTAAATTGGCCAATCAAATTCTGATTATACCACAGAGTCAAGGATTCCATTTGCATCCAAAAAATTATTAAGTACGTTCAATATCTCAATACACTTTATTAAATTATTTAAGGTTACTATTTACTCTCAATATACCTATATTTTTTTCAAAATTACCTTTCAAAATACACTCAAATAATAAACAAGAAAAATCTATCATACAAAAAAATAGTTTTGAGGTATGGTACATAAATAAATATCCACCATTGGATTTGGATAAGGTATTATCTTGACTATTAGTGTCGTTTGGTAACACTTACGTTTTTAGTTTTCTGTTTATATTTACAAAAATTTTAAAAATTTAAATAAAAACTTGTTTGGTAAATTTTTGATTTATAAATCAGTGGTCTCAGTTTATAAATTTGGCCAAAAAATGTAAATTCAAAACATGTGTTTCCGTTTTGAGTTTTGAGTTTTTTTTTTTTTACCACCCAATACTAACTACCACCCGCCACTATTTTCTACCACCGTCTTCCGCTATTACCAGCCACCTGCCACCACTAGCCACCACCCACCTGCCACCCACTCGCCACCACCACCCACCCCTCGCCACCACCACCACCCACCACCCACCTGTCATCTACCCGCCACCACCCACCACCCGCTACTACCATTCACTGCCCGCCACCACCACCCGCCACCCACCTGCCACCACCACTCATCACCCACGCCACCACCATCTACCACCCGGCCACCACCACCACCACCCACACCACCCACCACCACCACCACCGCCACCACCACCACCACCACCGCCACCACCGCCACCACCACTCATCATCCACCACTCATCTGCCACCACCACCCACCACCCTCCACTACCACCACCACCACCACCACCCACCACCGTCACCCATCCACTCACCATTACCACCCGCCACCACCCACCATCCACTTGCCACCACCACCCGCCACCGCCACCACTACCACCACCACTCGCCACCGTCACCCACCCACCACCTGCCATCGTCACCCATCCACCCGCCACCACCCACCACCACTGCCATCCGCCACCCACTGCCACCACCACTCACCCACCACCACTCACACTTACCCACCACCAACACCACCACCCATCCGCCACCACGCCACCACCCACCACCTACTGCCACCACTTTCCACTACTGCCTTCCTTCCGCCACCACCACCACTTGCCATTTCTCACTCTTTTTTATATTTTTAAATTTTTTTAAACATTTTGTCCATTACCAAACGCGTTTGTAGTTTATGTTTTTCTAAAAATAAACAAAAACCAGTTTATAAAATTTTTGTAAATATAAACTGAAAACGTAAACGTTGCCAAACAGATATTTAATATTTAGTTAGAAACCCAAGGTAGATTCCCACAAATAAGATAGTTTTGAATATTTTTAATAAAATATTTAGAAAATTAGTTTACTATTGCAACATGACACACTTACTATTTATTATGAGAGAACTTACTATTATATAAACTCATACTTACTATTGAAAATGACACATTCAAGAGATTATTGATTCAAAAGGTAACTGGTAATATTTTGAAATTTGTGCTAAACTAATAACAAATTATATTGGCTACTTCCACTCTACATTTTGTATATATTTGTTAATTATTTTTTACTTTCACTCCATATTTTATTTTTATTTTTTAAATATTGTTTTTTTTTTATTATTTTTGATTTTTTAAGACACACTATAAAGTGTAAGAAATAAAATGTATTGTGCTATTTTATTGAAGAAAGTTAGGAATAAATTTATAATCAAATTTTATAAATATCAAAATAAATATAATAAAGTTAGTTCACCACTTACAACATTTTGTGACTCAACTTGCCACTTACTAGTTTATTACTTGGTAAGTAAAGTATCAACTAGTAGTAAGTAGAATATCATTAAATAGAAAATAAGGTTTAATTTAGTATTAAGTGAGGTGTAATGAAATAATAAGTGAAAAATTATTGAGTAGTAAGTAAAGGAGAAATTATTCAATACTCCTGGAGCATCACGTGTCCATACTCCAAACCAATCACCAATTAGTTAGTCCCATGTTGTTTCCCCATTCCCAACATAAATCGTGGGCTCTTGCGTCTCTCCACCAATCAAAATCTTATGGAGCACCGCGTGTCAATACTCAGGGAGTACTAAATAATCACCCGTAAGTAAGGTCTAATAAAATTGTAAATGGAAACTCATTAAATAGTAATTATGAGTTAATTGAATAGTAAGTAAAATTGTTAGACTTATTTATTTCGATAATTTATTTAATTATGTTTTAATTTATTTGAAAGAGAAAAATAGAATTTAAAATTTATTTTGATGATTTTTTTAATTATATTTTAATTTATTTGAAAAAGAAAAATAGAATCAAAATTTATTTTGATGATTTATTTGAAAAAGAAAAATAGAATCAAAATTTATTTTGTCCCATTATTTCTCATATAAACCTTTATCCTAAATGTTGTTAGAATGTATTTAATATTTGATTAAATCAAGAGTTTAAACAGCCCAAAAACAGAGGTTCAAACAGTCCAGCATAACAGCATTTCAAAAGGTTCAAGTGAAAAATATTCAAATTTGTAATGATAGAGTAGAAGATATTCAAATTAGTAATGATGGAGTAGAAGATATTCAAATTAGCAATGATGGAGTACAACGGCTATAAACGGTTATAAATTCAAATGAATGCAACGGTTATAAACGACTATAAATTCAAATAAATACAACGGCTATAAATGGCTATAAGTTTCATTATATATACCAAAGCCTCTAATGTAAACAAGTTACAAAAAAAAAAAAAAAAAATCAGAAAATATTCTTTGATCTATAATTACTCACATCTATTCTCTGAAAAATTCTCTAATAAGTGTTCTTCAATTTTTGTTTACATTTTCTCTCAGAAATTATACATTGAGTCTTATAGCATTAAGCTCATCGTTCTTGTGTGAGGTTTACAGAAAATCCAGAGCTTCATTTTTATATCTATTTTTGAGAGATAATTATTATAACTTTTTGTAAAAGCAAAAACACATTCTTTTCAACTTTGTAAGAGTGTAGTACACTCAGTATTCTTGACTTAGAAAGTCTGTGTAAAATCTGTGAAGGATTGCTCCATTTGTGAAAAGGTTGCTAACATCATGTGAAGCTAGAAGATAGTAGAAAATCTCAAGTGAAGCTTGAGGAGTGGATGTAGTCTTGGTTGAAGCCGAATCACTATAAATCTGTTTGTCTCATCTTCCCCAATCTCTTTATTTTCCTACTACTGCTATATCTATCTAATATTCATGCGCTAATTATTTGATTTACCATGTATGTTAGTTATACTTCATTGTTATTTTGCTTGATCATTTACTGCTAAGTTCATCATTGTGCTTGTTAATAATTTGTTGTACTAGTAGTTAATTTTATTAGGGTATTATTAATTTTAATTTGTAGAAACCTAATTCACTCCCCTCTGAGGTTGCTTTTTGGGTAACAGAAATAATAAGTGGAGTCTTATTAACTTATTGTAATATCACTTACCATTTGGTTTGATCTAATTACCTTTATTATACTTACCACGGATGGGCATAACAACACTGTTTATGAATTACAACCATTGCATAATAGGGCCTCTAGTGAAGCAATAAGTGGAAGCTCATTGAGTAATAAGTGAAACCAAAATTGAGTAGTAAGTGAAGTGTAATGAAATTGTAAGTGAAAGTTGATTGAGTAATAAGTGGAAACTTATTCAGTAGTAAACGGAGTCTAGTGAAGTAATAAATGGAAGCTCATTGAGTAATAATTGAAGTGTAATGAAATAGTAAATGGAAACTTATTAAGTAGTAAGTGGAGTCTAGTGAAATAGTAAATGGAACCAAAATTGAATAGTAAGTAAAGTGTAATAAAAAAGTAAGTGGAAGCTGATTGAGTAGTAAGTGGAGTGATAAATCAAGTTTAAAGATGTGGTAAATGAGGTTTATTTTAGTGATAGTAAGTGAGATTTATTTGAGTGTAAAAAAAATGATAAGTGGAGTCTCATCAAATAGTAAGTACGGTTAAATGAAATGGTAAGCCAAGAATAATAAAGTAGTAAGTGGAGTCTATTTAAATAGTAGTAAGTAAGGTTTATTTGAGTGGTAAATCAAGTCTAAAGATGTGGTTAATGAGGTTTATTTTAGTGATAGTCAAGTCTAATGAAGTGGTAGTAAGTGGGGTTTATTTAAATGGTAAGTAAAGTGTAAAAAGTGGTAAGTGTAGTCTCATCAACTAGTAAGTATGGTTAAATGAAATGATAAGTCAAAAGTAATGAAGTAGTAAATGAAATCTAATATAATAGTAAGTGCAATTTAATGAAATAGGAAAAGACCAAAATTGGAAGAGATATATATATATATATATATAAAATGGACCCCATTCATTAAATGACCGAGTACTTACCATTTATAAACACTATACTCACCATACGTTTTGATTCTATTTACCATACTTTTTTTATTCAACTTGCCACTTATAGCGACTCTGGTTTAGACTTGTTGATGTTTTGGATCCGGATTTCATTGTCTTGGGTGGTTGTTTATGTCTTGTTTATTCTTATTCCTCATTAAGTTTGGTTGTTGGAGTGTCTTGATTGCGTTTGGAATAGACTGGTAGCTTGATTTTCAAAATAATTGTTGCCCATAATTTTGACTCTTTGCTTGAGCAAAACTTCTTACGCTCAAGCGGTCTTTGTGAACTCTTAGTACTTTTGCAAGCTTGCAGAGGTATTGGAGGTAGTGTTCTTCGCTCGAATGAGACTTCTTACACTCGAGCAGTGTTGGTTTGAGCTGTCCTTCTTGAGCTCGAGCGGTGGTCTTCTATCTGCAAAACTTTTGGAAGATGAGTGGTTCAACTTATTGTGTTTGGTCGCTCGAGTGACACTTATCATGCGCCGGCGATCTCGCATATATCGATTGAAAAGCTACTTTTGAGTCACATTTCATCTCTCTCTCTCTTTTTCTAAATATTTCAAAACCTTATGTTGAGGCTCTCTCTCTCTCTAAAACTCACATTCTCCCTACAAATACACCTAGATCCATTAATTTCTTCACCCTAGTCCCTTTGATAAAAAGATAGAGCACATCTAGAGCTCTCTTTTTATTGGAACAAAGTTATGTTTCGATGTTGTTGGAGTCTCTTCACTCTTTCTCTCATCTTCTAAGCTTGAGATAGAGATTCTTCACACTTTCTTATGATTTTTAACTTAGTTATTTGTTTTTATAAAACAACATTGTGAAAAAATGAATTTTTGAACATTCTAGGGTTTTGGTTTGAAATCAAAAAGAGGAGTTTTCAAATGATTTATTGGAAATGATTGTGGAATAGTATTTATTATTGAGATATGATGAAATGATGAGTTTTTACCTTTGGAAATGGTTTATAAAGAAAAATTGGGTTTTTGCCCCAAAACTCTCAAATGTTGATTTTGAAATGCTAAATGGAATTGATGTTGGAAATGTAGAATTGGGTTAATATTGATGAGGATGGTGGAGTTAGATATGTATTATCACTCACGTCTTGAAATTTAGAAGGTTTATCTTTATGAAAATTTATTTATCTGTTTAGAGATATCTGTATTGAGCTTAGAAAAATTGATTTTGAAATGATATCTATATTGAGCTTAAATATCTGTATTTATCTGTTTAGATATATCTGTATTTATTTATCTGTTTAGAAAAATTGACTTGATACGAGGTTAACAGTTCCAATCACTGCCATAACCTTGTGAAACCCACAAAAGACAGTCTTCAAATAGTATGGAAAGAATGCTGTCTTGAGAAGAGCTACTCTATATGCAAAATAGAAATTATCGACATAAATTATTTTGAATCACAAAATCTAACCCAACGAGAGACAAAAATAAAATAAAATAAAATAAAAAACTCTACTTATATTTTTAGAATTTTTAACATGAATGTTTATAATTTTTAGATTTGAATAAAAAAAATTAATTGGTTAACCCAACTAAGAAAAAAAACGTGAATTTTTAGAATTTTAAAAAAACATGAATTTTTTAAAATTTTTATAATTAAAAAATTTGAATTTTTAAATTTTTTTTTAAAAAAATAAATTTTTAGGGTGTGTTTGGTAACGTTTATGTTTTCAGTTTATATTTACAAAAATTTTATAAACTAGTTTTTGTTTATTTTTAGAAAAACATTACAAATGCGTTTGGTAATTGATAAAATGTTTAAAAATTTTTAAAAAATATAAAAAAGAGTGAGAAATGGCAAGTGGTGGCAAGTGGCGGCAGAAGACGGTGGTGGAAAGTGATGAAGTTGGGTGGTGGGTGGTGGTGGTGGTGGTGGGTGGTGATAATGGTCAAAAGTATGTGGTAGGTAATGGTGAGCAAGTGGTGGATGGTGGTGGTGAAAGTGGTGTGGTGGTAAAGAAAATAGTGGCGGGTGGTAAAAAAAAAAAAAAAAAAAACTCAAAACTCAAAACGGAAACACATTTTTTGTGTTTTCATTTTTTGGCCAAATTTATAAACTGAGACCACTGATTTATAAATCAAAAATTTTACCAAACAAGTTTTTATTTGAGTTTTTAAAATTTTTGTAAATATAAACAGAAAACTGAAAACGTAAGTATTATCAAACGGCACCTTAGAATTTTATATTTTTAAATAATTAAAAAACTTTTTATTGGTTAACCCAACTAAGGAAAAAAAAAAACACTCTAATTGTCCTTTAAATTTGAATTTAAAAATTTAAATATCTCACTAATACAAAAATCATGTCAATTAAAAACATAAAAAAATAAAAATGATCTACGCTTAAAAAAAGATCTATTAGTTAGTTCATTTATTATAATAAAAATAAAAATAAAAAACTTTAATTATCTATACTTTTGAATTTCAAAATTCAAAAACATATATCCTACTTAATGTGAGAAATATTGATTTCTTCCAATATTTCCTTCCTCCATTCCAAAGAAAATAAAAAATGATAAAAGACCTAAATCGTAAGAAATCCTAAACAACCTAAAAATCCAATGTAAGCAAACTCCATATTCAATCTTTTTCCCGAAGCCAACCAACTCTCTGCAAATCTATGTGTGTAAAAATGTTAATCTCTCTCTTAATGCTAATAGTCTAAGTTTGAAATAGTTGAAAATTGAAGAGTAATATTAAGTTATGAATATGTAATTGTTATATATTGAACCATGTAAATCTATCTATATATATGTATACATGTGTATTTAGCTATCTTTGTTGTTCTTACATGTATGATTTTAATCTAATAAAGTGCATCAACTAATTTTATCATTATCATTTTATAGATAAAAAAAATAACAATAATCATAAAAGCATTATAAAAATTCCTAAAATTAAAACGCTTTTTTTGTTCATTTTATTTATTTATTAGTATTTGTATATACAACACATACAAAATTATTCATTATTTTATACGAGTCGAATTCGAGTTTATTTGAGAATTGATACCGGCTCAACTAATTTATTATCAATTAATGGTTAACCATTATTTTAATGGCCAAAGAATGAGACAAATGATGGAGGCAACTTGAGATTAGAGAAGAGCGGTTGTGTGTAGGGGTAGAAGTCGACTTAGGGGATAGGTAATGAAAGGAAGTTAAAAGTAAGAGTGATTGCATAGTAAAAGTGTTTTAAATAAGAGTGGATGATATCAACAAAGAGGGGATGAAAATTAGAGAGATGATGATTGGTGAAGGGTGAAGACTTGACAAGTGTCAAGCATTATCAGGAAAAGTAGTATCATGCTATTTTTAAAAATAGATAGTTGACAAATTTATAAATCAACGTATAAAATAGTTGTATCGAATGTATAATCATTTAATAAAGAGAACCATATATAATTTTTTTTTTACAATAATTCATTTTATTTCGTATATAGCACAAATAATATGCTAGTTTTAATATAACGGAAAGGATTATATATTAATAAAAATTGAAAAAAAATGATATATTAATTTTTTTTTATATATATTAGGTACTACTAGTATAGTTTATGGATAATAAAAAGAATAAAGGTTCAGACCCTTTTGGGGGTCACTCCTTCACTTCTTTTAATTTTGATTGATCAATTTTTATTTATTTTTTTATTTTTACTTTTTTCTTCTTACTTAATCCCTAACCTCCATTTAATTTTGATTGATCAATTTTTATTTATTTTTTTATTTTTACTTTTTTCTTCTTACTTAATCCCTAACCTCCATATGTGTGGAGTTGTGGGGTAGGTATTTTAAGGGGTCTAAATCAATGCCCTAATAAAAATTCGGATGATTTGCCCCACCTCAACCCCTCTTACGGTTCGGGCGCAGAGAATACAACAAAGAAGAAAAACAAATCTTCCATGAGCTTTCCGATAGGGTTTTCCAAGCAACGAAGAAAAATGCACTTTAAAAAAGGAAAAGTGGCAAAGCGTCTTCCACTGGTAACTCAGATCTTCCATTTCATCTTTCTCTCTCTTGAATTTTGTTGTTAGATCCGACTGTGTGGGTTGTTAGCAAAACATGTGAATGTGCTTTAATTCCATTTCATCTTCGTCTTTTAATGTTTAAAAGAAATTCTCTTTGGATTTTGTCTGAATTGTTCTCTTGTTATTATTTCTTCCCCATCTCAGATTTCAGTATTTAATCAGCAAAACTGTTTATCTAATTTTACATTCTCTTTTTTTTTTTTTTTTTTTGTCTGTCTTTAAAATTATGCATCTAATCCCAGAAATGAGTTTGGTAATTTCCTCCCCTCCCCCTCAGATTGTATAATTAATTCAAGGTCAAGGTCTAGGTCTCCTCAAATCATACAAATTAATTCACAAATTTTTTTTTAGAAATAGACATTACCTTTACCAGATGCATGATGCTATGTTGCAGTGGTACTACATGTATAAATTGGTATATTAATTAGTGTACTAACATATGCTATGATATTTTTTTTGATCGGCAAAAGAAGAAATTTTATTGATGAAGAAAATATAAAAATATAAATACATCAATAAAGAAGAGGATGAAAGAGAAGGAATGTAAGAAGCATATAAGGGAACAGAAGGATCCCAACTAGGTTGGCACCCAACAGCACACGCAATCATTTGCTAGCACTCCAACAAGTTGATGAGAGACCAACCTAAACCAAAATATAACTACTACTCCAAGAAAAGTTCCAAAGAAGACCCCTGCAACCTTATCACAAACCCCATCAGCCTACCAGCAAATAGAGCACACAAATTGTCACAGCAGCAAAAAAAATTTCACAGCAGCCAGAGCAGACCTGCAAGGATGCTCTGCTAAATTCCAATTTAGGTTGCAAAGAGATAATAAGTTAAGTGTTTTTGTTGCAGCTTGCACGTCTTGAAGATGCTAAAGCTGCACAGAGTTTAAATGGACAGCTGGAGATTGCTGGTCAATAAACAAGGTGACTTAATACAACAGGCATAATTTCACAGCAGCCAGAGCAGAATAGCAGATTTGCAGTAGCTAATTATACCAGAAATCCAGAGAACTCAGCAAACCATAACCCAGCAGACCAGCAAAAGAGTTAAAGAACCAAAACAGAATTATAGCGAACCAAAACAGAAACACCAGAACAGACAGATATACTCAGCAGCCAACCAAGTAGAGAAAACCACCTCCGAACCTTATAGGTTTTGTCTCACCCATTTTATGTTTGAAACAATCTCATGAATGGAGTAGAAGCACCCAATATCATAGGACTTCAACCACATGGCCACTCTAGTTTTTATTAGCTCACACAAATCTTCAAGTGCAGGTTGAGTATTATTGAATATGCAGTCATTTCTGTATTTCTACAACGACCAAACACAAGAAATGAAAACAACTCTCCAAATTAACTTTTCCTTTTTCCTGAGCTTCCACCCCAACCACCATTGCATCAAATCTTCAAAAGATCCTGGTAACACCCATTGAATTCCCCACCAGTCCATAATATTTGACCAAACATGCCACACAAAAGAACAAGACAGAAGAAGATGATTAAAAGATTCCATCTCAGCTTTGCACAACACACAAAGCATAATTCCAGAACCTGACAACACACCAATTCTACTAAGGAAAGCAGATGTTTTGAGCCTACCTTTCCAAGCAAGCCAAGTAATAAATTTAGCCTTGGGAGGGGCAAAATTATTCCATACCAGATCTGAGGAGCTAAGTACAGATCCAACGCTTTGCTTGTACCAATTATACACCTATCCAACTGTAAATAGCCCTGACTGCTTAGCCTTCCACCTAACTGTGTCTTTTTGATCCAGATGAATGCAAGGCCCTGCTCCCAATAGATTTTGCAGCCTTAACACCTCATCTTCTTCCCACACAAATAAAGGCCTTCTAAAATTAAAACACCATCTGTTTGTACTGTTACCACGAGAAATCTGCATTTTTAGGGTGATGTCTTTATCTAGATTCAACTGTTACAATCTATGAAATTGGGATTTAAGACTTGATGATCCCATCCAAATATCATCCCAAAACTTCACCCTATTCCCATCACCAATCCTAATCTCCACATTTTCCACAAAAAAGTTATACAACCTAGGATTTAAATGTGGTACAGCAAGCACATCTCTCCAGAAAACAGAAACATAACCAAGATCATTCAAAGGAGGAAACCATTGACCCCCAGAAACACCATATTTGGCACATATCATAGATTTCCACGAAGTCTCATCTTCCAAGGCATATCTCCACCACCACTTAAGTAACAAACACTCATTAGTTAATCTAATATCTCTTATTCCAAGACCCCCTTGATCCTTACTCAGCTGCACCTCTTTCCATTTTACCAAATGGATTTTCCTTTTAGATTCATCCCCACCCCATAGGAATCTAGCTTGAATCTTATCAATTTCTTTAGCAACACACTCAGGGATCTTAAACAAAGACATATAGTATATAGGTAAGGAAGACAAAACATATTTAATAAGAGTGACTCTACTCGCATAAGAAAGCATTCTTCTCTTCTAACCAGATAATTTCTTTTTAAATCTATCCACCACTGGCAGCCAGGTTTGTTTCCTACCTTGGTTGGCACCAAGAGGCAACCCAAGATGCTTTAATGGGAGCTTATGACTGAGACAGTTGAGGTAGGCTGCAAACTCTTCAACCAACCCATCTTCCACTCCCACACCACAAATCATACTTTTATGAAAATTTATCTTCAACCCCGAGACTATTTCAAAGCATCTCAAAATACGATTCACAGCCACAATCTCAGCCCAGTTAGCCTCACAAAATAGAATAGTGTCGTCAACAAACTGTAGATGAGATATGTTAACCGCTCTATCACCCACTGCCACACCTTTTATAACCCCTAACTCCTTAGCTCTTATCAACAATATGTTCAGGCCTTCAGCAACAACATTGAACAAGAAAGGAGAAAGAGGGTCACCTTGTCTTAACTCTTTTTGGGGACAAAATTCAATGGACGGTGAGCCATTAACCAAGATAGAAATTCTAGCAGATTCCAAACATTCTTTCATCCATCTAATTCATCTTGATCCAAACCCAAAACTAGATAACATTTGCAACAAACAATTCCAGTTAACAGTGTCGTAGGCTTTCTGAAAGTCCAATTTGAGAATGAGACCCTTCTTCATTGATTTTTTCCACCAATCCACTACCTCATTTACTAGCAACACACCATCCATGATATTTCGTCCTCCCACAAAAGCAGATTGAGCCTTATCAATCACACTCGGCAAGACTAACTTGATTCTATTGGCCAAAACTTTGGATAACACTTTATAAGGAGAGTTTATCAAGCTAATAGAGCGGTAATTCGTAAGAGAGTTAGGATTCTCCTTCTTGGGGATAAGAGTAACAAAAGAGCAATTAACCCCATAACCCAATTTACTATTACTATAAAACTCCTTCATGAACGTCATAATGTCACCTTTCAAAAACTTCCAGTCTTTTTGAAAAACAACATATTAAACCCATCTGGGCCCGGGGCTTTGTTACCATCACATTCTTTTATAGCTGCCCATACTTCTTCCTCTATGAATTTTTTTTCCAGAATATCAATTACTTGGTTAGCCTCAATCTTCTTGAACTCTCCACCAATGCTTGGCCTAAACCTCCAGTGTTAATAAATCCTGGAAGTGATGACAGGCTGCTTGTTTGACCTCACTAGGTTCTTCAACTTCAACCCCATCAACCTCAATAGAGGCAATCAGGTTTCTATTTTGTCTCTTAGAGGCCATAATATGGAAAAATCTAGTATTTTTGTCCCCTTTAAGGGCCCAATCCAACCTAGATTTTTGCACCCACATCCACTCTTTTATTTTCCTGAGCTTCCAAATCATAACCCCTAACCTCCTTTCGTCTACCCTTTTCCACCTCATCCAGCTCTCTCAATTCAGATTGTATATCCAGGGAATGTAGTTCAGATTCAGCATCTTGCAATTTTGAATCCACATCACCGAACATGTCCACATTCCATCTTTTAAGAGCAACTTTTAGAGCTCTCAGCTTTACCATAATGGTATAGCTTGCCCAACCATGTACACCTATTGATTCCCAGACTCTTTTTACTTCGTCAAGAAAATTGGGGTGAAGAACCCAGGCATTGATGAACTTGAAAGATTTCGGGCCCCAATCCTTAGCATCCTCCATCAATATAATGGGGCTATGATCAGAAAACAGTCTAGGTAGCCCCCAAACTTTATATTTAAACCATTCTAACCACTCAGGATTAACTAGAAAACGATCAATCATACTCCAGCTCTGAGAGTTTCCCCAAGTGTATTTCCTGCCTGTCATTGGGATATCAACCAGTTCAAGGTTACTAATGAAATTACCAAACTCACCCATGCCTCTGTCCCTCCTGATACACCCTTTCATTTCACTAATAGATTTAACTTCATTAAAATACCCTCCTAGACACCATGGATTAGGGAAAACAGATTTCAAATTAGATAGAGTACCCCACAACCTCCTCCTAGACAAATCATCATTTGGTGCATAAACATTACCAACTACACAACTAATAGAAGAGTGCATAATACTTGCCAAAAGGATAAAACTTCTGGAGCAACAACACTCCTGTAGTGAGAAAACCTCAGGATTCTAAATACAGAGAAGCCCACCAGAACTGCCATCCGCATCCATTACCATAAACTCTACCGAATCAATGGGCCACAAAGATCTAACACCACTAACATCAAAACTTGATCGTTTTGTTTCTTGAAATAGCACCATATCAACATTTTTCAGCCTTAGTAATTCCTTGACCCTTGATCTCCTATCTACCCTGCCAAGCCCTCTAACATTCCAGGATAGTATCTTCATAAATACAGAAATATCACCAAAACCCCTATCAAGTGCTAGAATTAAGCACCTGACCCCACCCCTTGTATTTTCACTTTATCAATATCATCATTTTCCATTTGAATTATTCGATCCAGAACTTCATCTTCATTCCCATTCAACGCCAAACCCAAATTGATGCCCAACTGCACTGTGACCTCTGCTTCTTTTCTGATTTTCTTTTGGTTGCACCCTTGGTTGCTAATAGAAATTGATGATGAGGTAGCCATTGCTGCAGCTCGAACCAGGGCACCTCTTTGGAAACCATTCTTGAATGGTGCCCCATTTCTTCCCTTTCTATGCCAGAATTTACCCTGAACTCCAACATTGTTAAACTTCTCCTTGCCACTGAATCCTCTTTGTAATCTTATCCTTTTACTTTCATTTAATTGGGCCTTTATTTTATTAGCCCAAACCAGTGCACCAGGTTGAAACACTTCTCCATCATCTTCATTTGGGCTGAGCTCATCATCACTATCCCCAACTTCTTTACTTGGGCTGTCCTCCCCAGTTGGAGCTGCCTTGTCATTTTCGGGCCCCTTACTTTGCCCATCAACTTGGGCTGCATCCAAAACCACTTCCAAAGATATATTGGGCTGAATAAAATCTCTCTCACTTAAACTTCTTGTGAGCCCATTGGGTCCATTTGAAGTCTCCACTACCTCAACGACTCGTCTTCCACTCCCCGCCACCTCATGTAATAAAGATGTCTGCAAGCTGACTTTGTGTAATGGGTTTGCTTCAACATGATTGCAAATTCCCAATGCCACACCTGTCTCATTAACCATAGATACAGAAGCTAAATTACACGTGTGCTCATGCCCTATCCCCACCATCACATCATTGAGCTGCTTACTATTTGCCATGGCATGACTTTTCGCCACATCAGCCACTATGTTACCCACGTCATCATCTTCATTCCTACTGTCATGGTAAGTTGCAGAGCAATGGTCTCCATCGCCCATGGAGTTTACTGGAAAATCCCCATCCTCAATTACACGGACGGGATAGGTGCTACCATCTCTTTCCAACATGACCATTTTATCAATATGTTCCAAATGAGATGTACATATGCTAACTTTCCCACACTTCAGAGACTTCATACTTAAGACATTATGATCAAACTCAATAACTTCACCACACACTACACCAATTTTCCGGAAATTATTAACATTCCAGAGATTTGGAGGCATACCAATACAGCTTAACCAAACAAATCTATCATTATCCAACCTCATGCCTTTACTCCATTCAGTGATTGACTCGCACCACTCCATAATCCAGTCCTCAACACTGCTCATCAATTGCTTCATATCCTCCTTAGATTGGAAAGTTATAAGCACGTTTCACCCTCCGCCTTCTCTAAGTTGAATGGTCTTCAGCCCTCTGTTACAACATTCTATTTTGAAATCATCTAAACTTCGGTGTGGTTTAAGTTTAATTACTGCACTCAATAATAACCAACCAATGGCATATTCGTCTGCCATAATTCTGATGTTGTTTCCACTAACAGTCTTCCCTCCTTTTAGAACCTCAGCATAAGAGCATCGCTGACCAAACCCAGCAACCTTTGATCTCATAGTCCCAACTGGTTTTGCATCTACTATTCTTGAATTTGTTAGGTCCTTGACTTTCCCAAAGTCCGCCTTTTTCACCTTCAACGTTTTATCACCGCACCATACTCCATTAGCTTTCTGGATTGCTGCCCCCGCTGCAACAGGACAGTCATACCTTACAAATCTGAATCTGGTTCTTGTAGCTTTTCTCCTTTTCTCTGGGATATAGACATCTTTAACAACACCGAAGTTTGAAAACATAGTGAACAAACCTTTAGGATTCATTGACTCCGGGATCTCATCCACAAATAGAGTGTGAAGCTTTGCTGATGAGCCATGTCTACCTTGTCTTCGTCGGAACACTGGCTTCCACCCACCGTTGCCTACCTTAGCCATCATTTCCTGCTCTTTTCTCCAACTCTTCCTTGAAAATCCAACTAATATAATTAAAAAATAACATACGCTATGATATTGTCACGTCAAAATTATGAATCCCACTCATTATATAAACTACAAAGACCCAAAGGCTCTAAAATTATGCCATAACGTCCTAATTAGTATGTTAATCAGTGCGTATAGTCTTATTCATATGCTTGTGGTGGGCTGCCCATTTTGGAAGGTCTGGATTAGAATTCAAATTTGACAACTGTTACATTGTTTAATTAAGTTTTAGCGTACCCAATTGCCATATTAATGTTATCAGAAGCTCCTTTAACTGCTGTAATACATATTTACTACGACCAAAGAAAAAGCTAGTGGAAGGAAAGGAAAATGATTTATAATTTATAAATACAAATTTTATACAATTTTTTTTTAATAAGAATGATGCAACAGTGGCCGTCTTCAAGTTACAAGTCACAGTAATTGGTGTTTTTAGTTTTTGATGAAAGGATCATAAAGAGTTGCATCGTTTTGTATGTAAATTCTGTACAAAATTCTTATTTGTAGATTATTTTGTGAGAGAAAATTATCAGAGGGTTGAGGGTGGTCATTTAATCAATTCAGTTCAACCACTTCTTTTTTTATTATTTTGTTTTTTTTTGGGGGGGGGGGGGGGGGCGGGGGTGACTGTAAATCAGTGGGATAGTTAAGAAATATTTCTATTTTTATGGTGGTACAAATTTTCTGTGCGCAAGTCATTACTGTGTTTGGTGCAAATCCTTCTTATATGTCAAAGTTGTACAAAAAAAGATTCCATCTATAGTTAGTGTAATGATTTTTCCATTGTGCCACTGATTTGCATCTCCCCCCTCCCCCCTTTCCTTTCAAATTGCAATATTTATCATCCTAGGGTATTTATTGTTGACCTCAAATCAAAGTCTCCTCAAATCATACAAATTAATTATATTTTTGTGATGCATTATCGTCTGTTACCAATATTTATTGATTGCAAGCAGAGAAAGGAATCATATTCTCTTTAGTTAGCAGAGTCAATTGGACTATGATGTTGGGTCTCAATGGGCTAACCACCATCCAACCTCGATGATCTGAATAATTTATCTTTTTTTTTTGATCAGCAAAAAAAAAAAAAAAACTTTATTGATAAAGAAAGAACTTTATTGATCAGCCAAAAAGAACTTTATTGTAAGACACATATCATTCTTGCAATAAATCAGATTGATTGGATAACCAATAGACACATAATCATAACACATTTATCTTCAAAATAATAAATTGTTTATTTTTAAAGTCATACATGTCATTCATTTTTGTTTTTTGGGCTTTATGATTTCAAGAGAAATTGGAAATCCTGAGCTAGAAGATTAGCAAATAAAATTAGAGCATTCTTGTATGTGATATTTAGCATTCAGAAAAATAAAATAAAATTGTAAGATTTTGTTTTTTACTATCATTAATTTTTTTAATTCCTGGTTATGGGTATTTTCTAAATTCTGAGGGAGAAAGTTCACATCCTCTAATGATCATGAAAAATTTTTGGTGACCTTTTTATGGTTGCACCTTTGAAATGAAATTTTAATTAATTCAAGGTAATTTGTCATCACAATTGAAAAACACCACTAGTAGCAAGATCAATGAATTCGAGGTATTCAAATTGAAAATTTTATATCATGGGATATTTGTTGCTGATCCAAGTCAAAGTCTTTTCAATTCATACAAATTAATTCTTACCTAGTCTTCATTGGAAGCTAGTATTTGGTAGGTGTGGATTAGAATTCAAATTTAGCAATTGTTAATAAAGTTTAGAGTAACTAATTGGGTTAGCTTGGTTGGCCACTTTTGTACACTATCAACTGAGACGTCGGGGGGTCAATTCTTGTCATTGACAAAATTGATTATTTACTCCATATTAGAGTCTTTGTTTAGTTGTTTATTGTTTATTTCTTCATTGATTGTCCTGTTTAATATGATTATTTTGATATTCGTAAATATTCTTCTATTAATTGACAAAAAAATAAATAAATTAATGCTATTAAGCTAATTTACAAGCTATAATACTAATATGCATTGTTGGTATGTTTTTTAATAGAGGTCAGTATTCTTCTTGATTGCGCGAGCAAAGAAAATCTCTTTAGTGAGAGGAAATTAACACAAGATTTTGAATCAAACCCGAGTTATTATTTACATTTCCTTTGTCTAGAGGTGAGATTGAATTTTTCTAATTACTACTGTTGAATTGATTTATTTAAAACTGCACTATTACAAATGAACTTTGTTAGTATTTTCTCTATAGAGCCCACCATACTTTTTGATTGTAAGCAAAGAAATTTAGTGAGAGGAAATTATGACAAGATTTTGAAACCAAATCAGGTTATTATGGACATTTCCTTGTTAAGAGGTGACATGAATTTTTTTTCTAATTATTACTGAATGTTAAATTAATCTTGATGTATAATTTTTTATTTTTTATTTTCTTTGTCATGTAAATTGTATATATTAGTAATGCTAATATAGAGGGATTTTCAATCCCTAGGCCCAGACAATACAACAACTGAATAATAATTTCATGGTCTAATGTGTGAAAAGGAGACCAAAGTTAGAAAACACTTGAGGGCCTTTAGTCAATAAATAAGTGGTAGGGCCCAGTGTATCCTGGTGCTTTTTGTGCCTTTATAAGTACTCAGACCACTTGGGTGCTAAATTTCTGAGTTTGTGCAAAACATGCAAAGAGGAAATTATAGGGGTAGCTCCATGTTTATAGAGATGAGATAGGTGTGGTTGTGGGTAATGTTGGTTTTGGCTAGTGAGCGTTATGGGTGTTTGGAGCGTGAGAGGATTGCTCTTCTGCAATTAGGAAAATGTTTTGGAGTTCTAATTTGTGAGCTCTAATAGCTCTAATGTGTATGTGGGATCCATCTGATGTGATTTTTTGGTCTTTTTTTTTTTTTTTTTTTTTTTTTGATTTTCCACCTCATTAGAGCTCAATTAGAGCTTTAATTTTAGAGGGATGTATCATTGTTGCTGCAATTAAATGCTTTCACCAACTACCCAAATGGCTCTACCCTACAGACATGGTTGGGTGCTTGTAACGGTGAGTGATCCAACTCACTTAATTATTCAAGAACTTATTATGATTCTGGAGCTTGGTATCAGAATGCCTCCATGTTTCTTCCATTTGAACAACTTCAAAGCCTTGACTTGTCAAGCAATGGATTAGGGGGTTGGCTTGAGAATGAAGGTTTTTGATTACTTGAATAGCAACCAAACAAGTTCAGTCTACTGTTTGCCTTCTGACAATGTTTACAAAAGTTATGTTGTGACTAATTGTGATATATATATATATATATTGTTGACTATTTTACAGGTTTTGAGAAGTTGGCATGGCTGACCAACCTGCAGGTTCTTGATTCGAGTCCAATAGGTTCAATAATAGCATCCTTTCAACTTTGGGTGAGCTAACATCTCTCAAGTGTTTATATATAAGATGTAACAGGTAGAAAGGAACTATCAATAATGGTGGTGAGTTTAAAATCTATCCCTTTCCAATCCCACCTAAATAGTAAATAGTACTGCCAAATCTATATAAAATTTAAAAAAAAAAGAAAAAGAAAAAGAAAAAAAACTAGATAGTACTGCAAGAATAGAAAAACCAGGTTTACCTGGTTTCCGACTATTACTTTCATTTTCTTGACTTGAGACTAGATCTCAAACATTTTAATAACTTGGAGGAGCTGGGTGTTAGTTGGAATAATCTTGATGGTTTTATAACACACTTCGGAAGTCATTTTTAGTGACATTTTGGCTAAAATATAAGATAAAAAAAAAAGAAAAGGGTTTGGTAGTGACTTTTGCTTATTTGGTGGTTTTTTTTAATTTTTTGGTCTCGAGTGAATTTTTTTTAACTTTTTCAAAAAATTGTAGACTTCTAGATTCAGCTTGATGAGACGAACTAGAGAATTAAAAAATTCTAAAAAAAGTTGAAAATAAGTAAAAAACAGTGGACCTCTTTGACTTATTTTGGCTTTTTAATTTTTTTTTAAAATAGAATTTTTCATTTTTTTTATTGTTTAGATTGGTCTACACAAGACAACTGGAAAAATAGAAAAATTTAACATAATTTTGCAAAAAAGTCACTAAAGACAAAAAAAGAAAAGAAAAGAAAAGACCTAGAAAAAGAGGTGGCTTCTCTAGCTCCTCCAACAGCCACTTTTTGACTTTGTTAATGACTTTTTGATAGGGTTGCAAACAAACCGAATCGAATCGAGTCGAGTCGAGTTTTGTTGAGTTCGAACTTGATTCGTTTACTTATCGAGCTCGTTTATTGAGTTTGAATTCGGCTCGACAAGAAATTGGGCTCGAGCTCAGCTCGGCTCGTTAATATTAATAAAACTCGAGTTTAGCTCTGCTCGATAATTTTTTTTAAATATTATTTATATTATTTAAATAAAAAATATTATTTATATATTATTTAATATATAAATAATATATTTATATATTATTTAAATAAAGATAGACAAGTTGAGCTTGATGAGCCGAGCTTATGCGAATTGAAGTTCGGCTTGTTTACTGAACGATTTTAATAGTCAAGCTCGAGTTCGGCTCGTTTACTGAACGATTTTAATAGTCAAGCTCGAGTTCGACTCGTTTATTAAACGAATCGAGTCAAGTCGAGCCCTTAACGAGTAAAGCCGAGCTTGTTCATGAGCAATTTGGTTCATTTGTAAGCCTACTTTTTGACTATTACCAAAAAACATAACAATATGCAAAAGTAATGGATCATTTTGTTTTTTATCCTACAACTGGCTTTTGTTTCTTAAACTTTACTTTTGGATAAAATATATCTATGATCCTAAAATATATGTTTTTGTGTCATTTTGATTATTTAAGTTTTATTTTATTTTTTAAATTTTGTCCCTAAAAGATTGTTATTTGAGTCAAATTCAATTTTAGACCAACGTTCAAATCGCTAAAAGAATAATAATAAAACACGTATATGATTCCTAAAGAATGTATTTGTGGTCCGTATCGCTTTAATCTTCAAAACTTGAATTTTATTAATTTTGGCCCTAAACACTGTAAGGTTATGCATCAATCGCCTCTCTCATTAGTGTTTATCTATGAAATTGTCAAAATTTAAAATTTTAGAGATCAAAGTGATACAAAACACATTTATATACTATAGGAAAAACAAGTGTAACATATTATTATTTTGTTAATGATTTCGAAGACTGATTTAAAATTAAACTAAATTGATGCAAATTGAAATTTTTAAACAAGAAATTGATAAAATTGAAATTTAATGAATTGGGTGACAGGTGCTTCTTAATGCACCATTTTAATTTTTTTCTCTACATCCACTACTTGCATTATAACACGTATACTTTATGAGAGACTCTTGTACAAATAGATGCAAGTGTAAAATGTTAATTTTGGGTTCGATTTAGAGACTCCTCAAAAGACACCGCACATATATTTATCCTTTTAATTTTTCAATGATGCCTTTTCTTTTAATTTTCTTTTCTATCCTGTCTCTGGTATTGAATATCTCGTTGACGTATTTTTCTTCTTAAATAATTTGGTGTCTTGAGATCATCTTGGTTAAGTAGGATTATTTAAAAACTTTCGCTACTCAAATCAAGTTTGTTTAAGCCTTCCTTTTTTTTTAAACTTCTTTTACCAACTGTTTTTTTTAAACATCTTTCGTTGCTCAACCCTTTGCCATGAA
Source organism: Camellia lanceoleosa (assembly GCA_025200525.1). Lineage (NCBI taxonomy): Eukaryota > Viridiplantae > Streptophyta > Magnoliopsida > Ericales > Theaceae > Camellia > Camellia lanceoleosa. The sequence goes on along the minus strand of CM045770.1, from coordinate 118,891,366 downwards.
GCTGACGTCTAAAAAAAATAAATAAATAACATGTTTTTTAAACAAACTATAAAATTTAGATTAATTGTCAGTCTCAGAGTATAATGTAATATTGTTCACTTGGTGCTCCCAATCAATAATATAATAAAAAACTTTACGAGTGAGACCATACTAATCCATTTTTGTTGCATAGTTAAGAAATAAGGTAGGACTTGTGTAGTATGTTCTGTAATTTTTCATTTGTTGAAGCATGATGCAGGACAATTTATCTAACAGTAACATCCTACCATCTCTTAGTGTGCTCTCGTCACAAGGGTCACAAGGGTACTGGAGAATTTTTGTAGAGGTTGTACTTTCATTTTGGAAGTTAAAAAAGATTTACCGGTAAGATTTTTTATTTACAAGATTTACCATTATTATCCCAAATGAAGGTTTCTGTGTCTTAGTAAGCAAACTAACTATTTTTTTAACTCCTTTTTTAATAAAAAGGATTACATCTCAATTTTATGTTTTCTTTTAGTTGTGAGGGTGGTGGTGACTTGAAATGGAAATTGATTTTTGCAAGTTTTGAAAGACTATCTGTGCTGCCATATTTTGTTGTGCCCTCATCACTCAAAACTTTATACCTACAAGTCAACAATTGGGGTGGATCAATTCATGTAAGAGGTAAGCTAAGTCTAAAACACTTCACATATTCACAACCAAAGGCAATCTTTCTAGCATCAAATTGAGTCGGTAACCACATGAACAAGTGCACAATATGCATGTGTCACACCACCTGCTTGGATAGGTAGACAAATCCTTAGAAGACTTCCTAGGTTGTTTGTATATATATTTTTAATCGTTGTTTGTTAGGACCAATATTAGGAAAAATTATTAAATATTCTTGGAGGTATTGTTTATGTGGTATTTTCAACAAATGAAAAGTCACAATACATGTGAAATGGGTCATTCTTTTTCTCTCAACCAAAGTTTTGAAAAGTGATTGCAGTGACGCAGTTACAGGGTGTAAAGGATGAAGCGTAATGGTTGCGGTAATTGGAATCGTGATTTCTTTTTTTATTTCTTGCACGATTTAAAAAAAAACTTACCGATGTTCATATTTTTTTTTCTTTCAGAATAAAATTTATTGGGAATAAATTTTGATCAATTTTGGTTAATTTTTAAGTCTGATCCAATATATTTCATATTTTTAAATCACTATAAAAATAGTTATTTCCATTTTACTTCAATAGTTAATGATTTTAAGAATAATTGATTTTAAATGGTTACAAATTATTTTTTACTAATACCTGAACTGACTGAATAAAAATATTCACAATCATTAAATGAAAGGATTATAAAATAAAAATTGTGTCATAAATTAAAAAAAAAATTATAAGAAAAGAAATATTTATATGAGATTTTTTCTTTGGGTTTGGATCACTTGAATATTTGTTCTTTTTTTATAAACTTTTGTTTTTGTTTTTGTTTTTGATTTTTTTTTTTGGGCAAAAGGAAACTATTCAGAATATTGTAAAAGGGTGTGACGGTATCTAACAAACCGTTATAGTCGTTATGGTATCGCTATGGCTGTTACGTAATATCGGAACAACTGTTATACAAGTGAATTTCCATCATACCATTATAGAGGCCGTAACGGATGGCGGTAATTATCATAACCATTACGTAACGGCGTTACGTAACGGTGGCGGCCGCTTTTTAAAACTTTGCTTTCAACTACCTAAAAAAAGTTAATCAGCGTGTTCCACTCAAAATTTTTCGCTCGTGATTGGTTTGACACACTACGTAAGTAATGTTACATGGTTTGGATCAATTTTGTGGGAAAAATTATTAGGTGGTGTTGGAATACCGTATGATATTATTTACTTGGTGCTTCTAACAATGTAAATTCACAAAACACATTAGGTGAGTCATCCTTTTATCTCCCAACTACTTAACAAATGTAGGTTAACACTGTCCTATTTGTAAATTTTTTGGCTACATCATTAGTTAGAAACACTACATACACATTGTCACATGATATTCCTTAAGTATTGAATAATTACCCAATTTCATAATAGACAGACTCTCATTTCTGTTTTAACTTTTTTTTTATTTTTATTTTTAGAATCCCATAATAAGAGCAAGTTAAAAGAGCTGGACTTGAGTAACAATTACATAGACAACAAAGAAGGTGATGGTGAAGTTTTCAGAGGTTGTATTCTCATTTTTCTAGTTGTAAAGATCATATATTTATAATATTGTTTCCACACAACAGGTTTAGGCCCCGTTTGTTTTCAGAGGTAGAATAGAGGGGATTCATAGTGAGGGAATTGTTAGTGAGGGGATTGATAGTGAGGGGATTAAATAAAATTGTGTTTATTTTGATGATAGTTGTTAGTATAGGAATTGTTAAATTATTTTTATATAAAATAATAAGACAAATAAAAAAATATAAAAAATTAAACATTAATATTTTTTAAAAAAAAATCCCAGTATATAAAAAATAAAAAAATAAAAAAATTTCTAATCCCCTCACTATTTTTTTAATACCATCTCCACCTCCTCTATCTCAATTCCCCTTCCAACCTTCATGTATATCACCTCCTCTATCCTAATTCCCTTCCCAACTCTACAAACAAACACAACACTAAATAATCCTACATTCATCCTAATCTCCTTCCATCTATTTAACCCCAAAACAAATGGGGCTTTAAAGAGTTTAAGCCAACTAAAAATTCTTGACTTGAGTTTTAACAATTTATTGCAAGCAGCCTATAGTCACTCGGTGCACTATTGTCACTAAAGACGTTGAACCCCCAATGAAATGGATTGAAAGGACTGGTTACTAGTAATGATAAGAACTTAAGCTTACTTATTGGCATTAATTCACTTAATTACAAAGTTTAACTACCCATTTCTAAAATTGGCTGATACTGTTTTTTAATGTAACCATCAATGCCCATATAGGAAAACTTTTTTAGACAGTTTCATAGTAACATCGAGCTCTATTATCTTTTTGTAATTTGTCTCTATCAATTTGATTTTTAATGATATAATGCTTGGTTTAATAAATGTCACAAAATTAGATGACGGCTGCATAGTCACCGTTTGAAAAAACGCCGCAATAGGTACTGATGACATTTTCCTAGGATTTTGCGGCATTTGCCAAACATCACTATATGTCAATTTTCCTGTAGTGTTTGTAATTGTAATGACATCAGTTTTAACCTTGAATTTTCACATTATGTCCATTTAGTCAAATTAATTGAGGAAATTATATAAAAGACACACCAAAAAAGGAGTGTACTATATGCCCAATTATGGTTTTTATGGTCTTTGGTTATGATCAATTGTGGTGTTTGTTATAACTTAATTATGATTTGTACGGGGAGGAAATATTCCGGCAACCCGCACTTCCTTTCTTCCAGGCTCCTCAGCTGTCCGATCACCTGAAAGCACAACGGCGGTGAGCTACCCGGCGGTGTGTGGCCGGAAAACCCCTCCGACGGTCAAATTAGAACACACACCTGAGAATAGGTAGAGAGAAGGGAGAGTGTATGCGTGTAAGTCTTACTTACAGAAAATTGTCCATCCCCGTAAGGGGTGGCGCAGACTTGTTTATATACCTCTCTGTGCCTCATATCCACTCCCAGTGATCTCTCAACACGTGGCTCTGCGATCTCATCTGTCAGCACATACACCATGCCTCTGTCAGGTTACACCATGCCTCTGTCAGGTTACACCATGCTGAGCACCACTTAATCTCAACTGCCAGCCTTCTCTGCTGGAGCTCGGCGATTGCTTTGTTCTGACAGCTATGCTTCACGCCAAGCATTTGTTGGCTTTGCTTAATAGAACCGAGCTAGGCGTAACTCACCTTAGAGCCCAAGACACTCATGAAAGCACTGCGGCCTTCTTGCCTTCTTAGCAAGCAATTATCTCATTTGTCTGACGCTTCGAGCGTAGTTAAATAACCTAACTTCTCCTATGCCGCCTATGGCGGCTCGGTCTAACCGAGCATTGCCTTAACCGAGCAACCTATATCCGGCTGGGACAAATCTCATCGGCCCGATACCTGTCCGGCCCAAATCTTGCCCGGCGTAACACTGTCCGGCCAAATCTATCCGGCACGGTACCAGATCATTATTTTCCCTCTCATGATTCATTATGATTGTTATTTTGGTTATGACTTAATTATGACCTACTATAGTTGTTATTTTTTAGTTATGACTGAAAGTGATTTACTTATAACATTTGTGATAACAACACCACAAATTATCGTAACTTATATATTGTACACACTTCAAAAAGGAGTATGTATTGTAGAAGGACCCTGATAATGTTACTTTAGAAAGGAAAAGTTACCATGTGCACCCTTTGGTATGCACTTTATACCAGGGGTGAGCAGCGGACATACCGATCCGCCAAAACTGATCAAACCGAACCAATCCGCCACATTTTGGACGAATGCGTGGTGACAAGCGGATGGTTGCGGATTAATTTTCTCCAATCCGCCAATCTGGCGGACGGATGGCGGATTTGAGATTCCTTTGGCCGCAACCGAACCGCCAAACCGTGAACACCCCTAATAATTTATAAAATTTTGTATTTTCAGTTTGTTTAAATATTCTGTTTGTGTTTTTAATTAAAAAAGAGTTTAAATACTCTGTTGAAAAAAAGTTTTTAACTTGAATATCTTTTTTGAATTGAAAAAAATAAACGTATTATTTATCTATATTTTTTGGTTTTTAAATCTATATTTAAAAATAATAAATAGAAAATATGATATATGCTGGTTGGTTTTTATTTTCAAAAACAGATATAGACGTAACAATACAAAGACATACAATCTCTACTACTGCTCTGTTTATGGTTTTGGTGGCTTGAATTGTTTTTATATTTTAAGAACCACAAATTGTAATATTTTATGTGGATGAGGCATGCAGTGATTGTAATATTTTTTTAAGTCATTAACTGTAATGCTTTCTTCTCTTCTTTTTTTTTTTTTTGTGAGGAAATGCACAAGTTGAAAATTTATAAAATTTTAAACCGCCAAATCAATTCGCATCCATCCACCAATCTGCTCAATCCACATCTGCCGGATTGGCAGACGGATGCGGATTGATTTTTTCCAATCCGCCAATCTGGCAGACGGATAGCGGATTGGAGATTTCGTAGCTGCAACCGACCCGCGCCCACCCCTACTTTATACCACAAAAAAAAAAAAAAAAAAAAAAAAAAAAAAAACTGAACTTTTACAATGAGAAAATATGATCATGAAAAGTATAACTTTTACTATAAATAAGTTTGCCATTCATAACTTTAGGGTGTACATAATTTTGTCATTTATGACTTTTATCACAAGAATCATAAATTCCACCACAAAAATTCTTAACTTTCACCAAAAAAATCATTATTTTTCTTATGATGTAGGCCTTTTAGGAGTGTACATTATTGCATTTCCCATTTAGAACTTGAAATTAAATTAATAGGAAAAATAATGCATACACTCTACTCAAAGTGATTAAGGGGTTGTAATCCAATTGCAAATGGTCCATTCCTCAATTTGACTCTACTCAAAGTGATTAAGGGGTTGTAGTCCAATTGCAAATGGTCCATTCCTCAATTTGACTAAATTTACTGTTAGAAATTGGACGCCCATGTGACATGACCCTTTTAAACCTTATCCATGTAAGTTTGAATTTGAATTCAGAACTTATTTAGATAACTACTCAGGATATCTATATCTATCATATCAACTGATATGGATAGATGAGATATTATCTTATATATTTAATATGATATATGGGATATTTGGCATCAGAAAAACAACTTATGTTTTATGTTTTTCCTATATACTGACTCTCTCCCATAAAACAACGATCAAGCTATTTTGCACTGTGACTTGTGTGGGTGATACTCACTTTGTAGTATCACTCCACTGCTGGGTTGGTTCTTTACATTCTGGAAGCACATGATTTACCCACGAGATCCTTCACTTCAGACTCTGCTAAACGGTATGATTATGAAAATTTTTCATCCGCTGCATTATACTTTGATTCACATTGGTATTAGAGCATATATGAGTATTTTCGTGTTTTCTTTAATCATATGTATAATTTTATATAAATATGTACACATTATATACATGAATATTAATAAAGGAGGAAGATGTCCACTCTCATTAGATTAAGAGCATAAAATACCTCATTTTTATGTTTATTAAATCTCATTTTTAATACCATAAATGTATTTTTTTTTTGAAAATAGAGTTCGACTGTACTGAAATTGGACTAAAAAACACCCTCGACGCGGCTGACGTTACATCCTACGCCACGCCGTCTGCGACGACGCTTGTCCAAGCGCCGTCTTGAAGCGCGCCGCGTTAAGCCGCCGTTTTTCTTCGCCGCTTGCTTTTTCGCTTTGGTACTAAGGCGCTGTTTGTTTTGTTTTAAATTCTGAATTGCATTAAATGGTAATAATTAATTCATTATAGATTTGTTTTATGCGTGGTTGGTACTGTTAGACTCAGAATTAAATTTTCTATATTCTGTAAAATTTTGAAAATTTTATGAAAATAAAAAGTATTTTTTCTGTGATAATAATTTATTATTTATGCTTTAAAATACTTCTGGTGTTGCATGAATAATTTTCTGGGGTTGAATTTTTTATTGTAGACTACTGAAAATTTTTACTATTTATTGGTATAATTGTTTCAGTTTATTAGATTCTGAAATTTTTATTTCTAATTTTATGTGTGTTTATTAGTTATTTAAAATTTTAGAAAAATTCTAGAAAATTTCAGAATGATGTACATTTTATTATGGCATAATCTGAATATTGAATACAACATATTTTTTTAGGGTTTGTAATATGTTGCAATTAAAGAAGCATGATTAGTTTTTATTTATTTATTTAAATTCCATTATTAAATGAATATAGCATGAGTTATTTATAAATTTACATTAAGATGCTATTGTATGGAATTTATCATGCTTTGTATATGTCATAAATAGTGGGAGATTGATTGTTTTTTGCACATGGAATCAAATTAAATTTTGATAATTATCACTAGAGGCGCAAGAGATGATTACGAGCATGTCAAATTTTCATAGCAAATTTTCGATCTTGAGACATGTGTAATATTATCATTATTTAATTTAGTTTTTTTTTGCTGCAAAATAATTTTTTGTGTTGCTATCATTAATATCCCCTGCGCATTTGTTTACTCTGTATGTAGAAATGGTTGCTAAGACAATGGTGGCAGACTTAACTAAGAAAGAGAAATTGGATGGCGACAATTATGATATATGGCGCCGTAAGATCCAATACCTCCTCAATGAGTAGGAAATGTTGACCACACTTGAACAAGTGATGGTTGAGCCAGAGCAGGGCAATACAGCTCAACATCGTCGTGATCTTGAAGTCTTTCAGACTTGGCGTAACAAAGATCGGTGTGCGGGCTTTACTATGTTGAGCAGCATGCACAACGACTTGATTAGTGAGTTTGAGCATTGCCCGACTACATTTGAGATGTGGGAAGCTCTCAAGCAAAAGTTTGGTATTACCTCTTTGGCAAACCTACGTGGGCTGACTATGAAGTTTGACTCCTATCAGAAAAGGGCGCATTACTCGATGAAGCAACATTTGAGGGTCATGTCAGCCATGATACGTGAGCTTGCGGCTGCTGGGCACAATTTGACTCAAGAGCATCAAGTACAAGCTGTGATTCGCTCTCTACCAAATTATTGGGAGCAGATGAAGCAGAACATGATGCATAATGAGAGTGTGAAAACATTCGAAGACATATCGCGTCATTTGGAGCTAGAGGTTGAACGCCTTGAGGCGGCTAAGTCTGATGGTTCTGCTATGGTGGTTGAGTCGAGCTCACGTAAGACTTCTTAGTTCAAACGTGGAAAAGCAAAAGGTGCCCCTAAGAAGCAAGCAGCAGCTGCGCTAAAGCCCAATGGCGCTAGAAATTTCAAGCGTAGGGGCAAGAGAGGTGGCAAGAAGGTAAAGGCTAAATTGACATGCTTTAACTGTAACAAAGAAGGACACTTCGCTCAGGATTGCCCTGAGCAGAAGAAGGTACTCCTTTACTTAATTTCTCGCATTCAATGCTTTGTGTCTAGTCAAGCATTAATTGCTCATTCTCCTCATTTTTGGGTTGTAGACTCCGGAGCAACAGACCACATCGCGAGGGACGGAGTAGGCTTCGTTGAGTATCGCCGAGTAACTGCTGGGAGCAGAAAAGTTTACATGGGAAACAAGTCCAGTGTGGAGGTGCTTGGCATTGGCACATACAAGCTGGAAATGCGACGAGGGCGCAACTTGTATTTTCATGATGTTCTTTATGCTTCGGATATTCGGCGAAACTTAGTTTCAGTTATTAGCATGATGAGCCTCGGTTTTGGCTTTTGTTTTGAGAATAACGATGTTAGCATTCATTTGGGAACAATTTTTTATGGTTTTGGTTATCTTTCAGATGGTTTTTTAGTTTTGGATGTGGATGATTCTAGTTATAATAAAAATGCCAATGGCTCTGTTTCGAATATTGCATCTTTTTGTGATAATGATTCTATGAGATGGCATGCTAGATTAGGCCACATAGGGAAAGACAAGATGACTAGATTGGCTAGAGAAGGTCTTTTATGCCCACTTGTTAGAGTCACTTTGCCTACTTGTGAGCACTGTCTTGCTGGTAAGGAAATTTTGGAAAGCCATAAGGGCATCTATCCTATTACAACTTATTCATTCTAATATATGTGGACCAATGAATGTGAGGGCAAGGCATGGAGCCCCTTATTTCATCACATTTATAGATGATTGCACGCGTTTTGGTCATGTCTATTTGATTTCTCATAAGTCAGAAGCATTGGATTGCTTTAGACATTATGTTAATGAGGTTGAGAATCAATTAGACAAGAGCATTAAGGCTCTAAGGACTGACTGAGGACGTGAGTATCTATCTGAGCAATTTAAAGTGCTCTGTGAGGAAAAAGGAGTTATCAGGCAATTGACAATTCCTAGGACTCCGCAACAAAATTGTGTAGCGGAGAGAAGGAATTGCACATTGCTTGACATGGTTAGATCAATGATGCCACAAGTTAATCTTCTCATTTCTTATTGGGGAGATGCTTTGTTGATTGCTACCTATGTCCTTAACCGTGTGCCCTCTAACTTAGTTTTTTCCACCCTATATGAGATGTGGACTGGCAAAAAGCCTCTGATATGGGCAATTTGCGACCTTGGGGTTCGGCAGCTTACATACACAACGCTTCTCATAAGTTTGGGAAGTTGGGCCCTAGAGGAAAGAAGTGTATCTTCATTCACTATAGTGAGCATTCTAAGGGCTATGTGTTTGTTGGGGAGCATCCGGATGGAAGTGTGACTGAAATTGAGTCACGAGATGTGGATTTCTTAGAGGAGGATTTCTCTAGCAGAGGTGAGGTAACTAGAGAAGTAGAACTCTATGAGATGGAGGATCTACTTGAAGGCGCACCTAGTAGCCTAGTAGAGAATGAGGAGATAATCCCTCAAGCTCCTAGGAATAGTGGGAGCGATTTACCTGTCCATGGATTAGATCTAATGGATGAGGATTCTTAGGATTCTCAACTACGTAGAAGCAAACGTGGTGCTATACCCTGTCGTCGTTTTGAGATTGAAGGGGAAGCATTCATGATTGCTCCGAGTGATGAGATGGAGCCTAAGAATCTCAAAGAGGCTCTCTTATCCCCTGCTAGTAAAGAATGGAGTACTGTAATGGGTGAAGAAATAGAGTCTATGAAAAAAAATCATGTTTGGGACTTGGTAGATTTACCGCCAGGGCACAAGACTATTGGGAACAAATGGGTTCTCAAAATCAAGCGCAAAACGAATGGTTCCATAGAAAGGTATAAGGCTTGCCTAGTGGCGAAAGGTTACAGCCAATGAGAGGGTGTGGACTACGAGGAAACTTTTTCACCAGTTGTAAGATTTGCCTCTATTCGCTTAATTCTGGCCATAGTAGCTCAGTTGGACTTAGAGCTATATCAGATGGATGTTAAGACTGCATTTCTCAATGGAGATTTGGATGAAGAGATCTATATGGATCAACCAGAAGACTTTGTGGTAGTAGGTTAGGAGCGCAAAGTTTGCAAGCTTCAACGATCTATTTATGGCTTAAAGCGATCATCCAAACAGTGGAATCTGAGATTTCATCGAGCCATTGTTTCTAATGGGTTTACGATGATCGATGAAGATCACTGTGTGTACGTTAAGCGGTCCAAGGACATTTTTCTGATATTGTCATTATATGTAGATGACATATTATTGGCTGAAAAATGACAAAGAGATGATTGTCGCCACTAAAAGGTGGTTGTTCTCTACATTTGAGATGAAAGACATGGGTGAAGCGAGCTATGTGCTCGATGTTAAGATCCTTAGGGATCGCTCTAGGAGACTTCTTGGTTTGTCTCAAGAGACTTACATTAAGACTATCCTAGAGCGATTCCAGATGCAGAGCTGCAAACCCATTGACACTCCTGTTGTGAAAGGCGAGAGCCTAAGCCTTGATATGGGTCCTACAACTCAAGAAGAGAATGAAAAGATGGCCCGTATTCCCTATGCAAATGCTGTTGGAAGCTTGATGTATTCTATGATGTGTACACGCCCTAACATTTGTTATGTAGTTGGATTGGTGAGTTGTTACCAATCCAACCCAGGACTAGCTCATTGGAAAACAGTTAAGAGGATATTACGATATCTTAGAGGGACTGCAGATTACACACTTTGCTACCAAAGTTCAGATCTATATCTGGTTGGCTATTGTGATGCTGACTGGGGAGGAGACTTAGATGAGCGCAAGTCTACTTCAGGATATGCTTTCATGCTTAGCGATGGTGCTATTTCTTGGAGCTGTAAGAAGTAATCCTGTATCGCCTTATTGACTATGGAGGTTGAGTTTGTGGCTTGTTCATCTGCCGTTCAGGAAGCCGTTTGGTTGAGGAGATTTCTTCAGCATTTGGATGTTGTCACACACACTTCAGACCCTGTGACTATCCATTGTGACAAAGATGGTCGCACTTTCGCCACGCTTAAGGATCTTAAATACCACGGTAGAACCAAACACATTGATGTGAGGTTCAACTTTATCAGAGACAGTGTGGCACAGAAAGAAGTGATCCTGGAGCACATCCCTACGAGTCGCATGGTTGCGGACCCTTTGACTAAGCCCATTGCTAGAGATGTTTATCTTACTCATGTTAGGGCTTTAGGACTACGTAGGTGGTGATATATTTATGTGTATTCAGTTGAACTCATATTTTTGGGGATATTTATGCCATTAGTATTCATATTTGTTTCTATTACACATTCATGTTTACTACTTTTTGCAATGGTTTGTGAATTAGCATACACAAAATAATTAAATTGATGTTAGCAGGCAAGATTGGCTCACTCACACGAGCAATCGCCCTTAGCGCTAGGTAGCGAGTAAGGATGAGACTAGTGGCTTATTGTATTTGGAGCAAATAGAGAAGCTAAAATTATCTACTAGCTATGTCGCCTTGGTTGGAGCCAAGATAAGGTCTTGTTAGAGACCGACCATGGATATGAGAGTACCCACTTTTCCATGATGTGCCTGTTATGGATAGGCAGATGCGAGATCTCATTTGATGCTTGAGAGGCGAGCAAATAGAGAATTCAAGTTAGACGCTAGGAAGTGACTTGTGCGCTTAAGAGCGACTAGACTAAGATCTGTATGGTGTGTGAGTTTAACATCACTCTTTGGAAGAGTTACTCCACTATAACATGCATTCGTATTGCATATGCTTGTCGACCCGTTAGCGAGGTGAAAGAATGGATCCCTGCTTCTTCACCGTGTGAGTCCTAAAAGTCATTTTTCCCTAAATGACTTCACTTTGTGCCTTTTGTGACCTTTGACTATGTCATAAGATGAGGAGTTGATGTTCTGCTATTTTGGTATGTTGCCTGTGGTCATGTATGATTCGGCTTTAAGGGACATTACTGGGAAAGCGGTCAATTTCAAATTGAATGATATGAGGGTGAAGGGAAGATCATCTAGTTCTACATCTTTGCTTTATATTCACTGTCAACAACTCACATCGCTCTTTATGGGATACTGATTGGGTGTGAATATAATGCGGGACCTAGGAGAGTCAAACATGCTCTTTGAGGGATTAGAGATGTTTTTGGACCGATGTAGCTAGATGGATCTGGGTACATGAGACATTATTTCTGTTCATTTTGGGTTGATGTCTCTATGTTGACTCATATTGAGTTTCTAGTATAGAGCTCCCACATGCAGGTGTTCTCAGCGATCGCACGGTGCATTGGATAGTATGAGATTGTTTATTTTTGAGGAGATTGAGATAGAGATGTGGCAGTATCATGCCAACTCATGTGCGAGTGGGAGATGTTAGAAATTGGGTGCCCATATGGCATGACCCTTTTGAACATTTTGAACCTTATCCATGTAAGTTTGAATTTGAATTCAAAACTTATTTGGATAACCACTCAGGATATCTATATCTATCATATCAACTGATATAGATAGATGAGATATTATCCTATATATATGATATGATATATGGGATATTTGGCATCAGAAAAACAACGTATGTTTTATGTTTTTCCCATATACTAATTCTCTCCCATAAAACAACGATCAAACTATTTTGCACTGTGATTTGTGTGGGTGATACTCATTTTGTAGTATCACTCCACTGCTGGGTTGGTTGTTCACATTCTGGAAGCACGTAATTTACCTACAAGATCCTTCACTTCAGACTCTGCTAAAAGGTATGACTATGAAATTTTTTCATCCGCTGCGTTATACTTTGATTCACATTTACACAATATGAAAATTAACAGGGAAAATTTGATAAAACCAACCTTTATATGCGTATAAAGGAGATTTTGTATATAATAATGCTATACAAACAAACAAAACTTACAAACTTTTTATATAAATTAATGTGGCTCCGATCATGTTAATTTACTGAGTCCCTTTTCAAATTCTAAAATTCTTCTTCTGTATGTTATATCAGTTTGTAGAAAAAGTGTTTACAAAGTTTTAGTAAGTACATCATTTTCCTTCCTTAATAGTAAGAAGCTCTATTAGATCAGATCTTTTGTTACATCGATTGAGGTATTGGGTCATGAATGATAAATCAAATTTCCATGAATGATAAATCAAATTTCCACGATGATGTAATATTTGAATAAGGGCAAATTACAATATTAGCTCCTATACTTTGGCCAGTATGTCATTTTTGTCCCTATAATTTCAATTTGATCAATTTTGACCCTGAACTTTTGATTTTGTCTAAAATTGGTCTAATTGCTTCCAATTGTTAGTGTTTTTTTATTTATTTATTTATTTATTTTTATTTTTTTTATGGCAAATGCACACATAAGCGACATGTGTCATATTTTTAGAAGCAAAATTGTAGACTTGATCAATTTAGTGACTTAACCTCAACTAATTTAATGAAAATTTTCTATCAAAAACTATATTGAGATTATTAATTGGACCAAATTGGAGCCAAATTTAAAATTAATGATCAAAATTGATTCAATTGAAACTGTAGGGACTAAAATGACACAAGTAGAAAAATGTAGGGACTACCAGTATAATTTGCCCTTTGAATAATATGTGTGTTGTCATGTAATGATTGCCATTTTTTCATATCACTCTGTTATCATCTTTCATAGAATGTAATTTTTTTAACTACTATTTATAGGGTTAGATGGATTGAAACACATACAACACTTGTATTTGGATTATTCATTCCTTGACAAGAGCTTTCTTTATAATGTTGGAGTAGTGTCTTCCCTAAAGATGTTGACATTGCGCAGAGTTGGGCTTAATGGAAGCCTACCTGACAAGGGTATTTACGCTACTGATCATATTCCTTGGATGAATTCTTCTACCATGTGAATGTACCTTCAATTAAATAATTTCCATTTAGAAAAATATCCAAGCTAAGTATCACTTTTATTTTACAGGTTGGTTCGAACTTTCTAACCTGAAAGAGTTAGATCTTAGTGAGAACGGTTTTAATGGAACACTTCCCTCTTGTTTTGGATACTTAACATCAATCCGATTATTGGACCTCTCCTCAAATCAATTCACCAGGAATCTTGCCTTGTCTCCACTAATTATTCTCACAACACTTGAATACCTTTTTCATTCTTATAATCATTTTGAGATTCCACCCTCATTTGTCTTATTTTTTAACCATTCAAAGCTTAAGATACTGGTAGGTGACAATGATAGATTGAGTGACCAAATTGAGTTTCAAACATGGATTCCTAGGTTCCAACTGCAGGTTTTCAGTTATCAAATTGTGGATGATACAAGCTTGATATGAAATGTCCACAATTTCTCTTTTACAAATATGATTTGAGAATAATTGATCTATCAAACAGCATCTTGGTGGGAATGTTCCCAATTTGGTTGTTAAAAAACAGTACACAATTAGAAGTTCTTACTTTGAGAAAATGTTGCCTCATAGGGCCTTCCCTTTTACCATCGTATCCCAATCCCTATGTTTCTTCAATTGATATTTCTGACAATCATCTTGAGGGCCCAATTCCCACAAATATAGGATTGATATTTCCCAATTTGTTGAATTTAAACATGTCTAGAAATATTTGAGGGTTATGTTCCTACTTCTTTAGGAGACATGCACTCCTTAGCGATTTTAGACTTGTCTACCAATAATTTTTTAGGACAGATATCAGGGCATTTGCCAACCTCCTTAGGATTCTTGAAACTATCAAACAATAATTTGTATGGCCAAATATCTCTTTCATTTGTGAATTTAACTTCATTGGTTTACTTATATTTGGACAACAATCATTTTGTGTGCAAATTTCCAAATAGCATGTCTTTTCCCCGTCATTTAATGGCAATTGGTATTAGCAACAACCACATGTTTGGAAAGCTTCTGAGATGGATGGGGAACATGTCCTTTTTGCTTGGAACCCTTTTTGAGTTGAGCATTCTTCTCTTAAAACTTAATAATTTTGAAGGTGAAATTCCAGTTCAATCATGCCAATTGAAACAATTAAGCATGTTGGATCTTTCTGAAAATAACTTCTTTGGTCTCATACCTCATTGCTTCATTGACAAACCTTTTGAGACAACCCATACAAAATCTTCTGTAAAAGCTAGTGGTGCTTCAGTTTACATAGTATATACAATGTGGAGCTTTGTGAAGGGTTCAAAGTCATTGGGTGAACATGATATGTTGGATTATAATTTTCTCTTTCTATTTTTTGATATCCAACAAGAAGTGGAGTTTGCAACAAAGTATGGAATCTATTCATATAAAGGCAATATTCTTGACTGCATGTCAAGAGTTGATCTCTCTTGTAACCACTTAACAGGAGAAATCCCAATTGAAGTTCGAAAATTGAGCAACATCCATGCACTAAACTTGTCTCATAACAATCTAACTGGATCAATCCCAACAACATTCTCACATCTGAGGCAGATAGAAAGCTTGGATTTCTCTTACAACAACTTAAATGGAAGAATCCCTCAATTGATCAAATTAGACAAATTGGCACCCTTCAGTGTGGCACACGACTTATCAGGTCCGACCCTAGAACGGAAAGCTCAGATTGCAACTTTTGAAGAAAGTAGCTACGAGGGAAATTCTCGTCTTTGTGGACTTCCCTTAAAAACCAACTGCCTTGCAACTGTTCCAACATCAACAATGCCGAAAGTGCTAGATGGAGAGGTAGAATATGATGGCTTCATAGATATGGAAGTTTTCTATGCCAACTTTCAAGTCTCTTATATTATTGTGTTGATGGGGATCATTGCAGTTTTGTTCATAAATCTTCATTGGCGTCAGGTTTGGTTTCACCTCATTGAAGTTTGTATGACCTCTTGGTACTATTTTGTTTTGGACAATTTCATGAAGCTTTTGAGCAACAGAAGTGTGTAATCTATTGATTTTATTGGATGTAAGTCTTGTATTTGAATATAAGGAAATGAAAACGTCTTATGTATCTGTTCTGGCCTATGTTACCAATTTTTCTTCAACAAAGTTTGGTGAAAATAATTTCCTAAATGTGGGTTTTGAACAAATGGTGATTGAAAATTTCCAGTAGGTTTATGTCAGCTAGATGTTATATTATGATGGCAATGACAACAAATTGGTTTGTTTGAGTGAAAATGCCTATTATCAATTATAGCAATTGACTTGAGTCTTGAGCTATATCAATGGCTCTTCAGAAAATCTTTCCCTCATCCCATTTCATGTGCTTTAAATTAAATATAAAAAAAAAAAAACTCTTATTTAATACTATCTCTAGGTAAACTCACATATTCTGTTTAATTTCATTTGGATTTTCCAATTTTGCAGGACAATTGAGATAACATTCGCACAAATTATAATGATCATTACATGTTTTCTCCTTGCTTTTGCTCTTGATGGTACACTCTACGTTGCAACAGCAGTCCTTGAAATCTACTTAGGCGTTCGGTTTTTTACCGTGATCCCCTTCGACCTTTTTGGCTTGAAGCATTTTGGAATAAAATAGAGTCAAGACATTTTCAAGTTGGTGTTCACACTAAATTAAAAACAACATGATGCGAAAAAAAATAATAATAAAAGTACTTTTTATTTGTTAAATGTGTTAACTATTTTAGTTTTTTTCAAATACAACAAAAATCTATAGATTGAGTTACAATTATTTTCTGAGAGGGTTCACTTACGGGGACCACATTTTATAATATTTTTAATTATTATTATTATTATTTTTTTTGATTCAGAAAAATAGATATGCAGATAGGCTACTCCAACATATCCGCCAAGAAGTATTGCCCCTTAATTATTCATATCAGTTTTCAATGCTATATTAATTTAATAAGTCAAATGGTTTATCTCAGTTTATATAAAAGTGGTAAATGTATATAATTTTTTTCACCAAATTAATTTTTAACTTTATAATTATTTTTTTCTTCCGAAAACAAATTCTAAAAGTGAAACCGTACACATTTTAGATGCAAAATCAATTCATACGTCTTTGAAACCCAATTAACTGAACTCTTAAAAATTGAATTGATTCAATGTAAAAAATAAAAGTCACCCCAACCCCACTCACGATTCGGGCGCCGAGAGCAAGAAAAATGCATTTGAAAAAAAGAGAAGTGCCAAAGCTTCTTCCAATGGTAAGTTAGATTAGATCTTCCATTAGATATCTCTCTCTCTCTCTTGAATTTTGTGCTCTTTTAGGAACCCATGTTAAAAGCTGTGTTTGCTGAGGATAAAAAAGCTAGCTTGGCCTTTTTTTTAGGAAGAAGTGATTTGGGAATTTCAAAAAAGCAAATTATGAAATTACAATTATACCTTTTATACTAGTGGTCACCAGTGCGATGCACAGGTTTTTAGAAAGTCAATAATTACTAAAAAAAAATTTGCTATTTGTTTATATTTCTTAACATTTTTATTTGGTTTGTGTATATAAATCTTACTTCACATCATCAAAAATATTTAATATTTGACATTATTGAAAATTTTAAAAAACTATCATACATTAGTAAATCATCACATATATAATAGCTAATTTATCTAAGAATTACTTCAGACAACCAAAAATAGAGTAATAATGGCATATTATAATTAATTAAAATGACTAATATATTAAATTTAAGTAACACTAATTTTGCTTAATCAATAGTAGATATTACATTAATCATCTCATATAATATAACAAATTAAAATAAAATTAATTTTAATTCCCACTATATTTAGTTAGTAATTAAAATTTTTTACATGCTATTTGTTTTTTCGTTATATTGATTCATTAAACACAAATAGGTTTAGAATGATTATAAAAAAAAATTTAAAAAATGTTTGAAAATACATTATACTTGAATTGACAAACAAAAAGAATATGAATATTTAAATTATTCAAAAAAAAAAATTTAACATTTTAAATATGAGATATCTTCCATTTGCTCAAACTCCGAATCTAAATAAATAAATAAAAAAATTTAAACAAAGAGGAAATTTGTGGTTTAGTTCTCAAAGGAAATGAGTTACTAAAAATAAATTTAATCATGAATTATTTCAATAGGATAATCAACAATAAAAAATCAATTGATGAATAAGTATAACCCATATTCAAAAAATTTTGATGTGTTCTTCATTTTTAATCTAACATCTACACCAAAAAAAAAAAAAAAAAAAAAATTAAACACAAATAATCAATAAGTGGGAGAGTTACAAATTGATAATTGCAGTGCTCTTATAAATATAAAAAAAGAATAAAATCTCAATTAAATGACACATTACTAACAAAAAGAAATCAATAAGGAAAAATACAGATTGGAACAAAAAAAAAATTTAAAAAAATTAATAATATCCATTTATATGAATTCACTTTCTTACAAATGCAAAAACTCATGCAAGTACACATTTCAAATGTAAAACAAACATTTAAGATTTTTAGGCATCGAAAACGGATCAGGAATGGCTCAATGTTGATTGTTTTCCCCCCAATTTTCTATTCATGGTTTCTTTTGCAAAAACTTGTTTTTATATTAAAAAGATTATGCTTAAACAAAAAATATGTATGGAATTTTATCATGTTTAAAATTTGTATGGATAAGTAATTGATGATTTTAAAAGATAAAATATTAAGTTCCACCTAAAGATAAACTTTAAAAAGATTAAGTTGAAATATATAGAAATTTATAACAAACTAACAAAAGATAAATATAGATCGTTAAAAAAATTATCATCTTTTTGGGATATTTATATCCCAATCTTATTCTTTTTTTTTATTTAAATATTTTGTTATCTTTTATTTGAATTTTCATTAAATAGTTATATTTTTATTTTTGTATATTTTTTCATCTATATTTATTTGTTATTCATATATACATAGTTACCTTTTTATTTTAAAAATCATTTAACTCGTAATATTTTTTTATTTAAATTTTTTTAATTGTTCATATATAAATAGTTAACTTTTTATTTTTATAATTAATTGACTCGTAATATTTTTTATTTAGTTATTTTTTTTTATCTTTTATTTGACTCTTTATATTATTTTGTAGTTGAAATTTGAATAGTTATCTTTTTATTTTATTTATTTTATATTTTTATCTCTACCTCTTTGTTGTTCATATTTAAATATTTATCATTTTATTTAAATATATATAATCCTTTTGGCTTTTGAGATTTAGATAATTGACAAATGATTAAAAATTAAAAAAAGTGCGAGAGAAGACTTGAGAAGTGACACGTAGAAGAGAGAATCCATAAGAATTTAGTATTAAGAGTTTGGAAATTGTTCATATATAAATAGTTAACTTTTTATTTTTATAATTAATTGACTCGTAATATTTTTTGTTTAGTTATTTTTTTTAATCTTTTATTTGACTCTATATATTATTTTGTAGTTGAAATTTGAATAGTTATCTTTTTATTTTATTTATTTTATATTTTTATCTCTACCTCTTTGTTGTTCATATTTAATATTTATCATTTTATTTAAATATATATAATCCTTTTGGCTTTTGAGATTTAGATAATTGACAAATGATTAAAAATTAGGAAAAGTGAGAGGAGAGACTTGAGAAGTGACACGTAGGAGAGAGAATCCATAAGAATTTAGTATTAAGAGTTTGGAAAATTCTCATACTCCACTACATTTGTTTCTCTACCTCTTTGTTGTTCATATTTAAATATTTATCATTTTATTTAAATATATATAATCCTTTTGGCTTTTGAGATTTAGATAATTGACAAATGATTAAAAATTAAAAAAAGTGCGAGAGAAGACTTGAGAAGTGACACGTAGAAGAGAGAATCCATAAGAATTTAGTATTAAGAGTTTGGAAATTGTTCATATATAAATAGTTAACTTTTTATTTTTATAATTAATTGACTCGTAATATTTTTTGTTTAGTTATTTTTTTTAATCTTTTATTTGACTCTATATATTATTTTGTAGTTGAAATTTGAATAGTTATCTTTTTATTTTATTTATTTTATATTTTTATCTCTACCTCTTTGTTGTTCATATTTAATATTTATCATTTTATTTAAATATATATAATCCTTTTGGCTTTTGAGATTTAGATAATTGACAAATGATTAAAAATTAGGAAAAGTGAGAGGAGAGACTTGAGAAGTGACACGTAGGAGAGAGAATCCATAAGAATTTAGTATTAAGAGTTTGGAAAATTCTCATACTCCACTACATTTGTTTATATATATAGTATAGATTGGTTGGGGTTATACATAGGTAAAAATGTAATTTCTTAAATTTAGTGAGGATATTTTGATCATTTAATTGTGATGTGACATTATAAATAAATAAATATTAACTAAAAAGGCCAAAAACAATTTTTTGCCAACTTTTCAAATTACTTTCTAGAAAAGTCAAAAAACTTAATTAAAAGTCAAAAATTAACTTTTAGCCATCTTCCCAAAACACTCATTTGTTATTAGATCTGAATGTGGGTAGTTAACGAAATATGTGAATGTGCGTCAAATCCATTGCATCTTGTTCTCATGTTGAGAAGAATTCCCTTTGGATTTTGTCTGAATTGTTCTCTTGTTCTTGTTTCTTGATACAATCGGCGGCGGCGTTGTTTCCGAACATTTTGTCAGGTGACATACCCATTATTCCTTGTTGATTAATTCATATTTAATACAATCTCTAGGTATTTCCTATTTATTCTTTGTTGGTTTTTCCTATTTTATAGGTCAAAAACAATCCCTAGGACAATTTGGATGACATTCACACAAATTTTATAGGTCAAAAACAATCCCTAGGACAATTTGGATGACATTCACACAAATCATAATGACCATTACATACCTTCTCTTTGCTTCTGCTCTTGATACACTGTACATCGCAACAGCAGTACTTGGAATCTGCTATGGCTTTCAGTTTTCCATAATGGTCCCAACCGCCTCCGAGCTTTTCGGATTAAAGCATTTTGGGATCAACCATGCTAGAGACCCTTATTGGTCCAGAAGGAAAGAAGAACAAAAAAACAAAAAAATGATTGGTCCACGTCATTGTGGGGGTTATGGGGATCCTTCAAAATAGGGGTCTTAAGCATTTTTCTTTTATGGGATAATCTTCAATTGACCTGTGCTGGAGACCCCCAGTCTCCAAGCACCCCCACCACCCCCCCCACACACGTGGGGGTTGGTCATTGGATCAATATATATATATATATATAGACCAATCACACCCCACTGGGGGCCCTGGAGGTCACCCCCAGTGGGGGTCTGGGCCAATTTCCTCTTCAATTTCATGTCGCTCGGGAATCCTCTCGGTGTTGTTCTCTTCTCTGGTGTCCTTACAGGGTTTGTATATGATAGCGAAGCAGTAAAGCAGCACAGTACTTCTTGCTTGGGTCCAACTTGCTTTAGGCTTACATTCATTGTTTTGGCTGGTGTGTGTGCTATGGGCACTGTCCTGATTGTAGTTCTAACAAAGCGAATCAAGCCGGTTTATGAGATGCTTTATGCTGGGGGATTGTGATAACCCTGGTCCGTATTATGCTAATTAATCTTAATTATGATTGTGATTATGTGTTTGACATGATTTTGAGTGCCATTTATATGAATATATGTGGTTTTGAATTTCTATCTACTCACCATAGGAAAATCTGTTCGATTATCTGCTTTAGAATTTAAATTGAAGGCCTTAGAGGTGTCAGAAACCAAAATTGATTACGCCATTTTGATCAGCATAATTTTTAGAGCCTACGGTGAAATTTAATTAGAAATTGACTCAGATCAAAATAATTAGATTCAGAATGATTAAATTAAGCCCCATTTCCTTAGCCTTAATCAATTTGATTCAGAAAGCCTATAAATAGGCCGACATACACTTATATTGACTTGGTTTTGAGCTCAAAATCTGAAAATTAACTCTCTAGAGAGAGAGAGAGAGAGAGAGAGAGAGGGTTGAATCTAGAGAGAGAGAGGGGCCAACATTAGAGAATTTCAAGAGAGCTCAAGAAACTAAGGGGAATAGCTCAAGATTTAGCTATAATTGGAAGAATTGAAGCTTCTAGGTGAGTAATCAACCCTTAATTCATGGGTTTGAGTTTGTAACCACATGAATTCAAGTAATTATGTGACCAAGAACAAGAATTGAGTTGTAATTGATGAATTTGAAGTCAATAGATGCATTCATGCAAGAAATTGCTATGAATTTCCATGTTTAAGTATAAAGTGTGTAATCCATGTTGAATTTTGATTGAAGTCCATGTTTTTGATCATCTCTTCACCAATTAAGTTGAGGATAAAAGGGTATATCCCACATGCAAGTGCAAATCATGGAGGTATGAGTCTTGAATGTATGAATTTGTTATGTTGGTGATGAGTTTGGAATAATTTGAGGCATGCATGTAATTGATTAATGGGAATTGAACTTCATAATGTTGTAATTTGGTGTATGTATTATGTTAGTAAATGTATATGAGAGTTATGAGTCATAATATGCAAGAAACATAAGTTTGAATACAAGTATGAAACTCAAACAGCTTGCTGGAAAACCCAGAATTTGGCATGTCCGTTCGAGCGGGGAAAGCACCGCTCGAGCGTGAAATGCGAGCTCTCAGAACTTTTGCAGACATTGATGTCTGCTCGAGCGGAGGTATTCACGCTCAAGCGGGGAACCATGTAGTGTGACTTTCAGCTCGAGCGCTCGAATTCACGCTCGAGCGTAAAAATGAGGCAACCAGTATTTTTGCAGACCAAAGGGGTCCGCTCGAGCGGCTAAAGCCACGCTCGAGTGGGGACCCCTGTTCCAGAAATTTTGTAAAGGTATTCTGTGTTTCATTTTCCATTCTCTTTCACTTCCAAACACTCTTAGGCATACATTAAGCATTGTGAATGAGTTAAAAGAATAAGAAAGAAGCTTAAGAGGGATGTATGAATTAAGAACAGATTGAATCGTTTGTGACCCATTATGTTCATGATGTGTAAGGTCAAGCACGAGGGTGAATCATCCAGCAGATTACTGTGAGTAATAGCTTAGTAAAGATATTCGAAGTATGTTATTTGTCCAATTGCTTATTTCCATACAAGTCTTATAAGTTTGTTAAATTGAATTGTGGACAAATATTTGACATGCATAAATGATTGGGCCAAAGGCCATATGACATGAATGATTAGGCCGAAGGCTGTTGGACACAAATGACTGGGCCGAAGGCCGTTTGACATAAATGATTGGGCCGAAGGTCATTTGATATGAATGATTGGGCCGAAGGCCGTTTGACATGAATGATTGGGTCGAAGGCCGTTTGACATGAATGATTGGGTTGAAGGCCGTTTGATATAAGTGATTGGACCAAAGGTCGTTTGATATGAATGATTGGGTCGAAGGCCGTTTGATATGAATGATTGGGCCAAAGGCCGTCGGACGCCATTTGACATGAACGATTGGGCCAAAGGCCGTTGGACATCAATGATTTGGGCTTGAGGCCGTTTGTTAAGGAATGAAGTGGGCCAGGGGCCGTTTGATATGTTCGGGCTTGAATCGCCTAATGTACTAAACAACGCCCCAAATAGAATTCTAAATGGGCCCAAGGCCGTTTGATATATGTGAATCTCATTCGTGTACTTACTTTATTTGATATTATTCACTGGGCTTTCGCTCACACTCATTCATGTGTATGTAGGTGAGCCAAGAGATGTCCAAACCTAGCCTCGGTGAAGTGTGAGAAAAGTCAAGTTTTGAAGAGTCAGCCCAGACGTCTCATGCACGAGACTTGTCTTCGTCTTTTTTTTTTGTTCTTTGATTATGATTCTGTAATGTTGGCGAAAACGTTGGTTGGCCCTTGTATATAAATTGTGGGTTTGACTAACTTAGACTTGAATGATCCTGTGTGTATAGAACTTTGAGTTATTTTCCTTTTTGGGTGTGAGTTATTAATGAGTACATATATCTGATGTTTGGTATGCCATGTAAGCACAGCTTTATGGATAATTTGTAAGTTTGCTTTCGTTTGGCCCCTTAACTCTGATAATATACGTTTACTTGGTTTGAGGCTGGGTAATCTCGTGATTACTGGCCGGTTATGTCCTTAACCCATGGGGGCGGGTTTGGGTCATGACAGAGTGGTATCAGAGCACGAGTTAATAACTCACACACTTGTCCAAATGAGCAATAAGCGTTGAGAAAAGATCTAGGATGCATTCATGTGGTAAGTATGAATTGGAAAGCATTGAGAATATGTTTAAATGTTTCAAAGTGAACGATTATGTGCTATAAGTTTGCAATTTGCTTGCATTGTAAATTATTTGAATATGTGTGCTCTTTAGTATATGCGTACTTGTGAAACTTTTGTATAAAGAATAATGCAAGTCTAATCAGATGGTGAGAATAAGGGGTGATGAAATAGAGGAGTCTTCTACTGCCAGAATGGATAGAATGGAAAGATTGATTTAGGGAATGGCAGAAACATTGAGGCAACAACAACAGTGGCAACAACCACACCCTCCGTTTCCTCCTCCAGTACCACCTGTTCAAGATAATCAAAATGATGACCGAATAATAGCTCTCACCAAAGAGTTTAAGAAAATGAAACCGCCACAGTTTCATGGGGGATTAGATCCGTTGAAGGTCGAAGCGTGGGTTCTCGGCATTGAAAAGCTATTTGAAGTGTTTTCTTGTTTAGAGACACAGAAAGTACCACTTTTACTCTTGAAGATAAGACAAGAAGATGGTGGATGCTAATGCATGAAAACAATAAGGATATTAGTTGGGCACGGTTCTTGGAGATTTTCTATGACAAATACTTTCCACAGTGTGTCCGCGACAGAAAGGTGTCAGAATTTATGGAACTTAAACAAAACAGCATGACTGTAGTTGAGTATGAGGCCAAGTTCACTGAATTGGCTAGGTTCACACCG
Source organism: Camellia lanceoleosa (assembly GCA_025200525.1). Lineage (NCBI taxonomy): Eukaryota > Viridiplantae > Streptophyta > Magnoliopsida > Ericales > Theaceae > Camellia > Camellia lanceoleosa. The sequence goes on along the minus strand of CM045770.1, from coordinate 118,866,488 downwards.
CATGTGGTCGACACCGACTACAAGAAAGTGAGACATTTTGAAGGGGGACTTCAGGATGATATTCTAGAAAAAGTGAATGTTCTCAAACTGGAGACCTATATTGAAGTGTTAGACCGGGCCATAATATCTGAAGCTAACATAGCCAGACAAGCTAAATCGACAACTGATTGGAAGGGTAGTAAAAGACAAGGCTTCTTTTCGAAGAATAAATTTTCAAAGAAGCAGAATACAGGCTCCTCAAGTACTTCTAATTCTTCTCGAGATACATCTCCTATGTGCAACATTTGTAGTAAAAAGCATCGTGGAGTTTGTTACCGTGTGTCAGGAGCCTGCTTTAAATGTGGTAAAACAGGGCACATGGCTAGAGATTGTAATCAGAATAGTGGAAAATTAGTTGCTAGCTCAACAGCATCCATCCCGAAATTGGGAAATACTATGAGATCTACTATCGCTGGGGATACCGTGAGGCAAGGGAGAGTTTTTGCGCTTGTTCTGGGCGATACACGGAATGCTGAAGCCATTGTCTCAGGTACTATCTCTATATGCAATCAGGATGCTTTTGTGTTAATTGATTCTGGATCAACACACTCTTTCGTAACTTGTGCGTTTGCATCTAGACTAAGTAGACCCCTAGAACCATTGCCATATTTTTTATGTATGTGTGCTCTATCTGGGGAATCTGTGTTGTGTATATCTGTATATCGATTTTGTGACATGCGTGTTGGGAATGCTATTCTATATGTAGATTTGTTGCCCTTGAACTTTAGACATTTCGATGTAATTTTGGGCATAGATTGGTTAACTAAATATTGTGCCACCATTGATTGTGTAATGAAACGGGTTGTGTTTAGACCACCAGAACAGGAAGAAATTATGTTTGTGGGTAACGGGATACTGCATCCACCTTATTTAATATCTACAATGAAAGCATGTAAATTGATCAAGAAACGATGCCAGGGTTACTTGTGTTATGTGCTATCTGAACAATCTGTGAATGTTGAATTGAGTAGTATCCCTATTGTTAGCGAATTTCCAGATGTGTTCCCAGATGAATTGCCAGGGGAATTGGTAGACAAGGAGATAGAGTTTACTATTGAAGTTGTACCAGGCACTCAACCTATTTCTAAAGCTCCATACAGAATGGCTACTGTTGAAATGAAAGAATTGAAAGAACAATTACAGGACCTACTTGACAAAGGGTTTATCTGACCTAGTACTTCACCATGAGGTGCACCGGTGTTATTTGTGAAAAAGAAATATGGAACCTTGTGCCTGTGTATTGACTATCGAGAACTGAACAAGGTAACAATAAAGAATAAGTATCCTCTACCTTGTATTGATGACTTATTTGACCAGTTACAGGGATCACAGGTGTTTTCCAAAATTGATTTGAGATCTGGGTACCACCAGTTGAAAGTAAAGGCAGAAGATGTTGATAAAACAATATTCAGAACGAGGTATGGTCATTATGAATTTCTTGTTATGCCGTTTAGGGTGACTAATGCTCCTACAGCGTTTATGGACCTAATGAACCAAATTTTTAAGACCTACCTTGATGAATTTGTTGTGGTTTTTATTGATGACATTTTGATATATTCAAACAATAGACTCGAACATGAACACCACTTGAGAACTGTCTTGCAAACACTTAGAGAGAAGAAATTATTTGCTAAACTAAAGAAATATGAGTTTTGGCTGGATGAAGTTATTTTCTTAGGTCATGTTATCAACTAGGAGGGAATTTCAGTGGACCTGCAGAAGATAGAGGCAATTATAAATTGGCCTGTACCGGCTAATGTAACAGAAGTCTGTAGTTTCATGGGCTTAGCTAGGTACTATAGGAGGTTTGTGAAGGACTTTTCAAAAATAACTGTGTCGCTTACCCAATTGACACGCAAAGGGCAACCGTTTGAATAGAATGACGAGAGAGAATCTGCCTTTCATGAATTGAAAATGAGACTGACCACTGCACTAGTTTTGACACTACCATCAGGTATAGAAAACTTTGTAATTTTTAGTGATGCATCTTATAAAGGTTTGGGTTGTGTATTAATGCAGAATGGAAGGGTAATTGCCTATGCCTCCCGGCAGTTGAGGCCACATGAGAAGAACTACCCAACACATGATTTAGAATTGGCCGCAGTTGTATTTGCTTTGAAAATTTGGTAGCATTACTTGTATGAAGCAAAATGTGAAGTCTACACGGACCACAAAAGCCTGAATTACTTCTTTACACAGAAAGTGCTAAACATGCGGTAGAGGAAATGGCTTGAATTGATCAAAGATTATGATCTTGAAATCCAGTACCATCCCAGGAAAGCCAATACAGTTGCTGATGCCATAAGCAGAAAATCGATGGGGAATTTGGCTTGTTTGCTTACTGAACAAAAAGAAATTTTGCGAGATTTTGAGAAGTCCGAGATTGAGGTGGTATTATGTGAACAGCGCAGATTGGTAGCCGCTATTTCAGCCGAACCAACAATCATTGAGGAGATTAAACAGAAACAGAAGGAGGATGAATTCCTTAAAAAGATCGTTGATGAATTTGAAATGAATCTGAGACCGGGATATAGTGTGATAAATGAGGTGTTGAAATTCCAAGACAGATTGTATGTTCCGAACATTTCCAAGTTAAAGAAGAGAATTCTAGATGAAGCTCATAAGTCAGTGTTTGCTATGCATCCGGGTAATAACAAAATGTATCGGGATTTGAAACAAAGTTATTGGTGGCCTAAAATGAAGAAAGAGATTGCAGAGTATGTGTCTAGGTGCCTTTAATGTCAGCAAGTTAAAGCTGAACATCAGAAACCAGGCGGTCTACTTCAACCTCTCCCTATTCCTGAATGGAAGTGGGAACATGTGACTACGGACTTTGTCGTTGGTCTACATCGAACTCCCCGAGGTATGGATTCTATTTGGGTTGTAGTTGATAGATTGACTAAATCTGCACATTTTCTGCTTGTTAAAACTACATTTGATGCTTATAGACTGGCTATATATGTTGATGAGATTGTCCATTTACACGGAGTTTCGGTATCTATTGTGTCAGATAAAGATCCGAAATTTGTATCCAAATTGTGGAAGAGCCTACAAAGAGCAATGAAAACATAATTGAGATTCAGTACTGCATTCCATCCACAAACAGATAGGCAATCAGAGCGAACTATATAGACCTTGGAAGATATGCTCAGAATGTGTGCTTTAGATTTTCAAGGGAGTTGGGAAGATTATTTGCCACTAGCAGAGTTTACATACAATAATAGTTTCCACTCCAGCATCGGTATGGCACCATAGAAGGCTTTGTATGGTAAAAGGTGTAGATCACCAATTTATTGGATAGAAGTCGGGGATAGGGCTTTGCTTGGGTCTGAAATTGTGCAAGACACTTATGAGAAGATTAAAATAATCCAATAGAGGCTCAAAACAGCTCAGGACCGACAAAAGAATTATGCAGATGTTTGAAGAAGACCTCTTGAGTATGAGGTTGGTGACCATGTGTTTATTTGTGTGACTCCGATGAAAGGCCAAGCAAGGTTCGGAAAGAAGGGTAAGTTGTCGCCCCGTTACATTGGGCCGTTCCAAATTCTAGAAAGGCTTGGTCCAGTTGCTTACCGAGTTGCTTTGCCACCGGGATTCGAGCAAATCCATAATGTGTTTCATGTATCGATGTTGAGGGGTTATCTTCGAGATCACCGAATAGCTCTTGATGAGAATATGGAATACGCGGAATGGTCGGAACGAATCATTGATCGGCAAGTGAAACAGTTGAGAAGCAAGTCCATCCCGATGGTGAAAGTAGAATGGAAAGAACATTATGGGACGGACGTTACATGGGAAAAAGAGGATGAAATGCGACTACGCTATCCACATTTGTTTCCTGACGACGGTAAAACAAGTTTAGAAGACCAAACTTCCTAAAGGGGGGAAGACTGTGATAACCTCGGTCTGTATTATGCTAATTAATCTTAATTATGATTGTGATTATGTGCTTGACATGATTTTGAGTGCCATTTGTATGAATATATGTGGTTTTGAATTTCTATGTGTTCACCATAAGAAAATCTATTCGATTATCTGCTTTAGAATTTAAATCGAAGGCCTCAGAGGCGTCAGAAATCAAAATTGATTAAGCCATTGTGATCAGCATAATTTTTGGAACCTACGGTGAAATTTAATTAGAAATTGACTCAGATCAAAATAATTAGATTCAGAACGACTAAATTAAACCCCATTTCCTTAGCCTTAATCAATTTGATTAAGAAAGCCTACAAATAGGCCAACATACACTTATATTGACTTGGTTTTGAGCTCAAAATCTGAAAATTAACTCTCTAGAGAGAGAGGGGCCAACATTGGAGAATTTCAAGAGAGCTCAAGAAACTAAGGGGATTAGCTCAAGATTTAGCTATAATTGGAAGAATTAAAGCTCCTAGGTGAGTAATCAACCCTTAATTCATGGGTTTGAGTTTGTAACCACGTGAATTCAAGTAATTATGTGACCAAGAACAAGAATTGAGTTGTAATTGATGAATTTGAAGTCAATAGATGCATGCATGCAAGAAATTGCTATGAATTTCCATGTTTAAGTATAAAGTGTGTAATCTATGTTGAATTTTGATTGAAGTCCATGTTTTTGATTATCTCTTCACCAATTAAGTTAAGGATAAAGGGTATATCCCACATGCAAGTGCAAATCATGGAGGTATGAGTCTTGAATGTATGAATTTGTTATGTTGGTGATGAGTTTGGAATAATTTGAGGCATGCATGTAATTAATTCATGGGAATTGAACTTCATAATGTTGTAATTTGGTGTTTGTATCATGTTAGTAAATGTATATGAGAGTTATGAGTCATAATATGCAAGAAACATAAGTTTGAATACAAGTTTGAAACTCAAAACAAATTTGGAAAACCGAAATTTAGCATGTCCTCGGGAAAGCTCAAGCGTGAAATGAGCCTCGAACTTTACAGACATTAATGTCCGCTCGAGCGGAGGTATTCACACTCGAGCGGGGAACCATGTAGTGTGACTTTCAGCTCGAGCGCCCGAATTCACGCTTGAGCGTAAAAATGAGGCAACCAGTATTTTTGCAGACCAAAAGGGTCCACTCAAGTGGCCAAAGCCATGCTTGAGTGGAAACCCCAGTTCCAAAAATTTTGTAAAGGTGTTCTGTGTTTCATTTTCCGTTCTCTTTCACTTCCAAGCACTCTTAGGCATACATTAAGCATTGTGAATGAGTTAAAAGGATAAGAAAGTAGCCTAAGAAGGATGTATGAATTAAGAACAGATTGAATCATTTGTGACCCATTATGTTCATGATGTGTAGGGTCAAGCACGAGGGTAAATCATCCAGCAGATCACTGTGAGTAATATTTTAGTAAAGATATTCGAAGTATGTTATTTGTCCAATTGCTTATTTCCATACAAGTCTTATAAGTTTGTTAAATTGAATTGTGGACAAATATTTGACATGCATAAATGATTGGGCCAAAGGCCGTATGACATGAATGATTGGGCCGAAGGCCGTTGGACACAAATGACTGGGTCGAAGGCCGTTTGACATGAATGATTGAGCCGAAGGCCGTTTGATATGAATGATTGGGCCGAAGGCTGTTTGACATGAATGATCGGGCCGAAGGGCGTTTGATATGAATGATTGGGCCAAAGGCCGTTTGATATGAATGATTGGGTCGAAGGCCGTTTGACATGAATGATTGGGCCAAAGGCCGCCAGACGCTGTTTGACATGAAATATTAGGCCAAAGGTCGGCGGACATCAATGATTTGGGCTTAGGTCGTTTGTTAAGGAACGAAGTGGGCCAGGGGCCATTTGATATGTTCGGGCTTGAATCGCCTAATGTACTAAACAATGCCCTAAATAGAATTCTAAATGGGCCTAAGGCCGTTTGATATATGTGAATCTCATTCGTGTATTTTCTTTATTTGATATTATTCACTGGGCTTTCGCTCACACTCATTCATGTGTATGTAGATGAGCCAAGAGATATCCAAACCCAGCCCCGGTGAAGTGTGAGAAAAGTCAAGTTTTGAAGAGTCAGCCCAAACGTCTCATGCACGAGACTTGTCTTCGCCTTTTTTTTTATTTTTTTATTATGATTTTGCAATGTTGGTGAAAACGTTGGATCGCCCTTGTATATAAACTTTGGGTTTGACTAACTTAGACTTGAATGATCCTGTGTGTATAGAACTTTGAGTTATTTTCCTTTTTGGGTGTGAGTTGTTAATGAGTACATATATCTGATGTTTGGTATGCCATGTAAGCACAGCTCTATGGACAATTTGTAAGTTTGCTTCCGTTTGGCCCCTTAACTCTGATAATATACGTTTACTTGGTTTGAGGCCGTAGGTAATCTCCTGATTACTGGCTGGTTATGTCCTTAACCCATGAGGGCGGGTTCGGGTCATGACAGAGATCCTTCAGGCTATCTCTAAGTTCAAATCATTGATGAGAGAAAAGAATGAAGTGTGAGAATGTAGGATATATATATATATATGTATATTTGAAAATGCAGTAACATGGATTTTTTTATTTTTTATTTTTGTGTGCTGCATCTTGAGCATAGTGTAGACATCCCATTTTGACCAACCCTAAGACTTGGACACTTTGTTTTGACCACCCCATGATGAAAATTGAAATATGCCACTTTATGAATTTCTCAGCCGAAAAATCAAATTGAAGCTTTAATTCGAAACCTCGCCCATTTTGGCCATCACTAATATTTTATTAATTTATAGTATTTTATAATATAAATTTATATATGTGTATATTTGTTTTGGGTGTGTTTTATATTGATAAATATAAAAGAAAAAAAAAATGAAATGACAATAACAAAACAAAAAAATAGAAAATAAGAAAAATAAAAAAATAATAGAGTATTATCATGGTATTTTTTGGGAGAAGTTAAACAAATTTTGTGGAGGAATGCTGATGATTATATTCGGTGGAGAGATGAGCTGTGTTTGAGAATATTAGAAAGCATGAAAGAAATGGGAGGATTCGGTGGAAAATTATTTGAGAGTGGGGTGGTTTAGAAAATAAAATAAAATAAAAAAAGATAGACAGATGGGGGAGAGCATTTTCAAAAAGAGAAGTGAGTGGGTAGGAGATGAGCTGTAGAAGAGAACATTTTCAAAAAAGAGAAGTGAGTGTGTAGGAGATGAGCTGTGGGAGAGACACACGGGTAGAGGAAGAGAAAAGCTGAGATGGAGAAAAACAAAAAAGGAGATACCACACACGGCAGGAACATACACACAAGAGATACACATGATGAGGGAATAGAGGGCAAAAAGAGAGAAAGGTGAGAGAGAGGGAGAGGCCATGCATATGATACACCACCCATCACAAACCCAACACAGACCATAGGCCAGATAGCCCATACATAGACCACACACAGCACACATTGAGACATGCATCCAATGACTCTCTCTCTCTCAAACCAACCAACCACCTTGGATCAATCTCTCTCTTTCGGCTAGATTACACACACACACGGTTTTGAGGGGGCGGGCACTACTCTTGAACTCTCTCTCTCTCTATGATCTCTCTGCTCGATGCATGGGGGAGAGGATTTTCAGAGCTAAAAACACACTCACAAACAGCAAGATAGGGAGAGACACAGGACATACATGAGGGAGAGTTTTGGGCTGCTGGGTTCAGTGGAGAGCATGAGAAGGTGAAGGAGTAAATAAAATAAGAGGGTTGGAGGTGAGGCACTGGGTTAGACAAAAACACATACACATACACATGCACACCACTGCCATCCACATACGGCGCACACACTAAGCTTCACACATGCACACCACAGTAGACACACACATGCATACACATTCATACACACCCAGCACACACGATACACACACAGACACCACACACGGCCTCATCTCCCTCTCGGCACCTCCCTCTCTCTGCATGCCGAGGGGTGTATTCATGGGCATGGGTGAAAAATAGATTTCAAGAGGGAGAGCTTTTCAGGGAGAAACCTCACAAAAAAAAAAAAACATACACACACTTCTCATCATCTCTCCTTTTCAATAGCAACAGCACTAGAGATTTGTGACCTTCTTCTGACACCATCGGCAACTTCATGGCCCTCCTCAAGACATTCTAGACGAAGACGACACCACCATTATCGTCGTCACCGAAGCTCTTCTCAAACAATCAGCTGCTCCGCCCTTGGCGAGGTGGCGCATCCACGAGAACAGCCACCAATACCACAAAAACCAGACCCATTCCTCAAACCTACGGGTTGCTTGGTCTTCAAGCTCTCTCTCTCTTGCAACCATAATTGCTCGTCATCTTTCCAGATGGAGTAGATGCTGATGTTAACAAATGCAAAGCAACTGTTGGACTTTGCCAATTTGGAGGAAGACATAATTACCATAGGCTAGAATTCTAATTCGCTCACTGTTGTTCATGAAACAAAACTCAAGATGGCCCTCCACTGAGGATGAGTACATGGGTTGAGGTGTGCAGATCTGCTAGATGGAAGATTTGATTTTATTCTATTTTAAGTTTGAGTGTTTGTGAGGATTTTATTTTGGTCATTTCTCTCGGTTTTGTAATATTTAAAATGCTGTAATAATCCCCCACCCCACTTTTGTCTATCCCATTCTTTTATCACTTTCCCTAACTGTGTGTATGTATATATCTGACATGCTATGCATATCCATGCTTTACATTTATGTCTCATGCATTAAGATTCGACTACATTTACATGTGTGAATTTAATCAATTCTTCTGTGATTCTATGCGCTACCTCATGTTCTTGAGATGATTCACATGCCATATCTTAGAAGCCGAATCTTTAGTTACATCTCATGAGTGAATTGCATTAGGATTTTGTATATAAGATCATGCATATTTTACTAACTTTGTTTTGTAGTTGTTCGAGGGACGTCGGTCAATCTATGAGTTTTTATGCTTTAGTATCCCATTTGAGTGTATTTTTCTTACTATGTGTTAGTATTCTACCATGAGGCTACTTGCTTACTACTGTATGAATGCCTGTGGATGAAGGCTTGTTGTTTGAATTGGAATAATTCAATAAATGTACGTTTTAAGCCCACTTTGCAGTGTCAAATTCACAAACTTTAAGCCCACTTTGTCAAGTGACAAATTCAAATCCTTTTCAAAAAACAAACATGAAATTGAATTGTTCCAATTTGAGCAAACTAGTCTATACTTGTATGCTTCACATAGTAAATTTTAGGATTTACTAAAATAATCAGAACATGAACATATAAAGAAAATAAAATTCATATCATGGTTTAGTAGAGGCCGATCTTTTGATCGGGTGAGTGGGGATGCTTATTATTGACCTTTCTCTCTCATACCTAAGGTTCTGAGCCAAGCATCCTTGGTTACGACGAACAGTGGCCTTGGCACTGAGTCATGGGTTTCCTAATTTCCCAAAATATTAGGTGGCGACTCTGAGATCTGATGACGCAGTCCATTTTTGACAAAATTACAATAAAATGGATTTTCAATAAAAGTTTCCAAATCTGGACTCTCATCTACGTTTCACATTGCACTCGTGAAACTTGAGATCAAAGAGATCTCGGGAGTCCGAACTGTTTAACACACGCGGGTACCCTTCCGAGCATGTTACAGTTTCTGGCGACTCTACTGGGGATTTATGAAATCTTGACTCGAACTCCATAATATGACTTTTATTTTCAATTATATGTTTATTGCATTGCATGCATTGGTGCACTTAAAGTTCCTGTGTTGCCCAGATACTGGTGGGAGCACAGGCATACTTTTTGTGACACTACACCTATCTCTACATTACTTTGGAGGCCTTGAGTTATAATCTTTTAAGATCTGAAAGTTCTCAGACTTTGAAGAGAGGCTAATATTGACTCTTTTGAGTTCCTAAGATCTTCATTGGTTATGACCCAAATGACTCTCTGGTAATGTCACCTTGACTTTAACCCCTAGAGTAAAGCCAACCTTGTACATATAATGAACTATAGTACCTTTCAAAATTAGGACAAGATGCTCTCCAATTTCTAGGATATATGATGCCGCTTGTTTGAATAGTGAAACCCTAGATCATTTCAAGCTAGGACAGGATAACCCTACTCTCCATGGGGGTGTTTGTTCTCTTTCCTGCTATGTGTTATGTGCAATGTATTGGATCTATATGGGGGTTCTCAAATTCAAATGAGTGGTTCAGGTAGTTCAATTTAGCACCATTTCTTCAAAATAATAATAATAATAATAATAATAATAATAATAATAATAATAATAATAATAATAATAATAAAATCTGATATCCCACAAAGTCGACCATTGTAAATAAATAGAACTTGTAGGGTATCCGACCATCTCTGTGATTGGGGAGTGACCACCTATTGATTGGACGGGTTTTATTTTGAATATTGTGGCTGGCCCACACTTTGACTAGCAAAATTGAGAATGGTTTTGTTTTGAGTTCTGAATTGAGTATTGAGTCTAAGTTTGACTCCACCAAGTTTATAGAGTTAGAGTTAGGCTCGAGTCAGCCTAATGAGTCAGAGTCTGTTGATTTCGATAGTGCTAACCTAGACATTTCTGTCCTGTCTAGATCATCTTTGTCATTTTCTTTTGAATATGTTGTCAAAAGTCTGTTGTCATTACTGAGTTATAGTCTCTTTTCAATAAACAGAAGAAAAAAAAATGCCATAGAGTCTGCCTATTTCTCTGTGCCTTAATTCATCGCATTGACCAAAGTTTTTCAAAACTTTTTCCAAAACTCTGATAAAAACGAAGAGGAAGAATTTCCTCGGGATTTGTAAATTTTGATCAACTGAGCGAAAGAGAGGTGTGCTAAGCCTTTGATGAATAAAATCATTTTTGTTAATGTGGGTACTGAGAAGGATCCTGCCTTGGTCCAAATTGGTTCTATCTTATCTTCGTAAAAGTACGAGTGATTAGTCACTTTGTGAAAAGATTTCAAAAAACTGTTTTTGCGTGGTCCTACGAAGACATGCTTGGAATTAGTTATACAGCATAGGATCCCTCTTGACTCGTGGTCCGACCTCCTTAGCTCCTTAGCTCCTTAGCTTTCAAACCTTGATTCGAAGTATTCAATGATCATTCAAAGTGTAAGGCTTGCATAGCCGAATTGGAAATAGCCCTTGAACTAGGGGCCATGATGTGATTCAAATGGAGGCAGCCCTTCAACTAGGGGCAATAAGGTCGAATATGATTTAGATTGGAAATAGCCCTTGAACTAGGGGCAATGATGTGATCCAGATTGGAAACAGACCCTGAACTCAGGGCAGAGAATGTGATTTCGATTTGAAACAACCCTTGAACTAGGGGCAAAAGTGTGAGGCTTGCATAGACTGAAATGGAGGCAGGCCTTGAACTAGGGGCAATAAGGTACCACCCTTGAGAGGCTCGCTGGGTTGAAAACCCGGAAGGGCGACCGAGGCAAAAGTTAGAGCATAAAAAAAAAGAAGGAAAAATAAAAATAAAAATGAAAAGCTCGCAAGGTTGAAAGCCCAAAAGGGCGGCTTTGGCAAAAGTTAGAGCGTAAAAGGAGAGTGTCAATACCCGAGTGAACCTTAGCCAAAACTATGTAGGGCTAGTGATTCAGATTGGAAGCAACCCTTGAACTAGGGGCAAGAAGGTCGGATGTGATTTAGATTTGAAGCAGCTCTTAAACTAGGGGCAAAAAGTTGGATGTGATCAAAGAGTTAAAATTGAATCGTTTCCTAATGAAGACCGTCCAGAAAGGCAAAACCCAGAATTTGAGAGAATGAATTTTATTATTGAAGGACAGTCGAGTTCCTATCCACTACACTAGGGGCAAATTCGGACCCAATTCAGTCTGGTCCCTACATCACCATATTTACTGGTCAAGTGTAGCAGTTGTTCTTATAGATGGCCTAGAGATTTCACACCCAATCAACATGGACAAGTTAAACTAAAAGTAACCCTTGAGAGGCTCGCTAGGTTGAAAACCCGGAAGGGCAACCTAGGCAAAAGTTAGAGTAGAAAAACAAAAAAAATAGAAACTCAAAAGAACAAAAAAATGAAATAAACAAAATGAAAAAAAAAATATATATATATATAGAAAAAAATAAAAAATAAAATCAAAAGCTCGCAAGGTTGAAAACCCGAAAGGGCGGCTTTGGCAAAAGTTAGAGCACAAAAGGAGAGTGTCAATACCTGAGTGACCCTCAGCCCTAACTACGATGGCCTGATTCCTATCTTTGGGATACGTAGGTAGCTTCATCTCGAAGTTCGGCCCTAATAATTTTTCAACTCATTCATCTCATCCATGTTTGCTTGGTGTGTCTTTAGTTGACTTGGTTGTCCTATCCGTGTTTGATTGGTGTATCTTCGTTCTGCTCAGTTCAATTGGCTCGATTTAACTTGGTTCAGTTCGATTCGATTCGGTTTGGCGGTTCGGTTCGGTCCGGTCCAGTTTTGCTCGACTTCATTCGGTTTGGATTGGTTTGGTTCGGTTCGGTTAGCTTGGTTCAGATATCACCTTTGATTATCTGGTTTGGGACTATGCACCCCAATGGTTGATTCCATGTTAGTTGAGTAGTGTCCATTTGCAAAAATAGGTTTTGATTAATTTGAATGAAGCTGACTAATTTTTCTCGAAAATTGTTCCATTTTTGCAAAACTTGGACCATTTTTTGGATTTGAAAAGGGAAAATTTTCAGTGCTCACAGCTTAGCTTACGTGATTTCAAAACAGAAAATGGAATAAGTATGCTAATCTAACTCTTATGTTGGTCAAAACATTTTTACAAAAAAAATCAAGAGACAAAAAAAGGGTCAAGGTAATAAACTAGGGGCATTGTCGAGTTAGAGATTCTGTCTTCTCCATCGCTCGAGTCAACTATTCAGTATATATAAGTGTGTATTCATACCAGTCAGTGTATTCATACCAATCAGGGTATTCATACCAGTCAGTGTATATAAGTGTGTATTCATACCAGTCAATATATTTATACCAATCGGCGTTTTTATACCAGTCAGTGTATATAAGTGTGTTTGGATCGTTTTGCTTCGTTCTTCTGTCATTAAATCATTCTTTGATTCAGGTTAGTATAGAATCAATGTTCAATTCAGAGTTCAAAATTCAATCACTCTCAAATTCAATGAAACAAAAATGTTTTCAAAAACTAAACTGATTTTATTGTAGTTAGGGGAGGACATCCCCGATCACAGAAACACAAAACAAAAACAAAAACAAAAACAAAAAAGCAAAAAGAGAGAGTAGCATTTTCTCAGTTTTCCGGTAGTAGCTTGGCGGCGAAGATTACAACCAGCTTTATTTGCACACAGCTTCGTTGCCTGACTTTACCATCAGCTGCCTTGCTTCATCTTTACTCCTTCGAAGCTTTTGAAGACTCTGCCTCGGCCTTGGCAGAGCTTCCAAAGGAGATTATTCCTCACCGGCCATCAAATTGGTTATGCGAAGAAACTCCGAATCGAGTCACGGAGGTCGTCAGTCGTTTCAGCTCTTTGTTCTGCTTTTTCAGTGCACTAATTTCTACTTGAGCGTCTTTGTACATACGTTGAAGGAGGGAGAGTTGTGCATGTAACTGATGTACTTCACATGTCCTGTTCTGCAGTCGACGAGACAAGTTGGAGACCACTGTCACGGTCTCCACACATGACCTCAGCGTATACGAGTTTGTTTCAATGTCAAACTGTGCCGCCATGATTTGTTCAACTGACATCGCTAGAAAGTTAAAAATAGGAGAAGGATGAGGAGCTCGTGGTTGAGGTCCAGGGGAGTCAGAATTGGTCATATCTATCGTAGACTCGTTTAGGTCTGGAAAAAGAGTGAAAAAACCTTGTGAAGAGGCCATGGCAGAGAAGAGTAATGCAAAAGAAAGAGGTTACAGAGTGGTGGTAGAGAAAGTTTGCAGGCTTTTGCTCTGCCTCTCTCTTTCGCAGGCCTCAACTTAAGAAGAGGATGAAGCCAAAGAAGAAGACAAAGAGGGAGGAAAGCTCGAGATGATCATTAACAATTGAGGCAAGATTGGATAGCCTGTCGATCAGGCGTCGTGATTGTTGAAATCGCACGCCAGATACAACGCTCGAAGAAGATGAAAAAAGAGAGAGTAAGACAAAAACAGAAAGAGAGGCGGGAGAGTTGTATATATATATATATGTATATGTATTGTATAGCTATGTAATATATATATTTGTTTGAACATTTGGGTCACAGGTGTGGCTTGGGTTTAGTGGTTTGGCCTAGTGGGTTGAGGATTCGGAGAGCCTAAGCCCGAGGTCAGAGTTCGAACCCACAACAAATGTTTATTTGTTTTTGCTTTGATTTTGTGTATATATGTCTCGTATATGTATATATTTTTGTTTGCATATCTTGTCACAAGAGTGGCGTGGTTCAGTGGTCGAGGACTCGAAGACCAGGCCTAAGGTTAGGGGTTCGAAACCCCATATCCCCACATCCATGCATTTTGTATTTTTCCTTTCTTTTTGTATGTTTTGCGTACGTGTGCTGACGTCAGCAAATGGAATATGCCTTTTCAGTAACGGCATCTTCCCGCTGACGGTTACAAACAAAATATTCTCCATCTGTGTATATATCCGTATATGTCTGTGTCGTATATACCTGTATATATACTGTATATGTCTGTGTATATATCTGTATATATCTGTCTGTATGTTGTCTGTATATGCATATGTGTATACCATATGTACATATATGTGTGTATTTATATGTAAATATTTGTGTATTATATTGGTTGTGTTTGCAATGAGTTCCTAGGAGACCAACTGCGACGGTGAAAACTAGAGTTCGAATGGCCAAGGCCTAGAACGCAAAAGGTTTGGAATTTCCGAGACTAAAGTCTGGTTTAAATACCTAGGGGTGTATCCCTGGCTTGAAATCTATATGGCAGCCCCATAGGTTGAGGTAGCGTGTATGCGCCTCAATTCTAGATACTGAACCAACCTAGTCTGTCACCCCGTTGGAGAATAGGGAAAGTTGTGAATATGATCAGGAAGTAAAACGGCATCCGTGGCTATTCAATCGGTTAAAAACAGCAAGTGTGCTTGTTGTTCTTTTTCGGGTCTAAGAGACCTTAAATCCTCTGAAGGTGCAAGTCCTTTGGTGTTTGTTGTGTCCAAACGACTTTCATGGTCTAGGAGACCTAAATCCTCTAAAGGTGCAATTCCTTTGGTGTTTGTCATGCCCGAACGACTTCAATCAATCTGGTATAGTCACCTGACTATGTTTGTAATGAATTCTTAGGAGATTAACTGAGATGGTGGAAACTAGAGTTCGAATGGCGATGCCTAGAACGCAAAAGGTTCAGGATTTCCGAGACTAAAGTCTGGTTTAAATACCCAGGGGTGTATCCCTGGCTTGAAATCTGTATGGCAGCCCCATAGGTTGAGATAGCTTGTATGCGTCTCAACTTTGGAAATTGAACCAACCTAGTCTGTCACCCTGTTGGAGAATAGGGAAAGTTGCAAACATAGCCAGGTAGAAATGTGGCTTGCTTCATGTGTTTTACACAAAGCTTGCCACCCATATTGCCATCTTCATAGCTTTATCATCACTTCATGACATTGCATTGCATTGCACAAATCATGAATTTTCAAACACCCGGCTTCGCGTAGCGTGTAAGTCCAATTTCCCAAATCGGCTTCGCGTAGCGTATAAGTCCAATTATCAAAACCCAATCGGTTAAAAACAACAGGTGCACCTGTTGTTTACACCACCCCTCATCCTTTCGCGTGAAACGCGTTAGGTTGTTGATGTACTCGGTTAAAAACATCAGGTGCGCTTGATGTTTACACCATTCTTACTCCTTTCGCTTGAAACGCATTAGGTTGTTGATGTAATCGGTCAAAAAATCAGGTGCGCCTGATGTTTACACCATTCTTCCTCATTTCGCGTGAAACGTGCTAGGTTGTCGATGTAATCGGTCAAAAACATCAGGTGCGCCTGATGTTTACACCATCCTTCCTCATTTCGCGTGAAACGCGTTAGGTTGTTGTTCCACCCCAGTTAAAATACAGTCAGGTGCACCTGTTTGTTTACACCACCCCGGTTAAAATATAGTCAGGTGCGCCTGTCTGTTTACACCACCCCTCATCCTCTCGCATGAAACGCGTTTGGATTGCAAATCGGTTAAAAACAGTAGATGCGCCTGTCTGTTTACACCACCCAAATCGGTTAAAAACATCAGGTGCACCTGATGTTTACACCATCATTCCTCCTCTCACGTGAAACGCGTTTGGATTGAAAATCGGTTAAAAACAGTCAGGTGCGCCTGTCTGTTTACACCACTCTTCCTCTTCTCGCATGAAACGCGTTTGGATTGCAAATTGGTTAAAAACAGCAGATGCACCTGTCTGTTTACACTACCCAAATCAGTTAAAAACATCAGGTGCGCCTGATGTTTACACCATCCTTCCTCTTTTCGTGTGAAACGCGTTAGGTTGTTGATGTACTCGGTTAAAAACATCAGGTGCGCCTGATGTTTACACCATCCTTCCTCCTTTCGCGTGAAACGCGTTTGGTTGTTGATTCACTCAGTTAAAAACATCAAGTGCGCCTGTTGTTTACACCACTCCTTCTCCTCTCGTGTGAGACGCGTTAGGTCGTTGATTCACTTGGTTAAAAACAGTAGGTACGCCTGTCTGTTTACACCACCCTTTCTCCTTTCGCGTGAAACGCGTTTGGATTGCAAATCGGTTAAAAACAGCAGGTGCGCCTGATGTTTACACCATCCTTCCTCCTCTCGCGTGAAACGCGTTTGGATTGCAAATCGGTTAAAAACAGTCAGGTGCGCCTGTCTGTTTACACCACCCTTCCTCCTCTCGCGTGAAACGCGTTTGGATTGCAAATCGGTTAAAAACAGCAGGTGCGCCTATCTATTTACACCACCCAAATCGGTTAAAAACATTAGGTGCGCCTGATGTTTACACCATCCTTCCTCCATTCGCGTGAAACGCGTTAGGTTGTTGATGTACTCGGTTAAAAACATCAGGTGCGCCTATTGTTTACACCATCCTTCCTCCTCTCGCGTAAGACGCATTAGGTTATTGATTCACTCGGTTAAAAACATCAAGTGCCCCTGTTGTTTACACAATCTTTCCTCCTTTCGCGTGACACGTGTTAGGATGTTGATTACTCTTGGTTGAGGTCTTCCCTCTCTTGCATGATCATAAGGTTTTAAAAAATAATCGGCTTCGTGTAGCGTATAAGTCCAGTTCTCACAATCTTCCTGCATATCATTAGCATCTTGCCCCTGAACTACACTGGTTTGATTCCTTGCAAAGGGATACGTAAGCAACCTTCGGCTTTAACCACTTGCATTACATCTGGTTTGTTTGCCCAAGTCTTATGGCCTTGTCAAAAGGGTCGTCTTCGGGCTTTGACATTCACTCACGTCATGAAATGACTTCGAGCTCTGTCAAAGAGGGCCAACTATAGACACCCCATTTTGACCAGCCCTAAGACTTGGACACTTTGTTTTGACCACCCCATGATAAAAATTGGAATATGCCACTTTATGAATTTCTCAGCCGAAAAATCAAATTGAAGCTTTAATTCGAAACCTCGCCTTTTTTGGCCATCACTAATATTTTATTAATTTATAGTATTTTATAATATAAATTTATATATGTGTATATTTGTTTTTGGTGTGTTTTATATTGATAAATATAAAAGAAAAAAAAAATGAAATGACAATAACAAAACAAAAAAATAGAAAATAAGAAAAATAAAAAAATAATAGAGTATTATCATGGTATTTTTTGGGAGAAGTTAAACAAATTTTGTGGAGGACTGATGAAGATTATATTCGGTGGAGAGATGAGCTGTGTTTGAGAATATTAGAAAGCATGAAAGAAATGGGAGGATTCGGTGGAAAATTATTTAAGAGTGGGGTGGTTTAGAAAATAAAATAAAATAAAAAAAGATAGACAGATGGGGGAGAGCATTTTCAAAAAGAGAAGTGAGTGGGTGAGAGATGAGCTGTAGGGGAGGACATTTTCAAAAAAGAGAAGTGAGTGGGTAGGAGATGAGCTGTGGGAGAGACACACGGATAGAGGGAGAGAAAAGCTGAGATGGAGAAAAACAAAAAAGGAGAGATACCACACACGGCAGGGACATACACACAAGAGATACACATGATGAGGGAATAAAGGGCAAAGGGAGAGAAAGGTGAGAGAGAGGGAGAGGCCATGCACATGATACACCACCCATCACAAACCCAACACAGACCATAGGACAACAGCCCATACACAAACCACACACAACAAACATTGAGACATGCATCCAATGACTCTCTCTCTCTCAGACCAACCAACCACCTTGGATCAATCTCTCTCTTTCGGCTAGATTACACACACACACGGTTTTGAGGGGGGGCACTACTCTCTCTCTCTCTCTCTATGATCTCTCTGCTCGATGCATGGGGGAGAGGATTTTCAGAGCTAAAAACACACTCACACACGGCAAGATAGGGAGAGACACACGACATACATGAGGGAGAGTTTGGGTTGCTGGGTTCGGTGGAGAGCATGAGACGGTGAAGGAATGAATAAAATAAGAGGGTTGGAGGTGAGGCACTGGGTTAGACAAAAACACATATACATGCACACCACTGCCATCCACACACGGCGCACACACTAAGCTTCACACATGCACACCACAGCAGACACACACATGCATACACATTGATACACATTCATACACACCTAGCACACACGATACACACACAGACACCACACACGGCCTCACCTCCATCTCGGCACCTCCCTCTCTCTGCATGCCGAGGGGTGTGTTCATGGGCATGGGTGAAAAATAGATTTCAAGAGGGAGAGCTTTTCGGGGAGAGAACTCATAAAAAAAAAAAAAAACATATACACACTTCTCATCATCTCTCCTTTTCAACAGCAACAACACTAGAGAATTGTAACCCTCTTCCGACACCATCGGCAACTTCATGGCCCTCCTCAAGACATTCTAGACGGAGACGACACCACCATTGTTGTCGTTACCGAAGCTCTTCTCAAACAATCAGCTGCTCCACCCTTGGCGAGGTGGCGCATCCACGAGAACAGCCACCAACACCACAAAAACCAGACCCATTCCTCAAACCTACGGGCTGCTTGGTCTTCAAGCTCTCTCTCTCTTGCAACCATAATTGCTCGTCATCTTTCCAGATGTGGTAGATGCTGATGTTAACAAATGCAAAGCAGCTGTTGGACTTTGCTAATTTGGAGGAAGACATAATTACCATAGGTTGGAATTCTAATTCGCTCACTGTTGTTCACGAAACAAAACTCAAGGTGGCCCTCCACTGAGGATGAGTACATGGGTTGAGGTGTGCAGATCTGCTGGATGGAAGATTTGATTTGATTTTATTTTAATTTTGAGTGTTTGTGAGGATTTTATTTTGGTCATTTCTTTTAGTTTTGTAATATTTAAAATGCTGTAATAATCCCCCACCCCGCTTCTGTCTATCCCATTCTTTTATTGCTTTCCCTAACTGTGTGTATGTATATATCTGACATGCCATGCATATCCATGCTTTACATTTATGTCTCATGCATTAAGATTCAGCTACATTTACATGTGTGGATTTAATCAATTTTTCTGTGATTCTATGTGCTATCTCATGTTCTTGAGATGATTCACATGCCATATCTTAGAAGCCGAATCTTTAGTTACATCTCATGAGTAAATTGCATTAGGATTCTGTATATAAGATCATGCATGTTTTACTAACTTTGTTTTGTAGTTGTTCGAGGGACGTCGATCAATCTGTGAGTTTTTATGCTTTAGCATCCCATTTGAGTGTGTTTTTCTTACTATGTGTTAGTATTCTACCATGAGGCTACTTGCTTACTTAATATAACTATATGAATGCCTGTGGATGAAGGCTTGTTGTTTGAATTGGAATAATTCAATAAATGTACGCTTTAAGCCCACTTTGCAGTGGCAAATTCACAAACTTTAAGCCCACTTTGTCAAGTGGCAAATTCAAATCCTTTTCAAAAAACAAACATGAAATTGAATTGTTCCAATTTGAGCAAACTAGTCTATACTTGTATGCTTCACATAGTAAATTTTAGGATTTACTAAAATAATCAGAACATGAACATATAAAGAAAATAAAATTCATATCATGGTTTAGTAGAGGCCGATCTTTTGATCGGGTGAGCGGGGGTGCTCATTATTGACCTTCCCCTCTCATACCTAAGGTTCTGAGCCAAGCATCCTTGGTTACGACGAACAGTGGCCTTGGCACTGAGTCATGGATTTCCTAATTTCCCAAAATATTAGGTGGCGACTTTGAGATTTGATGATGCAGTCCATTTTTGGCAAAATTACAATAAATTGGATTTTCAATAAAAGTTTCCAAATCTGGACTCTCATTTACGTTTCACATTGCACTCGTGAAACTTGAGATCAAAGAGATCTCGGGAGTCCGAACTGTTTAACATGCACGAGTACCCTCCCGAGCATGTTACACATAGTTCTAAAGATCGGCCGATACGCTACGTATCATCTGATACGTATCAGAAAAATAGGGCACCGCGACAAATACAGGCCGATATACTACTGAGATTGAAAATCGCAGGAGAATCAGCCGAGTCCCAACACATATCGGTCTGTAACCGTCACACAAACCACTACACAAGTCACAACAAGCTGATACTCACTAGTACGAGAAAGAAAAAGCTAAAAAACCTGCAATAATTTTTAAAATTTCACCGCCGCGACATCTGATTCCGGATACGTACCGATCGATACTACCGATACCGATACTTCGCGATCGATACCGTTACGTTACCTGATACTGCGATTTAGAACCATGTTCTTGAGCCTTGATATTATGGTTCTTGAACTTCCATCTGATCATTGCACATGAAGTTTATAATTTGTGCAATATGATCCTTCTTTTTAATGTTAAATGGAAGTTTGAGTAACATATCTATGTTGGATTCGAACAATCTTTCACTTGATATTATTCAACACTAGAAGTGGTGCCAGACACATTGGGTGTGAAATCATCTGTTTCATTCCAATTCTTCTACGCATTGATCTTGATATGGCAATCTATGATAATTCCTTGAACTAATTCTTCTGCTCATTGAATTTGATATGGCAATCTATGATGAATATGAGTCAGAAAATAAGACAGATGATATGCATTCTACGCATTATGTGTGCAAAATGTAATTGCGTAGTGATATAAATTGTTAATTTCGAATGGTTGATAGTTACGATCTTACTTTTACAATTGAGCCCAAAAAATAAAAAAATAAATTGAACTTCTAAAAATCATTAGCTTTAGACATTTTTTTTTTTTTTTTTGGGTGAATAACTTTACACATTTTCAATTTGGTGTTCATACTAAATTGACTTGTTCATAGATTATTATTAACAACATGATGCCGGAAAAAAAAAACGAAAAAAAAAAGAGTATTATTTGTCAAAGATGTTAACTTTATAATATATTTGTTTTAAGGAAAAAAAAAATATAACAAAAATCTATAGATGCAATCACAATGGTTTTTTGAGAGTGTTACTTCTGGTGACATCACATTTTTATAATATATTTAACACATCTCGATAATGCAAATAGTTATTGTGCAAGGACCGCCAAGTATGTTATATTTGTAGAAAATCACATGGATTTGATATGAATATCCACTTAATTAGATTATATTTGTATCAACAATTTATTTTTAAAACTATAGATACATATCTGATGTCTAAGTGGCCATCAATATCTGATCAATGTGATTTTTTACAAATATTATGTATTGAACGGTTTGGGATCATTGAGATGAATTCGAAATAAGATCTGACACAGACCAACAACACACTCTAGTCGGATTAGGGTCTTTTCCTTAAATATAATATAAAATTGTGATCATTCTAATAATATTTGTCTAAAGTGATGATGAAATTCCCTAACTAATACTTTTGTTTTCAATGATTTATTTTATTTCTTTAAAAAAAAAAATTTACCTATTAAAAAAAAATCATTTTAGCATCATCATTTGCTACAATTGGCAAGTATTATGTGTCATCATCATTATTATTTTGTGTGTGTGTGTGTGTGTGTTTTCCCATGACTCCATTAGCGGAGCTATGTCCCAATGAAAAAAAAAAAAAACTGATTTGATCTTCTTTCTTATTCAATAATATCTCAATTACAATTATCTATACAAGTGGGTAAGAGTTTGTTATAACAAACTCTTAACTAATTATATCTAACTAACTGTATCTAACCAACTCCTACATTTCTCTTACTACATAAACCACTTCTCTCTAACTCATTTCTTATGCCATACATTGGTATACACCTATGTCGAGGGAGCTGCATCTGTTGTTGCAGTTGTGGCCTTGGCTGCAGTTCTTCTTCTTAAGACTTCAAGTTATCACTTGAACTTATGCTCTTATCATCCCCCTGCAAACAGATGGGGCATGAAAGCACCAGAAGTTTATCTTCGAGATAATGAAATCTGGATGAAGTTAATGGTTTAGTAAAGATATTTGCGATTTGATCGGTAGCGAGAATGTAAGCAAGAGCAATTCGTTTTGAAACAACACGCTCTCGAATAAAATGATAATCCACTTCAATACGCTTAGAGCGGGAGTGGAAAACGGGATTGGAAGCTAAGGCCATGGCAGAGATGTTGTTACACCATAAGATAGGAGGAGAGAGAGAGAGAGAGAGAGAGAGAGAGAGAGAACATAAAAATCCTTAAGCAATTGTTGCAACCACACAAGTTCAGCAATAATGGTAGTCATGGACCTATACTCAATCTCTATAGATAAACGAGAGACTGTACGTTACTTTTAGCAGACCATGAGATTAAATTTGATCCAAAAAACACACAAAATCCAGAAGTGGACCTGCGATCTAAAGAATTGCTTGCCTAATTGACATCAGTAAAGGCATGAAGATGGAAGGGCCTTGGACTAAACCGAAGACCATGAGAGAGTATGCCTTTCACATGGAGTACAAACAAAGTTCTTGTATTCCTTATTCCTAAAAACAGTAGGTAGATGCTTAGCAACATGATGAAATTTTAAATGAGATGGATGACCAAGTCTTTGATGCCAAACAGGTAGAGAAACTTGTGATTGAGTGATATGAGCTTGAGGTGAAGATGAAGGTGCAGATGCAGCAAAGTGATACAAACCATTCACATTAGATCCTTTATGTAGCATTTGGCTCATATGTTTGTCTTGAATAAAAAATGAATCAGCATCAAAAGTAACTGAACAATTATTGTCTTTGGCTAATTGATGAACATATAGTAGATTTGAAGTAATATGTGGAGTATGAAGAAAATGATTAAGTTTAAAGGAGTAGTGATGAGTTAGTTACAAACCCTTACTAATGTGCTGTATAGGAATAGTTTGACCATTACCTACAGTGACCTAATCTTGGCCTTAATATGGTTGATAGAGTTGACGATTGGTGAGATCATTGGTAATGTGATTTATGGTTGCGAAATCAATGTACCAAGGAATGGGAGAAGCAGATGAGGAAGAGGATTGAGCACTTGTGACAGAATAAGTTCTTGGTTGAGACAACATTATGAGAGGATTGTGGGAAGAATTTGAATATAGAGGTTGAAAATTAGGATCCATTCTCTACCAGCAATCAAAGGCACTATGATTATAACCTTCACAGATCTAACAACCATTACTGTTTCAATTATAGTTATTTCCTCCGTATCTGCCTCTGTTAGGCCTATTATTAAACCTTCCACCTCTGTTTCGACCTCCTCTATAACCATGAGATTGACCACGATCGCTGTAACCCTGAGGATTTGTGAACTGTGACCTTGAAGCTTGATGATAAGACTATGAATTTTCAGAACCTTTGATTGTAGCATATGCTACTAGAGAGTCATGAACAACAAGTCTAACTTTGTTCTCGATATAAATTTCTTCAGAACTCAAGAGTGAACACAGATCATCCATTGTAATGGATTCCATTCGAGCACGTATGGTTGTTTTGAGAGCATCATACTTCTCTGGTAAGCCATTCAGAGTTAAGAGCACAAGATCTTCATCATTAATCATGGATGAAGCAAGATGAAATTGATTTGAGATTTCTTTGATTTGATTCAGATATTTACTCATGGTGAAACCTTTTTCCGTAACAGATTGCAACTTATTGTTCAATTGATGAATATGTGAACGAGATAGTGAAGTGTATCGTTTTTCCAAAGCAATCCAAACTTCGAAATAATGTTGATATTGAAGAGTTGAAGCATATACAGGAGATGACAATGTAGCTGTGAGGAAACTAAGTAGATGTGCATCCATCATTTTCCATTGTAGAAATTCGGGATTTGCTGTAGTTTTACCAAAGAAATCAAGTATCTCAGAGATTGGACAATGAACCAATCCAAGAACAAATTCAAGAAGATCAGTTGCTCGTAGGACATTTTGGACTTGACTCTTTCAAATCAGATAGTTTGTAGAATCTAATTTTACAATCACCAAGGAATTGAAATTTAAAATAAGGAGATTTAGATTTTGTGGAATTGATTGAGAAACAGAGGTAGAAGAAAGATGATCTGCCATTGAAGAACTTTGGTGCTCACGAGAGCTCAGAGCTCTGATACCATGAAAAAAAACTGATTTGATCTTCTTTCTTATTCAATAATATCTCAATTACAAGTATCTATACAAGTGGGTAAGAGTTTGTTATAACAAACTCTTAACTAATTATATCTAACTGTATCTAACAAACTCCTACATTTCTCTCACTACATAAACCACTTCTCTCTAACTCATTTCTTATGCCATACACTGGTATACACTTGTGTCGAGGGAGCTGCATCTGTTGCTATAGTTGTGGCCTTGGCTGCAATTCTTCTTCTTGAGACTTCAAGTTGTCACTTGAACTTGTACTCTTATCACCCAACCTTTGCCACAATTGGCTCCATTTGACAAGTACTATGTTTTTTTTTTTTTTTTTTTTTTTTTTTTTTTTTTTTTTTGACTCAATATCTACCCTTAAAGAACTGAATAATCTAGGGGTTAATTTTACTATCCACCAATAACGGTCTAATTAAACCTGCGATAAATTTCATATACACTATCTCAAGAAACTTTTTACATGTAGAAAATTTCAAACTTTAAAACATAGAATGAGCACACTCCAGGTACCAGATTTTGACTACTAGGCCAATCTCTATTCTAAACAATTTATAACAAATTATGTTGGTCATTCATATACTCTTAACTAACAAATCATGGGAGTTGATTCTTGTCAAATACTAAGTTGATTAATTTTCACCTATTATGGGGTTTGTCATTGTATTGGGTTGTTTATTTAATTCATTATGACTCATTTTTGTGTTGGTTTTAAGCTTCTAGAATTGTGTTGGAGTTCAATTAGATGTAATTCTCCTTACATTTGTAAATAATCTCTTACCGATCAATAATAAATAAATAAATAAACTTCAATAGATATATGGTTAAAATGTCGGTTAATTTTGAATCATGATTAGTTGAATAAATCTTGATTCCACGATAGTAGGCTAATTGAGTCAATCTTATTCTCTTCTTTTTTTCTTTTCAATAGTGAGTGTTTGGGACTTTGCTCGATTAGTTCCGTAATACGTTTAGTTTGTCATTATATCATGTAAATACTGACACTACAGGAATTCACAATTTTACCGACTAAAAATTTAGTCGGCAAAAATTAATTTTTAGTTGGCAAAAGTTATCTGTGACTAATTTTTTTGGTCGCCACTTTGGTCGCCAATTGAGGATCGCGGAAAGTAATTAGCGACTAAAAATTTTTTTTATTAGGAAAAAGTTATATTTGCTAACTAAATTTTTCGTCACTGAATGTTACATTACTACGACTAAACCATTTTGTTGCTAAAATACTTTAATCGCCAAAAGTGATCTTTTCCCGACTAAATATGTTAGTCGCCAATTGTCACGTTCCCCAACCAAAATTGTTAGTCGCTAAAAGTAATGTTTGCGCGACTAAAACTTTAGTCGGCAATAGACCTACTCACAACCAAACACTTTGGTTGCTAAAATTAATAATTTTACCGATTAATTATTTAATTACTAAATGTACCCTTTCACCTACCAACATTTTGGTCGCCAAATGTGAATAGTGAAACACCGACTAATCACTTGGTCGCCAAAAGAAGAAAAACCAAACCAAACCAAACCAAATTTTGGTCGTCAATTCAATTCTTTTTGTTTATGAAAATAGAAATAAAATATAAAAAGAATTCCATTTGATCTATATGATATATAATAATCCATTTAAACCATTCAATATAACTTATAATTTGCAAGAATTATTCAAACCAACAAAATCAATTAAAAAATGGTCATGTAATCTATATAAGTTTTCATCCACAAGTAATTCCAAACTACATAATTATCCAATTTAAATGGTCATGTAATCTATATAATTATCCAATTCACATCCATCTAGTATAAAAATTTAAAACATAACTAGTAGATGTTATATTTTAAATTTTTATCCATATGCATCTATCCAAAAATATAATTAGAGTCTATCCAAATACTTTCCATACACTTCTAGCAAAAATATATAATCCTTCCAAAAATGTAACAAGTGCTAAATAGTCCTATGCAATTTAGCTTCATGCACGAGTTCATCCATCTATACAACAGAAAAACAAAAATAATGTCAGGTAATTTTTTTTATGAAAATATTTGTGCATCACTCGGATTGACAAGTATATACATTGACATAGGGGTGCAACTCGGGCGTGTTCGGGCGAGTTGGGAGGTTGTCAAAGCCCAGCTCAAGTTGTGCTGAGACCTGCCCAAGCCCGAATTATAACCCAAGGTTGTCTGCCCAAGCCCGACCCAAGTTAAATCCAAATTGACCGAGTTACCCGATTTGTAAATGAATTTTAGTTAGTTTTTTTTTTTTTTTGCAGCTACATTATTAAATTATTAAAATTTGTCTCTATTTACAATTTTTTTTATTTATAGAAAATCATTAATACCATCAAAATAAATAATTTATATAATATAAGAGAGATACCACTATAGTAGTCCTTACAATTTATGAGTGAAAATAAAAAGAAAAAAAAGTAAAATTATGTTATTTGTATATATAATATATATTCAATATAATTTAATAATATAAATTATTTTAATATCATGTAATGGCTAATAATTTATATGTATATTTAATATTTTTATATATCTATATATATATATAATTCGGGCTTCGGGTTGCTCGGGTTGTTTGACGTCTTTGCCCAGGCTGGCCAAATTTAATTCGGGCTTCTGAATTTTTGTCCAAACCCGTACTAAATTTGAAAATATTTTGTCCAAGCCTTAAAAAAATTCGGGCTGAACTCGGGTTGAGCCCGCCCAAGTTGCACCCCTACATTGACAACAACAAAACCATAAACTGAGGAGACGGTCTGAAATTTCAGTTGCTAATATCAAAGTATTTCAGATCTGCTGGAAAATGGTATTCCACGTTTAACTGCCATGAAACAGCAACAAGCCTTGTTAGGCATATGGACAAACTTAGATGTTAAAAAATGGATTTCTTTTCTTTCCTGTTCAGAACTTCAATACACATTTGCAATATAAGGAGCAAAAAAAAAAAAAAAAAAAAAAAAGACACCATATAAAATAGAAAAAATTCTGAATCATGTCTAAAAGCAATCTTAAGCCCCAATGTGTGAAATTGAAACAACATACCTTCCCCTTGTCAGCATGAAAATGGCGTTGAGGGAACACAACCCTCATATTGTTGTACAAATAAAATCTCTGTTCCCCTTCAGCATCAAAGTTAGTCTTTTGTGAGAGAGGATCGGATTTACATCTCCGGATTGATCTAGAATTTTTCTTAGGAAATGGGCATAGAAAATGGAGATGAAGTGCGTGACGTAGAGTACCAACACTGGCAGCATTCTCATTGACCTTTGAACAAGCATATTCTGATTTCCCTATGGCTTCTTGGCATGAATTTGCCAGGCTGAAATCTATGTCACAAGTTCTGTGGCACACATGTTTGTTCTATTCATTCTGAACCATCATGGCAGGGGATGTCAAAATTAAATCTCAAAAATCTGAAATATTGAATTGCGTATCATGTGTATTATTAAGAAATCAAAGAGAGATGCGTACCCAAATCCATTGTGATGGTTGAACGGAAGCGTGATTATGGGATTGCCTTCCAATCCTTTCCTTACATTTATGCCTTTTAATTTCTCCCTTGAGAGGATTAGAGAGAACTTTTCCTTTTGCATGTCTCTTGGCAGGATTGGGGACCATTACCCCTTTTTGTTTAGTTGTTTTCAATCTGTCAGTTTTTTACAGTTGGAAAACTAACCATCTATCGCAATTTCCATTTCTGCCCCTCGTAGAAATAGAAATTACACAATGGTATCTACACATTAATTCCATGACAACCATACCGTTAAGCCTACTCATAACTCAATTAGATCACTTAAGTTTTAGGCTTCTTATAAATGATAACGCACATTTAAATATGTGGTTCTAATTAGAAATCAATCCAACAATCTCCCATTGGACCACATGTCACTTGATAAATGTGTTTTAACTTCAGTGAGCTAAGAAATTTGTTATCATGACCTGATGGTATCCACACAATCTTATCCATTAACTATATTGATATAGGATCAAAGCGGTCTTTGTTACATTAATCGTAACTTAACCTGTCAATGGTCACATATACCAACACAGCCAAATGACATAGATCAATCATGAATGTGTAGCATGGAAATTACATGTAATGTGATCCACACATGCCTATTTCCAACTGGTCCTACTTAACTTTATTGAGATCAATACTTCAAAATACGAAACAGAGTGTAATAAACTAAACACTTCATTTCTACAGAAACCAATCTAAGTACATAGACAAAACTCAAGTCTAACATAAAGCAATAATACAATAACACAAATACAAACTCCTACTAAACCAGAATGTTCTCAAATAGAGCAACACCCATATGAGCAGTGTGCTCGTGAAAGACCTTAGGTGGTAGTCCCTTCGTAAGTGGATCCACTATCATGGAGTTTGTCCTAATGTGCTCCATGGAAATCTATCCACTATGTACTTTTTCTTTTACAACTAGGAACTTGATGTCAATATGCTTTGACTTTGTCGAGCTCCTATTGTTATTGGAATATAGAACCGCTGACTTGTTGTCACAGTATAACTTAAGTGGTCTTTCAATACCTTCCACAATGCGCAACCTAGTGACAAAATTCCGTAGCCATATTCCATGATTTGACGCCTCATAACATGCTACAAACTCTGTGGCCATGGTTGATGAAGCTATGAGCGTCTGTTTTGCAAACCTCCAAAAAATCGCTCCACTGGCTAAAAGATAAATATAGCCTGATGTGGATCTTCTACTGTCTTGGCATCCAGCAAAATTGGAGCCGGAATACCCAACGATCTCTAACTGATCCGATCTCCTATATGTGAGCATATATTCCTTTGTTCTTTGTAAATACCTCATAACTCGTTTGGCTGCTTTCCAATGATCCATTCCGAGGTTACTTAAATATCTGCCTAACATGCCAACTATGAATGCAATATCCGGACGTGTACATACTTGGGCATACATTAGACTCCCTACAGCCGAGGCATAAGGAATCTTTTGCATTTATTTAATTTCAAGATTGATCTTCGGGCATTGGCTGAGACTAAACTTGTCTCTCTTAGCGACCGGGGTTTCACCTGGTTTGCAATTTTGCATGCCAAATCTATTGAGGACTTTATCGATATAGCTCCTTTGTGATAATCCTAAAATACCCCGAGAACGATCTCGGTGTATCTTAATTCCTAATATAAAAGAAGCATCATCAAGATCTTTCGTTTCAAAATTCTTTGATAAAAATCTCTTGGTATCGTACAATAAACCTATATCATTTGTGGCAAGCAATATGTCATTGACATATAAAACCAGGAATATGTATCTACTCCCACTGAACTTGTGATACACACATTCATCAATTACATTTGTTTCAAAGCCATACGAAATAATAACTTGATGAAATTTGAAGTACCATTGACGAGAAGCTTGTTTGAGTCCATAGATGGATTTGGTTAATTTGCAGACCATATTCATTGGGTCTCCCGACACAAAGTTTTTTGGTTGTACCGTATAAATTGTTTCTTCAATGTCACCATTGAGAAATGCTGTTTTGACATCCATTTGATGCAACTCAAGGTCAAAATGTGCAACAAGCGCCATAATTGTCCTAAAAGAGTCTTTCGTAGAAACCGGAGATAAAGTTTCTTTGAAGTCAATTCCTTCCCTTTGAGTAAAGCCTTTGGTTACAAGACGTGCCTTATACCTGTCCACATTACCATTTGAATCCCTTTTGGTTTTAAATATCCATTTACAACCTATGGGCTTCGGACCAACTAGTAATGGGACAAGTTCCCAAACTTCATTGTCTTGCATAGACTTGTACTATTCATTCATGGTTTCTATCCATTTATGAGAGTTGGAACTTTGTATGGCTTGACGAAAGTTGATTAGATTATCTTTCGACATTCCATTTTCCGCCTTATGTTCCTGGAGATATACGATATAATCATCCGAAATTGCAAATCTCATTTCTCTCGTGAATCGCCTTAATGGCACAAGTTCTTGAGGTTGTTGAGTCTGTTCCTCAGGAACAATTACCACATCTGGAATGAGGGGTTGCACTATATTGTCTGGTTGAGAATCCAAATTTACTTCTTGAGCAATGACAGGTATAGGAACCTGCACTTGGTCAAAAGTAGTAGTAGGAATTAAGATTGCTCCCTTTGCCTCCTCAAAGACAATGTTTCTAACAGGATTCCCCCCCTCCCCCCCCCCCCCCACAAACTCAACGTCCTCAAAAAACGTTGTAGTCCCCGTCTCAAAGATTGACCTACTTATGGGATCATAAAACTTGTAGCCCCTTGATCGCTCGGCATAGCCAATAAAGTAACTGCTGACAGTTTTAGAGTCCAATTTTCTTTCATGAGGTTTATAAGGCCTCGCCTCAGCAGGACACCCCCATACATGCAAGTGCTTTAGACTAGGCTTTCGCCTAACCCAAAGCTCATAAGAGGTTTTTGCAACTGCTTTAGTTGGTACTTAATTTAAGATATAAGTTGTTGTCTTCAACGCCTCACCCCGGCGAGACTCTGGTAAAATAGAATGACTAAGTATACTTCTTACCATATCCTTAAGAGTCCGGTTTCGTCTTTCAGATATACCATTCATGCTAGGTGATCCTGGCATGGTGTATTGTGGAACGATTCCACATTCCTCTAGGTATTGAGCAAAGGGTCCTAGACGTTGTTCACCTGATCCGTCATATTTGCCATAGTATTCACCACCACGGTCAGACTGGACACGCTTTATCCGTTTGTTGAGTTGTAACTCAACTTCGGCCTTAAACTTTTTAAAGACATCCAAAGACTGTGATTTCTTATGTATAAGAAATAGATACCCATATTAGTCGTCTATGAATTTTATAAAATATTGTTGACCATTCCAAGATGCTGTAGGGAATGGGCCACATATATCCGTATGAATTAATTCTAAGACGTCTGTAGTCCGATTGGCACCTAACTTCTTCATTTTGGTTTGTTTTCCCTTGATACACTCAACATAGACATCAAAGTCTGAAAAATCAAGAGTCCAAAATTCCATCAGACACAAGTCGCTCAACTCTGGATTTAGAGATGTGACCTAGGTGTTTGTGCCATAACGAGGTTAAATGTTCCTTATTTAATTTACACTTCGTACCTCGTGATTCCACGTGCAAGGTTTCATTATAAGATGAAATAGTTTCCAGCAAATATAGATTATCAAAAGTATTAAGTAAACCAGTACCAACAACATTTGAATTAATAGACAAACTGAACTGCATATTTCCAAAAGAACAATAATATCCTAATTTGTCTAATACAGAAATAGAAATTAAATTCCGTCTAAAGGACGGTACAACAAAAGTGTCTTTTAAATCCAAATAGTAACCAGTCTTAAGTAATAATCTAAAGTGCCCTATCGCCTGCACTTCCACTGACTTGCCATCACCTACAAAGATATGTCTTTCAGCATTAGTTGGCTTTCAGTAGTTCAGGCAACCTTGCATAGAAACACATATGTGAGTAGTAGCACTAGAATCTACCCACCAAGTGTTTCTTGAGACTAAAGCTAAATTTATCTCAGAATAGACCAAAACAGAAAATGTACATTTCTTAACACGCCAGGCAGCGTATTTGGCACAATCCTTCTTCCTGTGTCCGGGCTTGCCACAAAAAAAACAACCATCCTATTTTTTCTGTTTCTTTTGCTTCGAACGCTTAAGAGCAGCAACTTCTTTTCCCTTATTCTTCCTTTTGCCCGTATTCTTTGAGGTGCTAGCCAGATGAGCACTTTCAGTCCTGTCTTGCTTCAATCTCTCTTCTTCTTGCACACAAAATGAAATGAGCTCATTGAAAATCTATTTCTCCTTCTGACAGTTGTAACTGACCTTAAATTGGTTAAATTGTGCAGGAAGAGAGATAAGAACTAAATACACGAGCAAATCATCAGATAGGTCGCGCTTGAGTGCCTTAAGCTTTGAAGCAAGATGAGACATTTCCATGATGTATTCTCGAACATTACCCTTGCCCTTATACTTCATTGAAATCAAGCTTGCTAAAAGCATGCTTGTTTCAGCTTTATCGTTTTTAGCAAAACGCTTCTGAATTTCCGAAAGGAATTGACTAGCAATGGTAACATCAGCTGCTATTGCACCCCTGAAAACTTCTGGAATCCCGCGCTTCATGATCATAAGACTTAGCTTGTTGGAACGATCCCACTTTTCAAAGTACGCAATTTCCTTAGGAGTACTTTGTTCAGTGAGATCATTCGGTTTCGGCATTCTCAATGCTAAGTCTATGTCCATATAGCCAAGAATAATTAATATGTTCTCTTTCCAATCCTTAAAGTTTGTTCCATTTAAAATTAGAACATTGTTCATGTTGGCAGAGATTGAAGTAGTCAACATTAAAGCTGAATAGAAAATAAAATAAAACGAATAAACAATTATGCTCACATTAAGTAACCAAACAGATAATCTCTAAATAAATTAATTTAATGACAACATATCAAGATACTTAGCACAACATTAATACCAAACCTTTAGGTAGTGATATTAACTGTAAGTGGTATTTTTGTTGTAATGATCAAACATTGACAATGAGTTATGTCAAATAACAAATCTATCTTTTGATGGATTTATTATTCACATTAGGTTTCCTTGACAATTGGCACATGTTTATCACCACAAATGTGTGTAATTCTGCCAAGTATTAATCATGTCTTTGGACCGGTAAATACTCGCATGATGTACACATACATGAACATCAAAACATTCCATATAAAACAATCTAGACAAGAGAGGTCGCTTTGGTGACATCTTGTTTTAATTGACTTATATTTAGAATGTTAGACAATTGATTTCAATTGTAGACGTTGCATGAAATTACTTTAAATCTAAAGATTCCTTAATGCGTTACCCCGAATATATTATATAATTGTATAAAAAAAAAAAAAAAAAAACCCAACTGTTTATAGTTAAATATATAATTTACAGCAATCCCAATTATATACATATATATATATGTATATACACATAATTGACGGTTCCAAAAAAATAAAATAAAATAAATTGTTACTGAAACTAACAACCACTGTTTCTGAAAAACAACTCCTTTTTTTTTTTTTATTATTTATATATATAGTGCCATAAATCACATACATGTATTGAATAGAAAACTCCAAAGACCAAACCAATTCTTTATATGAATATGATAACACAACAGTGCTCTGTTTCAAACACAAAAAGTCACAGACGGAAGCATTTTTTTTATTTTTTTGAACCGCAAACTTATTTTATTATAAGTGAAAGATGTAGGTAAACCAATTCTTTCAAACTTATTTTATTATAAGTCAAAGATGTAGGCAAACCAATTCAATAATAAAAAAATAAAAAATAAATTGTAAATTGATTTTACATGTCCCAACAAAAAACACAATCCAGTAGCGATTCAATCACAAACAACATACAGAAAGACAATCGTATGAAATTAAAACAAAAAATCAGGAAACAAATAGGAAAAACAGAAACTATATTTGAAATAGGAATAATACAGAATCTGTTATGGATTTTTAAACAAAACCGAATCGATTTCTAACAATAGACATGATATAACCGCTTTGATACCAATTGTCAAAATCAAATCTCAAAAATCTGAAATATTGAATCGCGTATCATGTGTATTATTAAGAAATCAAAGAGAGATACGTACCCGAATCTATTGTAATGGTTGAATGGAAGCGTGATTATGGAATAGCCTTTCAATCCTTTCCTTACGTTTATGCCTTTTAATTTCTCCCTTGAGAGGATTAGAGAGAACTTTTCCTTTTGCATGTCTCTTGGCAGGATTGGGGACCATTACCCTTTTTTGTTTAGTTGTTTTCAATCTGTCAATTTTTTGCAGTTGGAAAACTATCTATCACAATTTCTATTTCTGCCCCTCGTAGAAATAGAAATTACACAATGGTATCTACACTTAATTCCATGACAACCATACCCTTAAGCCTACTTATAACTCAATTAGATCACTTAAGTTTTAGGCTTCTTATAAATGATAACACATTTAAATATGTGGTTCCAATTAGAAATCAATCCAACAGGGGAACCTATATTTCCCATATGATAGTGTTCATTCGATGGATTTTCTTTATCAATTGAACCCATTGAATTAGAGCCCTTCCATCCTTTGATACTTTGGTCAGGATGAATTCTTTCCAAGGGGATTACCTTATCATCATAAATCATATCAAAGTTTCTCTGCTCTCTTCTCACCTGTGGAGAAGCTGGGCCAGATGTGGCGAGGGTGACCTTTTGACACAAGAATGTCTACATCAATTCAAACAAAGAGACAAAAATAATCACCAACTGAATTCAAACCCACTTACTCGAAGTAAAACAAAAATGTATTAGGAAAACAACAGTGCAGTGATGTGCAGATAAAAATAACAGTTATTTGTCATGTATTCATGTGAAGTGGATATCAAATGTTAAAAGACTCCGATGAATTTTCCTGTTGTTCAGTCTTTAATGGGCCTGATTATCTCTCTTCTAACATTTTCTCTGAAGCATGGTAGAACAAGCCTTTGCCCAAGCCTTCCTTCCTAGAAGTAGGCCAATTTTATCCTACCGGCCCAACCAGATTTGGAAAAGCACCGCACCAGGGGCCCTCATGGGGAACTCATACAGAGGCAAGGACAAAGATACCCACTTGTTCTAGTCTGACCTCCAGGCTTACTCAAAAAGATCTCCTAGTCAAGGCACAAATCTAGAAATGGGAATGCTTCATGTGAATTTATATAAGCACATTGAAACAGGAAAACAAGGGATTGCTGGCTGTTGTCTGATTTTGTTTGGATTTTGCCTAAACTAGAATGATAGTTGAGGCAGGGCAAGGTAAGAGTCAATTTAAGGTTAGTGCATGAGATTGACAGTGAGAAGCCTCAAGTCTCTGAAAGCTCCAATCAAAGCCAAAAACAAGAGCGATGTTTTCAGTGGATATGTCCTACCAGATCTTGGGTATCATTCTTCACGACAACCTACTCAAGAATTTATATCATTTCCACCCTTTTTCATTTTTAAGTAGAGAGCTTTGGAGGGATGCATGATTTCTGTGTTGTCATTCCACTATAAACCATCATTCATCTTTTAAACTGCCACATTTCAAATATCTTCTTGTCACATCCAGTTAAGTTCATATCAAAATTTTCATTTTTGAGTCTTCTAAAATTTATGCTTGGGATAATTTGTCAATGGCAAAGCCATTCATATATTGGGTACAGACCTCAACGATCCCCTTAATTTTCCATACTTCATCAACTATTTAAGTTAGCCTGTGAGTAGTCAGTCCATTGCTCCCTTAGCAATTATCAAGAACATATTCAGCTTAGTTTCTTAACCATTTTTTTTATTGGACAAAACTAAACTTCATAAACAACTGCTATCTTGTACCACCTCCTGAAATTTCATATTTAAATATTTAACTTGATTAGCATATGGTCATATAATTCCTACATAAACACTTCACATCAACAACACAACTCTAGCTTTAAGAGTACATCTTCCCTCATTTCTCCATATGAGTAGTGGATTCCAAAATAATCAGGAAGAGAGAGTGAGAGAGAGATGGAAAACAGAAATGAACTCTTAATAATGTTCACTTTATATCCAATATTAGCATCCAAGGGAATATGCACAGATGAGAAACTTGTGTTTGCCTAAATAGTTTTCAGCAGGACATTGCCAAAGGACATTGCCCAGTGCCAATCCAGCAATAGCAGGGTGCTGAGAGTAGCAGGAAGGCAGACCACGTACGGCCCAGGTCTTTGGCATATTTGCACAAAGTGGCAGCCCATACTCAAACTTGCATTTCACACCATACAGCCTATGCTTGTGCACTTGCACCAAGAATGGCCACTAATACATTACAGAAAGGGACTAGGGAGACTTAATGTATATATATATATATATAATCCAGAAAACATTATAAAGTTAAAGCACTAATCTACATCTGACAAGCAACAACTTTGAAAGAGAACGCAGTGTTTTCTCAAAATTACCTCGGTACCAGCAGGCATGTCACTCAGATCATAGTTACAAAAGAATGTGTGCAGAGGTGTTTTTTCCGGGTTGCTTAGAACCTGTGAAAAACAATCCAGATAGAAAGTAAGAGCCAATTCTTTCACCAGTACTCCACAAATTATGCCATTGAAATATGAACATCAACAATCAAATGAAATTAATTCGAAATCAAAATCTACATCTAATTCAAAATTAGCTACTTAGAAATTGAAAACAAAGAGAAACAGAACAATATCAGCATATAGAAAACAACATCAACAATCTCGAATTGATCATATTATCTAAAATTAGAAACTTTAAGAACAAAATGAATGAAATTAATTAATAGTTTAAAGCTGAATAAGCCCCTGTGTGGGTCTTGTTCCTTCTCTTACCAAAACTCCCTCTAGGTTCCCCTGTTTCCATTCATCCACTTCTATAAGCCCTTACACATATATTTGTATGGAGAGAGAGAGAGAGAGAGAGAGGTTACCATTGTTGCGCAGCTGCAAGAAACCCTAGACCTGTGAGAGCTGTTTTGGAGAAGAAGATAAATATATACGGTGAATGAGATGAATGTGTGTGAGTTGAGAGGTTTAGGGTTGGCTATGCGAATCTTGCTGAGCTTCCAGGGCTTCAGCCCAGTTTCACTGAAAATGAGGTGGAGGGAAATGGGGAAACAGAGAAACAGAGAGCGAGAGGGACAAAGATAAAGAGAAGAAGAGAAATAGAGAGAGGAAGAAAAAAACCTCAATGTTGAAGCGAAGCGATGCGAGGCAAGGAAATGCGAGCAGCAGTGGCGATGTAATGGTGAGCGACGGTGGAAGACCGACGGTGACTGAACGGCGAATCAGCGATGGTGAGTCTGTGCGTGTGTGTGTGAGAGAGAGAGAGAGAGAGAGACTGAACTTGTTTGGGTGCATGTACAGACTGATAGAAAAATATGAAAAAAAAAAAAAAAAAAAAAATGATAATTAATCAATTGGGCGATAACATAAGAGTATTCCCACAAAAAAAAAATAAATTTGTGCGTTTTGAAATTTTTTTAACTTTATTGCCGACTAACTGATTTTTGGTCACTAAAAATATGTATTTGTTGACCACATTTTTAGTAGCCAAAAACAAAAATAAAAAAAAATTATTTTTCATTCAGTGACTAAATAATTTTAGTAGCCAAAACTAACTATATAGCGACTAAAATATTGATAGTGTTTGGGAAGTGAGTTTTTATGTAGGTTTTTTTAGTTGTAGGTTTTTATTAGATAAAATTTTTTTGGTGTTTGGGAAGATAGTTGAGTTTTTATGTGGTTGGATGTGATGTTTGTGAGAGAAAAAGTGAAATGATTATGGAGTTGGATGTGATATTTTGTTTGGATGTGTTTTTTTTGGTTTTTGAAAAAATTTGTCTTTTAGTAGAAAAAATGAGAAAAAAATTTGGAACCAGGTTCCCAAACACCACAATTTTTTAGTTACTGAAAATAAATTTTTGCCAACCAAACTTTTGGTCGCAAAAAACAAAAACAAAAAAAAATTATTTTTTATTCGGTGACTAAATAATTTTAGTAGCCAAAATTAACTATACAGTGACTAAAATATTTTTTAGTTGCTGAAATACATTTTTGCTGACCAAACTTTTGGTTGCAAAAAAAAAAATGTAAAATTTTGTTTTTTATTCGGCAACTAAATAATTTTAATAGCCAAAACAAACAATATAGCGACTAAAATATTTTTTAGTTGCTGAAAATAATTTTTTGACGACCAAACTTTTGGTCACCAAAGATAAAATGAATTTTTTTTTTTTTTTCATTTGGCAACTAAATAATTTTAGTAGCCAAAACTATTTATACATCGATTAAAATATGTTTTAGTCGCTGAAAATAAATATTTGCCGACCAAATTTTTGGTGGGCAAAGATAAAAAATAAATTTTTGTTTATCATTCGGCGACTAAATAATGTTAGTAACCAAAACTATCTATACAGCGACAAAAATATGTTTTAGTCGTTGAAAGTAAATATTTGCCGACCAAACTTTTGGTCGCCAAAGATAAAAAGTAAATTTTTATTTTTTATTCAGTGACTAAATAATTTTGATAGTCAAAACTAACTATACAGCGACTACAATATTTGTTTAGTTGCCAATTGTGGCAAATTTAGCGACTAAATTTTGTTTCGTCGTCAATTGTGCCTTTTTTAGTGACTAAATTTTTTTTAGTCGCCAATAATCAATATACCCCGACTAAAAAAATTAAGTAGCTAAATATTATACTTTTGCCGACTAACCCGCTATTTTGATCGCCAATTCTATAACTTTTGGTGACAAAAAATTTTTTAGTTAGTAAAAATAGTCGCCAAAAGTACATTTTCTTGTAGTGTGAATACGAGTTCTAGAGGTATTTTCAATGCCGAAGCACTTCATAATATTCAAATTGGTGACTTTTACTCTTTGAAACACTCGTTATGATTCATGGCTTAACTTACTGCTCAACTAATCCTTAAAAATTCAAAGAAGCCATGTTTGTCCTTGTAGAATTAATCTGTGTACACAAACAATTTCTTTTATTCGTGATCCTCTCAAAATCAAACTTCATTTGAAATAAAAGCATAAAACTTCGTAAAATTATGTTACGAGTAAGAAAACAAATTCGTATCCCACTAATGTAGTACATAAGGCAAACAAAAAGCCTAGGAGACCACTCTTCTATATTCTTAACTGGAAGGTTAGGAGGTCAGTCTTTGCCAAAGATAAAGTTTGATTATTTTGTTATATCATTATGGGCTCTTTCTTATGTTGGTTTTTAGTATTTGGTTGGTATTAGTTATTGGACTATGATTGTCCGTTTGATATAAATCTCTTCACATAGTTAAAAGTATCTTATTGATTGACAAAAAAATATAAATAAATAAATAAACAAATTATCTTTTACTAATGTTTTTATTTCTTTATACTTAATTGGATAATTTTGACATCATAAAAAGTTAATAATCACTATTATTTTTTCACCTAATCTCTCCAAAAAGTAGATTTAAAAAAAAAAAAAAACGAGTTTCATTTTATTTCTTTCAATTTCCTCTCATTTTTCTGCCCTTTAATAACACAAACAAATAATTGGGACCAAGAAAAGTCCACTTTTTTTTTTGGCTAAATCACTCAATCGGAAAATGGCTGTGTTCTCAAAAAATTTAAAAAATAAATAAATAAAATTGAAAAGGGCTATGCGTTACACAAAATTGATTGTGCCTTAGTATTTGAAATTTTTCTTACTAAAATGGACAGTAAATATTAATCTTGTCTCTCCATTGTAACTTATGTTTATTTTCTCCTATTTTTTACATTTTTTTTTATTGAAAAATTTACAAATCATGAGATAATTGACCCCAAGTCAAAGTCTCCTCAAATCATAAAAAAATAATTCCGAGTCTTCCGTGAAAGTTTTGAGATATAGTTTGTTGACCCCAAGTCAAAGTCTCCTCAAATCATAAAAAAAATAATTCCGAGTCTTCCTTGAAAGTTTTGAGATATAGTTTGTTGGTCTCCTCAAATCATAAAAAATAATTCCGAGTCTTCCTTGAAAGTTTTGAGATATAGTTTGTCGACCCCAAGTCAAAGTCTCCTCAAATCATAAAAAATAATTCCAAGTCTTCCTTGAAAGTTTTGAGATGTAGTTTGTTGAACCAAGTCAAAGTCTCCTCAAATCATAAAAAAATAATTCCGAGTCTTCTTTGAAAGTTTTGAGATATAGTTTGTTGACCCCAAGTCAAAGTCTCCTCAAATCATAAAAAAAATAATCCGAGTCTTCCTTGAAAGTTTTGAGATATAGACCTTACTAAAAGGATATGATGTTATGAAAGAGAATGTGCACTATAGTTTATAGTTACAT
Organism: Camellia lanceoleosa; assembly: GCA_025200525.1. Lineage (NCBI taxonomy): Eukaryota > Viridiplantae > Streptophyta > Magnoliopsida > Ericales > Theaceae > Camellia > Camellia lanceoleosa. The sequence continues at coordinate 118,825,922 of CM045770.1, read as the reverse complement.
TTTTGTGTTGCACTATCACAATTTTTTAGCTTTTTTTTTTTTTTTTTGTCAATAAATATGATAGTAATTATAAATATAAAAAGTATTTACATCATTAAATATACTACTAACTTACGATAAAAAAGTCAACAAATCTAAAGCAGTCAATAAAACAATCCTACCAAAACCAACCCCAACAAAATACTAATTACATGCAATTCTCATAATAGGGAAAAAAAAATAAACTACTATCACAAAAGGATATTAAATTCTTTTCCATAGAAATTGAATCTGATACTTCACACCATAAATTATGTTACACAACTGTAAAACCAAATACCGTGATTCACAATTTTTAGCCAATGAGGACTCAATCTTTTGATAGGTGTAGATTACCATTCAAATTTGGTGACTTTTAATCAATAAGTCCAACGATTTCAGATACCTTGCTCTGATCTTTCTACTATAGTTTGCTTTGATTTTTCCATATCACCTTTAACACTGTATTTAAATTATAAATTTTGATAAAGAAAAGAAAAAATATATTTTTTTTCACATTGCCCTCATTTTTTTTTTTTCAAATTTACACTCAAATTTATAATTCAAATACAATCTAAATGATATGAAATACTTGTGACATAAATAAATCATCACTATTAATAATGCGTGATATTACTATTAAATTATAAATTATAGGGAGACTTATTTATAAGTCTTTTTTCAGACACTTATGGTAGGCTAAATCCTGTGTAATTTCTTATAGAGTCTCAAGTCCTATTTAGATAGGAATGTATTCCATAAGATCCTACATAAACGTAACGTGACGTGACACTTATATAAACGTAACGTAACGTGACACCTACATAATATGTAGGTGTCACGTTACGTTACGTTTATGTAGATATGATCTATAGTAACATTCAATTTCCCATATAAGAAATTGAATATTGTCATAGATCATAAGTGTCACGTTACGTTTATGTACGTGTCACGTTACGTTTATGTACGTGTCACGTTACGTTTATATAGGTATCACGTCACGTTACGTTTATATAGATGTGATCTATGATAACATTCTATTTCCTATATATGGTTTTACTATTATTTGTGATATTAACAACTAATATTGAGGGTAAATGTGTTAACAAACTTTCCACAGGACTTATGGGAACATAAGTTTTTTAGTAGGACCATATGTAGCATAAGTCTCCCTAATAGGACTTATAAATAATTTTTCCTAAATTATAATATAAAAAAGATAAATTTTACTATTTAAATGTAATTATTATCCAACAAAATTCAGTAACTACTACTATATGTATAGTGGAGTTTTGTTGAATCTCATCATTTAAATGCAACTACTATCGTAATGCAATAACCACCACATCTATATAATTGGTCTTACTATGTCCACATAATTATTTATTGATTTTATAGAGAATAATTATTTGTTATTAGATGATAATCCAAAATTTCAACTCAACCGTTATATTAAAGTTCGAAAATGTTTGGTAGTTGTAAAACAAGAGCTCTAAAGGAGCTCTAATTACGTAATAAGTAGCCCATGTGTAATCATTGTTACTTTCCATTGTTTCTTTTTATCTTCTTTTGGCCTGCCAACTCACTAGAGTTTTATTTGGAACTCTTCAATTAGACCTATGTATTATTGTTGATTAAAGTTCTTGATTTAAAGGGTTTTCTTCTTCTTTTTTTCGGTCACAAAAAAAAAAAAAAAAAAAAAAAAAAAAAAAAAAAAAAAACACAAAGGTCTTTATTTGAAGAAGGCCTAAAAACCACGTCGTATGGCCAAAAGGAGGTGTTAGAAAGAAAACAATATGTGTGAAATGAAATGTAAGTAAATGTTATTATATGTCATTCACATTTCACTTATATTTTTTATTTTTGTTCTAAATCTTTATCAAAATTCATGAACCAAACATAGCGTTAAGGGTCCAACAATACTCGTTGTCCTTGTGGCGTAGCGGCAATTAGGGTTAGGCATGTGTTATTGGTTCCAAATTTTTGTACTCAAATTGACATCAATCATATTTTGAAATTAAACTAACGCAATTCAAATAAACTCATGTTGAGCCGTGATTCAACATTAATTTAAAATTTTTGTGACTGCTCAATATAGAACAAAATATTTTGAAAGTTAATTTATAGAATGAAATATTTAAAAGGTAAAATTGAAAATTCATTGTAAATAAATGGTTTATAAATCTTTTTAGAAAGCAAATATATGATCAGCCTTCCGGTTGGTTTGAATTTGCTTCAAGTGTAACCCGAGAATTGAAATAACATAGAGTTTTCGGTTTTTCTTTTCTTTTTCTTTGTGATAATCCTTCCCGCTCTTATTCATTTTGTGATATTAGTTTTTGTTTTCCATTTTCATAATCATCAATATTCTTATTGAGTTTTTTAAAGGCTGCTCGCACAATAATCTACTACAAAATTTAATTAGCATAATAAACTTGAGTTCTATGTAATTAAATAAATATAAAGGTTCTCATATGAATACGATTCAAAGTTTAGAAAAATTCAAGTACTAATATGAAACTTGGATATAATTTACAACAAATTGACCAAAAGATCATATTAAAAATTTGTTTGAAAATATGGGATTAAGATTGTGACAATAAAAATGCAAAAAATCATAAGAAAATTTGAGCAAAAATTGAATGATGATAAATATAATTTGCGCTATTTTTTTTTTCTCATGTTGGTACTTAGTTTGGTATTATTTTTTGTTTTTTTCCTTCAAATTATAGAATTATTAACATGGGATATTTTCGGTTGACCTCAATTCATGATCTCCTCAAATAGTACAAATTAATTCTAAGTCTTCAATAATAAATTTGAGATATAGAATGCATGGTATTATGAATGTGAGAGTGAGGCACTATCATCACTTGTAGTCAAGGTGGGCTCTACAATTGATAGGTGTGGATTACAATTCAAATTTGGCAGACTTTTAAAATGTTGAAAAGTTTTAGAGTATATATTAATTTTATTAAAAACATTTAAGTTTTGTAATAGTTGAAATTGCACTATTATAAAGCTCACCTGAAAGGAAATTATCACAAGATTTAAAATAAAGCCAAATTACCATTGACACCACCCTCGTTAAGAGGTGGGATTAAATTCGACTAATCTTGAGCGTGAAAATTAACGATCAGATTGTGCGATGGATGCACAAGAACTGTATGATCATGCGATAAATACACGAGAGCGGTCGGATTTGAGCGATGGACCCACAAAAACGGTGCGATTGTGCGATAGATGCACAAGAGAGGTTGCATTGTATGATAAGCGTACGAGAATGGTGCGATCGTGTGATAAACGCACGAGAGCGGTTGCATTGTCCGATAGATGCACAAGAGAGGTGCAATCGTGCGATAGATGCACGAGAGCGGTTGGATTGTGCGATAGATGCACATGAATTGTGCGATCATGCGATAGATGCACAATAATGGTGCGGTACGATAGATAAGTTTCTCTCTTCCTATATAAATGAGTCTAGTATATATTGTTATATAATTATTCAACACAATATTGAATATACACATAATATAGTACATATTTCTCTTTCTCTCTCTCTCTTAGATGTTGTAACACTTATGTTGGTGGTTAGTATTTGATTGGTATTAGTTGTTGGATTATGATTGTTTGTTTGATATAATTCTCTTCACATAGTTAAAAACATCTTACCTGTTGACCAAAAAATAAAAATAAACAAATAAAATAAAATAAACGAATTATCTTTTACTAATGTTTTTATTTCTTTATACTTAAATAGATAATTTTGACATTATAAAAGGTTAATAATCACTATTATTTTTTCACCTAATCTCTCCAAAAAGTAAATTTTAAGAAAAACGGGTATCATTTTATTTCTTTCAATTTCCCTTATTTTTTTGCCCTTCAATAATACAAACAAATAATTGAGACCAAGAAAAGTCCACTTCTTTTTTCTTTTTTTTTTTGGGTTGCTAAATCACTCAATCGAAAAGGGCTGTGCTCTCCAAAAAAAGAAAAAGAAAAAAAGAATAGGCCTGTGAATCACACAAAATTGATTGTGCATGTTGTCTTTGTATTTGAAATTGTTCTTAATATGGACTACGGGTGTTCGTGACTTAGATATGATTGGAGAATTTTTAATTTGTCATTTGTCTGTTAGATTGGCAGATTAGAAAAAAAAATAATCCGCATCCGTCCGCTAGATTGATGGATGTGGATAGAGCGGATTGACGAATGGATGCGAATCGGTTTGGCGGTTTAAATTTTTACAAATTTTGAACATAATATAACAACTTGTTAACATTTTTATTTTTGGATAACAATCCAACTCAACATAACTAAAAGATTATCAAGTAAATTGTCAAATACTAATAATAAATACACATAAGAAAATCATGCATTATCAAAACTATTTCATTACTTTTTTTTATTCAAAAACTATTTAATTTGATTTTTTTTATAAAAAAAAACAAAATTAAGCCTTATATTTTTCACACAAAAATATCAAATATCAATACTTGTCATTTGATAAAAAAATTCTAAATTGAAAACACAACAGAATATAATTTTTTTCAATTGAAAACACAAACAGAATATCTAAACAAATTGAAAATATAAAGTCTTACAAATTACTAAGGGTGCTCGCAGTTTGGTGGTTCGGTTGCGGCCAAAGGAACCTCAAATTCGCTATCTGTCTAAAACTAGGCGAATTGAAAAAAATTAATCTGCAACTGTCTATTCGTCATCACGCATCCGTCTAAAATGTGGTGAATCGATTCGGTTAAATCAATTTGAATGAATTAAAATATCCGCTAAACACTCCTAACATGAACAATAAATATTAATATGGTCTCTCCATTGTAACTTTTATTTATTTTCTCCTATTTTTAACATGTTCAGTTTTTCTTTTTATTGTAAAATTTATAAATCATGAGATATTTATTGTTGACCCCAATTCAAAGTCTCCTCAAATCATAAAAAAATAGTTCCAAGTCTTCCTTGAAAGTTTTGAGATATACCAATGGATATGATGTTGGAAAAGAGAGTGTGCACTGTAGTCTATAGTTACATTTGTGTTGCACTATCACAATTTTTTAGCCTTTTTTTTTTTTTTTTTTGGGGTCAATAAATATGATAGTAATTATAAATGTAAAAAAATATTTATATCATTAAATATATTACTACCCTACAATAATTAAAAAGTCAATAAATCTAACACAATCAATAAAATAAGCCTATCAATGCCAATCCCAACAAGCTACTAACTACATACAACTCTCATAATGAGAGAAAAATAAACTACAACCACAAAATGATATCAAACTCATTTTCATAGAAATTGAATTTGATACTATACACTATAAATTTTGTTACATAATCATAAAGCCAAATACCGTGATTCATAATTTTTAACCAATGAGGGCTCAATCTTTTGATAGGTGTAGATTACCACTCAAATTTGGTGACTTTTAATCAATAAGTCCAACGACTTCATTCAGATACCTTGCTTTGATCTTTCTGCTATATTTTGCTTTGATTTTTCCACACTACCTTTAACACTGTATTTAAATTATAAATTTTGATAAAGAAAAGAAAATGAAAAAAAAAATTCACATTGCCCTAATCTTTTTTGTTTTTCTTTTTAAATTTATATCCAAATCTATAATTCAAATATAACCTAAATGATATGAAATACTTGTGACATAAATATTTTTTTAACATCTAAACCAAACACCTTGATGAGTAAAAATTCACAACAAGAAAAAGCATTTTCGGCGACTAAAAAATCACTTTTGGTCACTGAAAGTATAGGTTTTGGTGACTAAAAAAGAATTAGTAGCCAAAAGTGAAGATTTTTGGCGACTAAAAAAATTTAGTAGCCAAAAGTATAGGTTTTGGCGACTAAAAATCTATTTGGTCGCCAATATATGGCTTTTACCGATTAACAAAATTTTAGTAGCCAAAAGTAAGGCCCTTTGGTGACTAAAAAAAATTTAGTAGCCAAAAGTGAGGCATTCGGCGACTAAAAAGATGTTTGGTCGCCAAAAGTGAGGCTTTTACCGACTAAAAAAATTTTAGTAGCCAAAAGTAAGGCCCTTTGGCGACTAAAAAAAATTTAGTAGCCTAAAGTGAGGCATTTGGCGACTAAAAACATGTTTAGTAGCCAAAAGTGAGGCTTTTTGGCGACTAAAAAGAAGTTTAGTCGCCAAAAGTGGTAATTTTAGTGCGGGAATTTTATTTTTTAACTACTAAAAAATAATTAGTAGTCAAAACTATAGAATTGGCGACTAAAATTATGTTTAGTCGCCAAAAGTGGTCTATTTTTTTTTTATAATAAATAATTTATTTTTAAATAAATTATGTTTAATAAAAAATAATTATGTTTATATATATACTTTTATATTAATACAGGTTTATGTACTATATAAATAATATATGTTGCATATATAATCATATGGTGTTAGGGAGGTGTAGTGGAAAGAGTGTGTTGTATAAAATTTATGGTGTGGTAGGTTGATAGTTTGAATCTCCACAAGAGCAGAGTGTAATTTTTTTTTTTTTCACGAACGAGCTTTTGGCGACTAAAATGTTTGGTCACCAAAAGCTTGAGTATTGGTGACTAAAAAAATAGTTGGTAAATGTATAATTTAAAAAAATATAATTGACTATTGGCGACTAAAACATTAGTCGGTAAATGTATAATTTAAAAAATATAATTGACTATTGGCGACCAAAGTTTTGGTCGCTAAAGACTTGCTTTTTGGCGACAAAAATTCTTTTAGTCGCCAATACCTTTCCTGACCGTTTTCTGGCGACTAAACCGGCGACTAAAAAATTTAGTCGGGGAAACTAAAAAACCGACTTTTGGCGACTAAAAATTAACTTTTGGCGACTAAAAATTTAGTGGCCAAATGTATTTTTTCTTGTAGTGATTTGGCATGACAGTACATCATCACTATTAATAATACATGGTATTACTATTAAATTATAAATTATAATATAAAAAAGATAAATTTTACTATTTAAATGTAATTATTATCCAACAAAATTCAATTACTACTATTATATGTATTTATTTAAATGCAACTACTATCGTAATGCAATAAGCACCATCTATATAATTAGTCTTACTATGTCCACATAATTATTTATTGATTTTATAGAGAATAATTATTTATTATTAGATGATAATCCAAAATTTTAACTTTGCCATTATATTACAGTTCTTGATTTAAAGTTAATTTTTTTGGTCACAAAAAAAAAAAAAAAGTTCTTGATTTTAAGAAGGGTTAAAAACCAGGACGTATGGCCAGGGAGGTGTTAGAAAGAAAAAAAATGTGTGAAATGTAAGTAAACATTATTGCATTTCATTCACATTTCACTTATATTTTTTTTATTTTTCTTTCTAAATTTTTACCAAAATTTATGAATCAAACATAGCGTTAAGGGTGCAACAATACCCATTATCCTTGTGGCGTAGTGGCAATTAGGGTTAGGCATGTATTATTGGTTCCAAATTTTGTACTCAAATCGAAATTAATCATATTTTGAAACTGAAATAACTCAACTCAAATAAACTCATGTTGAGCTGTGATTCAACATTAATTTAAAATTTTTGTGACTGCTCAATATAGAACAAAATATTTGAAAAGTTAATTTATATAGAATGAAATATTTAAAAGGTAAAATTGAAAATTCATTGCAAATAAATGATTTATAAATCTTTTTAGAAAGTAGATATATGATTACACTACAAGCTTTTTGGTTGGTTTGAATTTGATTTGAGTGTAACCCAAGAATTGAACTAACATAGAGTTTTTGTTATTTATTTATTTTTTATCATCTGTAGTTCTTTAGTGTATTATTTTTTTTGTGTTAGATAGACTTAAATCAAATTGCATAAATTTTGGTCTTGTGTATTTGTGATTATCCTTCCCTTATTCATTTTGTGATATTAGTTTTTGTTTTCCATTTTCATAACCATCAATATTCTTATTGAGTTTTTTAAAGGCTCTTTGCACAATAATCTACCACAAAATTTAATTAGCATAATAAACTTGAGTTCTATGTAATTAAATAAATATAAAGGTTCTCATATGAATATGATTCCAAGTTTAGCAAAATTCAAGTACTAATATGAAATTTGGATATAATTTAACAACAAATTGGCCAAAAGATCATATTAAAAATGTGTTTGAAAATATGGGATTAAGATTGTGACAATTGAAATGCAAAAAATCATAATAAAATTTGAGCAAAAAGTGAATGATGATAAATATAATTTGCGCTCTTCCCCCCCCCCCCCATGTTGGTACTTGTTTGGTATTGTTTTTTGTTTTCCTGTTTCTTTCTTTTTTTCTTCTTCACCACACCCCCCTCCCCTCAAATTATAGAATTATTAACATGGGATATTTTCGGTTAACCTCAATTCAAGGTCTCCTGAAAATAGTACAAATTAATTCTAAGTCTTTAATAATAAATTTGAGATATAGAACGCATGGTGTCATGAATGTGAGAGTAAGGCACTTTCACAGCTTGGGCTCTACTGATAGGTGTGGATTACAACTCAAATTTGGCGACTTTTAAAATGTTGAATAAAATTTTAGAGTACCTAATTACTATATTAATTTTATTAAGAACATTTAAGTTATTCACCCAAAAAAAAGAACATTTAAGTTTTGTAATAGTTGAAATTGCACTATTATAAAGCTCAAGTGAAAGGAAATTATCACAATATTTTAAAATAAAACCAAATTACCATTGACACCACCCTCGTTAAGAGGTGAGATTGAATTCGTCTAATCTTGAGTGTGAAAATTAATCTTAATGAACATAATACATATATATATTGATAAATTGTATTTATCAATAGTTTGAATATGTAGAGATTTTCAATTCAAAGACTCATACAGTATTACAATTGAATAATAATTATATGAAATAACGTGTAATAAGGAGGCCAGTATTAGACAGGTTTAAAGTTGGTCCTTTAATCAATTAAGATCAATTATTTCATTGAATTAACGTGTGATAAGGAGGCCCACATTAAATTGGCTTGAGGGTGGTCTTTTAATCAATTAAGTCCAACTCTTTCATTTTAATTTCATAGACTTACATGTAATCAATTCAATTCAACCCTTTCATTTGAATTTTATGAACCAATGCGTGAAACTTCCTAAATTTTTGAAAAATATTATTTTGACCTTTTAAACTTTAAAAACATAAAAATAGACTTCCTAAACTATTGAAAAGTATCATTTTGTTCTCCAAAACTATAAAAACGTCAAAATAGACCCTATAAACTATTGTATATTTCACTTTGATCGCTTTTATTAACGGTCTAATTTGTATGTTTTTATAATTTAGGAACATTTGTACGCTTGTATAGTTTAGAATGCAAAGTGATACTTCTCAATAGTTTAAGGAATCTATTTCTAAGTTTTTATAGTTTAGAAAATCAAAATGATATTTCTCAATAGTTTAGGAGTTTTTGTATAAATAACCCTCGGAAGCATTTGAACATGAAAATTTTCCATTGGAATAAACTCTTCACAATTAAGATAAAGTAATTGCAAGATTATATCTTATCACCAACAAATCATACCAAAAAAAAAAACTATAAATTTGTTATTGTTCTATTATAATGAACAAAGTAGGGGAATTAAATTGGTGGAAATTGAGGTCATTCCATCAAATGTTATATAAGCCTATAATTAAAAATTCATGATTTATTTTGTTACAAAATGGTCAAACTATGGGCTTTTTTTTTTTTTTTTTTTTTCCATTTTTTTTATTTGGGTTAATTACACTTTTCACCTTTATAGTTTGATTCAAATTTCATTTTGGTCCCTATCATTTCAAATGAAATAGTTTTGTCCCTACACTTAAATCTAGTTTTAATTCGGCCCTCCTATTTAAGTTGGAAGTTAAAGTTAATGATTTTGGGACATTTGTTAGTCTCCTAAGGTATATATGTATATATGTAAAAAAAAAAAAAAAAATGTACTATATGAAAAAAAGGTATATATCTAAGAAAAATTAAGAGAATTTTAGACGAAAAGACCAAATTGAAATTGGATTTAAAGTGTATGCAAAAAATTGTTCAATTTGAAATTATAAGGACCAAAGTAAAATTTGAGTCAAAATATAGAGATTAAAAATGTAATTAACCCTTTTTTTTATTATTATTATTATTATTATTATTATTATTATTATTATTATTATTATTATTATTATGCTCATAAAAAAATATAAAAAATAAAAAGCATATAAGATGTTCAGTTGAAATAACTTCATCAAATCATAATTTTGACATTTAGGAGTGATAGTGTTTCATTTTGATGTTTTTAGCTCTTACATTTTATAATACTTTTCACTTTTCAAGTATCTCAAATTTGCTTAGGTTCACTTTGATCCCTGAATTGCTATTATAAAATTTTTAAAATTGCAAGTTTATATAAAAAAAAATATATATAAATAAAGCTATATTATATTTCAACTTCACAATAAAATTTGTTTGAAATTAAGACAAATTGCAATAAGAATGATGAGAGTGAAATTTAAGCTGAATTTTATTTATGCAAATTTCAAGATTTATAAAATCATGGGATATTTATTGTTGACCCCAAAGTCAAGGTCCTCTCAAATCATATAGATTAATTCCAAGTCTTCATTTCAAATTTTGAGATATATTAGACTTTACTAAATGCATGATTTTATGAAAGTGATTACATTTTGAGATGCACTATTACAACAATATTTAACCACGGCATTTGGTTCAATAATTGTATAGCAATCTTTGTAATATGAGATTTTGGATTCAACTCCTATAAAGAGAAGTTCGACACCTTTTGTGTTGGTTGATTTACTACTCCCCCATTACGGGGGGGTTGCATGTAATTATTAGTGGTTGTTGGGCTTGGTCAATTTGTTGATCACTTTTTAGGCTTTTTTTATTTATTTATTTATTTATTTTTTATCATCAAAGTGAGTGGTTTGTTGAATGATATAAATAGTGAATTACAGTTATTTAAATTTAACCCTATTTTACAATGTTGAATAAAGCTTTTATTTTGATTTTTTAATTTATATATGATATTACAGTGAAACTAATGAATTTATAATCATAATAATAAAAATTAAATACAACATATAATTGATCCAAACATAGATAGAAAGATTTGAACGACTGAGTTTCAAGTGAAATATTAGGCCAAACGAGCTATTCATATTATGATATTATGGGGTTTTTTTAAATTTTAATTTAATTTAATTTTTTTCTTGCGGTTGTGAATTGTATCTATTTTTAGTTATGCTAATATGAAGGAAATTTTGATACCCAAATCCACATGGTATTAGAGCATCCGTATCAAGCTGGATAAATTTTAGTCAAATTTTGGCTAAAGAAGTTACTTTTTTATTTTAGCTAGTTATGTTTTTGAATGTCTTCTGCATCAAACTCTATATTTAAAAAATATATATTTTATTTAAATAACATTTATTTGTTTTTTTATTCCTATATTGTCAATTATTGTATTTTTTAAATCATCAATTTTGGGACAATCATATTTTATAATGGTAATATTTTAACAGTCACATTTTTTATACAGTCACTTTTCCTAGATTAAGAAATCGCATTTTCATAACTGTTTTGTTAACTTTAATTTCAAGAATTAATTTATGAGATGTGCAAAAACTAAAATAATTCAAGTTTATATGTGGATAAAAACTATAAGTAATAACAAAAAGAATAATCCTATGTTTATTATCTATTTTGATTATTTATATTTTACTATTTGATGTGACATACTTTATTATCATTAATAAAATAAATCTCACATGCATATAATTGGTATCTAAGAATTATGGGGTGTATCACATCATATGGTAAAATAAATAATAATTATAGTACTTAAAAAAAATAAAAACAAAACAGTGGGAGATAGCTGAACAATGTTTCATATATTTTATTTTTTAAAATTCAGTGTTGAGCCTTCATAGGCTGGCTACATGTGGCGAGGAAGTGCAGCCTGTTCGAAAATGGCACAAGCACTAGCGAGCTTGATGCAGAAGGAAATTGATGGCTTTACTCCACAAATTAACAGAAAAAATGCTTTGGCGAGATTGATATTGATGCTCTTACATATGAATAATAATTTTGTAGACTAAGGTTGTGCATTGTATGTATCAGTAATGTTAATATGAAGGAAATTTTGATACTCAAATCCACATTGTATTACATCTGAATAATAATTTTGTAGACTAATGTATGATAAGGAGGTCAAAAGTAAACTGGGTTCAAGGGTAGAAATAAGCTCTCATCTATATTTTTAATTACTTTTATATTATTTTATATTTTTCTTGTGAGTCTCAATCCAGACCCGCATCGATAATTTTTCAGCACCGTTTGAAAATTGTCACAAAAAATGTCACTAATTATAAGTTTTAGCGACAATTTAAAAAAATCATCACAAAAAAAGGTCACTAATTTTCAAATTTCAACGACAATTTGAAAAATTTGTCACAAAAAAAGTCACAAATTATAAATTTTAGGAGCAATTTATAAAAATCGTGACAAAAAAAATTACTAATTGTCAATTTTTAGCGAGATCTAAAAAATCGTCACAAAAAATTATTTTTAGCGATAATTTTATTAGGACTTACTTTCAATAGGACTTGATAAGAATTAATTCAAACTATTAAAACTTATTGATAATTTACTTAAAATATAAAAATGAGCTTAACGATGAGAATGATCCTTTAATCAATTACGTCAAACAACTTCAATTATATAAAAGAGATAGTTTGCTATGATTTTTTAGAAAAAAATATATGTAACATTAGCCCTGTTTGTTACTGCTTATTTTTAGCTTTCAGCTTAATTTAAGCTGTTTTGATATGTTTGGTTTAGCTTATGCTTATAGCTTATAGCTTTGTGAAAGTCAGAAATCAGCTTATTCTTTGAGTAGGGCAGGAGATGCTTTAAGAATAAGCTGGAAATCAGCTTAAGCTGAAAGTTATAAGGTATAAGCTGTTTGGGCATAAGCTATAAGCAGTTTCCCACAGCTCTACCAAACAGGGTTATTGCCCCAAAGCAATCTAAATTATTTATTTGTGTGAATTCTACATGAGTTTCACACAAATGAATACTTGGATCATCTTGTAGCACGTCAATGCCATGGGCAATGAATAATTCCTCAATCTCAAAACCCACACGGTAAGGAAATAATTAGACTACAACGTATTGAAAATTTTTTCAAGTAATACATGATAATTCACTTTTATTAGATAATTGAGGAAGAAATAATAATTTATTTACTATATATTAGATTTTAAATTTATTAAAATTATTAGAGGCCCAAGTTAATCAAGGCCGGCCAACCATTTCATTCATATTGAGGAGAGAATTTGCTTTAATTTTTCCGCAAATGTTAGCCAAATGAATACGTGGGGCCTAACCCAAGGAGTGTGGTGGAGTGGAAGGGACTCCTCTTCCCTTAACCAAGTGTCGGGGGTTCGATTTTTCACCTTGGGCATGGAGCAGCCTTAAATCCCTGGGCCAGCTGTCCCACCCTTCGAGGTGCCTACAAACCAACGAAGGGATTAGTCTCCGCAATCGGCGGGGATACCCTGGGAGAACCTAAAAAAAAAAAAAAAAAAAACGTGGGGCCCAGAGTATGATGGTGCTTTTAGTGCCTTTATAAAGACTCAGACCACTTGGATCATTTTGTGGCACGTCAATGCCGCGTTAGGATCCTCTAGAGTGTATTCTCTAGAGTGATCTCCTAAAGTAGTCCATCCAAGGGTTGAGATTAAGTCTCACCAAAACGACGTCGTTTTGGTGAGTAAATTCAAAAAAAAAAAAAAAAAAAAAAATCAAATTTCAAGGGCTTTGGAAGAGAATGTGAAGGAGTTCCCAGAACTTAGTGAGAATGGTTTGGTTGATGAATTCAGGGGCTTTGGAAGGGAAAACAGGAAGAAGAACAATGCAACAAAGAGAGATTTGCATAGAAAGAGTGAGAGATTTGCAGAGAAAGTGTGAGTAGGACTTACTTGGATTTGGGTGGATTGGAGATGTTAGATCTGTAATTAGAAGATGGGGTTTGTTGGATGAGTCTGGTTCCTCCATTGATGAACAGAGATGGGCTTGCTGTGAGATTAGGTGTGTGAAGTGGAAAAAGGGTAAGACTTGGGAGCAAAAGAAGAAAAAGAAGAGAGAAAGAGAGGAGAGAGGGAGAAAGCAGAGTCCCGGAAGCTTCCATCGTCAAGGTTCAAAGGCGTCGTCCATCAACCCAACGGCCGGTGGGGCGCCCAGATTTATGAGAAGCACCAGCGAGTTTGGCTGGGAACTTTCAACGAAGAAGACGAAGCCGCAAGGGCTTACGACATCGCAGCCCAACGAAGAAGACGAAAACGCTTTTGAAATCTGAAATTTTTTTTTTTTTTTTTGAATTTGCTCACCAAAACGAGACTTAATCTCAACCCTTGGATGGACTACTTTAGGAGATCACTCTAGAGAATACACTCTAGAGGATCCTATCGCGTCAATGCCATGTGCAATGAATAATTTCTCGATTTTTCTGCCAATGATGTGAACGCTTATGATTCAACATTAACAGCTCATTATAAAAGAACTTTTTTAAAAAGTAATATATACATATAGAAAGTAGGGAAATTCTATGGTACATATTTTGTAACATCAATCACAAATTAATATAATAAAATGCACTTTATTATAAATGGACATACTTTTATTAAAAAAATTTGTAACATCCATCATAAATTAACACAATAAAATATTTAAAATTTTATAATTCATGAAATAAAAATTGGTTACGGTATTTTTTATTTTTATTTTTTTATGTCAATTTGTGATAAAGTTACGCATTTTGTAATTGATATTATAAAATTTTGTAATAAAATTGTGCCAATTTATAATAAGATGTATAGGATACACACCCTTAATGTTTCTAGAAATTAATGAAATTTCCTATAACTTTTAATGGTAACATTAGAAAGGAAAAAATAAAAATAAGTAAATAAGAACAAAGTGAGTTATAATTTTTTGTGTATAAATATATGGCCCATTTTTAGATTAATAATATCTGACAATACTCTAAGAATTGAATCATGGTAATCGATAAATACACCGACCTCTCCTTTGATTCCAAAATTACACTAATATCTATATATTTGTTAAAAACCTCAAGGGAGGGGCGGTCCGCTTAATTAGTCCATGGGAAAATGAAAAATCTCCCTAATTTTCTTCCCCCTAATTTCCTTTTTTGGAAAATTGTTTTCTTTTTTTTTTTTTTTTTTTTTTTTACCTAAAGTGGGAATTCGGGGGTTTCGGGGGCACCCCCTCGAGCTCCCAATCATCTCCGTTAGTCCATGTTAGTGTTTTTCTATAGAGCCAACATTACTTCTTGATGGTCCCTCTAATTAGTCCATGTTGGTGTTTTTCTATAGAGCCAACTATACTCTCTGCAAGCAAATAAAAGCACAAGTGGGAGGAAATTATCACTACATTTTGAAACAAAACAACATTACTATTGACACCACCTTGGTAAGAGGCGGGAGTAGATTTAATACTATACAAATTAAAAAAAGAGAATTTTTTTAAGATTTCTGATATTAAAATTTTATAAGACAAATGATATACTATATTTTCATAATAGTTAAGATCCCTAAATATTTCTATAAAAAAAATTCGACTCAGAGAAATTTTGTTCGACTTAGAGAAATTTCGCCTTGATTCAGAGAAATTTCAATTTTTACAGAGAAATTTCTCTATGATTATACTAGAGAAATTTTGAAATTTGTCTGAGTTGGTGCCGAAATTTCTTTGAGTCGGGAAAAATTTCTCCAAGTAGAATTTTCTCTGTAAAAATATTGAGGGATCTTAGCTAATAAAAAAAATATCTTGGACCTCTCCTACTGCACAAAGTTTGAGAGGGATGTTTCACTAATTTTTCTTTAAAAATATTGTAAAATTTTCTTACTTACTAATATGGCACAAATCACATTATTAAAGTGTATTCTGTTTCAAATTCTAAAATTTCTTTATTGCATGATAATGTCATTTTTAGAAAAGTTGATAATGTTAGTTTGTATAGGATTTTCCTTTGTCTAATTATTTCTGAACATGAAATTAACTAGCCGTGATATAAATTTTATTATTATTATTATAATTAAGGGTAATTTTAAAAGAATTCAGGATTTGACCCTAAAAATAAAATAAATACAAAGTTTTTTATTTTATCAATTGAAACTCATTTTATGTACACCTACATTAAATTTGATCATTAAAATATTATTTTTTATGCTGCTTTACTTAACAAAAATAGACAAATGTTTAGATTGAAAATAAATTAAAAGATTAGGATTTAAATTAACAAAATTAAAACTTCGAGACTTATTTTGTTACAAGGGTTAAGGGTTAAACATTGAAGCTGGTTTGTTTGTTTGCCTTTTTTGTTTGTTTGTAATTTCCCCTTATAATTATTTATTTTTTATTATTATTTTTTTTGTATTAGTAGTGGTAATATGTAGGAATTTTCAATCCCAAAACCCACACAATAAGGGGATAGTTAGACTACAACCAAGGTTCTAAATATCGGCCGGTACGTGCCGTACTGGCCGGTTCGTACCGGAAAATTGTAGTGTCGAGTCGGATACTCACCGGTATACAGGTGAGAATGAATTTCGCGTCCGTAACGTCCGAGTCCCGGTACGTAGCAGCTTGAATCCGATACATGGGCCGATATGGGCCGATACGGGCCGATACAGTCGGATACAGATTCGCTTTTGTTGTTGTGCTCTGTTTTTTGTATTGCTCTGTTTCTATTTCTATTTCTGATTTTTTTTTTGTTGTTGTTGTCGACCTAAATCTGAATTTGTTTTTTTTTGTTGATCAATTTGTATTTCAAATTCAAAATTCAGAATTTGTTGATCAAGTTGATCGAATTCAGAATTCAAAAAGTTGATCGACAACAACATGTATATCCATTTCTTACCCATTCCATTGTCGATCGACAACAAGAAGTTGTGCTCTGTTTTTTTTTTTTTTTTCTATTTCTGGGTTTGAGGGGATTCTACAACTTCCGATCAACATTTTGAGAGAGAGAGAGAGAGAGAGAGAGAGAGAGAGAGAGGATTGTTTGTGGTTGTATTATGTATGCAAGTCTGAGATTGAAATAGATATACATGGAGGTGCATTACCAGTCTGAGATTGAAATGGGTAATGTGGGAGCCGAATAAGTAGAAGAACGAAGTCTGGAGCACCCGAAGAGCCAGGAACTTAACGGCTCCATTCCGCTCGATTGGGACGCCGAATACGTTCTTAGGGCCGAATGGATTTGAGGAGGCATATCAGGACAAACAAAATAATAATAAAAAAAATAAACTCTGGCCCCGAGGCACAGAGAATGTATATAAATACAAGAGCTTTAGATACGAGAGGGGCATGACTTTGAGAACTGAATCAACAAGCTTTCTGGAACAGAGGAACTGACTTGTTCACCAGAGAGCTAATTTCGGCATCCTCGATCGGAGTCTTTGTATCTTCTCAGGTGACTAGTTGAGGATCATTGGCGTCTTCCAGGATCTGAAGAGTATTTCCAATCCACTTCCCCACAACTGGCGCCGTCTGTGGGAATACTCAAATATATCCATGAAAGGTGTGACTGCAGATCCTCCGGTAGCCACCGACGAGATCGCACCGAGAGACGACTCCACTCCGGTAAATGCGCTCCGAGAGGAAACCGTCGCGCACCGACGCTCCTTGAACTCTAACTCACCAACGACTTCAACAAAGTCGATGATGCAAGCGACCATAGAACGAGCCAGACAGACCCAACAGAATTTGGATAACATCATCGCCGAGAACGAACGCCTTCGCCGCGATCTGGCCTTAGAAAAAGCAAAGTCCGGACGGGCAGGGCTCAAGGTCCCTAAGCGACTCCCAACGAGAGGTCTGCGACGACTCGGGCCAATAAAGATAACGCCAACGGTCGCCGCGCCTTGACCGATTGCCTTGAGGAGGTGACAGAGGACGCACGTCGCCCAAGAGGCGTCCCGCGCGACACCGTACATATGATATACAGCCTACCGCTAGCCCCGACTGTACATGCAATTCAATCACTTCCGAGCCCCCAGCGTCAGCTCACACCAACTAAGCGACCCCGACTTCGCGAAGTGCCAAGCATTACCTTCGACGACTCCGATTTGCGCGGCGTAACACTCCCACACGTAGATCCTCTGGTTGTTGCGCTACGCGTGAACAGGTTTACCGTCGAACGCGTCCTTATCGACCAGGGAAGCACTTCAGAAGTTATGTACTATAAAACCCTCATCAAACTCGGGTTCAACGATTCGGATCTGACTCCAGCTCCCTATCCATTATTCGGCTTCAACGCCAACCCGGAGTACCCATTGGGAAAGATCAGTCTACCCGTTCGAGCTGGCTCCAGAACGGTGGATGTGGAGTTTTTGGTCGTCAGGTTACCATCGCCGTACAATCTCATCATGGGGCGATCATGGTTGCACACCCTGCAGGCCGTCCCAAGCACTTACCACCAGCTGTTACGTTTCCCGACGGAACACGGCGTTGAGCAGATCCGTGGCTCTCGACAGTCAGCACAAGCATGTTACCTTCTCGCCGATAAGCCGCCGAAAGAACTGCAAGTCAACTCCATCGAAACGCCCAATCGAGAAATCCTGGACGACGTCGGACGTCAACTAGATGAAAAGGCCACGGAAGTTTTGGACCGAGTTGACATTGATGGAAGCTCGGAGAAGTTTTTTATGATCGGCGCCTCGCTGAGCTAGGTCGACCGACAGCAGCTGATCACTTTTTTACTCGGCAATCTCGACGTCTTCGCGTGGACTCCATACGAGATGCCGGGAATAGACCCGTCAGTCTCCCAGCACCGTCTGAATGTCGATCCCCGGCGCAAGCCGATCATCCAAAAAGGCCGGCGATCCTCCGCAGAACACACTGCCGCCGTTGTAGAAGAAATTGACAAATTGCTTGACGCCGGGGCAATTAGGGAGGTCACCTATCCCACGTGGCTCTCCAACACAGTGGTGGTGAAAAAGAAAAATGGAACTTGGCGAGTGTGCGTCGATTTCACGGATCTGAACAAAGCTTGCCCCAAAGATTGCTTCCCCTTACCGAGAATTGACCAACTCGTTGATGCGACAGCGCACCACCAACGTATGAGTTTCCTCGATGCCTACAGAGGCTACCATCAGATCGCCATGAATCCGGATGATCAGGACAAAACTGCATTCCTTACTCCAAGAGGGACCTACTGCTACAGGGTTATGCCTTTTGGACTAAAGAATGCAGGAGCAACTTACCAAAGACTGGTCACCACGATGTTCAAAGAACAGCTCGGACACACTATGGAAGTATACATTGACGACATGGTGGTCAAATCCAAAGAAGAACAAAATCATATAGCCGATCTGGAAACGACATTCGACACCCTATGCAAATATTGAATGAAGTTAAACGCTTCTAAATGCGTATTCGGGATCGGCTCCGGCAAATTCCTGGGTTATATCGTCAACCACCGTGGAATCGAAGCCAACCCGAGGCAAGTCACAGCAATTTTGGAACTGAATTCCCCCCGTTCGGTCAAAGAAGTCCAAAAGTTGATGGGAATGGCTGCTGCACTCAACAGGTTCATTAGTCGATCTACAGACCGCTGCAGATAATTCTTTCAGACATTACGCCAGGGCAGAGCTTTCGAATGGTCCGCCGAATGCGAAGCAGCTTTTAACAGGCTCAAGACATATCTCCAGACAGTACCTCTTCTAACAACACCCGCCGCCGGTGACCCCCTCATCCTATATCTGGCAGTCTCCGACAAGGCCGTCAGTGCCGTATTACTAAAAGAGGAGGAAGGGCAGCAACAACCAGTGTATTATGTGAGCAAGGCAATGGTGGATGCCGAAACACATTATCTACCGCTTGAAAAACTCGTCCTAGCTTTGGTCATGGCAGCAAGAAAACTGATGCATTACTTCCAAGGACACAGCATTAGGGTCCTAACAGACTATCCCCTTCGATCAGTACTAAGGAACGCAGAAGCATCAGGGTGTGTTTCGAAGTGGGCTCTTGAACTCGGCCAATACGACATTCAGTTTTTATCCAAAACTGCAATCAAGGGGCAGGTGCTTGCCGACTTTGTCGTCGAATTCACAGGAGGGCTTGCCGGCCTCAAGCCTGATGACGTCCTGCCAAAGGCAGCCGAAGTTCGGTCAAACCCAGATTGGAGAATTTATGTTGGGGACATTTGGCAGTTATATTGTGATGGAGCGTCTAACCAACGGGGCAGCGGCGCCGGCGTCGTACTCATGTCTCCAGACGGCGCAGTAATTGAGCAGGCCGTCAAGCTCGGCTTCGAAGCATCAAATAACGGTTTAATATGAAGCCTGATAGCCGGATCATGAGCGCACATACTTTCGTGCGGCGGCTGTTGGTATTTTGCGACTCAAAATTGGTAATCAACCAGCTGAAGGGGGAGTACGCGGCAAGAGACGAGCGTATGGCAGCCTATATGAAAACGGCTAACACCTTGCTAACAAAATTCGACCATCATGAACTAAACCAAATAACACGCGATCAAAACACACACGCGGATGCCCTGGCATGCTTAGCCTCCGCCATTAACTCCGAGCTCAAGCGTACCATAGAAGTAGGTTTCGTCCCAGAACCAAGTATCGGCCCACCGGAGGAAACCCACATCAACATTATAGAATCCACTCCAAGTTGGAAGGATCCCATTGCTGCATTCCTTTCTTCCGAGCAACTCCCAGAAGACAAGAAAGAAGCACATAAACTGCGAAACAAGGCCCTGCGGTACTACTTAGATCCACAAGGAGGGCTTTACAAAAAGTCCCTCTCTGGTCCATACTTGGAATGCGTGCACCCGGACAGGGTAGAGGAGCTGCTCACTGAGATACATGAGGGCAGTTGTGGTGCCCATTCGGGGGGACGCTCCCTGGCCCATCGGGCGATAACGCAAGGATATTATTGGCCGACGATGAGAGCCAATGCAGAAAATTATGTCAAGAAATGCGAACAATGCCAAAATTTCTCCCCACTAACCCATCAGCCTGTAAAAGCTTTGAATTCAATTACAAGCCCCTGGCCGTTTGCTCAGTGGGGAATTGATATCGTAGGACCATTGCCGAGGGCCCCAGGGAATAAGCGATTTCTAATCGTGGCAACAGACTACTTCACAAAGTGGGTCGAAGCGGAGGCTCTAACCCATATACGGGATTCCGACATCAAGCGCTTTGTGTGGAGGAACATCATTACACGATTCGGCATTCCAAGAGCACTGATCTCGGATAATGGTACCCAGTTCGATTGTGGCGTATACCGAGAATTGTGCAGCAAGTACGGTATTGAACCCTACTTCTCTACGCCAGCCTACCCCCAAAGTAACGGTCAAGCGGAAGCTTCAAACAAATCCATCTTAGACGGCATCAAAAAGAGGCTGGAAAATGCCAAAGGCAGATGGGTTGAAGAGTTGCCGAGTGTACTGTGGGCCCACCGCACAACGCCGAGACGATCTACCGGAGAAACGCCGTTTGCATTATGCTTCGGGACCCAAGCAATCTTACCCCTAGAGATTGGCTTACCAACTTTGAGATCGCAAGCCTTTAACACGGGCCGAAATGACATGATGCTCGCCCTGGACCTGGTTCTTATTGAAGAACGAAGAGACCGTGCCTTAGCATCCATGGCACGTTATCAGCAGCAGCTCGCAAAGTCATACAATCGGCGAGTTCAGTTGCGCCGCTACAATCCAGGAGAATTGGTCCTAAAGAAGGTATTACCAGCCGATCGGAGGCCGTCCGATGGAAAACTTGGTCCGAACTGGGACGGTCCCTATCAGATAGATTCCGTTGCAGGCGTAGGTGCATATCGGCTCTCAGATATGTCAGGGAGAAGCCTGCCCCGGCCGTGGAATTCAACACATCTACGTAAATTTTATCAATGACCCGACCTGTGAGCTTGATAATTGTAAACATTTCGTTGTAATGAAAGATCTCGTGTTTTTACGTGTTTGAGCTCAACATCTTTGGCTAGAACAAGTCTCCGAATTCGGAGCCCCCTTCGGTGCACGACACCCTAGGGCCGAACAAGTCTCCGGATTCGGAGCGCCCTTCGTGGATGTCACGATTGGCCCAAACAAGTCTCCGACCGAGCCCTTGCCACGACACCCTAGGGCCGAACAAGTCTCCGGATTCGGAGCGCCCTTCGTGGATGTCGCGATTGGCCAAAACAAGTCTCCGAATTCGGAGCCCCCTTCGGTGCACGACACCCTAGGACCGAACAAGTCTCCGGATTCGGAGCGCCCTTCGTGGATGTCGCGATTGGCCAAAACAAGTCTCCGACCGGAGTCTTCGCACACGACACCCTAGGGCCGAACAAGTCTCCGGATTCGGAGCGCCCTTCGTGGATGTCGCGATTGGCCAAAACAAGTCTCCGAATTCGGAGCCCCCTTCAGTGGCCCATTTTTACTCGGCCACATTATTTAAATGCCTCGGCCAGCCCACGAGTATGAACCATTCGGCTCTTCACGCTCGCGTCCTGGCCAAAGCAAGGACAGATTTATTAATCTCGGCGGCCCATTTTTACTCGGCCACATTATCTAAATGCCTCGGCCAGCCCACGAGTATGAACCATTCGGCTCTTCACGCTCGTGCCCTGGCCAAAGCAATGGCAGATTTATTAATCTTGGCGGCCCATTTTTACTCGGCCACATTATCTAAATGCTTCGCCCAGCCCACGAGTATGAACCATTCGGCTCTTCACGCTCGTGCCCTGGCCAAGGCAAAGACATTATATATCCATCAAGAAACATCCCCATAAAATTATGGAAACATCAGCACATTGCGCAGAATTCATAACATTTTATAACTTTCTGTATCATAACTTTTATAATATCAACCCGCATTAAAAATGTCGGATAAACATATACAAAACAACAAAAACAAGCGAAACAGAAAATAAAATACTTTCTCGAGCTCATGGTAAAGATCAACCCTCCGAATCAGTCTCCAACGGATCGATGTCAACTTGTTCATACGGTATTGGCATATTCAGCGAAACTCCAACTGCAGCAAGGGCTTTGTGCCAACCATGTTTGAAGCCCCGATTTTCAAACCGAGAGACCTGGTCCACATATTCGGCGAGGCCAGCCTTCTTCCCGGCTTCGAAACCTTTTGAATCGGCAATCTCCTTCGCCGCCTTCATTTCGGCCAACTTAGCCTCTAGGTCGGCAACCGCCTTTTGGGACAAGCCAAGTGCAGCTTGCATATCGTCGGCCTTCTTGTCGGCCTCCGCTCTTAACTTATCCGCGTGACGAGCTTTCTCTACCTCGTCCTCTGCCCGAGAAGCTTCCCGGTTTGCTCTTAAAAATTCGTCCTCGGCCCTTTTCCTCTGGCCCTCAGCTTGCTTTCGTAAATGACTAATCTGCTTGACGGCGTCGAGATGACGGCGGCCTACGTCGGCTATCCTACCAACGGTCTGCAAAAGAGGAATTCAAAATACGCACGAAAAGGTAACGCGAACAGCGTTTGGATGAAGCGAAGGAAAAGTCAAAATACGCACCAAAAGGGCCGACTGCGCGGCTAACATTGTCGCATTCAAATCCGATTCCAACCGGAAAGCCTCCATATCACACGGCAACGACAGAGACGTTGCCACGCCGAACGCGACCTCTGGGTCCTTAAGCGCCGAGGCATCCGAAGGAACCGGCATATTTCTTGCGATCGGCTGAATCACGAAGGGCTGAGCCTCACTCGATCCCCCCACTCGGGGACGTTTGCGGCCGTGATCATCTGAATCGACCTCACGATCCCTGGCGCGTTTCTCCGCCTTTGCCTCAACATCCCGAACGGCCTTCCTAACCAACGCAGATTCGGCATTCTTATTTATTGCCGCCTCAACAACTCCCAACTGTTTTGATTCGGCAACCGGCAGGGAATGAGATTCACTGGTGGTCGGTTCAGCCGAAAGCCTTCCGCTCTCCGTCGTGCAGCTAACCTCTCCGCATTCGCCTTCTTAGCGAGCTTTGTCAGGCTCAACTCAGCCATGTCAGTGGATCCCGAGATGGGAGGATCGTCTGTGCGTAGAGGAACGTCGGCAAAATCCAACACTTCCTCAGATTCGGCCTCAGACTGATCCGATTCGGCAGTATCGGATACTTCAGTATTCTCCGAATGAGACCTTTCGAAACCTATCTGTCTCAAGTTTTTGAAATCGGAAAAAATACGAGCTACGAGAAAATTTTCCTTCGAATAGGTATGTTTTCCGCGTCGAAAAGGTCGTATATGTAGGCTCGTAACAAAGCAGAACGTGAGCCGCCTTCCTCGCTTATGGAGAGCGACGGCAAAGTAATTCAGAGCAATCATGATGTCCGAAAGAACGGCGTCGACAGTTGAAGCTTGGATTTTCTTTAGATCGTTCCCTGCACAAGACAAGCCGTAAGATTCAGGAAAACAGGAAAACGGGGTGTGGTAAATTTGAGCACACAATACAAACAAGAGAGCACTCGGCGACCTGGCTCGCCCCTACGTCTAGGGATAGGATCGACATGACCTTCCCCTTCGCCGAACTCCCAGTTGCCGCGGACAACGACCATGACATCATCAACTCGTTTCCCAGAGCTGGAAAGCATAGTGATTAACTGATGGTCTGTGTCCTTAGCTCTGAGGAAGTAACGCCCATGCCGGCCAGAGGATTTGGCCAGAGCATAACAATGATCTTAGAATGGCAGGAATGCCAAGATTAATTCCAAGGCAACGGTTCAGCGCTATGACCCCCATTATAATTCTAAAGAAATTCACATTGGGTTGGGAAGGGATCAAATCCCAATGGCGAAGAACAGCCCTAAAAAACGGGTGAAGGGGAAAGCGGACTCCACCCTCTGCGATTGACAAAAGGGGAAAGACAATCGTGGTTTCGTCCTCCTTCTCCATGTCAAGGGTGCCGTCCGCCACTAACGACAGGTGGACATCGTCGGGAATAGAGAAATGGCGTCTAAAGCCAACAATTCGATCCGATGAAAGGAGGTCTCTCAAGTGTTTCGCCATATCCTATCGTCTATAAGAACATGCGACGGAACAAACAAGCTAGGGAAAGCTTCGGAGCAGGAGGGAGGAAAACTTACAAAAAATGAAGATTGTCGCAGACGGAAGAGTTGCAAGAGCAGTTCGAGGAGCGATCCAGTGACCAGCGTCATAGAATACGGATTCGAAAAGACATCAGATTTTAAATCATAGTAAATGGGCGTGCTCGAAGGGTAGGGAAGTTGAAGCATCGATTAAAAGGGGGGTAATTAAACCCCCACGTGAAAAATTTCGACCCCTTACTTCGGTTCAGAGTATTTGAAAAACGGAACCAAGCATTTCACCCAACTGTCATTGGCAAAACGCTTGGGGGGCAATTGTGGGAGCCGAATAAGTAGAAGAACGAAGTCTGGAGCACCCGAAGAGCCAGGAACTTAACGGCTCCATTCCGCTCGATTGGGACGCCGAATACGTTCTTAGGGCCGAATGGATTTGAGGAGGCATATCAGGACAAACAAAATAATAATAAAAAAATAAACTCTGGCCCCGAGGCACAGGGAATGTATATAAATACAAGAGCTTCAGATACGAGAGGGGCATGACTTTGAGAACTGAATCAACAAGCTTTCTGGAACAGAGGAACTGACTTGTTCGCCAGAGAGCTAATTCCGGCATCCTCGATCGGAGTCTTTGTATCTTCTCAGGTGACTAGTTGAGGATCATTGGCGTCTTCCAGGATCTGAAGAGTATTTCCAATCCACTTCCCCACAGGTAAGAAGAGAGGTACTTAGGTACATGGAGGTGCATGGGTTTATGGTGGATTTGTAGATTGTAAATGTTTAAGTTTTTTTTTTTTTTTTTAACACCTACACCTCTATTTATATATATATATATATTTTTTTTTTTTCTCAATACAAGAAAAATAAATATTCAAATCAATTTTTTTTATTAAAAGTTTAACATATGCCAAAAATAAATACATATCATTTAGTTCAAAATGAGTCAAAAATGATCCTACATATCAAAATTTTGATTAAAATGTAACAAATTAAGGTTAAAAGAGTCAAAAAAATGCATAAAATTTAGTTTTAGAGGGATTGTTAATGATTTTTAAAATTTTACGGTCGCGACACCCGATTCCCGATACGTACCGGCTGATACTACCGATACCAAGACTCCGCGATCGATACCATTACGCTACCCGATACCGCGATTTAGAACTATGACTACAACGTATTGAAAAAAATTTCAAATAATACATGATAATTCACTTTCATTAAATAATTGAGAGAGAAATAATAATTTATTTACTATAGGTGTGTTTGGTAACGTTTACGTTTTCAGTTTATATTTACAAAAAATTTATAAACTAGTTTTTGTTTATTTTTAGAAAAACATAAACTACAAACGTGTTTGGTAATTGACAAAATGCTTAAAAAAATTAAAAAATATAAAAAAGAGTGAGAAATGGCAAGTGGTGGCAAGTGGCGGTGGAAGACGGTGGTGGAAAGTGGTGACGGTGGGTGGTGGGTAGCTGGTGGTAGCGGGTGGTGGCGGGTGGGTGGTGGTGATGGATGGGTGGGTGACGGTGGCGGGTGGTGGGTGGTGGTGGTAGTGGTGGCGGGTGGCGGATGGTGGGTGGTGGTGGCGGGTGGGTGGCGAATGGCGGGTGGTGGTGAATGGTGGTGGCAGGCAGGTGGCGGGTGGCGGTGGTGGGTGGGTGGGTGACGGTGGCGGATGGTGGGTGGTAGCGAGTGGGTGGTGGTGGTGGTGGTAATGGCAGGTGGTGGGTGGTGGTGGAAGGTGGATAGCGGATGGCGGGTAGTGGTAGGTGGTGGGGGGTGAGTGGTGGTGGCGGGTAGGTAGCGGGTGGTGGTGGTGGGTAGGTGGGTGACGATGGCGGATGGTAGCGAGTGGGTGATGGTGATGGTGGCTGGTGATAGTGGCAGGTGGGTGGCGGATGGCGGGTGGTGGTGGGTGGGTGGTGTGATGGCGGTGGTGTGTGAGTGGGTGGTGGTGGTGGCCAGTGGTGGGTGGTGGTGGTAAGTGGGTGGTGGATGGCAGGTGGTGGTGGGTGGTGGCGGGTAGGTGGCGGGTGGTGGTGGTGGTGCGTGAGTGGATGACGGTGGCGGGTGGTAGGTGGTAGCGAATGGGTATGGGTGGTGGTGGTGGTGGTGGTGGTGGTGGGTGGTGGGCGAAGATGGTGAAGGTGGTGGTGATGGGTGGTGAGTGGTGGTGGTGGTGGTAAGTGGTGGTGGCGGGCGGTGGTGGTGGTGGCGGTGGGTGGTGGTGGTGGTGGTGGTGGTGGCGGGTGGCAGGTGGGTGGTGGTGGCAAGTGGGTGGCCAAGTGGCTAGTGGCTGGTAGG
The DNA here is from genome assembly GCA_025200525.1 of Camellia lanceoleosa. Classification (NCBI taxonomy): domain Eukaryota; kingdom Viridiplantae; phylum Streptophyta; class Magnoliopsida; order Ericales; family Theaceae; genus Camellia; species Camellia lanceoleosa. The sequence goes on along the minus strand of CM045770.1, from coordinate 118,798,461 downwards.
TGGTGGTGGCGGGTGGTGGGTGGTGGGTGGTGGTGGCAGGTGGGTGGTGAGTAGTGGTGGCAGGTGGTAGTGGGGGATGGGTGGTGGTGGCGGAAGACAGTGGTGGAAAATGGGAGCGGGTGATGGCTAGTGTTGGGTGGTAAAAAAAAAAAAAACTCAAAACGAAAACACATTTTTTTTATTTTCATTTTTTGGCCAAATTTATAAACTGAGACCACTGATTTATAAATCAAAAATTTTATCAAACAAGTTTTTAGTTGAGTTTTTAAAATTTTTGTAAATATAAACAGAAAATTGAAAACATAAATGGTACCAAACAGCACCTATATATTACAATTTTACATTCGCTAAAATTATCACATAAATAATATCATATGATACTCCATGCGTAGCTAATGATTTTCTGAAGGTAGGAGGCCCAAGTTAATCAAGGCGGGCCAACCACTTCATTCATTGAGGGGGGAGTTTGCTTTAATTTTTCACAAATAAATGAATAAGTGGGAGGGCCCAGAGTGTGATGGTGCTTTTAGTGCCTTTATAAAGACTCAGACCACTTGGGTGCTAAATGTGCAATTCTGAGTTTGTGCAAAACATGCAAAGAAGAAATAGGTGTATGATCATGTTCATAGAGATGAGGTTGGTGTGGATGTGGGTAATGTTGTTTGTTTTGGCTAGTGAGTGCTATGCGTGTTTGGAGCATGAGAGGGTTGCTCTTCTGCAACTAAAAGCTTATTCCATCAACCAGCAAAATGGCAATATCCTCCCAACGTGGGTGCGGGCTTGGGAGGGTGAAACGACGATTGACTGCTGTAAGTGGGAAAGAGTCAAGTGCAACACTACAACAGGGCGAGTGATCCAACTCTCACTCGATTCTCAAGGGAATTATAGGGCATTAACAGAGTGGTATCTGAATGCCTCCATATTTCTTCCATTTGAAGAACTTGAAAGGCTCGACTTATCATGGAATCGATTAGCGGGTTGGCCTGAGAATGAAGGTTTTTGATTGCTTGAATAGCAACCAAACAAGTCTACTCTATTGTCCCCTCTTTTCTTTTTGACAATATTTCCTGAAATTATGTTGTGGCCTATGTTATACTATGATATATATTGTTGACTGTTTTACAGGTTTTGAGAAGTTGGGTGAATTAACATCTCTTAAGTCTCTAAATCTAAGTTGGAATCATTTGAAGGGAACTATTCATGTTAATGGTGAGTTTAAAGTCTATTTCTTTCCATTCTTAACTAAGAGTTTGAGACTAGTGTAAGAATTAAAAAATAAGCAGGTTTCTTTGGTTTCCAACTAATACTTTCATTTTCCCTGATCTTAAAGGTATGAATAACTTGGAGGAGCTTGATGTTACCGGGAATTATTTTGATAGTTTCATAACACACTCAGGTATGATAACAATACCACATGGATATGAAAAAAAATAATAATAAAATTAAAAAAATTAGCCTAGTCTAGTTGGCCACCATGACTTTCCTTAGTCGTTCGGGAGAGATTATGGGTTTAGCTTTCCATAAGAAGAGTTGAATTAAAGGATAAGCACTTGGTTTTTTGCAAAGAGTATAAGTGGGACACCTAACTCCCATATATGTTAATTTAACAATTGACTTTCGCCAATTAAAAAAAAAAAATTGAACCATTTTGTTTTCGGTTCTCCAATAGACTTTTTCTTAAATTTTATTTGTTTTTGAATAAAATAAGTCTATCGTCATTAAATTATACATTTTGTACCACTTTAGTTATCAAAGTCACCCGAAACACACGTATACTATAGCTAAGTACCACAAGTGTAATTATTATTATTTTATTAATAATTTATATGACTAACTTAAACATTGGACTGATTTGACTCATAATAAACTTTTAATAATAAAATTGATAAAATTTAAATTTAAAGAATTGGGCAATAGAAGCTTCTTAATACACCATTTGAATTTCATTCTACACTCAAGGAATCAAATCTTAAATCCGAACATGATCTCAAGGAATCAGACATTGCTGTCATATTAAAGCACGAATAAAAATAAAAAACAGCTACATGGATGGGGCGAAATTAATGATTCTCGTCAATTAATTTTTTTTTTTTGGAAAATAAAGTTTGCTTATTTTATTTATTTATTTTTTTGGTGGAAAAGTTTGTTTTTTAAACACTTGATTTGTGTAATCAAAAATTTCGCACAACACTCACATGCTCATGTGAGTATCATATAGAACTTTAGATAAGGTTTTCAGTCTCCCTAATTTGCGTGAGCCCAAAAAAAAAAAAAAAAAAAAAAAAAATTTCATTTTCAGGGAAATTGATAATCTCTCTGAACTTTCCTAACCACATATAACTAACGACTTACTTATTCTTTATATGTGCTATTATAATGAAATTTAGTAAATTATAACCATAAAAATGAAAATCAAATGCCAATAGGAAAATAATATATAAACTTACTTTCTATGCCCAATAATGTGTAAACAAGATGATTGGTTGATGATTATAGAAAAAATGAGAAAAAAAATTGACTTAAATATTTTAATAAATTGTCATATCATTGGATCTAAAAAGTGAGTTTATTTTCTAGATATAAATAACAATATTCAATGCAATCTATCATTTGTACAAATATGCTGTTAAAGTAGGAGAGAGAAACTCCAATAAATGTACAGAAAAATAAGACTCATGAGAAAATTCGAACATTAATCTTTTAATGAGATACAAGGATAACTAACGAATTTGATAATTATTATGGGATTCTCTTTTATTTTGTTTTTAAGTTGGTATAATGTGGCTATTACAATGTCAAACTATCAGTTTTTCTTTTAATTTTATTTATCTCAAAACGTTTTTCTATGGGGCAGAGCTAGTGCACTATTGACATCTTTTAGTAACTATTTTTTGTAAAATTGTAAAGCTACTATTTGGTGTGGATCACACATAAAATAAAATAAAAAAATTTGGCAATTTTAGCCTTCTGATTTATACAAAGAGGTTTAACTGATGGAGTTTCTTGTACAAAATGTTCCAAAAAAATAAGACTAAAATATCAAACTATTAAAGTTATGCAAATCAAATTTATTTTTTTGGACAAATTATATTGGTTGTCCCTATATTTTAATGATTATGTGATTTTGGTCCATACACTTTCAATTAGCTCAATTTTGACCCGTAATTTTAGATTTTGTGTCAATTTGGTTCGATTGATAATATTGTTTGTGTTTTTTTTTAAAAAAAAATTATCACTAAAATAGTTGATGTTAATTGACTGAGTTTGGTAAGTTTATAATGTTGTCCTTAAAAATATGGCACATAACACTTATGTGTGTATTTTCTATAAAGAATTGCTAACAGTTGTAATATTCAATTGACCAAATTAAGACAAAATCATAAATTCAAGATCAAAATGAGCCAATTGAAATCATAGGGACTAAAATGACACAATAATCAAAATACAGAAACTACAATCGTAACTTTCCCTTAATTTATCAAGTAAAGCATCCAAACAAACTCTACAAATAATAAGTCCTGATTTTTTATTCACCCAAAAAAAGTCCTGATTTTTTTTGAAAATAATAAAAAAAAAGGAAAAAAATTTAATTAACTGTACATGACTATTCAGTTTTTTATGTGGGATTTCTTAATAGAAATCCAAATCCAAGATCTCAAGTCAAATCAATAGAAGAAAATAATAATAGTTGCGTACCTGATACCATTGATAAAGACAATGTACGAAGTAGACTTCTTGGTGATTATTGTCTTCTACTCTAGAATCCTACTCTTGTTTCTTTCACACACCGATGGAAAAATATGAGAGGGGGACTAGGGTTGGAGGGGGACTAGGGTTGGAGTGGGGACCTTAATCACATATTTATAAAGTCCCAATTTCATATTAGCCCAATATAAATAATAAAATTATAAGTGGGTCTAAACTGGTCTCTATACATATGGTTTAGCCTATACTTCTTTAGTGCACATAACATGACAAAAAATATGTGCTATTAGAAATGTGTCCATGATCCCAGTCATGTTTCTATATGGATCATAATTTAATGGGTCTAACAGATGCCACTCATACTTCATTTAATAATATACAATATATAGGGGTGTAAATTTGGCCCGGCCCAGTCCATGTTGGGTTTCGCAGGCTCCCGCCAAAATTCGGGCCGGGCCATGGGCCAAAGAATTAGGCTTAGGGGGTATTTGGTCCTGGGCCTAAGCCTGAGCTCGGGTTTGACGAGCCTAAACATTTTTTTTTTCCACTAAAATTTTATTATTTTCCATTAAAATTTTATTATTTTCCATTAAAAATGACATTAGGCCTTAGCCTCGGCATTGAGTGGGTCTTGAGTAGACCGATGGGCCGGGCCACAAGTCGACCCAAGTGAGCCGGGCCGGACTTCAAAATGATGACCTAAGCCTAAGGTCTTGGGCTGGGCTCGGGTCCGACCCTAACTGAGCTGAGTTCGGGCCCGGACATCGGGCGGGTTTCGAGGCTCCCACGGGCAATGGGCCATTTTTACACTCCTAATAATATAAAATTATTTGATATATGTAAACCCACCTATAGAAAATTCCTTACTTTTTATGGCTCTAAAACTCAATCCTTTGCTACGAAGCTCTCCTACAATATATAACAATGTGCTCTGAACGAGCTTTTATTAAAAGAAAATAATCAACATAAAGAATTTTTAAATTTAAAATCTAGAGTAATTATCAAGTGGTTTCAAAGTATAATGTGACATTATTCATGTGATACCGTCAATCAATAACATAATAAAAAAATTTATAGGTGAGACAGTATTAATCCATCTTTGTTAAGTAATTAAGAAATATGGGATGAGTCATCTAGTGTGTTTACTATTTTTCAATTGTTGCATCACTACGCTAGTAATGTCACATGGTATTTCAGGTTTTCATTTGGGAAGTGTATTGGATTTTTGGCTTTTAACGTAGGGCTAAAAAGCTCGTTTGGATTGACTTTTTTGATTTTTTTTTTTTTTTTTATAACTTTTGTAAGAGGAAAAGTGAAATATTATGATTTTGATGTGATATTTTGTTTTATTGATCTTTTAATCTATTTTATCTTTTTATAACTAATTTAACTGAAAAATCAAAAAAGTCCACATACCAAACTAGGGCTCAGTACCAAGGTTTTGAAAACCGGACCGGACCGGCCGGTTCAACCGGTTGAACCGTCGACCGGGTGAGGTTCCGATCCGGTCAACCCTCTCAAACCGTTCAAAGTCAAAAACCGGTGTATTTGAAGAGAACCGTTTGAACCGCCGGTTGAACCGCCAAATCGTTCGACCCATTCACGGGTCAATCAAACCGGAACGGTTTTGTTTAAAAAAAAAAAAAAAAAAACACCCCAAATCTTCTCATTTCTCTTCAGTCGCAGCAGATCTTCTTTGGCAAAACCTTGCACAGCATCTCTCTCTCTTCATCAATCATCATCACCATGAACGAATCACTCAACTCAACTCAAGCTCTCAACTCTTCTTGCAATAAAGAAGAAGACACCCACAGTCCAAATCCATTGTAGACGGTCAATATTCTTGAACAATACAAATCTTGCGAGTCTCGATCTGGGTCTTTGATCAAATGGATTTCACTAATTTCTGCTGGTGCTTGCTCGTTGAATGAAGATTTTGATCTCTCTCTCTTGAATGAAAGACCACTCTCAAGCAATGTTTTAAAAACCAGACCGGTGATTGAACCGGAAAAAGGATTGGGCGGACGGGTCACCGGTTCAACCGTCGGGTTGAACCGGATCGAACCGTGACGTCATAATTACGTCATAAATAATATTTTTAGAATATAAATTAATAATATATAATAAATTTTCAATTTTTAAAAAATTCTTAAATATTTTCAATTATATTTTTCTTTAAAAAAAAAAAAAAACATCCTAGATATAAGTCATACCATGCTAATAACAAATAAAATTAAAAAAAAGAAAAGAAAGGAAAACCATTACTCAAAAAATAATAAAAAAAAGCCCCCACACTCTCTCTCTCTCTCTCTCTTCTCTCTCACTTTTCATAAAGGAAACCCATTGCTCAGCTCATCCTCAAAACAGAGGGCCAAAACCGTGGGTTCGCTAAAATGGGTTCCTTGAGAGTGGTCTTTCATTCAAGAGAGAGAGATCAAAATCTTCATTCAACGAGCAAGCACCAGCAGAAATTAGTGAAATCCATTTGATCAAAGACCCAGATCGAGACTCGCAAGATTTGTATTGTTCAAGAATATTGACCGTCTATAATGGATTTGGACTGTGGGTGTCTTTTTCTTTATTGCAAGAAGAGTTGAGAGCTTGAGTTGAGTTGAGTGATTCGTTCATGGTGATGATGATTGATGAAGAGAGAGAGATGCTGTGCAAGGTTTTGCCAAAGAAGATCTGCTGCGACTGAAGAGAAAGGAGAAGATTTTGGGTGTTTTTTTTTTTTTTTCTTTTTAAACAAAACAGTTCCGGTTTGATTGACCCGTGAACGGGTCGAATGATTCGGCGGTTCAACCGGTGGTTCAAACGGTTCTCTTCAAATACACCGGTTTTTGACTTTGAACGGTTTGAGAGGGTTGACCGGACCGGAACCTTACCCGGTCGAGTTGAACCGGCCGGTCCGGTCCGGTTTTCAAAACCTTGCTCTCAAGGAACCCATTTTAGAGAACCCACGGTTTTGGCCCTCTGTTTTGAGGCTGAGCTGAGCAATGGGTTTCCTTTATGAAAAGTGAGAATGAGATGAGAGAGAGAGAGAGAGAGAGAGAGAGAGAGAGAGAGAGAGTGAGTGAGTGTGTGTGTGGAGGCTTTTTTTTATTATTTTTTGAGTAATGGTTTTCCTTTCTTTTCTTTTTTTTAATTTTATTTGTTATTAGCATGGTATGACTTATATCTAGGATGTTTTTTTTTTTTTTTTTAAAAGAAAAATATAATTGAAAATATTTAAGAATTTTTTAAAAATTGAAAATTTATTATATATTATTAATTTATATTCTAAAAATATTATTTATGACGTAATTATGATGTCACGGTTCGATCCGGTTCAACCCGACGGTTGAACCGGTGACCCGTCCGCCCAATCCTTTTTCCGGTTCAATCACCGGTCCGGTTTTTAAAACATTGCTCAGTACTACCTAATTCACAAATAATGTAACAAATAGCATTTTCACAATTATGAGCCACAATTATAAGTGTTTTGACTTGTAATAAGGGACCACAACAAGCCACACAATTTTATATGAAAATATTTTGTATATCACTACCATTTAAAATTGAGTTTTATCTATAGGGTTTCAAGTTTCGTAGTTAACATGCTACCTAATTTTTTATTATTTTTATTTTTAATAAGATGGATTACATGTTGATTTTACATTTTCTTAGCATGTTGATGACTTAAATGGAAATTGATTTTTGCAGGTTTTGAAAGACCATCAGTGTTAGGCAAGTTGGAGGTACTTGATTTGAGCTGGAATTCATTCAATAATAGTATCCTACCATCTCTTGCTGTGCTCTCATCACTCAGAACTTTATCCCTATGTCGAAACTATTTCGATGGATCATTTGATATAGGAGGTAAGTCTAGTATAAAATGCTTCACATATTCACAACTAAGACAACCTTCTTATGGACAAGCGCAAAATATCCACCTGTTCGAGCTGGGACAAGTCGATAATATCTATGTGCACAATCTTTTCAACATTAATGTGAGTGTTATAGATTTGTTTAATTGGGCAGATTATATCATATAATTTGGAATTATTTATTTATAAGATTCACATTCTAGTGTTTGATCTCAATTTTTATTATTCGAATTAGATTTCGATAGACATTCTATTCAACAAAATTGTGAATTTTTTAATCTTACAACTAATAATACAAAACAAATATATAACTGGTATTATATATTTTTATATTTATTGCAAAGCAAATGTGAAAAAAAATGAATTATTTATCCTACTAATGAATCTAGATGACCAATCTTATACTAATTTTATGGATTATTAGTTCCTATTAATCTTGCTAATCAAACAAAACCTATTTGTTCTACCTATTGGGAGTGGAGATAATCCCTTAAAATATTTTGAAATTATTAAACAATTATTAATTATCCAGTAGTCAGACTCAACAAAAACCATAACACCCAAAACGGAAGGTTGAGATGGTATATTACATAAATAAGGGCCAGCTACCTTTTTAGCCTCTAAATATGAGATTTGAATTACTTCGACCCTTTATTCTCAATGTATAAAAATAATTTTGATTTGGTCTCCCAACCAAATTCCATTTGTAGATAGATATCATTAAAAGTTAAGGGTAAATATAGACAATCAATTAAAAATTTATTCTTTTAGTCTAAAAAGTAAGTGATGTGTGTCATTTGGGTCTCTAATATTTAAATTATATCAATTTATTAGTTTTCAAAGCATAAATTGTGTTTCAATTTGGTCCTCTAGCCTGATTTTGTCTCTCTTCATCTGAACTAAGGGCAAAACATGGAAACATTGGAGACACTCAACATAAAGCGAATAAAAGGAGCAAACAACCAAATAAATAAATAAATAAATAAATAAATTTGTGAAATATTCTTGTTATCCAATATGTATTCTCTCTTCATCTGGACTAAAGGCAAAACATGGAAACATAAAAGACTCAGCATAAAGCGAATAAAACGAGCAAAAACAACCAAAAAAATAAAAAGTAAAAAATTGTGAAATATTCTTATTATCCAATATGTATATATATATGCTACTTGTATATCAAAACATATTGGATGATGTATTACCCCAAAAAAATTAACAATAAAAATCATTTTTTTTTACAATGGATAAAATCGTCGGGCGACAAGGTTCTCATTTATTGTAGAAATAAACTTTGGATGATAAATTATTATTATTATTATTATTATTATTTTTTTTGCATTCCAAAAATTACATTACATTCTCTTATAATAACCAGAATATTTCTCTGTAATGATATTGGCTTTTCTTTTCTTTTTTTTCCTTTTTTTTTTCTTTTGGTTTTCATTTTTTGATGATGTATATTTTTGGTTTCCAAGCTTTACATAGGTCAGTCAGAAAGAGAGACAAAATTAGTTTGGTGGACCAAATCAAAACACTTTTTATGTATTGTAGACTAAATTTACAAATTGTGTAATTTTTTTAATTAAATTTTCACATTTACCTCTTATTTTAATGGCATCTACAAAGAGAGTTAGGTTGATGGATGAAATCAAAACGTTTTTTTTTATATATGGAGGACTAAATTGATATAATTTAAATATTGGATACCAAAATGATAAATCCCTCATACATTGGGGACTAAAAAGGTAATTAATCCCTCAGACACTTTTTTTTTTTTCCTGAACTTTTTATTTTCATTTTAGAATTCCATAATATTAATAATTTATGTTATCTTGGTTCAATAAAGTGAAAGTAGAATAAAATGAAATACTCATTCTTTGGTCTTCCTATCATTCACTTATAGTTGTGAACGATGATTCAATTGAAAAGTATTTTTCATTATTTCCCCAGATTACAAGGTGTATAATGTTGTGGGTATAAAAGGAAATTGAATGTACATTGAGATGTGTTTTGTTTCAATTTTTTGGATTTAATTTTCTGAAAATTAAAGTTTTTTGTGTTTTTTTTGTTTTTGTTTTAGTGAATATTTTTAAAATTTTCAGCAATTTTTTTTTTTAACCTTTTTAGATGAATCTTACTTAAATGTATCTAAAAAATAAAATATTTATAAAAAAATTTTTAAGAAATAAAAAATACATAAGAATACGAAAAATATACTGAATTCTCTTTATTTATTTATTTATATTTTTGGTATTTAGTGCATTTTCTAAAGATTTTTGTTACAAATATTATACTTTTTAAGTGTATTTATGTTAGGTGTATCTAAAAATTTTAAAAAATTATTTATAATATTAAAAAAATTCAGTGAAAACAAAAAATATAGAAAATAAAATTTTTTTAATTTTTTGAAAAGTGAATTCTGAAACCCCAAACCAAACAAGCTAAGTTTTATGAGAATTTTTGGAATTTACCAGCATTGAAAGGCTAAAATCATTTTTCGTCAACAACATTCAATAATAAGAGAAACTCATTGGCGATTACATTGATATGTTAACTTTTTAGCATTTTCTTTTTGTTATTGGCAATCCTATGGATGTTATTAATATGGAGATTTGGTCAAAATTGCCTCATAATAAAATTTTAACATATTAAGAATAAGTACAAAATTTTTTTCTTAAAAAGTCCAACACATACCACTATTATTAAAATAATATAACTTTTGATCTAGATGTCGATTTTTAATAAAATTAGTATTTTTAAAATTTTCTCATTAAAATCTATCAAATAAGATTTCTAAATTCTTTTTTAAAATTTTTTTATTACCTTCGAAATTGATGTAAACAGTAACATGTTACTCTATTTTTCGGTAACATGTTACTCTATCTGAAAGTAACATGTTAATGATATTTTATTCTATCCTTACTCAATTATACGCCTCCTCCTTAAGGGGTTTATGAAATAAAATAAATTGGGCTGTCATTTTCACCAAATAAGAGATCAATGGAAAGGTTTTGACTAAAATTTCCCTTATTAACACAACTCATAAAACAAATAGGATCTCATTTACACTCAATTCTTCTTCTTTTTGTATTCCTTTATTTTTATTTTTATTTTATTTTATTTTATTTTTTTCATTGTAGAATTCCACAATATGAGCAACTTAGAGGAGCTGGATTTGAGTAGCAATTCAATAGAAAATATAAAAGGTATACAAGGGTAATGGAGAATTTTTAGAGGTTGTACTCTCATTTTGGAAGTTAAAAAGATTTAATGCTAAGATTTTTCATTTACAATATTGTTATACGTTTGTACAAAAATAATGTTTATATATCATTATCTCAACTGAAGGTTTCTAAGTTTCTTAGTAAACAAACTAACTTTTCTCAATTTTTTTTTTTTTAATGGATTACATGTTTGTTTTGGGTTTTCTTTTAGTTGTGATGGTGGTGACTTGAAATGAAAATTGATTTCTGTAGGTTTTGAAAGACTACCTGTGTTAGGCAAGCTGAAGATACTTGATTTGGGATACAATTTATTCAAGACTTTATACTTATCGGACAACATTAATTTGCATGGATCAAGAGGTAATCCCAGTATAAAACGCTTTGGGAGACATTTATTTATTATTATTTATTTATTTATTTATTTCTGCATTACAAAAATTACATTTTCTTGTAGTAATGAAAATATTTCCTTCGAAAAATGTTGGGTCTTTTTTTTTTTTTTTTTTTTTTTTTTTTTCATGTTGTACATTTATGGTTTCCAAGCTATACTCCTAATTCAAACAAAAAGGGAAACAAAATTAAAACCATTTTTTTATAATATATTGGGGGACTAAATTGACCAAAATGACACAAATTGCATACTTTGGAGATTGAAAAAGTAAAATTTTATATTTACCCCAAGTTTTAATGGCATTTACAAATGGAGTTAGGTTTGAGGACCAAATCGAAACACTTTTTTATACATTGGGAACTAAATTGGTATAATTTAAAGGAAAATGATTTGTCCTTCTAAAAAAGCCCCCTTAATTCCCCTAATGCCCAAAACGACGTCGTTTTGGGCTTTTTTTTTTTTTTCTTTTTTGCCTTGGTTTGAAATTTAGGGGGATTAGGGGGGTTTTTTTAGGGGGACTAAAAGACGATCCTATGAACAAATAGGGCTACAGATTTACTCCTATTATTTTTTTACCTTTTGTTTTTTCAATTTTAGAATTTCCATAACATTAACACTTTATGTTATGTTTAGTTCACTATAATAAAAGTAAAATGGAATGGAAATACTCATTCCTTAATCTCTTTCTCTCTCTCTCTCTATATATATATATATTACGCAAAAAGGGATTTTCAAACATGAAGGTTGTGGAACATCCAAATACTATATTTTATAATTTTTTTGATGTTTAAATAATTAAAAAAAAATTCGATTGGTTAACTTTCATTCAATCATAACAATAAAACTCTAATTATTCCATAAATATATTACTACTTCTAAAAGAAAAGTATGCTCAATTATTTCAAAATTTAAATTTGTATAGCACTAAATATGGAAGCAATTCACTAAAATTTAATTATTTTTTGTTTTTAAAGAATTCTATTGGTTAACTCTAATTTAACCATAACAAAAAAACTCTAATTATTTCATAAATTACGACTTTTAAAAGGAAAGTATGCTCAACTATTTCAAAATTTAAATTTGTGCAGTATTAAATATGGAAGCAATTTACTAAAATCTAATTATAATCATATAAAAAAAAATCTAATTATTTCATAATTTATGACTTTTAAAAGTATATATTTTTCCATTTCAAAATTTAAAATTATGTGCCATTAAATATGATAAACGATTAAATATAATCTAAAATTTATGGAAACCTTTCAAGTGGCCACATTATTGTCATATAACTAATATATGAACTTTTCTCAAAACTTAGGATGATGCCCTTTTCAAAATTCAATTATGGTAAGCTTTCAAAATAACATTTTAAAAAAATCAAAATTATTTTAATTTTTATTTATTTCCAAACCCACATACTAAATTTCTTAATTAATTTTTTATTTATTTCTATAAAATTAAAAAAACTTCTATTTGGTAACTTTTTTTTCAACAATAAAAATATAACTATCTAATGATTTATGAAATTTAAAAGGAAAGTATAACCTGTTTCAAAATTCAAAAGTGTTCCATCCAACCATTTAAAAAAAAAAAAAAAAATTCTAATTTTCTCATAATTTATGACTTTTAAAAAGAAAGAACACTAAATCATTTTTAAAATTGTGTATCACAAATTATGGGAAGTAATTCACATATCCCATAAATGTTCACTCTTATACTCATTAGATTCAAGTCAAATTAGAGTCTGTGTTCATCAAGTGTTGTAATTGTTGGTAATGGAAGCAATTGTGAAGATTTTGATTAACAATTTTTTCACTGTAACTTTATGTTTTTTTTTTTTTTTTTTTTTTTATAAAGATTAATTTATAATCTTTAATCTCCCATATTGCATCCTTTTTTCTATTCATGTTAATTTCTAAAAATTTATTGCATGCTTATTAATTTTTTTTTTTGTAAATTTCTTCTTGTGGAAGATGCATATGATTATAATATTACTTATACATTTTAATTTTGTAGTTTCCATGATTTCATATTTCAAAATTTCTAAAAATTTGCTTTCAATTTTTTAGATTTTATAATTAGTTCATTTTTTCTTCAATAATGTTGTACTTATTATATTTTATTGTGTGTAGTCCAATAGATTCCATAACAATGCCGCTACATTCGACTATTATACCACTAAAGATAATAACTAAAATAAAATAAAAATGATAAGTTTTTTACATTATTGTTTCCCTTATATGTGCATATTTATTTCTATATCTCTCACAAATTTTTCACTGTTTTTTCATTATCTCACCTTTTTTTATTTTTTTATTCTTTTATTCCTGTTATTTATTTTTTCCCATTTGTTTCCTTATATCCACGATACCATATTTTACTATTACATTAATCCTAATGGTTGATCAAGGTTGGTTAGTATTCCGTCTCTCTTCTTTTTACTTTTCTAACAGAACTGATCTACTTTTTGCATTTTTATATGAATGATTGGCCTTATATTTTTATCTTGGCAATTTGTTTCTTCTTATTGATTAGGGTTTAGATTGGTTCCCCTTAACAATACTTATAATTCAAATTACATATATATATATATATATATATATTTTTTGGCTGCCAAAGTTAGATTTCATTGATAAACAAAAATAAGATACATCAAAAGTGGTTATCTCCATTTCTAAAAGGAATAACAACCAAGGTTCAGTATTCCAAATACAAACATTTGAACACACAAGAACCATAACTCACAATATACTGCCACCACTACCCAACAATCATAATCATATCATATTGCAACCACTAACCAACAACTATACCCGTAACATATTGGCGCCAACAACAACAGACACAACCCAAACCTCCATAGAGGAGGAAGAAAAGCCTCCACAAAGGAGGAAGAAAATAATAAAATAACATACAAAAAACACACAAAAAATAAAAAAATTAGATTTGCACAATCAGTAGGGTAGGACCGGCAAGCAACTCCGGCAGATCTGCAGCCTACAGAGGTGGTCACTGAGCAAAAGACTAGATCTGCAAAAAAAGAAAAAAAGAAAAAAAGTCATCCACGTAAAACGAAGGAAAGGAAAGGGAGAGGGAGATCGGATGTCATTGCCTTCACTCCCCTACCATGGTAGCAAAAGAAAATTCAAGGCTGTGTTTGGGAAGACTTTCTAAACTCAATTTCACCCTTGGGTTTGAGTGTGGTGTTTGGTTTTAGTTTTTAAAAATTGATTCCACAGCCACTTTGAAAACACGTCTACCCGATCATCCTCCCGGATGTTTGGTCGGTTGATCGGCTGGTTGATTGAAACAGTATTCGTGATTTTTTTTTTTTGGGCAATCGACACATGTTATTTTTCTATATTTTAAATAAAAAATATTTTCGAAATTTTTAAATTTTTTTTTATAAGTTTTGAATCGAAGTTTGGATTTTATGCTTAGTTATGAGTTGTAAGTTTTTTTAATCAAATAACTTTTCTAATTTCAAAAACTCAAAACTCTCTTCAAAACTCAATTCAAAACTCTTTCCAAAATTCATAACCAAACAATTTTTTTCTTTTCAAATCATAATTTCAAAACTCACAAACTTAAAATACATCTCTATTCTCAAATCATAATTGTAAAACTCTACCGAACACTACTCAAGAGTTTGTAGAGAGAGAGAGAGAGAGAGAGAGGGATTGTTGTAAGAGAGAGAGAGAGAGGAGAGAGGAGAGGAGGGGGAGGTGTTTCTAACCCATTCTCTTCAATTCTTACAAATTATTAATTAGTTTATTTGTTTAAGAAGTTGAGTGAAAAATAGAGGCAGTGTTTGGTTTAGTTTTTAAAATAATATTTAGATCCAAAAATCAAAAGACATATTTGGTTAATAAATTTTTAAAACGTTTTTTAAAAATTATTTTTTTCTCTCTCCTCTCTCCTTCTTTTTTTTATTTATTAATAAATCAATCAATCACTTTTTATTTATCCTCTCTCATTCTCTCATGTTCTACACATACATCAATCAATCAAATTTTTTTTTTTCACACCTATCTATTCAATTAATTACCCCAAATGAAGGTCTCAAAGTTTCTTAGTAAACAAACTAACTATTTTTTCTTTCTTTTATTTTTCTTTCCATTTTTTATTAATAAAATATATTTAATATTAATTTTGCATTTCCTTTTAGTTATTGTGAGGATTGTGGTGACTTGAAATGGAAATTGATTTTTGCAGGTTTTGAAAGACTATCTGTATTAGGCAAGCTGGAGGTACTTCGATTGGATATGAATTCATTCAAAAATAGCATCCTTCCATCTCTTGGTGTGCTCTCATCACTCAAGACTTTATCCCTATCATACAACAATTTGAATGGATCAATTGACATAGGAGGTAAGTCCAATATAGAACTCTTCACATATTGACAACCAAAGGCAATCTTTCAAGTATCAAATCGAGTTAGTAACCACATGAACAAGTCGACAATATCCATGTGTTCCACCACCTACTGGGATTGGTAGACAATTCGTTTCCTTTTTATAAACCAATAAGGCGTACTCAATTTTCGTTTCTTTTTTAATATTTTTCTTTTCATTTTATGCAATTCGTTTCCTTTTTATAAATCAATAAGGCTTACTCAATTTCCGTTTCTTTTTTAATATTTTTCTTTTCATTTTAGAATTGCATAATATGAGCAGCTTAGAGGAGCTAGACTTAAGTAGCAATGACATAAACAACATAAAAGGTAATGGTGAAGGTTTCAGGGTTGTATTCTCTTTTTTCAAGTTGAAAAAGATTTACAAGTAAGATTATATATTTAAAATATTGTTTTCAACAGGTTTGAAGAGTTTAAGTAAGCTAAAGATGTTGAACCTCCGATCGAATAAATTGAAAGGACTAGTTACTAGCGATGGTAAGCTTACTTTAGGTTGGCATTAATTTACTTAAGTTCACAATGCTTTCTAAAATGAGCTCCCAATGTTTTTTAAGGTAACGAGAAATGCTCATAGAGAAGATTTTGTACAAGGTAAGAGTAGTATTATAAAAATAAAAAAATAAAAAAAATAAAAAATTATAAACTTTTTATTCAAATTGATGTGGCTCCCATCATGTTAATTTACTAGATCCCATTTTAAAATTTCAAGTTCTAGAGGAAATTTCATCTTACCTCCCAAACTATACGTCGATGATCAATTTAACTCATGTACTTATAATTTCAATTTTACACCTAAACTATTTGATTTTGGATCAATTTTACCTCTACTGTTAGCTATCATTTACAATAAAACAAAAGTTGCTGATGTGGCACCGAAATTTCGTTTGAAATTTTATTTTGCCCCCCAAACTATGTCAAAAATATTAATTATTCATATTGTTTAGGTGTTTAATTGATATTTTGGGGATAGTTTTGGAGAGTAAAATGAAATCTCAAATAAAGACAGTATTAAGTGCCCTCTAATTATAGACGGTAGCTGATGGCGAGGATGCAATTGATCAAAAGTTGAATAGTTTAGGTGTAAAATTAAAATTATAAGAAATATAGGGGTTAAATTGATCATCAAGGTATAGTTTGGGCTAAAATGAAATTTCACCAAGTTCTATATTGCACGCCACGTTAGTTAGTGTAGCGTTTTCATTCCATAATAGCAGGAAGCTCTATTACATTAGTTATGTTAGGAATGGCTATAGTACAAATGTTTTGTAACAAAACCACAACTATTCACAATTTTTTTCACTATAATAGTTCATAATTTTTTAATGTATATAACATAACCACAATAGTTCATAATCTCTTAATGTATATAATATAACTACAATAGTTCATAATGTAACCAAAATAGTTCGTAATTAAGACTTTTATTACAGTGCACCCCTTGCTAGCATAACCGCAACAACCACAATGGCTTGTGACTAATGCCGCAAAATTTCAAAACTTTTTCACAAGAAGTGTGTACTGTAACCTTTTCTATTGTCTTTTGTTATATGGCTCGATGTATTGGGCCCTGATGCATCAATGTTCTCTTCAATTCTCACAAATTATTAATTAGTTTATTTGTTTAAGAAGTTGAGTAAAAAATAGAGGTAGTGTTTGGTTTAGTTTTTAAAATAATATTTAGATCCAAAAATCAAAAGACATATTTGGTTAATAAATTTTTAAAACATTTTTTAAAAATTATTTTTTTCTCTCTCCTCTCTCCTTCTCTTTTTTATTTATTAATAAATCAATCAATCACTTTTTCTTTATTCTCTCTCATTCTCTCACGTTCTACACATACATCAATCAATCAATTTTTTTTTTCACACCTATCTATCCAATTAATTACCCCAAATGAAGGTCTCAAAGTTTCTTAGTAAACAAACTAACTATTTTTTCTTTCTTTTATTTTTCTTTCCATTTTTTATCAATAAAATATATTTAATATTAATTTTGCATTTCCTTTCAGTTATTGTGAGGATTGTGGTGACTTGAAATGGAAATTGATTTTTGCAGGTTTTGAAAGACTATCTGTATTAGGCAAGCTGGAGGTACTTCGATTGGATATGAATTCATTCAAAAATAGCATCCTTCCATTTCTTGGTGTGCTCTCATCACTCAAGACTTTATCCCTATCATACAACAATTTGAATGGATCAATTGACATAGGAGGTAAGTCCAATATAGAACTCTTCACATATTGACAACCAAAGGCAATCTTTCAAGTATCAAATCGAGTTAGTAACCACATGAACAAGTCGACAATATCCATGTGTTCCACCACCTACTGGGATTGGTAGACAATTCGTTTCCTTTTTATAAACCAATAAGGCGTACTCAATTTTCGTTTCTTTTTTAATATTTTTCTTTTCATTTTATGCAATTCGTTTCCTTTTTATAAACCAATAAGGCTTACTCAATTTCCGTTTCTTTTTTAATATTTTTCTTTTCATTTTAGAATTGCATAATATGAGTAGCTTAGAGGAGCTAGACTTGAGTAGCAATGACATAAACAACATAAAAGGTAATGGTGAAGGTTTCAGGGTTGTGCTCTCTTTTTTTAAGTTGAAAAAGATTTATAAGTAAGATTATATATTTACAATATTGTTTTCAACAGCTTCGAAGAGTTTAAGCAAGCTAAAGATGTTGAACCTCCGATCGAATAAATTGAAAGGACTAGTTACTAGTGATGGTAAGCTTACTTTAGGTTGGCATTAATTTACTTAAGTTCACAATGCTTTCTAAAATGAGCTCCCAATGTTTTTTAAGGTAACGAGAAATGCTCATAGAGAAGATTTTGTATAGGGTAAGAGTAGTATTATAAAAATAAAAAAATAAAAAATTATAAACTTTTTATTCAAATTGATGTGGCTCCCATCATGTTAATTTACTAGATCCCATTTTAAAATTTCAAGTTCTAGAGGAAATTTCATCTTACCTCCCAAACCATATGTCGATGATCAATTTAACCCATGTACTTATAATTTCAATTTTACACCTAAACTATTTGGTTTTGGATCAATTTTACCCCTACTGTTAGCTATCATTTACAATAAAACAAAAGTTGCTGATGTGGCACCGAAATTTCGTTTGAAATTTTATTTTGCCCCCCAAACTATGTCAAAAATATTAATTATTCATATTGTTTAGGTGTTTAGTTGATATTTTGGGGATAGTTTTGGAGAGTAAAATGAAATCTCAAATAAAGACAGTATTAAGTGCCCTCTAATTATAGACGGTAGCTGACGGCGAGGATGCAATTGATCAAAAGTTGAATAGTTTAGGTGTAAAATTAAAATTATAAGAAATACAAGGGTTAAATTGATCATCAAGGTATAGTTTGGGCTAAAATGAAATTTCACCAAGTTCTATATTGCACGCCACGTTAGTAAGTGTAGCGTTTTCATTCCATAATAGCAGGAAGCTCTATTAGATTAGTTATGTTAGGAAAGGCTATAGTACAAATGTTTTGTAACAAAACCACAACTATTCACAATTTTTTTCACTATAATAGTTCATAATTTTTTAATGTATATAACATAACCACAATAGTTCATAATCTCTTAATGTATTTAATATAACTACAATAGTTCGTAATGTAACCAAAATAGTTCATAATTAAGACTTTTATTACAGTGCACCCCTTGCTAGCATAACCGCAACAACCACAATGGCTTGTGACTAATACCGCAAAATTTCAAAACTTTTTCAGAAGAAGTGTGTATTGTAACCTTTTCTATTGTCTTTTGTTATATGGCTTGAGGTATTGGGCCCTGATGCATCAATGTATCACAATGATTTGATATTTGAAGAATCTTTGTGACTTTCATGTAACGTATCACCATATTTTCATGGCATGTAACTTTTAGTAAATAATTATTTAGCTATATCTTTCAGGGTTGGATGAATTGAAACACTTACAGGAGTTGTATTTGGATTATTCATCCATTGACAAGATCTTTCTTCATAATGTTGGAGTAATGTCCTCCCTAATGGTGCTGACGTTGCGGGGTAATGGCCTTAATGGAAGCCTACCTAATCAAGGTATTCACAATTTGATCATATTCCTTGGATTAATTGTGTTATGATTTGAATGTGCTTCCATGTAGATAAAATGTCCAAGCTAAGCATCACTTCTTTTATTTCTCAGGTTGGTGTGAACTTTCTAACCTTCAAGAGTTAGATCTCAGTCAGAATGGTTTTAATGGAACGCTTCCCTCATGTTTGGAAAACTTAACATCAATTCGAACATTGGACCTCTCTGTCAATCAGCTCACTGGAAATCTTACTTCATCTCCCCTAACTAATCTCACAACACTTGAATATCTTATCCTTTCATATAACCATTTCGAAATCTCAGTCTCATTTATTTCATTTTGTAACCATTCAAAGCTTAAGGTATTTTTTGGTGACAACAACAGATTGAGTGACCAAATTGAGTCTCAAACGTGGGTTCCTAAGTTCCAACTGCAAGTTTTCAGTTTATCAAACTGTGGATCAAACAATCTTGGTATGAAATTTCCACATTTTCTCTTTTACCAATATGACTTGGGAATAGTTGATTTATCACACATCTCAATTGGAACAACATTTCCAGTTTGGTTGTTAGAAAACAATACACGATTGGAAGTTCTTCATCTAATAAATTGCTCCCTCATTGGGAGTTTCTTACTGCCATCGTATCATAATCCCCATGTCATTTCAATTGATATTTCTGACAATCATCTTAAGGGCCCAATTCCCAGAAATATAGGTTCAATATTTCCAAATATGCTCAGTTTAAATACATCTAGAAATCATATTCAAGGTCGCATTCCTACTTTAGGTAATATGTACTCTTTGGAGCTTTTGGACTTATCTAACAATCATTTGTCTGGGGAGATACCAAAGCAGTTGACAATTGGTTGCCCTGTTTTATTCTTCCTCAAACTATCAAACAATAATTTGTCTGGCCAAATATCTCCTTCGTTTGTGAATTTAACCTCATTGCAATACTTATATTTGGACAATAATCATTTCGAAGGAAAATTTCCAAATACAATGTCTATTCCCCCTTCTTTGGTAGCACTTGGTATTAGCAAAAACCAAATGTCTGGAAAGCTTCCAAGATGGATGGGAAACATGTCCAATCTAATGGGAATTGCTATGTTCTCAAATCATTTTGAAGGTCCTATTCCAGTAGAGTTTTGCAAACTTGGTTATCTTGAGTTTTTAGACATTTCAGAGAATAACTTGTCTGGTTCTACACTGTCTTGCTTCAACCAATCGATAGTAAAACATGTCCACTTGAACCGAAACCAGCTGAGCGGTCCAATGACGCATGCAATTTACAACAGTTCTTCTTTGGTGACATTAGATCTTAGCGATAACCACCTAACTGGTACCATTCCCAGTTGGATTGGAAGCCTTCATGGGTTGAGCATTCTTCTCTTAAAATTTAATAATTTTGATGGTGAAATTCCAGTTCAGTTATGCCAGTTGAAGCAATTAAGCATATTGGATCTTTCTCAAAATAACTTTTTTGGTCCCATACCTCCTTGTTTTGGTGACATACCTTTTGAGGCAACCCATGAAAAATCTTCTCTAGAAACTTTCTATGTGACAGGTTTGAATCCTTATCTATTGGAGAAATTTATGAAGGGGTCAAAGTCACTAGGAGAGCAGTATTTTGCGGATGATTTATCTGGTAGTCAAACTGTACTATCTTTGGATGTCCGACAAGAAGTGGAGTTCACAACAAAGCATGGATCCTATCCATATAAAGGCAAAGTTTTGGACTACATGACTGGAGTTGATCTCTCTTGTAACCACTTAACAGGGGAAATCCCATTGGAAATTGGAAACTTGAGCAACATCCATGATCTAAACTTGTCTCATAACAATTTATTTGGATCAATCCCATCAACATTCTCACAACTAAGGCAGATAGAAAGTTTGGATCTATCTTATAATAGATTGAATGGAAGTATCCCTTCCCAACTGATTGAATTGGACAAGTTAGCAGTCTTTAGTGTGGCACACAACAACTTATTAGGTGCGACCCCAGATCGAAAAGCTCAGTTCGCAACTTTTGAAGAAAGTAGCTATGAGGGAAATCCCCTTCTCTGCGGACTTCCCTTGCAAACCAACTGCACTAAAACTGTATCAACATCAACAATGTCAAAAGGCCTGGAAAGAAATATTGATGAGGGTGGTTTCATAGATATGGAGGTTTTCTATGTCAGCTTTCTAGTCTCATATGTTATTGTGTTGTTGGGGATTGTTGCAGTTTTGTTCATAAATCCTCATTGGCGACAAGCTTGGTTTCATCTCGTTGAAGTGTGCATGACCTCTTGGTACTACTTCTTTTTGGACAATTTTATGAAGTTTTTTTGCAATAGAAGTATGAAATCTTCTTGATTAAGATGCAAGTTCTTGAATTTGAACCTGAGAAAATGAAATATATATTAGCTTTCTGGACTGACCTATGTTACTAAATTTTTTTCTAGAAAAGTTTGTTGAAATAAGCTGCCCATAATTGTGGGTTTTAACAAGATGTCTATCAACATAGATGTTGTAGTATTGTCATGCAATGACACAAGTTGGTGTGCCCGATTTGAAAATTCCCATTATGAAGTAGACTAGAATTTCAGTTGGAATGTTAACACTTCTACCAATAGAATTGAGATGTATGAATGACTCTTGACAAAGGCTTTCTTTAATCTCATTTCATGCATTTTGTTGCCACAAAACTATTTTAATTCTCTCTAGAGCTTGTCAAGTATTAACATTCTTGTATTCTATGTTTTTATTTATTTTATTTTATTTTTTTTTAGCAATTCTTGGATACTTGACAAGGCTTTCTTTCTTAAATTTTACTTTCATAATGTTAGTCTACAAGCAGTTACCTTTGTAAACTTATCCCAAATGTGTAGTGTATGATGTACATTTAAATTTTTTTTTTATCGACAAAATTTAATAATTAGTTGTTAGATTAGTACATAAGGGGAGTTTAACTTATACCCATTACTTGCAACCATTTAAGTTTTGTATTTGATTCCATTCTAGAGAGTGGAACACAAAGCTCCCCTTAAGAGAGACTTGGTGGTCAATGGTTAGCCACACATGCTAGAATTCCTTGATTCAATTAATTTGGTGTTATGTGGGTCATATCTTAAACAAATGTAATCCATGCATTTTTTTTTTTGAATTAATTACACCAAAACCCCCTAAACAAAATAGCGAATATCACTTTGATCCCCTAATTTATGAACCCGTGCATTTTGGTTCTCTCAACTATAAAAATGTATTACGTTCACCTCTTCTAGACCACTTCAAAAGGGACGTATTTATACAATTTCCATAGTTTAAAGGTCAATATATATAGGTTCATAGATTATGAAGTAAAACTGATATTTGTTGATAATTGAGTAGGTCTTGGTGTAATTAACCATTTTGGTGAAAAGTCTATTTTAAAGAGGTGTAAAGCATTAGATCTATTTACCAAAAAAAAAAAAAACATTAGATCCCATAAGTATTTTTCTTTGGTAAAAAGTGCACTTTGTGAAATATTATGATGAGAAGTACATTTTATTATTTTGGAGGATATTTTTTTTTTCCAATTTTAACCCTTAATCTATCTATTGAATTTTTTTGACTATTTGTTGAAAAAATTTTATCTGTTTAATTTTTGGGTGATTCTATTTACACACTATCAATTCTCTCAGTACACCATATTATTTAGTTCACATCAATAATATTTTAAAATTTTGATTTTTCACTCAACACATGCCATAATATTATTTTTTTAGCTTAACTCACACAACACAATATACACTCTAACACAAGATGATGTCACACCATCAAAGTTGAAACAACAATAATGTCCAAAATACAATTCACAGTAATTTTATATTCACGTGTCTTTCTTTCTCTCTCCCAAATTTCTGTTGAATCTATAGAAGCAAAGTGAAGGCAAACAGCGAGAACCAAATGACAGGCTGAAATTTTACGATGACAAAGCAATCAGAGAGCATTGACGATGTGTAAATAGAATTACCCTTAATTTTTTTTTGACTATCTGTTCAAATATTTTCTTATCCGTTAAATTTTTATTTTTTCTTATCTTTTGAAACTATATGTTGAATTTTTTTAGCTGTTTAATTTTTTTTTATCTATTTAAATTTTATTTGATTTAGGGACAAAGAAATGCACTAGCCAGGAGAGAAGAATAAAGTGATATAATACCAGGATGCTACAATGGTAATTTGTTGGCTATATATTTTGTACAGACCTATCACAGCCTAACACGTGGATCATAAAGGTCAAATTCGAGAATTAATGAAAGTCTCCAATCATCAAATAGACGTGTGTCAATTTATAGCAAAGGTAATGGATCCACGAGACATGGGAATAGTCAAGATGCCTAAGGTAATGTGGCCAAAACGGTTGTTTACAGTTTAAATTCAAATTCAGGAGGGAAGCCTAACCACGAGATTGGAATAGTGGAAGCAAATTGTTCAGAACCACACTCAGTGATCATGGAGATCATTTCGACGGTTACCACCTACTTCGATGGCTCTCAGCCTCTTCGACGGTTATCTTTAGAGCCTATAAATAGAGGCGAATGCTGATAATGCAGAGGACCCAGAACCAGATACACAAACCAGTTTATTTACTTTGTATTTTCCAGTCCTTTAAATTACAGTCTTTACATTCTTGTAATGCACTTCAAATTCCTAGGAGTAATTCTAAGTTAGTCTGTCACTGTATTCCTCTTCGAAGCTGTGAAAGTGTGAAGGTATCATTGTAAGTTCCTGTTTACTTAATAAAAGATTGATTTCTGACACTGTTGTTCCCTTTTTCTGTTTTAATAAGTCATCTCAAATTTCTCCTAAAAAATCAAGCCACCAATAAAGTCCTCTTTATTGAGGCTAAAAGAACTTCGAAGCAATCGTTTGACTAATTGGTTAGCATTTATTAATTTCTGTAAAGACTTATTGATCCTCGCTAGCACGCTTGAATTACATTTATAACCTTCGAAAGCCAAAAAAGCCAACATATATTTTTAGTACGCCCGGTGGGACCTTTATAATGGCTAGACGTAGGAGACAGGGAGAAAATGAATGCCTTGAAGAAGGTGTTGAAGGAGAGGTAGAAGCACCTAACCTAGAGGATAATGTAATATCACATCCTATGGATGTACCTGTCTTATCAGATCCTCCACAAATGGTTGAACTGACCAACACTTCAGAATATGCAACACATGTCCAAAATACTGGACAGGGCCATGAAACTGGATCATCAACTGCTCCCTCTACCCAACCAATGAATCCATGGGGAGGTCTAGTAGATGCTATGGGACAGCAATTAATGTATACAATGGAAAGATGGGTAACATCTTTTTTGGATCGAATGAACTCTCATCAACCACCTGTCATAAGGTAGACTGAAGAAAACATGAATCTTCTTCAGTATAGATTGGCTCAAGAAAAGCAACCTATGAAAATAGTGGACAAGCTAATGGTCAGACTAGTAATCAAAATCATGAGAGGCCATCACCTGTGCCTCAGTCATGGTATGATGCTCATTCTAGACCACTAGCAAGTCAAAATGTACCATTGTCTACTAGAGAAACCATACAAATTGGTCAGTTTGGGCTAATGCACGGAAATGGCATGAGAGTGTTTTCAAATCCCATGTTTGAACCCATGCCTGGCACACGGGTGTTCACTAATCCTATGTTCGAATTCGCACCTGGGGGGTTGGAAGGAATTTTTGCGGTTGTGAGAGAAACAACACCTATTCCTTCTCCCATAGCAGCACCTTTCATAGGGGCAAATGCCGGTCCCAATAAGACAACCATACCCTCAATATCAACTAGCATAATAGGGACAACCAGTCCCCAATGTGCCTTTTCATGGGCCGAGCAGGCCTCAAGCACATGGAGTTCCTCCAAAACCTGTGTTTGTTCCTCCCATAGTGGCCTAACTAGCACAAAATATGGTTACCTTGAGACCAAATTGCTGACATTATTAGGGAGATTTATGGACCCATGGCCTAGGGGGTCCAGACCCTTGTTTACAGAAAGCCTTACCTAGAATGAGTGGATCGGTTACATGAATATCCAAGGGGATTTAGGATACCGGACTTTACCCTCTTTTATGGAAATGGAAATCAATCCACTGTGGAGCACATTGCTAGGTTTACAGGCCAGTGTGGTGAATTTACCAACAATGATTATATAAAGTTAAGACTTTTTCCAAACTCACTAACTAGGGTAGTTTTCGTATGGAATACTGTAGACACCCCATTTTTGACCGATCTTAAGACTCAGACGTTGTCGTTTGTGCACGCGACGATTGCGTATGTTTGTGCTTGTTTCGAGCGCCCGAAGGTGTCGGCTGGGTGCCTTGTCTTTGAGCCTCTTAACACTTTGTGTTTTGGCCTTGGTTTTTGGGCCAAACCTTGTTGCCTCTTGCCTTGAGGAGAAGAGGGCCTTGTCGGCCACTTTTGGCATCTGCCGGCCACTTTTCCCTCTTGTAGGCCACTTCAAGTGGCCGGTCGGCTAGGGAAAGTGGCTGGTCGACCACCTTAACTGGCCGGCGGCCAATTTTTCTCCCTTTTAGATATTTTCAGATCTTTTGAGCCAGCTGTGGCTCACTGAAACTCATCCTCCATGTGTATGGAGGGATGAAGCAAGCTTTATGCTTGCTTGCTCTATAAAAGGGGAGCTCTCTGCCCCTATTTGAGGGTTCACAATTTTCAGAGCAAAAATATCCCCCTCTCTCTAGAATTCTCACCCTCTTTCTATATTTGTGCTATATTGAGTCTAAAAGTGTGTTTTCTTCATACATTTGCACTAAGGCACCTAGTCAAACACATTCACTTTCGAGTTGAGGTCTTTTGAAGCTTGATTTGAGGTCTTGGAATTGGTTTTGGCTCAGAATTGTTGCCATCTTGCTGCTGTCTTCAAGGGTAAGCTTCTTTCCCTTTTAAGCCTATTTTTGTATACTAGTTTAGGCCACCTTTGCATGCTTGTTTTGGCCTAGTTGTCAACTACAAAAAAATCTATTTTTAAGTGTTAAAAATGGTTGTTTGAGGCTCTGTGGGAGTTGGGGGTGTTTCACCCCCTTGTATGCCTTATTTGCTAAGCTTTTAGGCCATCCTTTAAAGCTTTTGGAACTATCTCTTTTTGGCCTTTTAATCACTGAATTCTAGAGGAATTTCAGTTGTGGAAAGGTGGTTTTGAGGTCCCAAATAGGAGGGGGTGGTCCCCTCTCCTTTTGTCTTGCTTGCTTGTGTTAATGGCCCACCAAATGAGCATGTGTTTCTACTTCTTTGTGGCTTTGTTCAAGCATATTTTTGTGACTTTTTAGACCTGCCATAACTCGATTTTTGGCTTGTTTGATCATTGGTTGCTCACATCTTACACCTCTAGTGCAATCTTGCTTGTTAGCATAGTATGCTTCATGAGTTAGTCCATTGTTCTAGCATATTTTAGCTCTGTCTCAGCATGTTTTTACTCATGTTTTTCCATGCTCTAACTCTGTTTTGAGTGGTCTTGGCCCTTTGAGGCTTGCCTTGTATGGTTGTGGTGTAAGTGGCTTTGACTAGCTTTGAGTTTTGAGGCCTTTAACATGTTATGCATGTGATGTTTGCATGGTATAGCACCATTTAGCATGTAATTTTAGTGCATATAGTGTAGTCACACTCTCATATACTTTGCTTCTTCATAGCTTTTGAGGGTTGTGTGTTATGCCTTGTTTATGAGCCAATACATATGCATGCTTGTCTAAGCTTTTGGGCTCCATTTGGCATGATTGAGCCCTGTCCAGAGCTGGTTTAGTTGTTTAGGGTATGTATTGCATGCCTCTTGTGTAGTGCTCTTTACTAGCCTTGTCCGTTAGGTCCTCTAACTTGCCTTATTTGTGACGTTTGTATGATATGGCATCATTTAACATGTAATTTCAGAGCATATAGCCTTGTCATACTCTCATGCATATTACTCTTTAATCGTGTTTAAGAGTTGTGTCTCATGGTTTGTTGAGGAGCCAATGCATGAACATCATTTTCTTGCCTTTCATGCTATCATTTTAGAGCATTTTGGCCACTGTTTTGGCATGCATGACGTCTGTTTAGGGATGGTTTGGTCCATGGAGCATTGTATTGCATGTCTCTAGTGTTGTGTCCTTCACTAGTTTCATCATTTTAGTCCCTTAACATGTCTTGCATGCATTGCTTACATGATTGAGTCTTGTGCATGCCGCTTTAGCATTGAAAGATAAGCATGTTATTTGCATTGCATTGTGTTTGGATCGGACGTTAATCCAAACACGAGAAATGTGGCACGTTTCATACTCATAGTGATGAAACGTGTCATGTTTTTCGGTCGCCGACACCCTTGATCATGCATGATAGGGTGGAAGCTCTTCAAGTCTTGTTTGTGCATTCACCAACATTGTGCAAGCTTGGCTCTTTGGCCATCATGCATTGAGATGCATGATTGGTGGCTTGAGAGCCGAGTACTTTGAGCTTGAGAAATGATAAGAAGAGTAGTTGCACACACATTCCCTTGCAAATGCATTGCTGTGCCGTTGTTGATCTCTATTGCAACAAAGTTGGGATTCTGGAAAGGGAAGTGGCCGGCCGGCCACTTGCACTAGCCTGCCGACCACTTATACTGGCCAGCCGGCCAGTTGAGGTAGCCTACTGACCAGTTGAGGTGGCCCACCTGTAGCAAAATTTTCCAAAATGCTCCTGTTTTGGGGCAGATGCAACTTGAAAGTGTGTTTGATGCTCTCAGGTCACCGTGAGTGCAAACGGAGACAACTCATGGCAAGGCAATGCATTTCCGGGCAAGGCAAACCGAGCATGCATATCTCCCTCCCCTCGAGGCCATTTTAACTGCTTTACTTAGTTATTTAATTTGCCGATTTTGTAATTAATTAGTTAATGTGCTTAGCTAATTTAATTCATCTTTGTAATATTCTAATTAGCTTAGATTAGTTAGTCATTCAATTTCAATTGTGTTGTAATAATTAATTAGCTTCGTGTAGTTAATTAATTGGTTTGTAATAAGTAGCTTAGCTTAGCTCTTATTTATTCGGACCCTCTGTCGCGAGGACACAATGTTGTAATAAGGGTGCGTGCGTATGTGCATGTCTTCCAACCCCATTTCTTTCTCCCTTTTACTTATCAACTTTTGATGGTTAGTTTAGGGCATATTTCAATTAGCATACCTTATGCTTTGCATGCGTGCATTATTTATTTGTCTTGCATGCACCGGGCTCGGCGCATCATTCAAACTGCATTGTATTTCAATACACTTTCTTGAATACGTGTTCCAAAGCATGTTATCAAGTGTTGCATTCATATGCTATCTTAGATAGTCGAGCCTATTAGTTGCATTATTGCATGCGTTGCATTAGGCATCTTCGACCTAGCTAGGATCATGCATGATTTCTAACTAGTTTTCTGTTTTGGCTCGGAGTACACTGTAAGTGTTTACGCTTTAGCATACTTGCATGAGTGTGAGTGTTTCCATGTTTAGCATGCTTGCCATAAGGCTATTTGCTTAAGTGATTAACTGCATGAATGCCTGTGGATGAAGACTTCATTACTTGAATTGGAATAATTCATTAAGTGTGAGTTTTAAGCCCACTTGAAGTGGCAAATCATTATGTTTTAAGCCCACTTGAGGGTGGCAAATCCGCGCTTTAGCCTACTTGAGGGTAGCAATTTCAAACCATTTTCGAAAAACAAACATGAAATGTTTTGTTCTAACTCTTGCGATTAAGTCTATACTTGTATGCTGCGCGCATCACATAGTAAGTTAGCTAATAACCGGAATAAGAACACATGTGTTTTCAAAATAACATATCATGTTTAGTAGAGACCGATCCTTTGATCGGGCGAGCGGGGGTGCTCATTTCAGGACCTTCCCTTCTCGTACCCAAGTTCCCGAGCCGAGGCAACTTTGGTGATGACGGACACATGGCCTTAGGCACGAGTTAGGGTTTCCTAAATTTCTCAAAATAAAATATTTAGGTGGCGACTCTGAAATCTGGCAAAGTAGTCCATGTTTGGTGCTTTTGATTCAAAATTGATTTTTCAAAACTAATTGCCGGATTTGGACTCTTTGGTGATTTATCAGTTTTACATTGCACTTTGTGAGATTAGATTCAGAACCATGATAGGAGTCCGAATTGTAGTAGCTAGAACCCAATTCGCGCCCTCTCCGAAAGGGGGGCCGCGCGGAGATAGTTCAGACGGTCTACAAATACAAACCTTACACCTGGTTCTATCCAGACTTGGCAACAAATGGAAGAGGTATTTCATGCCCAGTTTTTTCAAACAGAATCTAAAGTGGCTATGGCAGACTTGGTAAGGTTGAGCCAAAAGCTTGATGAGAAGGCTGTTCAATTCATTGCCAGATTCAAAAGGGCATGAAACAAATACAAGGTTATGCTACCTGAACCTGAATTTGTAAAGTTGGCCCCAAAATAGGCTAGAGTTCAGGCTTTGAAAGAAGTTTGACTTAACAGAGTTTCGAGATCTAGTAGAACTAACTTATAAAGTTTCTAGATAGGAAACTCTCATTGAGGAAGAACATGATCGAAGTAATGCATCTTACGGGACCTATATAGGGGCCCTAACTTTGAAATTGATGTAGCAGAGATTATAGGACAAGAGCCTATGATCTGTGAAGCATTAATTCAGAAAGATACTACCATCGATCAACAGTTTGAAAAGAAAGATCTTCATAGAAAATATTCTTTTGATATATCAAAAGTAGATGACAGATTTGATCATTTGTTAATAACACTTTTTTTGAAATTTCCTAAGGGAGTTAAGATCCCAACTTCAGAAGGATTAAAAGGCAAAATATATTGGAAATGGCATAATTCTTGATCTCATTCAACGAAAAACTGCATTGTTTTTTGAGACAGGATTTAAGAGCAGATTCAGAAAAGGAAGATTGAAATTCCCAGCCAAGTTAGAGAAGGCAATGCAGATTGACATTGATCCATTTCCAGAAATCAAAGAAGCAATAGCCAATGTTGGCATACCAGACTTTCTTGTCCAAGAGGTAGAAAAGGGCCTGTCTTTGAAGGAATTGGATGAGGTCAATATGCAGATATATGTGGCTAGCCAGAATGCCTCGAAAAAGAACATATAGTGTTCCCCAACCAATGGGCAAAGCTTCGAAGGCCAGGGAAATGGCTCTAACGAAGAAATGTTAGATGATGACTCCCTTGAAGCAACTGTTATGTAGCAAATATGCCCTAGGTATAGGCTGAGTTACAAATGGCTGAAAGGGCTTCTAGTTGATGGGAAACAATATTACAAAGATGTACAAAGAGACTGTAGGCTAGTGAAGACCTACAATAAGGGAGCATCCTCAAGGAACCTTACCCAGCAACCATCCTTGGTTAGACCACCAGATGCCAGAAGTCTGTCAAAGGGCAAAAGACCCTTGCATTAGACCAGGCCACCAAACTACTACAGAATGGCCAGCAAGTCCATAAACAAGCCTAAACTTGGCCCAAAATAGGGAATCAAGACCAATGATTGGCCTTCGAAGACAAAAACAGCAAGCCCAACGGTCGGCTCAGTGGGTTTATGGATGCCAGGAGTACCAGATTGGTTTGTTATACAAAATAAATCTAAAATGATACCAACCTAAGGGAAGGCCTTTACAAGCAGGGATAGAATGATTAAGCCTCCTTTGGTGGTCCCCAATAATTGGGTTCTACTTAAAACCCAAAGACAAAGGAACCATATATGGTTCCTGTGATCTCAAGATCTCAGAGAAGGAAAATCCAGCGAAGGTTCACTCAATACCAAAGGGATCTTAAGGGAGCTGGTGAAGGCACCTCTTCGATGCAATCAAAAGGCCAAATGGAAGAAGGTTTAAAGCTTGTTCCTAAGATCAACAGAAGTGCCAGCAGAGAGAAATTGGCTAAGGTTCATGCTGAATTGAAAACCAAGGAAATGTCAAGTTTGGTAGGCCATAAAAAGGCCTTATTAGAAAGTGATGATGAGATAGACGAAGGAACCAAACAATGCCAAGAACAAAATATTGGCTGAAAAAGATGTGCTTGAGGCTTTCATGGCTGAACAAATAGTGTCTGTATTCAAGACAGAAAAACAACAAACTGCTATTAAAGAACCCACCAACTCAAAAGTTCCAGAATGTAGTATGAAAGATGCATCCCAAGCATCTGGCCAAACCAACACAAAAGGGGAGCATATACAGTCAGTGGTACAGAGTGGTTCATTCTCTCCAATGGCAACCAATATAATGTACGTACTCCCTCAGAAATTTTAGGCGGAAGAAGAAAATCAGGAGGGGCAGGAGGATGACCCTATAGAAGTTTCTAGCAAAAAGTCAGAAGCCAGCATAGTTCAGGGAGAGTTTGAAGTAACCAGGTCTATAGAAACTGAGGAAGAAAGTGAAGAGGTAAGCATAGTTAATCTATTATACCCTTTTGAATATCCCTCATCATCAATGACTCGGCATGTTAAACCTCTGTACATTAAGGCATACTTCGATGGAATAGAAATGAACAGGGTACTAGTGGATAATGTGGTAGCAATAAATTTTCTTCCTCATTCATCTCTGAAAAAAGTTGGGCAAAATGAATCCTGGGTTGGTCCTAACAAGCACGATATGGCCTAAGGCATATTACCCATCAATCTGAGTGTGGGAACAAGGGATTGTATGGCTGCCTTTTTTGTCATAGAATATAATGCTTTGCTTGGTAGAGATTGGATCCACACCAACAAATGTGTGTCCTCCTCTTTATATCAGAAGGTGATGATAACTTTGAACAATGGGGAGACAAAAGAGATAGATGCAGACCCACAACCCTTTATTGTTTGTGCAGATTTTGCAGAGGCAAAGTTGTATACCGAAGGGGTGGTTCCACTGAGCATACTGAGGAAGCCTGATGGAACAGCCGAAATGACGGCTGATGAGGATTTGGCACACCTGAAACACTTGGTACAAGAGAGTGTAGATGATGAGTATGACTACACTATCAAAGATACTAACAATGCCTGGTTGTAGGCAGGAGGATCAAGAAGCCAGACCTTTGGCTTTGGTAAAGTTCTGCTCATTGGACTTTAAAGCAATAGTCCAAAAGGTGTAGAAGGAAGAAAGAAAAGCCATGATAATTGGCTGCTGCAAACATGAACAATAGGAGACCAAACCATTGGCTCTAAGCAAGTATTGTGCATTGGACATTGAGACTAAAGTCTAGGAGATATAGGAAGAAGAGGCTTTATGGACAGACTTTGTCTATGAAGAAGAAAGCAAAAAGGCTAAGCTAGGAAGGCTATGATAGATCAGGATGAGAGGGTTGTTTCGAAGCCAGCAGAAGTTGACAATGGTAAGCACTCAGATGCAAGATCCTTTGGATGAGGTCAATCTAGGGGATGCATCAATGCAACAACCAACCTATATTAGTGCCTGGTTGGATCCTATAGCTAGGAACTAGTTATTGGCCCTACTGAAAGAATATAAGGACTGTTTTGCTTGGTCTTATAATGATCTGCCTGCATTGGATAGGTCATTAGTGGAACATAGACTTCTAGTTAAGCCATACAAGCAGAAGCCTAGGCAAATGAGTCCTGAGGTGATTCAAAAGGTGAAGGAGGATATTGCTAGGCTCCATAAAGCAGGCTTTATCATAACATCTAGATATGTTGAATGGCTATCTAACATAGTGCCTATGATTAAGCAGAATGGCAAATTGAGGGTCTGTATTGATTTCAGAAATCTAAACTTGGCAACTCCAAAAGATGAATACCCCATGCCTATAGTAGATGTAAAGGAGGATGTTCACAAGACAGCCTTCAGGTGTCCTGGGAACATTGGGACCTTCGAATGGGTTAAAATGCCATTTGGCTTGAAGAATGTTGGGGCAACATATCAAAGAGAAATGAACACCATTTCCCATGATCTCATTGGAGGGTACTTGGAGTGCTACATTGATGATATTGTGGTAAAATCTTAGTCTATGGAAGAGCATTTGGCCCACTTGACAGCAGCCTTCGAAAGAATGAGAAAATTCAAGCTAAAACTCAATCCACTCAAATGTGCTTTCGGTGTGTCAGCTAGAAACTTCTTAGGGTATATGGTACACAAGAAGGGAATATAGATTGACTAGAATAAAGCCAAAGCCATCATTGAAGCCAAACCTTCATCAGGTAAGAAAGACTTGCAAAAGTTCTTTGGTTAGGTTAATTTTCTTCGAAGGTTTATTTCTAACACTGCTGGGAAAACTAAAGTTTTTTCTTCTCTTTTGAAGTTAAAAAATGAATAAGATTTTAGGTGGACAACAGAGCATCAAGTTGCTTTCAAAGGAATAAAAGCCTATTTGGCCAAACCTCTAGTTCTAATGCCACCAAAGAAGGACAAACCTTTGAAGTTATACATTGCTGCAGCTGAAGAATCATTAGGAGTCTTTTTAGCTCAGGACAATAAAGAAGGCAAAGAGCAAATAGTATATTACCTCAGTAGGTTTTTAAACTCTTGTGAATGTAAATACTTAGCTATTGAAAAGCTGTGTTTAACTTTGTACTTTGCAGTAATGAAATTAAGATATTACCTTTTGCCTACTACTATCTTGGTAATTGCAATCATAGATTTGGTTTAACATATGTTATCTAAGACCTATTTTGTAGAAAAAATTTATCAGGCGGTGTTGGAGTACCATATGATATTATCTACTTGATGCTCCTGACAATGTAAAATTGCAAAAAACATTAGGTGAGTTGACCCTTATCTTCCAACTAGTTAACAAATGTAGGTTAACATTGTTCCATCTATAAATTTTTTGGTTACATCGTTAGTTAGGCACACCACGTACACAATGTCACATGATATTCTTGAAGTATTGAATAATTACCCAATTTCATAATAGACAGGCTTACATTTCTTTTTTAATTTTTTTTTCATTTTTAGAATCCCATAATAAGAGCAAGTTAGAGGAGCTGGACTTGAGTAACAATCTCATAGACAACATAGAAGGTGATGGTGAAGGTTTCAGAGATTGTATTCTCATTTTCCAAGTTGAAAAGAAGATCATATATTATAATATTGTTTTCACACAACAGGTTCAAAGAGTTTAAGCCAGCTTAAAATTCTTGACTTGAGTTCTAACAATTTTAGTACAAGTAGTCTACAATCACTGGGTGCACCATTGTCACTAAAGATGTTGAATTGTAGACACCCTATTTTGACCAGCCCTAAGACATGGTCGCTTTCTGTTGATTACCCAATGATGACAATCAGAATGTGTTCCCCAGCAATCCTCAACAAGAAAAATGAAATTTGAGCTTTAATCCCAACCTTCACACATTTTTGGCAAAACTATTTTAGACTTTAAAACCCTCTTTTCAAAATATTTTTCCAAATGTTTCTATGATGTTCTAAGGCTCCCATTGCAATTAAAATATTGCACTTTTCAGTAAACCGAGTAAGGACAAAGTGGAAATAAATGGAAGGGAGGTGAACTCTTTGAAAACATATTTAAAAACATCTTCTTTATCGGTTTGGATAGGTTTGGATTTGAAGGAAACAAGAGGGGATGGAAGAAAACTGGTTTAGGAAAAGAATGAGCATCAAATCATTAAGAATGAAATGAATAGCCTTTACTAAATTAGGCATATCTCTTTGTACACTTGGAATTTAGATGTGAGGCCATCACCATTAGAAAGTAGACTTCCGGGACTTAAATTTAGACCCAAGAACCACCTAAAACCAAGTCTGGATAAGGGAGATATGTCCATTTGAAGTTGGGCTTAAGAGCAAATTTTGTGGACCTGGCCTGAGAGAAATGAACAACCTTTACTAAATTAGGCATATCTCTTTGTACACTTGGAATTTAAATGTGAGGCCATCACCATTGGAAAGTAAACTTCTGGGGCTTCAATTTAGATCCAAGAACCACTTAAAACCAAGTCCGAATAAGGGAGATATGCCCATTTGAAGTTGGGCTTAAGAGCAAATTTTGTTGACCTGGCCTGAGGGAAATGAACAGCCTTCACTAAATTAGGCATATTTCTTTGTACACTTGGAATTTAAATGTGAGGCTACCACCATTGGAAATTAGACTTCTGGCGCTTCAATTTAGACCTAAGAATCACCTAAAACAAAGTTTGGATAAGGGAGAT
The DNA here is from genome assembly GCA_025200525.1 of Camellia lanceoleosa. Taxonomy (NCBI): domain Eukaryota; kingdom Viridiplantae; phylum Streptophyta; class Magnoliopsida; order Ericales; family Theaceae; genus Camellia; species Camellia lanceoleosa. The sequence goes on along the minus strand of CM045770.1, from coordinate 118,762,659 downwards.
ATGCTCGTTTGAAGTTGGGCTTAATAGCAGATTTTGTTGACTTGGCTCAAAACAACAGCAGCAGCCTCGTTTTTCTCGGTTTTGGCTCAGTTGGGACACCCCATTGAGCCATTTTCTGATCCATTCAAGTGCACCCACTCATCCTCCATTATCTCCACTCACCCCCCATTGTCAAAAAGAAGTTTTATTTGCATCCATAAAAGAGTATCCCATGCAACCACCTTGAAAATTTGCCCACCTATCACATTCTTGTCTCCCACCTTGTTCCCTATTTCTTGACTTGTTTATTCCTACATGGTTTATACATTCAGATCATATATTGAAGAGGAAGAGGATGGAATGAGGGAGAAGAAAAATCATTCGAGAGAGTTAGAGAGAAAAGAGAGCAAAAGAGGAAAATTTGTCTACATTGCAACCTTGAGCCAAAATACTTTCGAGCTTCCATAGCTACTGAAATTCCTCATTTCCATTCACCAAAACCACTCAAAAAATTCTGATATAGCCAAAGATCAATTGCCTTGATCATAAGGAAGAGTGTTTAGTGATTGAAAGTGAGAAAAACTAGAGAGTCAGCCACTTTCCTTACCATAAACTCCATAAACTCCATAATTTCGAATTGAGGATTTGAGAATGCACTTCCTACACTTGAGGGTGATCAAGAGGGAGTTTGTGAACTACGGAGTTCATCATTTTCTTGGAAGGTGAATTTCACAAACTTTTCATTTTCTTGTATTTCTTACTTATTTTGCTCTTTTGCTCTTTTTCATTGATTTCTTGTTATATTATATATTGTTGTAATCTAATTGAAAGTGGTGAGTTGAGACTCCCATATATATTGTTTTTAGTTCTGTTTTTGTTGTGGAAATCTAAGAAAACAGAGTTTGGTCGAGCCTACCGGGCTACCTAGCCGTTAGTTGGTGGGGTAGCCACCTAAATGTACACCATCACGCCCGTGACCTTCATGACCGTGCTCGTGACCTCTAGGAAAAACCGGGCAGCCTTCTGACGTTGAGAAGATCAACCTCCGATGGTTTTTGAGGCACTTGAAGCTGCTGTTTTCTTATGTTTATTTTATTTTGAATGTTTGTGAGGATTTTTATACCGTGTTATAATATTTATTCATCTCCCTTGGATTTGTAATATTTAAAGTGTTGTAATAATTCCCCATCCCCGCTTCTTTCTATCTCGTTCTTTTACTTGCTTTCTTTATTTGTGAATACGCATCATATTTTGTTTTTCATTATATCCATGCTTTGCATCCATGTTTCATGCATCTTGATTCGGCCAAGTTTGCACTTGTGGATTTAATCAATTCCTATGTGATTATGTGTGCTACCTCATGTTTTGAGATGATTCACTTGTCATATCTTAGAAGCCGAATCTTTAGTTGTATCTCATGAGTGAATTGCTTTAAGATTTTGTATATAAGATCATGCATATTTTACTAACTTTGTTTTGTAGCTGTTCGCGGGACGTCGGTAAATATGTGAGTTTTTATGCTTTACCATCCTGCTTGGGTTTTTTTTTTCTTCTTATTATGTTTAAGCATCCTACCATGTGGCTACTTGCTTACTTGATGTAACTGCATGAATGCTAGTGAATGGAGGTTGTGTAGCTTAATTTGGAACTATGTTGATTTTTTATGTTTGTAAACTTAATTTATTTGGGTTGTACATCTTCAAAACTCTTTCAAAATACATGATATTAAATTGTTCTAAAATTAATGGCATTGTCTATACTTGTATGCTTCACATAATAAATTTTAGGATTTATTAAATAATCAGAACATGAGCATATAAAGAAAATAAAATTCATATCACGGTTTAGTAAAGGCCGATCTTTTGATCGGGTGCGCAGGGGTGCTCAATTAATGACCTTCCCCCTTCATACCTAAGGTTCCAAGCCAAGCATCCTTGATTACGATGAACAATGGCCTTGGCACGAGTCACGGGTTTCCTAATTTTTCCAAAATAAATATTAAGTGGCGACTCTGAGATCTGATAAGCAGTCTATTTTTGACAAAATTGCAATAAAATGGATTTTTAATAAAAGTTGCCAAATCTGGACTCTCATTTATGTTTCACATTACACTCGTGAGACTAGATCAAAGAAATCTCGGGAGTCCGAACTGTTTAACGAGCTCGAGTACTCCCCCGACATGTTACATGAACCTTCGATGGAATGGATTGAAAGGACTGGTTACTAGTAATGGTACGAACCTAAGCTTACTTATTGGCATTAATTCACTTAATTACAAAGTTTAACTACCCATTTATAAAATTGGCTAATACTGTTTTCTAATGTAACCATCAATGCCCATATAGCAAAACTTTTTTACACAATTTCTTAGTAACATGAAGCTCTATTATCTTTTTGTAATTTGTATCTATCAATTTGATTTTTAATGATATAATGCTTCGTTTAATAAATGTCACAAAATAAGACGACGGTTGCATAGTCGCCTTTTTAAAAAAACGCTGCAATAGGTAATGATGAGAATTTCCTAGGATTTTGCGACATATATCAAACGTCATTATATGTCAATTTTCTTGTTGTGTTTGTAGTTGTAATGACATCAATTTTAACCTTGAATTTTCACATTATGTCAATTTAGTCTGATTAATTGAGGAAATTCTATAAAACATACCAAAAAAGGAGTGTACTATATGCCCAAATATGGTTTTTGATCAATTGTGATATTTGTTATATAATTTGATTATGATTCATTATGGTTGTTATTTTGGTTATGACTTAATTATGACCTACCATAGTTGGTTGTATTTTTTGGTTATGACTGAAAGTGATTTACTTATGACATTTGTAATAATAACACCACAAATTATCGTAACTTGTATATTGTACACACCTCAAATAGAGTGCGTATTGTAGAAGGACTCAATTGATAATGTTACTTCAGAAAGGAAAAGTTACCATGTGCACCCTTTGGTATGCACTTTATACAAAAAAAACTTAACTTTTACCATGAAAAGTAGAGATGAGTTCATTTTTACCCCTATACTTTTACATGATTTTCAATGACCCCCCAGACTACTCTTATTTTCACGCGTACTCCCATACTATCTAAGTTACTATCAATTTTTCCCTTGCTATCACATTTAAAAAAAATTACATTTTGGCCCCAAATTTCAAATGAAAGATGCAAACCCACCTTTTCCTACCAGCAAACCACCACCACCAACCACTACTTCAAGCCCTTCTATCTCCTTCGTCATAATTCCGTTTCGCCTCATTTTTACATCGTTGGATTCAACTCACGGTCTAGTTTTCGTATGACGTCTCACACGTCTCGTTCTTCCTCTTTTTGCATGCTATCAGAGCTCCGAAAGTTGATAAAAAAAAGACTTTTCTTCTCATTTTTGACTTTTCTTCAAGCCATCTTTCGGACTTCATACCTTTTTCGATTCTTGACGGTTCTACTTCATTCTTTTACCATTCTCTTCACCTTACTTCCTACTTCGCCCTACACTACCTCGCTTTCGCACTTCTTCGTGTAATGGGCGATTTTGGTATGCCGAAGTTGCTCGAAAAATAATTTTGAAATTTTCAAAATGTTACAACCCATATGGTGTAGTTCTGTGAAAAAAGTGTTTGGTACCCTTCCCCTACATCTCTCGCCACCATATCTTGACATTCTCATCTGCGGAGCCGGTGAAGACCAACCCATCAAATTTGGCAACCACCGCATTCACCACGTTATCATGAACATGAATTGATTCCAAGAATTTCGAATTCGATACTCTCAAAACCTTCATTGTCTTATCCCAAGAAGCTGAGTATAACAAAGATTTGTCTTCGCTCAAACTAAGACACGAAATCACATCGAAATGTTTGATCCAAACCATATTTCGATTCTTTCTCACCTCAACATAATTGCTCGGATTGATCGAGCTCTTTATATAAGGTTTCAACGTGGGTAAAGTCCCAATTCGTTTGTGAATTGTTGGATTCTTCGTAGACACCTTCCATAATCAAATTTTCCCGTCTTGATGGCCCGTGAAGATGATTTCATTTGCAATTACGATGGCTTTAACTAACCTATTATTCAATTTGAACCCAAAAAACTCCTTGTGAGTCTTCCATACCCGAATGTTCTTGCGATCAGAACCAGTGTATAACAAGTCGCCAGAGGTGGCAAGCGAGTATATATGGCCTTCTTCGCGAACAAGAGAACCCATTAGGCCAGTGTATGAATAATAATCGTCGATTTGAGCGGCGTGAGAGGACCATGGAGATTTCCATAATGGCGAGGATTCGTCCCAAGAAGTTACGTTTGGTGGAGAAGTATTAGGAGGGCTGGTATCGACATTGTTGAATCGAAATGATTCGTCTGCGGGTTGGAGAAGTGTTAGGAGGGCTAGTTTACATCTTTCTTTTGAAATTTGGAGCCAAAATGTAATTTTTTTTTACGTTTTCCATTTCAAATGTGACGGTAGGGGCAAAGTTGATAGTAACTTAAATAGTATGGGTGTACGTGTGAAAATAAGAATAGTCTGGGGGGTCATTGAAAATCGTGTAAAAGTATAAGGGTAAAAATGATAGAATCTCTAAAAAATATGATCACGAAAAGTATAACTTTTACTATAAAAGTATAAGTTTGTCATTCATAACTTTAGGGAGCGCGTCATAATTTTGTCATTTATGATTTTTATCACAAAAATCATAAATCCCACTACAAAAATAACTTTCACCATAAAATTATAATTTTTCTTATGATGTAGGCCTTTTAGGAGTGTGCATTGTCACATTTCCCCTTCAGAACTTGTAATTAAATTAATAGGAAAAATAATCCATACACTCTACTCAAAGTGATTAAGGCATTGTAGTCCAATTACGAATGGTCTATTCCTCAATTTGACTAAATTTCCACAATATGAAAATTAAAAGGGAAAATTTGATAAAACCAACCTTTATATGCTCATAAAGAAGATTTTGTACATAGTAATGCTATACAAACAAACAAAACTTACAAACTTTTTATACAAATTAATGTGGCTCTAATCATGTTAATTTACTGAGTCCTTTTTCAAATTCTAAAATTCTTCTTCTATATGTTACATCAATTTGTAGAAAAAAAATATTTACAAAGTTTTAGTAAGTACATCATTTTCCGTCATTAATAGGAGGAAGCTCTATTAGATTAGATCTTTTGTTACATCGCTTGAGGTATTTGGTCATGAATAATAAATCAAATTTCCACAATGATGCAATATTTGAATAAGGGTAAATTACACTATTAGTCCCTATACTTTGACCCTTGTTTCATTTTCGTCCGTATAATTTCAATTTGATCAATTTTGACCCTGAACTTTTGATTTTGCTTCAAATTGGTCCAATTGCTTCCAATTATTAGTATTTTTTTATGGCAAATGCACACATCAGTGACATGTGTCATATTTTTAGAAGCAAAATTGTAGACTTGATAAATTTAGTGACATAACCTCAACTAATTTAATGAAAAATTTCTATCAAAAACTCTATCGAGATTATTTATTGGACCAAATTGAAACCAAATTTAAAACTAAGGGACAAAATTGAGTCAATTGAAATTGTAGGGACTAAAATTACACAAGCAGCAAAATGTAGAGACTACCAGTATAATTTGCCATCTGAATAATGTGTGTTGTCATGTAATGATTGCCATTTTTTCATATTACTTTGTTATCATCCTTCATAGAATGTAGTTTTTTTAACTACTATTTACAGGGTTAGATGGATTGAAACACATACAGGACTTGTATCTGAATTATTCATTCATTGACAAGAGCTTTCTTTATAACGTTGGAGTAATGTCTTCCCTAAAGGTGTTGACATTGCGCAGAGTTGGGCTTAATCAAAGCCTACCTGACAAAGGTATTAACGCTATTGATCATATTCCTTGGATTAATTCTTTTACCATTTGAATGTACCTTCAATTAACTAATTTCCATTCAAAAAAATATCCAAGCTAAGTATCATTTTATTTCACAGGTTGGTTTGAACTTTCTAACCTACAAGAGCTAGATCTCAGTGAGAATGGTTTGAATGGAACACTTCCCTAATGTTTTGGATACTTAACACCAATCTAATTATTAGACCTCTTCTAAAATCAGTTCATCAGAAATCTTGCCTTGTCTCCACTTATTATTCTCACAACACTTGAATACCTGTTTCTTTCTTATAATCATTTTGAGATTCCACCCTCATTTGTCTCATGTTTAACCATTCAAAGCTTAAGGTACTGGTAAGTGACAACAACAGTTTGAGTGACCAAATTGAGTTTCAGACATGGATTCCTAGGTTCCAACTGCAGGTTTTCAGTTTATCAAATTATGGATCATACAAGCTTGATATGAAACTTCCACAATTTCTCTTTTACCATTATGACTTGAAACATCATCTTGGTGGGAATGTTCCGAATTTGGTTATTAAAAAACAATACACGATTAGAAGTTTTTACTCTCAAAAAATGCTGCGTTATAGGGCCTTTCCTTTTACCATCTTATCCTAATCCCTATGTTTCTTCAATTGATATTTCTAACAATCATCTTGAGGGCCCAATTCCCACAATATAGGATTGATCTTTCTCAATTTGTTGAATTTAAACATGTCTAGAAATCTATTTGAGGGCTACATTCCTACTTCTTTAGGAGACATGCACTCCTTAGAGATTTTAGACTTGTCTACCAATAATTTTTCAGCACAGATACCAGAGCATTTGCCAACCTTCTTAGGATTCTTGAAACAATCAAACAATAATTTGTATGGCCAAACATCTCTCTTGTTTGTGAGTTTAAGCTCATTGGTTTACTTATATTTGGACAACAATCATTTTGTGGGCAAATTTCCAAATAGCATGTCTTTTCCCTGTCACTTGATGGAAATTGGTATCAGCAACAACCACATGTCTGGAAAGCTTCCGAGATAGATGGGGAACATGTTGTGTTTTTCTTGGAATTAACATGTTCTCAAATAATTTGGAAGGGCCTATTCTAATAGAGTTATGCAAACTTGATGTACTTGAGTTCTTAAACCTTTCTGAGAACAAATTGTCTGGTTCTATACCAGCTTACTTCAACGGATCACAAATAAGACACATCCACTTGAATCAAAACAATCTAAGAGGTCCGTTGACATTTGCATTTTACAACAGTTTGTCTTTGGTGACATTGGATGTTGGTGATAACAACCTAAGCGGAATCATTCCTAGCTGGATTGGAACCCTTTTTGAGTTGAGCATTCTTCTCTTAAAACGTAATAATTTTGAAGGTGAAATCCCAGTTCAGTTATGCCAATTGAAACAATTAAGCATGTTGGATCTTTCTAAAAATAACTTCTCTAGTCTTATACCTCATTGCTTCATTGACATACTTTTTGAGACAACTTGTACAAAATCTTCTGTAAAAGCTAGTGGTGCTTCGGTTTACACAGTATATACAATATGGAGCTTTGTGAAGGGTTCAAAGTCATTGGATGAACATGATATGTTGGATTATGATTTTCTCTTTCTATTATTAGATATCCAACAGCAAGTGGAGTTCACAACGAAGAATGAAATCTATTCATATAAACGCAATATTCTTGACTACATATCAAGAGTTGATCTCTATTGCAACCACTTAACAGGAGAAATCCCAATTGAAGTTGGAAAATTGAGTAACATCCATGCACTAAACTTGTCTCATAACAATCTAACTGGATCAATCCCAACAACATTCTCACATTTTAGGTAAATAGAAAGCTTGGATCTCTCTTACAGCAACTTGAATGGAAGAATCCCTCAGTTCATCGAATCACACAAATTGGCAGTCTTCAGTGTGGCACACAACAACTTATTAGGTCTGACCCCTGAACAGAAAGCTCAGTTTGCAACTTTTGAAGAAAGTAGCTATGACGAAAATTCTATTCTTTGTTGACTTCCCTTAAAAACTAACTACCTTGCAATTGTTCCAATATTAACAATGCCAAAAGTGCAAGATGGAGAGGTAGAATATGATGGTTTCATAGATATGGAGGTTTTCTACGTCTTGCTTTCTAGTCTCTTATATTATTGTGTTGATGGGGATCATTGCAGTTTTGTTCATAAATTTTCATTGGCGTCGGGCTTGGTTTCACCTTATTGAAGTTTGTATGACCTCTTGGTACTATTTTGTTTGGACAATTTCATGAAGCTTTTGAGCAATAGAAGTGTGTAATCTCTTGATTTTATTAGATGTAAGGCTTGTATTTGAATATAAGGAAATGAAACGTCTTACGTATTTGTTCTGACATATGTTTTCAATTTTTCTTCAGCAAAGTTTGGTGAAAATGATTTCCCGTAAATGTGGGTTTTGAACAAATGGTGATTGAAAATTTCCAATAGGTTTATGTCAGCAAGAGGTTATATTGTGATGGCAATGACAACAAATTGGTTTGTTTGAGTGAAAATGCCTATTATCAATTATAGCAATTGACTTGAGCCTTGAGATATATCAATAGCTCTTCACAAAATCTTTCCCTCATCCCATTTCATGTGCTTTTTTTTTTTTTTTTTTGAAAAAAAAAAGAAAGAAAAATACTAAACTCTTATTTAATACTATCTCTAGGTAAGCTCACATATTCTGTTTAATTTCATTTGGTTTTTCCAATTTTGTAGGACAATTGGGATGACATTCACACAAATTATAATGATCATTACATGCCTTCTCCTTGCTTCTGCTCTTGATGGTACACTCTACGTCGCAATAACAGTCCTTAGAATCTGCTAAGGCATTTAGTTTTTTACTATGGTCCCATACGCCTTCGACCTTTTCGGCTTGAAGCATTTTGGAATAAAATAGAGTTAAGACATTTTCAATTTGGTGTCCACACTAAATTAAAAGCAACATGATGCGAAAAAAAAAATAGTAATAAAAGTATTTTTTATTTGTCAAATGTGTCAACTATTTTTTATTTTTTTTTTAAATACAACAAAAATCTATAGATTGAGTTACAATTATTTTTTGAGAGGGTTCACTTATGGTGACCACATTTTATAATATATTTAATTAATCATATTAGTTTTCATCACTATATTAATTTAATAAGTCAAATTGTTTATCTTAGTTTGTATAAAAGTGATAAATGAATTTGTTTTTTTCATTTTTTTCACTAAATTAATTTTTAATTTTTTTTCTTCCGAAAACAAATTCTAAAAATGAAACAATACACATTTTAGATCCAAAATCAATTGATACGTCTTTGAAAACTGTGAGTGTTGATTTTTGACCTCACAACCAAACAAATCTCCTATTGAGATCTAGGGAACTTAGCTGGAGAGTACGTGGCAAAATAGATTAAGCCAGCATCTGCGCATAAGAAGATAAGAAACAACACGGTGGCTCATCCCCCCGGGAACACTCCGACGATCAAGTCAGCCACTTTATTTCTCAAAGATATCAACGCAAGTACCCAATTCACAATCAAAAAACATACCTTAGACCCATGGGGTACCTTACTTTTATAATTATCAGTGTCCAACTTCCCCTAGAAGTCATATTTCATGGGACTTTATCCTTTACAAGGATATCAATTATCCAAGTCTCCTTCTATTTAGATTAGGATAAACTCTCTTTAGAGTCCATCCTTACTGAAACAGGTAGTCCTATATCATCTAGGACTCTTGTCCTCTATTTGAATATCTTGGATTCCAACATTACCGCACAATATCTCAACAATATCACAACAACCTCGACATCATGGCTCGCCCACGTGGCACCTTGGCCAATACCTCAGCCACGTGGCGCGACCCTAAAAATACATCCCAACAACTGCCCCTAGGTTCTATTACCTCGGCAACCTGAGGTGATGGAACCTATATCGTCTGATCTTCCAATATATTGGCTAAACAACATACTGAAAATACTCCTCCAACTGAGGTCATGACTTATCAGCGTCAAGAAACAAGGACTCAAGTGTCCAGTCATCAAGAATGAAGAACCAACATGTTCTTTCATCCAACATCTTAATCGAGATCATACTACTAGCTGAGATCGTAACTCGCTAGTTCAAGAACATCAAGATTCAAAATCTGTCATCTCAAAACAAATTCAACTATCATACCAACATCATGACATGTCACCTCTTCATTTGTTCCCAATACGTCTCATAATTGACACACACCGCCCTATTAGACGTCAGTAACATCAGCCATTACATGTCTCCCAAGAAATTTGAATCATTACAATATGTTACCTCTTTCCATTCCAACAAAACCTTTTCACTTTCCTATTTCATATTTCTCTGTGTTCCCAGACTCTCTCTTGGCCTTTACAAACCATCATCGTTGTTCTTGAATCTTTCATTGCTATAAATGCTCTATTCGTGCCCAAGGTTCACACTCTACTAGCTGAACGAGACTAGCAACCAAGCACTTCATCAGCTGCTCCACACATTAACCCACCATCTCAATGGTAGTGGAAACGCCGTCATAGTGATAATCTTGCAGCTAGAACTAAGAACAAGAAACACCGTGGTCCTAAGCTCCCAGCCTATGACCTTGACAATCCTACAATTGCTGTATCTGCAAGTAACCATCGCTGTAACCAATGACGACATGTCTTGCCAAACTCTTGTCGTAGAAGACCTTTTTGCTAACATCGCTGATGTCATAACTATGCAATCCACTCCATCTCCTTATAGTCAATCCAACATGCTCATGCCTCCAGCAACTCAATACCTCGAAAGAGAAGCACATGAAGTAAAAAAAGAAAAAAAAAGAAAAGTTACTGCTACCAACGCTAAGGCCATTCTAAGGCCACTGAAAAAGAAAGTTGTTGAAGTTAAGAAGAAACTAGCAAATGCACTAACCAGCAAGGAGCAGACGCCAAGGCCTATCAAGAAGGCCAAGATTCCGTTCGAGATCAATATAAGGAGCAGGTCAACATTTTGGATAATACCATCATCTTGGATCATGTCATCACGGGAATAAGTGTTATCTCCAATACCTTCATGTCACCAAATTTGTTTGAAAATTTCATCAAGTATCACTTTCAAATCATTGACTCAGTCTTCATTAATCTATCTCTGTTCTCTGCCTCCTAATGTGAATGTAAGTTATAACTTGGGTTCACATTAAGGACATAGTAGCTCAACCTTGCCTAAGTCTGACTTAGAAATCCATGACCGAGGTCATCGTGTTAGCTCCCCTAAACAAAACACTTAAGGCCTAACCTTAGTGCATCGAGAGTACTACCTATCTTGGCTTTTCGTACAAACTAGCCAGATCATGGCTGGTTTTGCCTTGTTTCTTTTTGAAACATTTCTTTAACTTAGTTCAGCTCTGTCATCTCGACAAGCTTAAGTTAAACGCACAGTTCCTCGTTGGAACATCACTTTAACTTAGTTTCAGCTCTACCTTCTTAGCAAGCCTAAGTTAACTTGCTCAAGGGTCGTTCCCCACTCAAGGGTCATTCCTTTAATTTCATTTCAATGGTTATTCCTTTCGATTTACTCTTAACTTCGGCTGAGGTTATCGACATCATTAGAGCTGAGCTCCGAATTTCGTCAAGCCACATTCCAAGGCCATGACAATCCCTTACCATCAAGATCTTCTAATTTCAGGTAGGCTTTGTTTTATCTTAACTCTGTTAACTTCTAGTAAGTTCTGATCTTTTCCAAATTGTTATATCAAACTTCTTTTGTATTGGATTTGCCAACCTAGGTGTAGCTGGTTTTTCATTCTCCTCGGAGGGGTTTAGTCTCATCGGGTACAATAGCCCTATAGTTCGGACTTCCATGGTTCTGAATCTGGTTTCACAAGTGCAATGCGAAACAAAAAAAGTGAATGAGAGCCCAAATCTGTCAAATCTTAGAAAAATCCATTTAATCATCAGAGATACCAAAAATGGACTACATTGTTAGATTTCAGAGTCGCCACCTAAATATATTTAGAAAATTTAGGAAACCCGCGACTTGTGCCAAAGGCCACTTGTCTGTTATAACCAAAGTGGTCTCAGTTCGAGAACTTAGACATGAGAGGGGAAGGACATGAATTGAGCACCTCCTCACCTGATCAAAGATTGGCCTCTACTAATCATGATGTGAATTTTATGGATATTATATGCTCGTGTTCTGATTTTATTATGCTAACTTACTATGTGAGGCACACAAGTATAGACTGTTTCGCTTGCTTTGGAAATGACTTGATTTTATTTGATTTTTAAAAGAGTTTTGAGTACACACAACTCAAAAGGAAAGAAATGAGCTTGTACATACATTTGATTAAAATCATCCCCAATGCAAGTAAAATAACCTTCATCCACAGGCATTAAAACAGTTTATTTCGAGTAAGCACGTAGCCTCGTGGTAAGATGCTAAGCATGACAACAATCACACACATGAATATGCTAAAGCCAAAAATTTGCTGACCTAGTACTCCGAGGTAAGCCAAAGAAAAAGAAAGCAATTAGAAAAATGCATGATCCTAACAATGTACATGACTAATGCAACACATACAAAATGTAACTATCGGATTCTGTTTCTTAACATTACATATAAATCGATTCAAGGCATGCGGTAGCACACGTATTCAAGTAAGTAAAAATGACAATGATAGTATGCTGAGCCAAATCCGAATGCATGCAAAGATGGATGCAAATCATGGGAATGATAGAGAAAACATGATGTTGTACAACTATAGTAAGCAATAAGTAAAATGGACAAAGAAATGGGTGTTAGAAGACATACATCAAATAGTACAAATTTGCCCTCGCACAAGAGGGCCCGAATACCCTAAATAACTAATTATTACAAACCTAAATGAAAGCTATTAATTATTACAATACAAGCAAATGAACTAATTAATTACATGAACTACTTAATTACAAACACAAATAAATTGGCTAACTAATTTAATACAAAATACAAATTGAAGTAGCTAAATTAAAGGGATCAAAGGAGAGGCGATGAATCATGTAGACATGGGCGAGAACATCCTTCGGAAACCCCCTCTGCTCACTGCCAGAAGCTACTCTGTTCACAGTCTTAAAATGACTCTATTTTGGGCCTCATGATCTGCTCTGTTTCACTGAAAAAGCACCACAACCTTACACAAAATGGGGTCGGCCAGCCTTAAGAAGTGGTCAACCATACAAAGTGATGGTTGATCGGGTAGAGCAAAACATGGGGTTTCCAGAAGATGTTCATCCTTCCTTCTCTCCTGTCATGAAAAATTCTCAAGGAGAGAGTAGGTTTGCTTCACAAATCATCAAACATTCCAAGGGTATTTAAATGATGATTAGTGAAGCAACGGGATGACAATTAATGGATTCAAAGCTAACTAAACTAATTATGAAAGACACAATCAAAGATATGGTCAAAACCCACTGAATCTCGTGGAAAACAAGAGCAAGTGAATACTCGAGTTTAGAGAGAATAGGTTTGGAAGGAGCCATTCTTAAAGGAAAAGCTTATACACAAGAGGTTCCATTATTAAGAAAACCAAGGAGACTTTTCTTCGTACTCATAGAAGATGGATTGAAACCTCTATTTCCATGCTTCAAAGGAACTAGAAGAGAGTCTCTAATGGTCTTGATGAAAGAGCTCTCATGTAACATTGAAGCAAAAGCAAAACTAAACTAAGTAAAAGCAAGAAATGAAAGCTATGAAGAGATGATTGCAAGCTCATCTTCCTACTCATGGAACATGGATGAAACATCCATTTCCATGCTACAAAGAAGGAACTAGAAGAGAGCTTTGTAATATCTTCCAAGAAGAGAGACAGAAGACAAGAATCAAACTATCTATATAAGCTTTAAACAGATATATATAGTTCATATTTAATTAAAATCTACCTAAAACAGTGTTGAAAATGAAAGAAAAGAACCAAAAACATGAAGAACAACAAGAGAGCAACACTAGAGAACAAGCCTATGGAAGGGTGCCTAACCCATCCACCTTCAACAAGGTTTAAATCACTTGTTTAAGCCTAACAACACTTTGAAAATCAGTATTGAAATGAAGAACAAGAAGCTTAAAAGAAAATGAAATGGAAAGAGTTGAAGAATCAACCTCTACAGAAGAGGAAGAGTTTCTTGGTTCACAAATCGCAAGCTGAACACTCTCAAGTATCTAAAGTAGTGTTCAAAATCTTAGCCAAAAGCTTCAAAATCAAGCTTCAATGGTGTATATCTAGTGTATCTATATCAAGAGGGCAGAAAAGGCTTGGATATTTTTGAAAAAGGTTTGCTTATTAAGTTTCTCAACCCCAAACACTGAAAACAGGTGTTGTATTTATAGAATTTCGGCGCTTGATGTCGAAAATATCTAAAAAAAGATAGCTGGTTTGGAGCTCGTGCATGGGAGTAACTATAGCTGCAAAATATATGTTCTCAGCAAACATAGCCGGCCGGCCAACATAATGTGGCCTGCCGGCCATTTTTGGTTTTTCTGTTTTTTGGGTGATCAGGCTAGAAAAACAGGTTTTGGTCCAAATGGGGTGCAAGGTTTGGGTTTGAAGCTCAAAATTGAATTCGTTTTGCTGAAGATTTGAAAGATTGTACAATATAACATTTCATCATCGAGTGTTCGGAATGAAGCGCCTAAGTCTTAAGGGCAGTCAAAACGGGGTGTCTACAGTTGCCCCTCTTTGATAAAGCTTGAAGTCATGAAATGACATGAGTGAATGTCAAAGCCCGAAGACAACCCATTTGACAAGGTCGTAAGACTTGGGCAAATAAACAAAATGTAAATGCAATTGGTTGAACTTGAAAGCTGCCAACGCATCCCTTTGCAAGGAATCAAACCAGCATAGTTCAGGAATAGAATGCAAATGATACACAATGCAATGCACCAATCAAAACCATGAGCAATGCTTACCACACAAATACCATAAAGGAATGGAGATGCAAATCAAACTACGTTTTATAGAAAAGAAGTGGGCACAACCAAATGACGCCTAACACAGGCTAAGTGCTTACATCCTCAATACTGGCCTTAGCGCAACATGGGTGCTTACACATAACAGAACCATGCTTTTAACATGAAAGGGGTGCGAGCACATGCAAAACTATGTCTTTCGCAGAAAGAGTACAAGTGATTGGGTGGTACGATATAGGTGAGGAATGATCTACTGGGGGATAACAATGCAATGGGATGATAATGATCCTAAACGCATTTATAAGAAAGGATGAATGCAACCAGATAGAGTACAATGCGATGGATGAAATGGATAATGTAGTAAATGCATGCAACAAATGCTATATGCAATGTGATAGAGGTACTAGATAATAATACATATGCTATAGTAGCTAGGAAATGGTGCCTTAGAAAGCACCTTACAGGGGCAATTGGTGATGACTTACCTCATGCTACTGGGGAACTTCCTTTTCTTCTTGGTTTTAAGACTTCTTTCTTCATCTTCACGCTTCCAAAATATGGGTACTACTTTTCTCCCTGGATATGTTTACAACTTTTCCTATTCTCCAACAGGGTGACAGACTAGATTGGTTCAGTATCCAGAATTGAGGCACATACAAGCTACCTCAACGTATTGGGCTGCCATATAGATTTCAAGCCGAGGATACACCCCAGGGTATTCAAACCATACTTTTGTCTCAAAAATTCCAAACCTTTACGTTCTAGGCCTCGGCCACTCGAACTCTAGTTTCCACAATTTCAATTGGTCTCCTAGGAACTCACTACAAACACAGTCAGGTGGCTGTACCGGACCGTCTGAAGTCGTTCGAGCACGACAAACACCAAAGAAATTGCACCTTTAAAGGATTTAAGGTCTACTAGACCCAGTGCGTGCACAAGACAATGTGAGTGAGGTGCACAAGACAGTGCTATGAAAGGTGAATGCACAAAATAGTGCTATGCGAAATTGTAGCCCGACTTTTCGTGCCCTTTCGGAAGATGAATAAGTCCTACAGTATCGGACTCCCGCGGTTCTGAATCTGATCTCACAAGTGTAATGTGAAATAGATAAACACCAAAGAGTCCAAATCCAGCAAATCTTTTGAAAAATCGATTTTGAATCAAATTGCCAAAAATGGAGTGCTATGCCAGATACAGAGTCGCCATCTAAATATTTTTGAGAAATTTAGGAAACCCATGGCTCGTGCCGAACAAAGGCCACGTGTTCGTCATCACTAAGATTGTCTCGGCTCAAAAACTTAGGTATGAGAGGGGAAGGTCATGAATTGAGCACCCCCGTTCGCCCGATCAAAGATCGGCCTCTACTAATCATGATGTGAATCTTATTTACTTTATATGCTCTTGTTCTGGTTATTAGGCTAGCATTACTATGTGATACGCACACACACAAGTATAGACTAATTTGAAAAAATTGGAACACTTGATTCATGTTTATCTTTTAAAATTGTTTCGAATATGTACCACTAAAAAAAAAAAAAGTGATCTCAAATTATTCTAATTCAAGCAATTAGGCTTCATCCACAGGCATTCAAGCAATTTATCAATTAAGCACTTAGCCTCATGGCAAGAATGCTGGACATGACAACAATCACACTTATGCAATTATACTAAAGCACAAAAATGCTCACCTAGTACTCCAAGGCAAACCAAAAGAAAAGAGTTAGAAAAATATATGCTCTAACTAATGCAACATGACTGATGCAACACATGCGATATGCAATTACTACGCTCTACTATTAATATGGCATATGAAACAATTTGATAGCATGCGGTTTAAGCACCTTTTCAAAGAAGTATTAAAACGGCGATACAATTTAGAATGATGAACCAAGCCTCGGTGCATGCAAGACAAATGTATGCAAATATGGAGTATGCTAAAAGAAACATGATGTTGTAACTACCCATTATAAGCGAGTAAATAAAAGGGAGAAACACCGAGGTTGGAAGACATACACATTATTACAACTGCTTGCCCTCGCTCAGGAGGGTCCGAATAGCTAAGCTAATTAACTAGCTATTACAAACTCAACTGAATAAATTAGCTAAGCCACTTGACTAATTATTACAACAATAAATTAATTAACCATTTTAGCTAATTAACTAATTATTACAAGACAAAAAAAAAAAAAAAAACACTAGTCTAGCTAACTAATTATCTACAACACTTTACAAAATTAACTAGCTACAACTAATTAATTACAACAAATATCTAAACTAAGAAATTAGACTAAGTAGCCCCGGGAAGCAAGGAGTGCTCATGCATGCGCGCGGATTTCCATCCAAAAAAGCCATTGTTTCGCTGTCAAGAAGCCTCTGTTGCACAGTAGAACACTTGCACTGTTTTTCCTCTCAGAACCAACTTTGTTTTGCTAGAAAAGTACACTGCTAGGTTTTGCAAAGGTGGCTGGCAGGCTAGAAGTGGTGGCCTTCCGTCCACAAATGGTGGCCTCCCAGCCACTAATGACTGGTTCTTCCTGCTGCAACAGAGAGCAAACAAAGCAAGCATAGGGTATTCTCAAGGGTTGTCTACACAACTTTCCCCTCCTTATTGATTCAAACAGCTCAAAGGAGTAGTAAATTTGATTTACAAACCATCAATGGATGCAATTTCATTGTATGATGGCCTATGAACCAAAGTGTGCAAGTTCAATAAATGCAACAAATAAAGACTCTTAAACCTCCTCTCTATCATGGATTGATCAAAGGAAGTGATCGACAATGACTCTTGAACCGTTTTCATCACTAATGATTATGAAACGACTCAAGACTCAAGGGTTCAATTAATGTCCGATTGAACCCAAACCAAGTTATTATCTTGTATCATTTTTAGTCCTCATTTCAGTACTTCATTTTAATTACCAACCACGCTTTAGTAATTTAAGTCCAAAGGTGAGCTCTAAGTGCTCTAATGGAAAGAAGCATCAAACCAAGAATTGTTTTAGGCATGAGAGAAGTGTCATGCAGTTGGTAATGAACCCCCAAAGGGATTAAACCATTAAGCACAAGACCTCAATCTCAAGCTTAAACAAATAAGTGGCTTGAAATAACTTTCAAAGCGAAGCAAAAGCCAAGAAAGGAGGGAGGTTGCAGAGGTGATTAAAGGTGATCACAAGTATGGAAAACCTTAAATAAGTGCTATCAACTCAAATAGGATAGTGGCTAAGGCCTAGACCACCAAACCTATGAGGACAATTACACTACAAGCATACAATACAAGGCTCAAATGTGATGAACACTTAAAACTAGTCCTAAAATAGTGCTAAATAAGTCCTAAAACATGATGGAATTAAGATAAAAATAGCTAAAATAATGAGCTAAAACATGGAGCATGCTAGGCTAGTAAGCAAGACACAAGGAGGGGAGGCTACCCCCTCCAATTTTGGACTTCAAAACAACATTTTAGCCACTAAAATAACTCTAAAAATTAGTGTTTAAAAGCTCAAAAAAAGATAGTGTAAAGGTGGGAAACACGAGGGTAAAGGCTAGAGAAGTAAGGTGGAAAGAGAGGTGAACCACCCCTCCGCCCTTTAAGGCCTTAAACCACAAGTTTCAACGCAAAATTACAGAGTTTAAACAGCCCAAAAAATAGTAGAAAAACATTAAGAAACAAAGCAAATAAAGAAAGGAGACAAGCCAAGCTTTATACCTCTTGAAGAGGATAACACTTCAAAGCAACAATTCAACACAAACACACCCTCAAGAGCTCAAAAGAGTCTCAAAAGTACCTCAGCTCAAAGATGGTAAGGTTTGGTTTTGAGTGTATAGGCAAAGGCTCAAGATATTTCAAGAGAGAGAGAGAGAGAGAGAGAGAGAGAAAATAATTTTCTCCAAAATTTTCTAACCTCTAAAATGGAAAGGGAGGTCCTCTATATATAGAAAAACATCACACTCCCTTAGAAATATCAGTACATACATGTGTAAGAAGGTGCATGCATCTGTGTCAACAACTGGCACAACTGGTAGAAAATATCTGCAAAATACATTGGTGGCCGGTAGGCAACACCAATGGACGACAACCAGTAGTTGTGGCCGGCGGCCAAAGGCAGTGGCCGGCAGGCCACTAGGGTTTGCAATCTTGAAAAGCTAGGGTTGTGGTGCAAAAACAAGGCACAAGGTGTTTAAGGTTTTGAGGGCTCAAAGTTGTAGCATTCCGTTGAGGACTTCGATCTTTTGACAAGCATATACACATTCATCACAAGGTGCGCAAGCGGTGGCGTCCAAGTTGTAATGGCGGTCAAAAATGGGGTGTTTACAATTGCCCCTCTTTGACAGAGCTCAAAGTTATAAAATGACGTGAGTGAATGTTAGAGCCCGAAGACGACCTATTTTGACATGGCCGTAAGACTTGGACAAACAAACAAAATGCAGATCCAATTGGTTGAACCCGGGGGTTGCCTATATATCCCGTTGCAAGGAATCAAACCTGCGTAGTTCAGGTGCAGAATATAAAATAAAACACAATGCAACGAAACAATGCAAATGATATACAATGTAATGAAATAATCAAACCACAAGTAGTGCAAAACACATGAATACCATAAATGAATTGAGATGCAAATCAAACTACATTTTATATAGAAAAGAAGTGGGCACAGCCAAACGACGTCTAACACAGGCTAAGTGCCTATATCCTTAATACTGGCCTCAGTGCAGCATGGATGCTTACACATAACAGAACCATGTTTCAACGTAAGAGGGGTGCAAACATATGCAAAACTATGTTTTTCGTTGAAAGAGAAAGAGTGCAAGTAATTAGATGGTATGATATAAGTGAGAAATGATCTGTCGAGGAAAGATAATAATCCTAAATGCTGAATGCAACAAGACAAAGTACGATGGAATGGATGCAACAGATGTAGTGAATAGACGTAGGACGAACCACATTTTACCCAGAAAAGGCTTGGACACAAAACAAACTATGTCTAACACAGAAAAGGTACTAACACCCTTAATACTAGCCTTAGCGCAGCATGGGTATTTACATATGACAGAACCATGTTTGAACGAGGGAAAGGTATGAGCACATGCCAGACTAAGCTTAATATGGAAAGGATGTAGGCGATAAAATGGTATGATGTAATGAATGTAATGGATAATGTAGTAAATTAATAGGGTGACATACTATAACGACGCTGGAATCGTGAGAGGAGGAAGAACAAATTCCAAACACACTGAAATCGTGTGAGGAAGGGGATACTCAAACCACACTGAAACCGTGAGAAGAGGTCCCATCGCTCAGGGTCGTGCCTCACGTGTCCTGAGATGAATTCCAAATACGCTGAAATTGTGTGAGGAAAAGAACACTCCAACCACGCTGAAATCGTGAGTCCTAAGAAAACCGCTCAGGGTCGCGTTCCACGGGTCCTGAGATAAATTCCAAACACGCTGAAATCGTGTGAGGAATAGAACGCTCCAACTATGTTGAAATCATGACAAGAGGAAGAATAAATCCCAAACATGCTGAAATCGTGTGAGGAAAGAAACACTCAAACCATGCTGAAATCGTGAGAAGAAGTCCTGAGAAAACCGCTCAGGGTCACGTTCCACGCGTCATGAGATAAATTCCAAACAGGCTGAAAATCGTGCAAGGAAAGGAACACTCAAACCATGCTGAAACCGTGAGAAGAGGCCTGAGAAAACCGCTCAGGGTCGTGTTCCACACGTCCTGAGATAAATTCCAAACACGCTGAAATCGTGTGAGAAAAAGAGCACTTCAACCACGCTGAAATCGTAAGAAGAGGTCCTAAGAAAATCACTCAAGGGCGTGTTCCACATGTCCTGAGATAAATTCCAAACACGTTGAAATCATGTGAGGAAAGGGGACACTTAAACTACACTGAAATCGTAAGAAGAGGCCCTAAGAAAACTGCTCAGGGTCGCGTTCCACTTGTCCTGAGATAAACTCCAAACACGTTGAAATCGTGTGAGGAAAGAAACACTCTAAAGATGCTGAAATCGTGAGAAGAAGTCCTGAAAAAACCACTCAGGGTCACATTCTCCAAACACGCTAAAACCGTGTGAGGAAAGGAACACTCAAACCACACTAAAATCGTGAGAAGAGGTTCTCAGAAAACCGCTCAGGGTACCGCTTAGGGTCGCATTCCACACGTCCTGAGATAAATTCCAAACATGCTAAAATCGTGTGAGGAAAGGAACACTCAAACCACGCTAAAATCGTGAGAAGAGGTCCTAAGAAAACCGCTTAGGGTCGCTTTCCACACGTCTTGAGAAAAATTCTAAACATGCTGAAATCGTGTGAGGAAAGGAACACTCAAACCACTCTGAAATCTTGAGAAGAAGTCCTAAGAAAACCGCTCAGGGTCGTGTTCCATGCGTCCTGAGATAAATTCCAAACACGCTGAAATTGTGTGAGGAAAGGAACACTCAAACCATGCTGAAATCGTGAGAAGAGGTCCTAAGAAAATTGCTTAGGGTCGCGTTCCACGCGTCCTGAGAAAAGGCCCCAGGGGGCACTGATCCTAAACATTGCTTAGTGTAAAAGGATAAATGATACAAGATAACGCAAGATGAAAATGAATGCAATAAGTGCGATAAATAATATGATGCGTGAGACAAGCAAAGTAGTGAATGGTGTTTAGAGAAATGCAATAAACAAACAAAGCGGCGCTCTAGAAAGCACCTCATGGGGTGAGTGACAATGAACTACTCTACTCTGATGGGAATCTCCCTCTTGTGTTCTTCGAACTCTTACCTTCAACTCATAGTTCAAAGGCCCTCAAATGTTGACAAGGGGTAGCATCTGCATGTAGAAGTGACGGATGCCGTTTTTCTTCCTGATCATATTTACAACTTTCCTTATTCTTCAACGGGGTGACAAACTAGGCTTGTGCAATATCCAGAATTGAAGCGCATACATGCTATCTCAATCTATGGGGCTGCCATACAGATTTCAAGCTGGGGATACACCCCTGGGTATTCAAACCAGACTTTAGTCTTAGAAATTCCAAACCTTTGTGTTCTAGGCATCACCATTCAAACTCTAGTTTCCACCGTCGTAGTTGGTCTCCTAGGAACTCATTGCAAACACAACCAAGATGCCTCTGACAGGGAATGGTACTCAAAGAGAGCACTTCTGATCTCCATTTTGGCTTGAAGCAGGCTTGATAGATTGAGCTTGAGGTAGAGGTATACTCATACTCTGAAGAAATGACAAGGCCTGATAAGGTGCATCCGAAATGCAATCCCGGAAATGCTGAAGTTGAAACAAACTCAGATGCTCCAATTTTCCTTCTTTTTCTTTTGCTTTGTAGTCTGGAACCTATGTAGCTTCAGATAGATCCTTGTTTTATTGCTCTCTTTGATCAGGGTTGGACCCTGTAGTTTATGAAAGAAAGAATTATGTTTTGCACATCATGTTGAGAATGGCACGGCACTCTGAGTGCAAAACAATTTATTTTTTGAAATTGGAACTGAGAAATGAGTTCTTAATTTGGTATTGAGCCTACGATTGATCATAGTCAAAATGTCTCAACAAAGGAAAAACATAGTAAAACAATCTAAACACATCTATTGACACTCAAAATGACTCTTGAGCTTGAGGTAGAGGTATACTCATACTTTGAAGAAATGACAAGGCCTAAGAAGGTGCATCCGAAATGCAATCCCGGAAATGCTAAAGTTGAAACAAACTTAGATGCTCCAATTTTCCTTCTTTTTCTTTTGCTTTGCAGTCTGAGACCTATGTAGCTTCAGATAGGTCCTTGTTTTATTGCTCTCTCTTTGATCGGGGTTGGACCCTGTAGTTTATGAAAGAAAGAATTCTGTTTTGCACATCATGTTGAGAATGGCATGGCACTCTAAGTGCAAAACGATTTATTTTTTGAAATTGGAACTAAGAAATGAGTTCTTAATCAGGTATTGAGCCTAGGATTGATCACAGTCAAAACGACTCAACAAAGGAAAAACATAGTAAAACAATCTAAACACATCTATTGACACTCAAAACGACTCAAAACAAGAATCGAGACAAACAAAGACAACAAACACAACACTTGGATGTTTACCACCGATGGGAGAGCTCTCAATTCACGAGGAGCCCACTGCTTCTCCAGGTATTGTTTCCCACCCTTTCTTATTTGTGATTCTCACATCACTTTGGCACTCAATCTCTATTTTCTCTGAAAAGCCCTTTCCTTACTTTTTCTCTTAGTGCACATCTCTCTATTCTTTAATCTCTCTTATTTTTTATCCCTTCCCAGGTATGGCAGATGGATAAGTTGAAAGTTATGGACCTTATGAGGGGAAGGGGGGGTCGAATATCCAAGGTTCGTGCTTCACACTTAGTTCGATACCTCACTGCTCGAGAGAGGTTTTTTGGCCTCTGCTGCTAGCTTCAGTTGTGCTCTTCTTGGCGAATATGTTGACAATGGAGAAAAGACAGAAAACCTGACTCAACTGTGCCCCTAGTTCATCACTTTGACCATTTTTTGTTTTGTTTTGACTTTCTGCTTAAAATAATTTTAACCAACATGAGAGTTTAGATTAACATGTTTATGCGACTTTCTGCTTTGAAATCATGTAAGTCAAGCTGTGAGCACTGAAATTTTTTCTTTTTTGGGCCAAAAAATGGTTCGATTTTGGAAAAATAGAACAATTTTTGAGAAAATTAGTCAACCTCATTAAAAAAATCCTCAAAACTGTTTTTGCAAATGGCCACTGCTCAACCAACGTAGAATTAACTCTTGAGATGCATAACCTCAGATCTAAACTTGATTTATCTTGCAGCTGAATCTTCTAATGGAATAGGACAATTGAATTGGAATGAAGATGAGCCAACTAGACATGGATAGGATAGCCGAGTTGAACAAGGATAAGCTAACCAACATGGATGAGACAAACAGGTTGAAAATGGTTGGGACCGAATTTTAGGATGATGTTGCCTACGTATCCTAAAGATGGGAATTAGGCCGTACGTAGTTCCGGGTTAAGGTGCACTCTGGTATTAACCTCTCATTTTGTGCTCTAACTTTTGCCAAAGTCGCCCTTTCGGGTTTTCGACCTTACGAGCTATATTTTTCCTTTTCATTTTTCCTTGTTTTTCTTTGTTCTTTTCTTATTTTTTCTTTGTTTGTTCTTCTTTTTTCTTTTTCTTTTTTCTTTGTTTTTATTTCTTCTTTTTTTTTTGTTCTTTTTCTTTTTCTTCTTGCTTTAACTTTTTCCTGGGTCACCCCTCTGGGTTTTCGGCCCAGTGAGCCTCTCAAGGATAAAAAAGTTTAACTTGTCCACGTTGATGGGTCGTAGGATCTCTAAGCCATCGGAATCCGTAAGAATGGCTGTTGTTTCTAACTAAATAGTCTTAATGATGTAAGAGCCCATCCAATTGGGTTTGCTTTTGCCCCTAGTGTTATGGATAGGAACTCGATTGTCCTTCAGCAATAAATTTTTTTCTCTCAGATTATGGGATTTGGCTTTCTTGCCAGTCTTCATTGGTTTGAGAAATGACCCAGTTTTGAATCTTTGAGCACCTCTGACCTTTTTGCCCCTAGTTCAAGGGCTACTTCTAATCCAGCTATGCAAGCTTCCTTTGATCACATCTGACCTTATTGCCCCTAATTCAAGGGCTACTTTGAATCTGGCCATGCAAGCCTCACATTGTGGTTGATTGTTTGAGCATTCTGCATCAAGGGTCGAGTCTCGAGACCGAGAGTGATCCTATGTTGTACAATCTTAAGATCAATTCTAGGCATGTCTTCGTAGGACCACGCAAAACATTTTTTGAAATCTTTTAATAAAGCGACTAGTCGCTTGTGCTCTTCTAAAGACAATGTAGAACCAATCTGGACCAAGCCAGGATCCTCCTCAGTACTCACATTAACAAATATGATCTCATTCATTAAGGGCTTAGTAGGCCTCTTTTCCTCTCAGTTGATCAAATTTTTGCAAATCCTGAGAAATTTCCTCCTCTTTGTTTTTATAACAGTGCTAGAAAAGTTTTGAAAAACTTTGGTCAATGCAATGATTTAAAGGCACAGAAAAGTAAGTGAAAATTACTGGTGTTTCATTTAGATCTTTTGGCTCAACTAGATCAATGATAGAAACAGACGCAAAAGAAAGAGTGAAAAGACAAACAAAAAAGAAAATAGTGATGTCCGAGATAACACCCTCGGAATCACCAACCTCCAACACAAGAAACTAACTCAATACTACAAGACTGACTCAATACAACACAACAAGACTGACTCAATACCCAAGTCTGAAAGTGCAATAAACAACATTTTCAAAGTACGAAAATAGTGCGTGCCTTCCACTACATCTGGAGTAAAATGAGTGCCATCAATAGGTGGTTCATCCCCGATCACATGGTCACATTATCCCCCAAGTTTATCGATCCGGCGCCGATAGACTCTGTAGGACCCGGTGGAGTGATGACCTTATTGTCAATCAGATCTTGAACTTCATGGTGAAGACGAAAACAACCGTTAGTTTCATGGCCTGTTTGTTGATGGAAGGCACAGTACTTGACAGCTTTATACCTAACTTGAAGCGGATTAGGGAGAGGCCGATGGTCAAGGGGTTTGAGATGGCCTTGTCCTATGAGGATTTGGAGAGCTTTGGACAGGGTCATGTAAAGGGGATTGAAGGTGCGGTTACGAGTCTTGACAGGATTGACAGAGGGGTCAGCAGGTGTTGACTGGGTTTGATGATCTCTTATGAGTGTAGGATGTGAGCTGAAATGGGTGTTTCTGGTATAACATCCCTTTTCATGACTTGTCTCTTGATTCGGAATGCTCCCAACCTGAGTGACAAAAGTGTCATCCATAATTTTTGCAACAACTGCAAGCACTTACTGTAGGTTCAACCCTTTGACCTTCAAAGCCTCAATAGCACATCGGAGATGTGCATTAGGATCGATACTTGCCCTGGCCATGTTCTTGCCCCTTGCTTCAGCTTCGCCAAGGGATTGGCCTTCTTTAAATGCAGCCCATCCCAAGATTGGGGAGCCTTTTGACATGAAATTCCTGGTATGTGATGTGGTCGGTGACAGAGCCAATATCCCAAAGGCTAGATTTGCCACAGTTTTCTGAAGATCTTCAATCATGCTCATTAGCTTAGAAGTAGTGGGTTCATGAGTTTGAGATAATTGGGGTTCAAGTGCATCCATCATACACAAGTCCGTGCTTTCTGGAATGAACACCTTAGGCTTGGGTAAATGGATTGGGGTGATGTATATGCTAGGGTTGGAGGTGGATGGCAGTGTATTGATTAGATTAAGATGTGGAGGTGACAGGTTAGTGGTGGCCTGAGGTCCTTTTGGTGGAGTTATGATCTCTTCATCAATACAATCCTGAATCTTATGACAGAGGTAAATGCAACAGTTTGTATCATGACCATGCTGTTGATGATAGGCACAATATTTAGCGGGGTCATATCTTGGTGGAAGGGGATTTGGGAGGGGTCAGGGTTCTAGGAGCTCTAGGTACCTTTTTTATAGCAGCGTTTTCAAGGCTTGAGATAGACTCATGTAAAGAGGATGGAAATTTCGGGCTTGGGTCCGAGTTAAAGTGGTTGGTTTTTGGCTATTGATGGGAGTGGTGACAGTGTTTACTTCTGAGCATTTTGCAGTTGTGCTACCACTGGTAGTAGCATTGGAATGCGAACAACATTCTTCTTCAAAGGCTCATTATCTTCCACAATGATCCCTTGTCTGATGGCATCTTCGATTTGAAACCCCATTTGATAAAGCTCTGTAAAGGTAAATAGAGGTAGAACAATCATCTTCTGCAGTAACTTTCCATGCAAGTTCCGAACAATCATTCTTATCTGATCCTTCTCGGAAGGTCTCGTGGTCATCATCGAGGCTTTGGCCCTCCATTTAGTCACAAACTCAAAGAAACCCTGTTTTGGCTCTTGACGGGTTGCCTCGAGATGACGAGTTCTGACCTCGATCTGCGTGTTATAGGAATATTGGGCAATGAAGGATTCGACCAACTCTTGCCAGCTCTATTTCACAGAGTCCTCCAATTTCGCATACTAGATGGCAGCAATTCCAGACATGGTTCAGCTGAATAGTGACAACTTCTGCACTTGGGTAAAACCCATTGGTCACAGAATATCTAAAAATAGCTGTAGGTGTACCATTGGGTCTCCGGAGCCATCAAAACGGTTAATATACGACATTTTAAAACACTCTGGTAAAGTAACTGTCGTTTCGGCGTACCCATCCTCTATGTCTGGGATGGAGTTAACCCCTTGCACTTTTCTGAATAGTTTCTAAAGTTTGTTGACTTTGTGCGTAGTTGGATCTACCTTGAATTCAAATGGTGCCTCAGTCTGATAAACTGACGCTTTGGAAGCTTGTGCTGGGATTGGCTCTATTGGATTGCCTTGGATTTCTTGGATGTTGGCAGTATGCACTATGGCACCGGGCATAGGGATAGCTGCAGTGGGTATTGTAGACACCTCATTTTTGACGGCCCCTTTAAGACTTGGATGTTCTTGCAGGTACATCCGATGGCGAGACTGATTGCTCACCGAGCGCCCGAAGTCTGCGATGGAATGCCATAGGTTTGCACATTTCAAACCCTGCATCCATTTTGCCTCATCTTTGGACCATGCCTAGGTCTTTTCAGAGTGAAGTTGTTGATGGCCTGCTAGCCATGGTTTTGTGCTACTAGCCATTGATGTGCCTTGCCGGCCACCACTGATGGCCAGCCAACCACCAGTGTTCATTGTAGATATTTTGTGATATTTTGTGCTAGCTGTTTGCACAGGTTCATGCATCTTCCAACACGTGTATGACTGGATGTTTGTGAGGAAATTTTGTATTTTCTATATATAGGAGCCCCTCTCTTGCATGTGGACGGGTTAGAAAAATTTGAAGACAAAAAATCTTTCTCTCTAGAACTCTCTCTCTCTCTCTCTCTTGTTATTTTGTGCTTTGTAGTTAGTTTTCTCTACACTTTTGCACATCAACCCTTAACCAAATACTCTCACCATTGAGCAGAGGTCCTTTGGAGTTTATTTTGAGCCTTGGAAGAAGGTTTGAGCTTGAATTTGTGGTTGAATTGTGCTTTGCTTCAAAGGTATAGAACTTACCTCACTTAAGCTTATTGTGCATACTTGCTTTGCCATCATTTTCAACTATTTTAAGGCTGTTTTTGAAGTGTAAAAAACTCTATTTTTTAAGGCATAAAAGTGGTGGTTTGAGCCTTTGTAAGTTAGGGGGTTGTCTGCCATTTTTACTCCTTAACTTGTAAAGCTTTCTTGTACCATCTTTACACCACTGAAATCTAGAGGTTTTTTAGTGGTAAAAACCTTCTTTTGAAGTCCAAAATTGGAGGCGTTAGCCTCCTCTCCTTGTGTCTTGTTTGTATGCCTAGATAGCCTTACACGTGAGCATGTTTTTCTAGCATTTTGTTGCTTAATCTCAGCATGTTTTTGCCTCTGTTTTGACTTGTTTTAGCTCTGTTTTGGGTTGGTTAATTCAGTTGAGGCTTGTATTGCATGGTTGTAGTGCATTTCCTTCACTAGTTTAGTGTTGTAATGCTTGGATCATCATTGTTTTGAGTTGAAAGCATGTTTTAGTGTTGTTTTGCATTCCATTTCAGCACTTTAAATCTCTGCAACCTCCCTCATTTCTTCACTTTTCATTTTCTTTGAGGGTTGGTTAACCTTCGGGGGCAATCCCTAACAAAGATTTGGTAAGTTGGAGCAGAATGATTCTGGAGTGTGCTCAACCCTGCAGACAGAGCCTTTCAAGAGCACAATGGAGGGCCTTTTGGGGCGAGAACCGAACACATGTATCTTCCACTTCCCGAGGTGGAGCAGTGGGAGCATGGTTTAATGCCTTGCATGCTTAGTTAGTGTGCATTCGTTTTAATTAATTAGTTTACTAGTTAGTTAAATGTCGTAATAATGTAGTTAGCTTAGCTAGCTATTCATTTGATTTGTAATAATTAGTCTAGTTGGCTTAATTAGATTAATTAGTTTAATTAGCTTAGCTAGTTCCTAAGCTCTTATTCATTCGGACCCTTCTAGACGAAGGCGTAATGTTGTAATAAGTGTGCGTGCGTGTGTGTATGTCTTCCAACCCCACGTCTTTCTCCCTTTTATTTAACCGCTTTTGATGGTTAGATTAGGGACATTTTTAATTAGCATACCTTATGCTTGCATGTTTGCATCCATTCATTTCTCTTGCATGCACCGAGGCTCGGCACATCATTGAGACTGCATTGTCATTTCAATATTTCTTTGAATACGTGTTTCAAAGCATGCTGTCGAGGTGTTACAAATACCATGATTAAGTAGCCGAGCCTATTTAGTCGCATTATTGGATGTGTTGCATTAGTCATTTAACATAGTTTGGAATCATGCATTTTTCTAACTTTCTCTTATTTCTTGGCTTGGAGTACTCGGTAAGCTTTTACGCTCTAGCATACTTACATGAGTGTGATTGCCATATTTCCATGTTTCGCATGCTTGCCATGAGGCTATGTGCTTAAATGCTAAACTACATCAATGCCTGTGGATGAAGGCTTGTTGTTTGACTTGGAACGATTCAACAAATGCGAGTTTAAGCCCATTTTGTTGTGGCAAAATCATGTTTTAAGCCCACTATGTTTTGTGGCAAATCCACATTTCTAAGCCCACTTGACGGTGGCAAATTCAAACCATTTTCGAAAACAAACATGAGTTGAATTGTTCCAAGTCTTGCGACTAGTCTATACTTGCTTGTGTGCGTCACATAGTAAAGCTAGCCTAATAATGAGAACAAGAGCACATAATGTTTATAAAACATCATATCATGATTAGTAGAGGCTGATCTTTGATCGGGCGAGCGAGGGTGCTCATTTCAGGACCTTCCCCTCTTGTACCCAAGTTCCGGAGCCGAGACAACTTTGGTGATGATAGACGCGTGGCCTTTGGCACGAGTCAGGGTTTCCTAAATTTCCCCAAAACAAAATATTTAGGTGGCGACTCTGTATCTGGCAAAGCAGTCCAATTTTGGCATTATTTGATTTAAAATCATTTTTCCAAAGAGGTTTGCCAGATTTGGACTCTTTGGTGTTTATCAGTTTCACATTGCACTTGTGAGACTAAATTCAGAACCGCGGGAGTTCGAACTTTGAGGGCTTCTTTTCAAACCCTTTCCGAAAGGCAGGGGCACGGAAAAAGGTGAGTCCACAGTTTCTAGCCACTCTATTGGGCATTTAGAGAACTTGACTCGAACTCATGATATGTTGCTTTATTTACACTCATGTGTTTCTTTGCATTGCATTTACATCAGTGTCCTTAAGTCAGAGTGTTTGCTATCTGCTATTCCTAAGTGGTTTGCCGGAGGCTTGCTTGGAAAAAGCTTGCCAAAAGGCTGACCGGTTGCAGGCTCTGCCACAATGGGAACACAACCCTTGGATCTAGATTTCCGCTGTACTGTTTGATCCTCCTTTCACTTCTCGGTGTTAGATGTGAGGTATATTAGGTGGTCTTGCTGAGGTACCCTTTTGACCAATTGACCTAGTTGCATATCGGAGGCCATAGAGATTGTTCCAAACTAGGACAGGTTACTCACCCGAATGCAGGATTGTTTGAAACTGCTTGTTTGCGTAGTGAACCTCTAGTTCCTGATGAAATTAGGACAAGGCAACCCTATCCCATTATAGGGGTGTTTTGGCTCTCATTTGCTTGATACGTGCTTTTAGAGTGAAACTCTGCAGGAATGTATGTATCAATTGCAAGTCTGGGTATCAGTTTTGGAGCAGAAATTTGGGGTAAAAATCAATGTTTGAGTACAACTATCCAGCTTATGATTGCAACTGTGTGTTGTTTCTGTCTGATCCGAGGTGCTGTGCGGTTTCTAATTTTTGTTTCTTTTTGCTTTATTTTCCTTTTTTCAAGGTAGTCTTTCACCATTGCCTCAAACGAGTCTGTTACCCCTCAAGCACTCTGGACCCGAGTTCGAAGAATTTGTAGATCTGGGGATCTAGTCAGGGGACAACTAGTGTTTGTGTCACTCCCGCCGGTTACTAAACGGAGGAGGGTTCGATAGAATTTGCCAGTAGAGCAGTAACCATTTACCTCGCCTGTGCCCAGTCAGGCCCGAGCATCTACTTTTACTCCAAATAGAGAGTACCCACTGGTTTCAGCAGTTCAAAATCCTCCAGCCGACATAGAAGATATGCTTCGACAACACTAGTAGACTATTCAGGCTATGTAGCTAGATGCTGCTCGCCAAGCAAAACTTGTAGCCTAGCAGGCTGAATTGATTGCTAGGCTGCAACAACAACAACCGCAACAGGCAGCAGCCTCTGCATCCCATCCACCTCCTGCAAACATTTCGGTACCCAGAGCTGCTGCTCCCATAGCTAATGTCCATGAAAATGCAAACATTTCAGTGGATTCGATTCCATCCCAGACCTCCAAGGCACCGGTTTACCCGACAGAGGTGCCATTTGAATTCGAGCTCGACTTGATTGCGTTGAAAGTGAGTAAGCTGGACAAGCTCTTTAAGCGGGCACAGGGTGTGAACTCGATCCCTGATATAGAGGATGGCTATAGTGATGCAGCAGTGACCTTGCCATACAGTTTTAAAATGCCGCATATAGACCGGTTTGATGGTTCAAGGGATCTTACGATCCATCTACAGCTATTCTCTGACATCTTACGACCCATGGGTCTCACTATACTACAGAAGTTGTCGCTCTTTAGTCGGACCCTGTTGGGTATAGCGGCCATCTGGTATGCTAAGCTTGAGGACTCTGTGAAGAAAAACTGGGAGGAAATAACTTAGGCCTTTATAGTACAGTACTCCTACAACACTCAGATCAAGGTCACAACTCGTGATCTCAAAGCAACTCGCCAAGAAACAAAGAAGGGCTTCTTCGATTTTGTCACCCAGTGGAGGGCCAAGGCCTCTATGATGACTGCCTGGCCGGCTGAAAAGGACCAGATCAGAATGGCGGTCCGTAACCTGCAACCAAGACTGTTACAGAAGATGATAGTTCTACCTCTGTCTACTTTTGTTGACCTCCATGAAATAGGGGTGCAGATAGAGGATGCAATGAAACAGGGTCGGATAGACCATGAGAAAGAGCAGCCTAATTATAGAGGGCTTTCACCCGCAGTTCTAATACGCCTACGAGTGGTAGTGCAGCTGCAAGGCCTTCTGATGTTTGTATGGTTACCACCACACCAAAAACTGCCAACCCCTTTGCCGGTACATCTGATACAACTTCACAAACCTTGAAGCATCAACCCCGGGGCCAGAGGGTCTTCACCCTACTATACATGTCCTTATCCAAAGACTTAGGGGTCCTGATCAGAAAGGGGCACCAAAGCCACTAGAGCCTCGCCCCCTACCCGATTCTCTTCCCCCGAAACACAACCCGACCAAATATTGCACTTTTCATTAACAACATGGTCACGACACTGACCTATGCTGCAGATTATGTCATGAAATTCAAGATCTCATTGACAACAAGGTGATAGCGCTTCTTCAAAAGCCTAACGTCACTACAAATCCCCTCTCACCACACAACCAAGTCCCTCCACCGCAGTAAATAAACCTCGTTTATGTACTGGCCGTCCCTTACGACCCCAGTATATACATCACCCCTTCCCACCTACTTATGCTGGCGCTGTTCATCTCGAAAAGTATGGATCTGTGTATGATGAACGCGTCCATATCCCAACCCAAACCCGTGGTGGTAATTGTGGTAGATGAAGGCAGGCTAGCCTTGGTGGAGAATGGAAGTGTCAGTTCGGTGCCTGGGGACTTCGTGGATTTATCTGAGGAAGAATATAATCTGTGCCGCTACATTGTGCCAACCAATCAAGCCAAGCTAGAAGTGGTACTGCCAATAGGAATGGAGGTCAGTATGGTCTGGGAGGATGGCTCGAGTCATGGTCTGGATGATCTAGCAGAATTGGGAGAAGACCTGGACAATCTATAGTTTTTCGATGAACAAGATCTGGGGAGTGTACAGATTGATTGGTTTGATATGAACGGGTCGACAGATAACTCTGGATGGCTCAGTGATGAACCTGATGTCGATGAGGGACTTTAACCAAAGCTAGAACAGCCAAAAGTAGGAACTGCTACAAGGGCCGAAACGTCCGAGGGTAAGGGAAAATTGCCAGAGAGCACCGGTACTAAGAATTCTGCTCAGGAATTAGGCATTGTTAGTATTGAACATATAGAGCAAGAAGCCGAACTGAAGCGGTTTGAACAAGAAAAGAATGAGAATAGTTAGCAAGTTTGAAAGGCCAAACACCCTGCGGGGAATGATTTTGACGTGGGAGTAATTACAACAGAACTGGACAATTGCCTGTTGGTTGCCGGAGGAATATGGTGGGAAGATGATGATCTGTATCTTGCCCATATTGATGAAGATTAGGGCCAAGACTTGCCAGACGACACTTGGTATTCTGAGGAAGTGGGTTGGTAATAATCCTGTCCTGTACTGTGTTAATTAATCATGATTATGTTTGTAATTTTGTGCTTAACTTGAATTTGGGTGTTAATTGCATTATTATAGGTGATTTTGGCTTTGTATCTGTTCACCGTAGGAAAATCTATTAGAATCTGTGCTTTGAACTGAAAATTGAACGCCTTATCGGCTACAGAAACCCAAATTGACTATGCCATTGTGATTGGCGTAATTTTTAGAGCCTACAGTGAAATTTAATTAGAAATTGATTTGGGTCAAAATAATCAGATTTAGAATGATTAAATTAGGCTTAATTACTTAGCCATAATCAAATTTGATTAGGCAATCCTATATAAGGGCCATATTACACTTTTCCTCATTCCTTATGAGCTCAAAGTCTGAAAATCACACTCTAAGAGAGAGAGAGAGAGAGGGCCCATTCTAGAGAGAGGGAGAGGAAGAATTGTGTATTTTGGCTCAAAGTTATGAATTTGGAAGCTACACTCAAGATTTAACTACATTTGTAAAGAATTGAAGCTCCTAGGTGAGTAACCAACCTTTAATTCATGAGTTGAGTTTGTAATTATCTGAATTCATAGAGAATATGTAACCAAGAACAAGAATTAAGTTGTAATTGATGAAATTGAAGTCAATGTACACATGCATGTAAGAAATTGCCATGAATTTTCATATTTGAGCATGAAACATGTAGCTCATGTTGATTTGAGAGTCATACTCTACATGCATGTAAGAATTTCCATGGTATGGGACTCAATTCAAAAGATACATGTTACAATTAGAAGTTGACTATGAGAACATGAAGAATATCACACCAAATCATATATGCAAGCATGGTTTTGTTGAGCTTTATGAGAATAAGCATCACTTGTGTCATTTGAAATGGTATTGGGGTCTATATTACACATGCATGTATAGTTCATGAAGTTATGGAGTTTGATTATATGTATATTGAAGTTAAATCATGAAGCTATGTATGTTGTTGAGATGATTTGGGAATTAAATTATGGTTTTGAACAATTGTTCTCATATTGCTTATATACTCCTGATATATAATGCATTTCCACATTTTTGAACCAAGAACATGAGTTTTGGGCCCTTAAATGTCAAGTTTGAACTTCAAAACCAGTTCTGGAAATTCTAGAATTTGGCATGTCCGCTCGAGCGGGGAAAGGACTGCTTGAGCATGGAATGTTGGTTCCTAGAACTTTTGCAGACATTGGTGTCCGCTCGAGCGGGAAGGTTCATGCTCGAGCGTCAAGCCATGTAGTTTGACATTCAGCTCGAGCGTCTAAAGTCACGCTCGAGTGTAAAAATGAAGTAACCAGTACTTTTGCAGACCAAAGGGGTCCGCTCGAGCGGCGAAA
Organism: Camellia lanceoleosa; assembly: GCA_025200525.1. Taxonomy (NCBI): domain Eukaryota; kingdom Viridiplantae; phylum Streptophyta; class Magnoliopsida; order Ericales; family Theaceae; genus Camellia; species Camellia lanceoleosa. Next base: position 118,727,996 of record CM045770.1, on the reverse strand, counting down.
GCTGCGCTCGAGCGAGGAGCCCTGTTTCTGAAATTTTGAAAAGATGTTTTGTGTTTCATTTTCCGTTCTCTTTCTTTTCTAAGCACTCTTAGGCATGCATTGAGCTTTGTATATGACCTAAAGGGATAAGAAAGAACCTAAGAGAAATAATAAGTTAAGAACGGATTGCATCGCTTATGACCCATTATAATATGAAATGTGTAGGGTCAAGCGCAAGGGCAAATCCATCGGCGAAACACTGTGAGTAATATCTTAGTAAAGATATTTTCAAGTATGTTACTTTCCAAATGCTACTTCTGTATAAGCTTCATGGATTTGTTGATTTGAAATATGAATGAGTATTCTATATGCCTAATTTTGTATAAGGCCGTTTGATACGCTTGATATGTTTGAATATAAAGATGGGCCAAAGGCCGTTTGAATACCATGATGGGCCAAAGGCTGTATGAAAATGAGCGTAATGGGCCAAAGGCCGTTTGAATGAAAAGGAATCATGATCATGAATATGAAATATGCATAGATATGAATATAAAGAGAATGGGCCCGAGGGCGTTTGATACGCCTGATATGTTTGAATTGGGCCCGAGGTCGTTTGATATGTTTGAATTGGACCAAAGGTCGTTTTGAATAAACAGTTGGTTAGACCAAAGGTCGTTTCATATAGATAGACCCAAGGTTGTATTTTTTTATATGAGAATTGGACCTGAGGTCATTTTGCATATGGATATGATGTGTTGGACCCAAGGTCGTTTTGCTTTGTTGAGATTTGTAAATCTGATGTGAATGAGAATAGTGGTTCAAATGTGTACATTATAAGTATGACTCATTTATGAACGAATCTCATTCATTAACCTCTTTATTTTGATATTATTCACTAGGCGTTAGCGCACTCTTATTTATATGTATGTAGGTGAGCAAAGGGACGTTCAACCCTAGCCTTAGTGGAATTTAAGAAAGGAACCCGAGTTTTGTGAAGTCAGCCCAGGTGCCTTACGTAAGAGGCTTTCTTTATGATCTTTTGTGTTTCTTTTGCTATTCCTATTGGTCATGATAGACCGTTTATGTGTATAAGCTTTTGGTTTAGCTGACTATGTATTTGAATGATCCTGGGTATACAAGATGTTAACTACTGATATGTGGTGTGAGTTATTGTTAGGTATATGTGAAATGTTTTGGTATGCCATGTAAGCATAGCTCATTGGACAAAATTTTTAAGTTTGCTTTCGCATTTGGCCCCATATTATTAATTATTAATTGATATCAGATTTGAGGCCGTAGGCAATCTCATGATTACTGGCTGGTTATGACCTTAATCTATAGGGGCGGGTTCGGGTCATGACAGGGTCACATGACTAGAAGCGGGCAGTACTTCAAGCCCCCACACCTAGACTAACTAGAAGCATCCGGAAAGGATAAAGAGGCCGAAAAACAGAAGGACAAGTTGTTATAGGACGAAGTTGTACTAAAGCAGCTAAAGAAGATCCAAGTAGACATATCTATCTGGGGGTTGCTTATGGCTTCACACATGCACGAGCAAGCTGTTCTGTCAGCAATGGATAAGGCCAAGCTATCCATCAACACAACCCCAGAACAGTTAGTGAGACTTGTCTTCCCGGGAGGTGCTTCGCCGACTTTGACCTTCTTGGATAAAGAACTGCTGCCCGAGGGCTCTGTGCATAGCAAACCGCTATACATCTCCGTTGAGTGTAGAGAGAAGTGGGTGCCAATCGTATTAGTTGATATTGGGTCTGCGATTAATGTTTGTCCGTCACGCATGGCCTATGCTATTGACTTGAAGCCAGCAGACTTTGTACCTACAGCCCAGGTGATCTGGGTGTACGACAATACGAGCAGAGAAGTGATGGAAACAGTACAAGTCAGAGTACAAGTGGGTCCGACACAACAGAATATTGAGTTTCACGTCCTGGATGTTCCCGCCACTTTTAACTTACTCCTTGGATGGCTATGGTTGCACCAATGAAAGTTGTTTCTTCTACTTTGCACCAAATGCTGAAGTACCCCCATGGGAAGGGGGTGGCCATTGTGTTTGGAAATTCGTCTATACATCCTTCGCCTAAGGTCACTACACCAGTACTAGAAATTGTTCACGGCGATGAGGATGTCTTCTTGTTTGGATTTACCTTGGCTAAGGCCCGAGTGTGCAAGATATCTTGGCTATTGATAAGAGGTTGTACGTCAGTGCTCAATCAATCTACTTCATGAATAACCTACAGCATATACCCGGGATGGGATTAGGAAAGAGCGGTCGGAAGGGTGTTACTGCACTGGCCGAAGTGCCACATAACCCTTATGTCTTTGGTTTGGGCTATATGCCCACCAAAGAGGACTGGGTGAGGAAAGGGAAGGAAATGGTAGGAAGAGCAAAGCTAAACAAACTGGGAAGCACTATGAGCTTGCGCATAGGCCAATTCAAGGAACTCTGAATCATCGCTTTGTCCGAGAGGGGAAAGACTTCCCATTTTGCGGCTTTCCTGAGCCATGGTTGAACTTTGAGAAGCAACGTCTGCTCGGCTTTGAGATTTTCTTCGACCTACAGTTGCACGAGGATGAAGCCACAGAGGAATAGATCGAATTAACTGCTAAGGCTGAGAAGACCATAGAAAGTGAGTCTAACAGCAATGAACTTGAGATAGGAGTAGTGTTGGCATGTCTCCTTTCGGATCCTCAGATCAACCTGGAGAGCTTGGGGATGACTTCACCGTTTCCATGATTGGAGATCAATTAGGTGTAGACCCTTCCGGTGGTATTCTGGATGTATCTGACGCACCCTCTCTCATTTGGCAGCTAGAGCAGGGCTTTTTGTCCAGCAGTTCTGAATTAGGTAGTGAGCCGGAATTTGATTCCATAGAGTCTGTGGAGTCAGAATCAGATTCCAGTTCTTCTGAGTCAAAGTCAGAGTGTAGACGCGCCCGAACGTCACAAGCTCCGCGCGCGAAATGGCGCGAAATCTGTTTTGTTCATTAGGCTTACTACAGTTCAGACTCAATGTCACGATTCTTAATCTGATCTCACAAAGTGCAATGTGAGACTGATAAATCACCAAAGAGTCCAAATCCGGCAAATCGTTTTAGAAAAACTGATTTTTATAAAGAAGTGCCAAACATGGACTGCTTTGCTAGATACAGAGTCGCCACCTAAATATTTTATTTTGGGGGAATTTAGGAAACCCTGACTCGTGCCTAAGGCCACGTGTCTGTCATCACCAAAGTTGCCTCGGCTCGGGAACTTGGGTACGAGAGGGGAAGGTCATGCAATGAGCACTCCCGCTTGCCCGATCAAAGATCGGTCGCTTCTAACATGATATTTTGTTTTTGAAAACACATGTATTCTTATTCTGGTTAATTAGCTAATCTTACTACGTGATGCGCATAGCAAACACGTATAGACTAGATCACCTAATTTGGAACAAAACATTGCATGTTCGTTTGAAAATGGTTTGAAGTTTGCTACTCGCAAGTAGGCTAAATTTGGGATTTCAATGAATTGTTCCAATTCAAGTAATCCAACCTTCACCCACAGGCATTCAGGCAGTTAATGACATAAGCAATTAGCCTCATGGCAAGCATGCTTTCATGGTAATCAATAACACACATGCAGTATGCTAAAGCGTAAACACTCACAGTGTACTCCGAGCCAAAACAGAGAACTAGTTAGAAATCTTACATGATCCTAGTTCATGTTAAGATGGCTAATGCAGCACACGCAAAAATGCAACTAAGATAGGCTTGGCTATTCCAGAATGTCATGTTAAATGTAACTTGATAGCATGCTGTTGGACACATATTCAAGTAAATGTATTGAAAATATAATGCAGTTAGCATGATGCGCCGAGCCTGGTGCATGCAAAACAGATGAATGGATGCACGCATGCAAGCATAAGGTATGCTAAATGGAACATGCCCTAAAACTAACCATCGTAAGCAGTTAAGTAAAAGGGAGAAAGAAATGGGGATTGGAAGACATACATCACACACACGCATGCTTATTACAACAGTTGGCCTTCTCGAGGGAGAGTCCGAATAAGAAGCTAACTAGCTAATCTAAGCTAATTAAACTAATTATTACAACACAATTAATTAGCTAATCCTAGTTAACTAATTATTACAAAAACAAATTGAAATAGCTAAACGCATTAACTATTAAAGTACAAACCAAAGTATAAGTTAGCTATCTAAGCATGGCAGCTAAGGAAAGCAATAAAACAAGAGCCCCGAGGCGAGGAGTTTATGCATGCTCGGTCGCTTCATTCGTAAATCCAACGCGATGCCTCGATTTGCCTCTGTTTGCAATTGTCCTCAGAACCTTGCACCAAGCTCCAGAAAGCTTAAACTCCACATTGGGAACCTGTGGGAGGGCTGCCAACCAGTTGTTGAGGAAGGAGACCACCTGCTGACCACTTTCTGTGCTGAAAAACCAGAAAAATTGGTCGACCAGCTAGTATTACTGGTCGGCCGACCAGTTTTTGCTGCTGGATTCCACTTTTCTACAACAAAGAGCAAGAAAGGGGCATGGCAATGTATTTGCAAGATATGTGTGCACAACCACTCGCCCTATCATGTCATGAACTCAAGGGAGTGTGGTTCTCGACCCTCGGGCCACCAATCGCGCATTTCAATGCATGATGGCCGAGAGGCGAAGTCGCACAATTCAATATGAAATGAATGCACAAGTAAACACATAAAGCCTAAAACTCTATCATGTATGATCAAGAGCGTCGGCGACCGGGAATTGAGGCACATTTCATCACTTGAAGTATGAAACGTTCCTCGTTTCCCATGTTTGGACTAACACCTATTCCAAACACAATGCAAGCACAAGTAACATGGCAAACATGCAATGCGACTTAAGCATGCAAACATGCAACTACATGGCATACACAATGCAATGTGATATGATCAACTACCAATGTAAATGGCATGCAAACAATGCTAACACACGCATGCATGCACAATGCAATGCTACAAGGGCAACTTAGCAATGTTAGGGACATGCGTACTCAATGCAAAGAACAACTTGGCATGCACAATGCAAAGGACTACATAGCGTACACAATGCGAAGTAAGATAAGTATGCAAACAACATGCAAGTGAACATACTAAATGGACTTAAACCAAAAGGGGTAGACCTCAGTCATGCCCCAAATCAGTGGCCATAATGATGAAACAAAGGCACAAAAGGCAAGGTATGCATGCACAATGCAAAAGGCCCATCAACTAGGCCCAAGAGCGCAACCCTCAAGAGTGCTCAAAGTGTGAAAAGCACAAAAGTGTAACAACACTAAGGGCACTAAAATTAAGTAAGAAATGATGCGAAACCCCTTAATCAACACAAGCATGGCATGCAAAGGTCCTTAAGCATTAAAGCTAGCAAAGAGGACTACAAAGGGGACATGCAATACATGGCACAAATGCATGAACCAATCATGGACAGAGCTTAAATAGGTCAAAACAAGGACCTAAACATGCTGAGATGAAGGCTCAAAGGCCTAGGCATGCAAGCATACACACTAAGCCATAAACTAGGCAACAATGCACAACACTCAAAGACGCTTAAAGCATGAGTGAAGTGGGAACATGACAGTCCTATAAGCTCTGAAATGTCATGTTAGATGATGCCAAATCATGTACACGACACAAATGAAGCATGCTATGGTGCCCAAAGTTTGAAGCAAGCAAGAGCACTTGCACTACAACTATACAAAACATGAAGCATATGGCAAAGGCAACCCAAAACAGTCCTACAACATGTTAAAATGAGTCTAAAACATACATGGAAGTAAGCCAAAATAAGCTAGCATGAAGGGCATAAGGCATGATGAATGCAAGGCAAATAAGGTGGATTACACTACACCTATTAAGACCAAGCATGGGATGACTTAACCAACAAAAATCAAAGTTATATCATGGCATAATAACCCCAAAAACACACTGAAATGATGGCTCACAAGCTAAGGCATGAAGGCATACGCGATGACTCGTGTTAAGGCATAAAACACAAACTATCCAAAGCATGGAATGTGTGACAAATGCAAGTTCATGACCATGAAACATGGACTAAAATCAAATTTCACATGACGCCAAATCATTCAAATAGGCCAAGCAAAGCATGCTAGTGTACTTGATGCACAAAGCTAACAAGCTAGATTGAACTATAGCTATACAAAGCAAGTCATGCATGACCAAGACAACATAAATCAGACCTTAAGCATGCTAAAACATGAACAAAGTCTTCTCAGAACTAAGCCAAAAGCATGCTAAAATGACATGTCAAAGCATGATGCATGTTAGGCTATTTCATGGGATTACACTACAAGTGTATGGAGCATGCAAGGGGCCAACAAACCCACCCAAAACAGAGTCATGGCATGCTAAAACAACACCAAAAACCTACTGAAATGGAAACAAAAAAAGCTAGAATGACATGCTACTTCATGAAGCATACAAGACTAGTTTGTGTGATTTACACTACTAGTGTATTATGCATGCAAGGGATGATCAAGACAACCAAAAAAAATTATCTAAGGCATGCTGAAATAACCCCAAATACATGCTAAGAATAAGCCAACACAAGCTTAAAACACATGCTCAAACATGAGGCATATATGGCAAGTAAACAAAACACAAGGAGAGGGGATGACCCTCTCCTATTTGAGACACCAAAACCACCTTTCCACCACTAAAAATCCTCTGGATTTCAGTGGTAGAAAGGTCATGCAAAGGCTACAACAAGAGCCTAAAGGGATGGCTCAAAACAAGGCCTAAGAGGGGGTAGATCACCCCCAACGAAAAAGTAACCTTAAACAAACTTCTTAAGGACCAAAAATCAGAACTTTTTCTAGTTAAGAGTTAAGCTTAAAAACGTATGCAAGAAGGGATAAAAGCTTAAGCAAGAAAGGGGGATTTAAGGGTTAAAGACTCACCCTTGAAGACCTTCTTTACTACTGCAACTCTAGCAACCTCTTTGAGCTCAAACCAGCCCAAGAACACCAAAAACAACTTCAAGAAGCCTCAGCAACATAAGCAAGGTGTTTGAGTGTGTGTTTGTGTACAAAAGTGAGACAAAACTACACTTTTAAGGCACAAAAATGAAGAACCAAGGCACGATAGATACAAAGCTATATGTATAACTCAAAGCTATTTTTTCTGAACCTAGAGAAGGGAGGAGGAGCCTCCCTCTTATAGAGAGCAAAAGCATAAGCTTCTTGGAGAAGCTAAGCTCCAAGGCAATCCCTTCGTACACGTGTATGGAGGATAGCTCTGGTGCTCTCCAGCTGTGCCAGCTGGCCCAAAATATCTCCAAAAAGGTGCCAAAAAGCAGCCGACCACTTGAAGTAGTCGGTCGACCACTTCAAGTGGTCTCCTAGAACAAAAACTGGTCGGCCATGGGTGGGAGTGGTCTACACACTGAATGCAAGGTGGTGGTATGGTGGCTGACCAGAAAAGACGGTCCAAAGACCAAGAAAGCCAGTTATCCGACCAGAAAACTGGTTGGCAGAACGAAAAGTGGTCCCCAAGGAGAAAAAGTGGTCTCCCACCCTTGTACCACCTTCCAAACAAGGAAAGCAAGGTTTATACCAAAAACAAACCAAAACGGATGCAAGACGAGAGATTAGGAGGCAAAGCACGCAGCCGAAAGCCTCGAAAACTAGTCTACGGGCATCAAAAGTGGTATACGACCACAAAAGTGGTCTCCCGGACCATAGTGTTCCTCTAGGCAAAGGCAACAAGGTGTGGTTCAAAAACCACGCCAAACGGAGAACGTTAAGTAGTCCCGAGACAAGGCGCGCGGCCGAAGGCTCAAAAAATGGAAAACTAGTCTCCAAACGGGAAAAGTGGCCTATGACCACAAAAAGTGGTCTATGACCACAAAGAGATGGTCTACAAGACCTCTCCCTCCCTCCGGGAAGAGAAAACAAGACTCGGTCCACAAACCAAGCCAAGCACAAAGAGTTCAGAGGCCTAGAGGCAAGGCTCTCAGCCAAAACTCCGGAAACTCGAAACGAGCACAACATACGCCATCACCGAGCGCTCAATCGATGACGTCTGAGTCTTAAGGTCGGTCAAAAATGGGGTGTCTACATAGAGTCCGGTATTCCTGGGGTTGATAACCCGGATGCCGTTGTTTTGTCCAGGTCGTCTTTTTCCTTTTCTTTTGAGTCGGTTGTAACTGAGGAATTGGATGAGCTGGATTTTGTGAATGAAAGTACCACTGCAGTTTCTGAGTACTTTTCTATGCCACTTGTGTATTGTATTAATCATGACTTTCAAAATTTTGATAACAACGACGAGGAAGGAATTCCTCTGGTTTTGAAACATTTGATTGATCGAGAGGAGGAGAGGTTTGTAAAACCCCTTGTTAATGAAATCATTTCAATTAATGTAGGTACTGAGAAGGATTCGCGTTTGTTCCAGATCGGGCCCACGTTGTCTTCGGAGGAACGCGAGTGGTTAGTCTCTTTATTAAAAGATTTCAAAGATGTTTTCGTGTAGTCCTATGAAGACATGCCTGGAATCGATCCTGAGATTGTATAGTATCGGATCCCTCTTGACCCCGAGGCACAACCCGTCAAGCAGAAGCTTCGGAGAATATGCTCGGATTGGGCTTTGAAAATCAAGGAGGAGGTCACCAAGCAGATAGACGCAGGGTTTTTGCTGGTATCTGAGTACCCAATGTGGTTGGCTAACATAGTCCCGGTGCCAAAGAAAGATGGCATAATTCAGGTGTGTGTGGATTTCATGGATCTGAATAGAGCCAGTCCGAAGGACGACTTTCCCTTGCCGTACATTGATAAATTGGTGGACTTGACCGCAGGTCATGCGCTGCTCTCCTTTATATGGATGGGTTTTTTTGGGTATAATCAGATCTTGATGGCACCCGAGGATAGGGAGAAAACTACCTTCACCACGCCGTGGGGGACCTACTGCTACAAGGTGATGCCGTTCGGTCTGAAAAATGCTGGGGCTACTTATCAACGGGCTGCAACCACTATCTTGCATGATATGATCCATAAAGAGGTTGAGGTGTACGTGGACGACATGATTGTCAAGTCCAAGGAAAGAGAGGGCCATTGCACCGCCTTGAAGAAATTTTTTCAAACAGATCAGAGAATATCGGTTGAGGCTGAATCCACAGAAGTGCACTTTCGGCGTCACGGCAGGGAAAATGCTGGGTTTCTTGATCACACAGAGGGGCATCGAGGTTGATCCTTCCAAAATCAAGGCCATCCTAGAAATGCCACCACCAAGGACTGAAAAGGAGGTGCGAGGCTTTCTGGGTAAAGTGCAATTCATAAGACAGTTTATTCTAAAATTAACCTTGACTTGTGAACCACTGTTTGGTCTCCTGAAGAAAGGAAAAAAATTCCAATGGGATGACCGATGTCGGTTTGCTTTTGAGCAGATCAAGTAGTACCTTCAGAACCCGCCCGTGTTGTCGCCACCAGAGCCAGGGAAGCCGTTGATTTTGTACCTATTAGTCACGGACAAGACTATGGGCTGTATGCTTGCGCAGGAATCTGAGGATAGAGTGGAGAAAGCCATCTATTACCTGAGCAAGAAGATACTAGAATACGAGACCCATTACACTCCGTTGAAGAAGGCTTGCTTGGCTTTGGTATGGGCTACCAAGAAGTTGAGGCACTACCTGTTAGCTCACTCTGTAATTCTGGTTTCAAGATTAGATCCCATCAAATATCTCTTCGAGAAACCGGCACTTACGGGTAGGCTAGCTCGTTGGCTGCTTCTTCTCTCCGAAGTTGATTTGAAATATGTGACTCACAAGTCTGTCAAGGGGAGAGCGGTAGCAGAGTTCCTGGAAAATCACCCAATGGAAGGGGGCGAAGCAGTAGAATACCTATTCCTGGATGTAGCTATTCTGTAGATTGAGGAAGAGATTTGGACAACGTACTTTGACAGAGCGTCTAATCAGTACGGTTATGGGATAGTGGTGTTGCTGATAGCACCTGATAATTCCCATATACCTTTAGCCTTCAAACTCCGGTTCAAGGTATCTAACAACGAAGCAGAATACGAAGCATGTATCGCTGGTTTGAAAGCCGCCCTGGAACTAGGGGCAAAAAGGTTGGACGTCATCGGGGACTCGAACCTGGTTGTATCTCAAGCAAACGGAGATTGGAAAGTCAAAGAAGAGAGAATGAAAATCTATCACCAAACCCTAGATATTCTGATTCCCAAGTTTGAGAAGCTAACCTTCACTCATCTTCTAAGAGAGAACAACAAGTTCGCTGACGCTTTATCAACTCTATCTTCCATGATAGACATCCCGTTGGGAGTCCAGATGCGTCCGATTATTATTGAATAGAGAAATGAGTCAGCCTATTAGTTGATTGCTGCAATAGGTTAAGTACAAGATCAGAACCTCTAGTATTATGATGTTTGGAACTTCTTAGAAAATGAGGCTTATCCACCAGGGGCAAATGCCAAAGATAAGAGGGCAATATGGCAAATGGCTGCTCAGTTTATCATTTGCAGGGGTAAGTTGTACAAAAGAGGCTATCTGGGAATGCACAAGCTGTGTGTTGATGCAGAAGAGTCAAAGCGCCTAATGGAGGCCATCCACAGAGGGGAGTGTAGATCGCACATGAATGGGGTAATGTTAGCCTAAAAGATTCTCCAGCAAGGTTACTACTGGTCAACCATGGAGGAGGATTGTATTGGTTTTGTTCGGCGATGCCACAAATGCCAAATTCACACAAATCGCATGAACATTCCGCCGTCGAAGCTATACAACATGACTTCACCATGGTCGTTTTCAGTTTAGGAAATTGACATCATTGGGGCAGTTACACCGAAAGGGTCGAACGAGCATGAGTATATCTTGGTGGCAATTGACTATTTTACAAAGTGGGTGGAAGCCCAGTTCTATGCAGTGCTGAAAGCATCGCATGTCACCAAGTTCATCAGGACTAGCATCATTTGTTGTTATGGGGTCCCGAATGAGATCATTTCAGATAATGGTTCCCACTTCAGGAAAGAAGTGATCGACTTGTTGGAGAAGTACAACGTGGCTTTTCATAAGTCATCTATCTATTGGCCACAAACCAAAGGAGCTATTGAGGCCGCCAACACGAACATCAAGAACAATCCACAGAAGATGGTGGAAACCTACAGGGACTGGCCAGACAAATTGTCGTTTGCACTTTGGGGTTACAGAACTTCGATCCGAACTTCTGTAGGGGCCATCCCTTATTCTCTCGTTTATGGTATGGAGGCTATTCCACTGATTGAAATTGCGGTGCCGTCACTGCGGGTTATGGCTGAGTGCCAGATAGCAGAAGCAGATTGGCAGCAGAGCAGGTTGGAAGAACTACTGCTGTTTGATGAGAGGAGGCTGAAAGCACTGTACCACATTCAAGGTTATCAACGCAGAATTGCCAGGGCTTTCAACAAGAAAGTTAAGTCTATGAGTCTGAAAAAAGGAGATTTGGTGCTTAAAGACAACCGAGCTCCCATCCATGACCCTAGGAGCAAGTTTAGACCTAATTAGACTGGTCCTTATATCATCAACTCAATTTGGTCGGGTGGAGCTGTCATTCTTACAGACCTGGATGGCCTAGAATTTTCCCAACCGATTAATATAGACAAGTTGAAGATATAATATCCTTGAGTGGCTCACTAGGCTGAAAACCAGGAGGGGTGACCTAGGCAAAAGTTAGAGCATAAAAAATTAGAAAAAAAAAAAAAACTGAGCTCACAAGGTTGAAAACCCAGAAAGGGCAGCCTTGGCAAAAGTTAGAGCGCAAAAGAAGAGTGTTAATACTCGAGTGAACCCGAACCGAACTATGTAAGGCTGATTTCAATCTTTGGGATATGTAGGCAACTTCAGTTTGAAGTCCAGCCGTAAACACTTCAAACTCAACTGTCCTGTCCATGAGATCGTTTAGGTCATCTTTGTCTTTTCTGTATCCAAGAGTTCGGTTGTGATCTTCACTATGAGGGTTGATTACAATATAGTGCAGTGCTATTCAGACAAGGGGCAATTTTCCATTGCAGTGCAGTGCTATTCAGACAAAGGGCAACTTTCTGTTTTCTGGATTCGGGGTTATACATCTCAAGGATGATTCCATGTGTGTCAGGTTGTGATCCTTATCGAAAATGGTTTTGAAAAGTTTTATTAAAAGTTGATTTTGTTCAAATTAATCTTTTTACAACTTAGACCATTTTTGGACCAAAAGGAAAATTTTCTATGCCCATGGCTTCAATTTCATTAATTTCAATGCAAAGTTCTTCAGCTCTCGATGCAAATCAAAGTTGCTTTTTATTACATTCAAAAGGAAAACTTGAAAGTATAGATCAAAGCAATAAGCTTGGGGCATGGGTGAATCAAGTGTTCCTGCATCCTCTCCCAGAGCTTGTAGAAGCTTCAGATGCTAAAGTAGGCCTCGGTTTGTGCCTCTTTTTCGAGCCAAGCCAGGCATTTGCCAGAAAGTGCACAATTGAAATTGGGAGCGGGAGCCAGAAGTTCTCTTGTCGTCCATGCAGTGGGATATCAAGCTAATTTTGAGCCTTGGATGAAGAATGGAGCCAGGTACTCTACCCCTTCTTCTGGGCAAGTCTGGTCATGTCCGAACTGACGCTTGAACCAGAATGGAAAATAGAAGACATAGTCTGTGAGGCCAATCAGCTTAATGCCGGGTTGCCGAGACATGCTATAGCTCATCTCGAGTAGATCAAACCAGGGACAACGCCAAGCGATGTCAACAGTAGACCTGTTGCACATCCAATGGCACCACCATCCCTCGTTCGGGAAATCAACTAGCCATTAGTGAAAGAAATAGCCTCGTGCTGAACATGCAGGGCATGAGTCCACTATCTTCAACCTGTCCATGATCGTTATCTGGGAAGGGATGAAAAATAAGAGAGATTAAAGAATAGAGAGGTGTAGGTAGAGAGGAAAAGTGAGAAAGGGTTTTGAGAGAAAAACAGAGCCTGCGTACCGAGTGATGTGAGAAACACATGTGAGATAGGGTGGGAAACATTACCTGCAAAAGTAGTGGACTTTCTACAAATTTGGTCGTCTCCCGCCGATGGAAGGCATCCAAGCCCATCAGAGTCTCAGCCAATGCTAAGCCGATGCAGCTCTTGCCCTCTTTCAAGCCTTGGGCTACTTCGATCAAGCGAATGCTAGACCCATCGGAACCAGGGGCAAGAAGAATGTGAGCCAACATACACAAACAAAGGGCATGCTGCAGAAAACTCTGCCAAAGATGGTCGTCGCGGTCACTGACATCAAAAAATCAATGAATCAAACTGGGTATGTCTAGCTCTCCATTGTGAACCAAGGATCGAGCTTCATGCAAAGTGAGCCCACACATCCTTTCCAAAGCTTGGATATGACCAAAACGAGGCTGGGGCAAGATTTCCTCATCTCGCTGGGACTCCATAAGCACTTGAAATTCTTCGATTGTCGGGCATAGCTCTTGTCCCCCGAAGCTAAACACGTGCGTAACCGGGTTCTAACACCTAGCCGCGGCATGAATGAATGGAAAACAAAGTCGAGAATGACTTAGCAGGAATAGTGCATTTATCCCGAAACCCTAGAAATTCACTTTTTTCAAGCCATCTAAAGTTGCAATCCAATTTGAGAGTTTTTCGGCAAAGAACGGCTCCATTTGTGGCTAAACAGCAGCTGAAATGAAGAAATCACGAAGCCGAAGCTTTTGTAGAAGATAAGGCAGTGAGTGGAGGCCAGGTGTTAACATTTCAGAGGTTTTGCTCATTGATGGCTGGCAGAGGCCTATTTATGGCTGACAAGCCATCCTCTATGGTCGACAGGCTTTCCTCTTGTCCCTCCTGTCTTCCTTTGTCAGGAATTGGTTGGATGCAGAAGTTTATTCTATTCTTTGTGTGTTTCAAGGTCTTGTTTTTAGTCCTTTCAATTTTAGTAAGTTTGTCGAGTTGTGTTTAGGTTGTTTGTCTATCAAATTGTTTTGTTTATCGAGTTGTTTATTGAGTCATTTTGTCGTATGTCAGACTATTTTCTTTATCGAGTTTTTGTTGTTTATCGAGTTGTGTTATTTTGTTTATTTCAGCTGTTGGTTGCTTTGTTACTTGATTTAGATTGTTGTGACAATAAAAATATTTGGTTTTCTGAAATCAATCTCATTTTTATGCTATGCAATGTTATGTGGTGCTTAGAATGCAAAATACAATTCATCAAAAAGCTGCTTTCATTTAGATCATGGTCACTGTTTTACAAGAGTGCAGTACAAGTTTTTAGAAAGATAAAACTGTCTAAGTTGTACAAAGTGCTAACATTAATGCTAAAAGAAACTAAGCAAAAGAACAGATAGATCAACATTAGCTATCTTAAGCTCGAGAGGCCCTCTTCGTCCTCTTCTTCGGCAGAGCTGACTTTGCAGCACTGTCTCCATCAGCGCCACTGTTTGAATCAGAATCAGAGTTTGACTTGGAGCCGTCTCCGCTCTTCGCCTTAGAGTCCTCCCCGGCCTCAGCAGCCTCACCACTAGCGAAATCTGAGCCAGCGTCCTCATCTTCGCTCTCGGATAACTCAGCACCCTGACTCACTGTCTCCTCGGCCTCGCTGGTCTTAGTATCACCCTCGCTCAGAATGGGCTCTGAAGGGCCACTCTCAGCTCGGGCGCTCCTAGCCTGACCTCGGCCGCGTGCTAGAGCCTGTCTCTCTCTTCTCTCTACCGCCGGAAGGGGCACTGATGGTCCTACTGGAGCTCCCGCTGGTGCGCCCAACATGTCTGGTATCTAAAAAGAGCAGTTGTCAATATATCAGTCTCAATGCGTACATCAGATGCAAGCATGGTATGCAGAATCAGTGTATGCAGAGTCAGACATAGTGTTTGAGTATAGTGTTGAGTATAGTGTATAAATGTAGTGTGAATTTAGTGCAAGAGTGCAGTATGTCAGATGCAATGTATTGGTATAGTTTGGTACATCCTCAGTGATGTCAATATCAGTGTGTCAGTGGAAATTTGATGCCACAAGTGCAAACTGAGGAAATTACCGGAATTCCATAGAGGCTGAGCAAATTCATGCTCCTCTACACCATCCCCATTAGGGAAGCCACCAGCTCGAGAGCTTTCCTAGTGTACTCTATGGATGCCTGCAAGTGCATTTATTTGATCAATATTCTATGAATATAGCTAAAATGAAATATGAAGTGCAAGTGCTAAGGTGTGGTTCATACTGGAGCCTGGCCTCGGATCCCGATAAGCTCATGACCAGTGGCTGCGGGCCTAATCGGAACCTGGAAAGCCTTCCTTGTGCGCTGCCAGCAAGTTAGTGTGGTGGGAAGCTTTGGCCAATCAGCCCTCTGCTTTACGTGGAAAGTCCCTCTGCCACGGGCGCTCTACGTCTCACCCTCACGGCAGGAGCTCCCACTTCCTCACCCCCACGAATGCCGATCAGAGGCTGCATCAAGTGTGTCTGGATGAAGACCACATAGTCACCCTCTATACAGAAATACTTTGCCTCCAACCCTAACATGAACTAGATCACTTCGTCGGTAGACGGGCTGTGTATCGCTCTCATGGACATTGGAGGTGCTATCGGTATAAATGGAACGGGCAGGCCCAAAGTCTGATGCACAAAATGCTTGCCTAAGAACCAGGCTGGGCAAATCGGGCCCTCAAGAAGAATGTAATGGCGGGTAATGATCCGAGCTACATTGTACGAGGCTCGAAGCTCTGTCAGTATCATGGCCCAGGGCTGCCATATGACCTAAAATAGAAAATGAACAGTTTATTAGTTGTCGTCGGTTGCTAATATGGGGTCAAAACAGTTGTAAAGCAAAAAATGACTTTGTTTTGGGTTACCTCGTGTGCCGCTACCATGTCAAAATACTGGCAAAAAAATATGAAGGACTCGTGAGTCTTATGATGGAGCTGGCTGTCGTATACCCAAGAAAAAGGGACTGTCAACAGAACCTTATCCACAGGCTCTGGGGCAAGAGCCGGGAAGTATGTGTATATCCGTCACTACAGGAAAAATACAGAGTCAACACAGTATAAACGGGTACAGAAAGTGCAAAGCAGAAAGCACATGTGTGACAGATATAAAGTAAGAAATGTTGAGTAGAAAATGTAAAGTGTAAAGAGGGAATTGGGATGTGTACCTCACAGGCTAGCCAGTAGCCTCCAACCAAAGTCCCTCACAGATGGAAGGAAGAGTTCATATATTCGTACAATGTGGTGAGGCCGGCTCCATCCCAATCATAAAACTGTACTCGATGGAGCACTACCAAGGCACTCAACAAATATAGGCCCATGGTGTTCCACCTGTTTGAAAACAAGGTGGTACCGAAGATGAACATGAGGAAGCCTCTGGCATACTGCTCTATCTCCTCAATCGTCTCGGGCTCAGTCCCTCTGAACTGCTCCTCAAACCAACTATATCGCACCATGCCCGCTCGGTATATTGGTGAATGTGCCCCAAGTAGCTCGAGCCATACTGCCTCCCACACCCCCATATCAGGATCTAGAGGGACCGAATCACCCCCTACGCCTAAGCCAGTGATCATGGCAAAGTCGTAGGGAGTCATCGTCATATCCCCCGTGGTAGAAAAGTGGAAGGAGTTGGTGGTGTCCCACCACCTCTCCACTAATGCTCCTAAGAGAGGGTGGCTCGCTATAACCCGAGTCAAACTGGAGCAAAAGAGGCCGAAGCCTGTCTCATCAATGATGTCACAAACTCTAGCTGGGAGTTCACCATACCAATCCTCAGTAGTCGTCATACCATAGCCCCTGAAGGCGCGAGACTTGCCCTATGGCAATGCATGAAATGCAATCAGATCAAGACAATGTATGAGATATGGTTAGATGAAGGTAGTGCAAGAAATGCAAACAGTTAAGGGCAGTAATGCATGAAAACAGTTTTCGTACCTCAATGGCGATGGCTGATAAATGAGACACTAGCTATCTCAACAGAGGTCCTCTGGCTCGTCCTCGGCACAGTCAGTGAAACATCTGATGCCTCTTGCAGTGGGCAGTATGTGTGTTTGAGGATGGTACCTCGCTGGATCAAAGGGTTATATACTCAACAGTAATGGCTCTGGCTTAACCTCGGGCTCGGCCTCGAAGTCTGCCTCAAAATTTACTAAAAGAAGCTAGGGGGGAACCCCATCATAAGGAAGATCATCTGCCATCTGAAAGGTGCGAGATAGGTGAAAAATGAAGAAAAATGAAGAAAAAGGGGAAACTTTGAAAAAGTCAAACCCTTGGAAAGAGAAAATGGAAGAAAAAGTCAAAGCCCAAAAAAGTGCATAGAACTCGAGAGAAACTCGAGGGGAATCGACCTAGAATGGTTAAAATGAGGAAAGAAGAGTCGAAATCAAATTCTAATTGGTTCAAAGTGAAGAGAACTAGGGGGATTTAGCAAATAAAGTTTGTATGGGGTGTTGGAAAACACGTAAAAAGCGCGGATCTATAGAGAAGGAGCACCTAGAGAAAAAGATGGAAGAATTTCGGATGTGGGGTTGTGAGGAAATGAAGTGTCATGCTCTATTTTTAAAGACCCAAGCCAAAAAACCTATTTTACCGTTGGCCTGCCATCGATGGCCAACAAGGCACCATCGATGGCCGGCAAGGCACACTGGTGGCCGGCAAGGTTCACCGGTGGCCCGCAGGTGGTCGGCGGCTCCCTCTTGTGGCCGGCAGGTGTCCAAGAATCTCCTATGTGCCCTTGGTTCTTTTTTGTGTTCTTGGATTTCAATAAGTGAAGAGAATGCTCAGTGTTTGGTTCAAAATGCCTCTGCAGAAACTCAACCGTGTTTTCAATGCATGGTGGTTCATCACTAATCAATATCAATGAGGTGTATCCTTTTTGACTTGTTACAACTCTTCTGAGAGGTAACTCGGAAGTTGCGGTTGAGTCGGTTTTACCGTGCATCTCTTTATTGTGCATAGAACATGCACCCTATACTGTTGCATTGAGTATGCATTTTGATTGTGCATAGAGCATGCATTTGCTAATCTTTGAATATGTGTTTTGTGCTTTTGTTAGAATATGTACCCTATACTGTTGCATTGAGTATGCATTTTGATTGTGCATAGAGCATGCATTTGCTAATCTTTGCATATGCATTTTGTGCTATTGATAGAATATGCATCTTGTACTGTTGTATTGAACATGCTGTCATTCCAATTCGCATAGAATATGCATTTCTCCATTTTCGCATAGAACATGCCGTCATTCCATTTCTCCCAATTATCATGCAACATGCTGTTACGACATTTGCATAGAACATGCTTTGTTTGTCTTGCGTAGAACATGTACTTTTACTATGTTATGCTTGTTAAGTTTCTTTCTTATGCAGGCACGATATTGCATGTATGGTTCATTCAGAGGAGTTCCAGATGAGATCATTCCGGTCCTTTGAACCTCTCTGTTTTGGTTAGAAGCATTTGGGTGTATTTCGATGTTTATCACCATTCCATGTTTTGGATAGAAGCATTTGGACGTGTCCCGATGCTTATCACCACTCCTTTCGGTTTAGAGACATTTGCGTGCATTTCGGTGTTCTCGTTACCACCTTTTCCTCTCGCGTGGGATGCGTTAGGACGCTTCAGTTTAGAGACATTTGGGTGCGTCCCAGTGTTCTCGTTACCACCTTCTCCTCTCGCATGCGACGCATTAGGACGCTTTGGTTTAGAGACATTTGGGTGCGTCCCGGTGTTCTCGTTATCACCTTCTCCTTTCGCATGCAATGCGTTAGGATGCTTTGGTTTAGAGACATTTGGGTGGTCCCGGTGTTCTCGTCGCCACCTTCTCCTCTCACGTGCGACGCGTTAGGATGCTTCGGTTCAGAGACATTTGGGTTTGTCTTGGTGTTCTCGTTACCGCCTTCTTCTCTCGCGTGCGACGCGTTAGGACTCTTCGGTTTAGAGACATTTGGGTGCGTCCCGGTGTTCTCGTCGCCACCTTCTCCTCTCGTGTACGACACGTTAGGATGCTTCGGTTTAGAGACACTTGAGTGCGTCTTGGTGTTCACATCATCCGGTCTCCTTCTGTGTGTAACACATTAGGATCTCAGTTGAGACCTCGGGTATGCCCCACGGTCGCACTTTGCCTTTCCTGCGTGATGCGTAGCTAAGTTTGCATAATTTTCTTATATTATTTCTGCATGAAATGTGGTTTGGTTCTTGTTTACTCGCTTCTTTTATGTATGAGATTACTGTGGCATTTCTTTGCATAACATTTGCATCTAGATATTTCATTATAGCCTCATTGCATGATCATGTTATGTTCTTGCATTGTGCATATCATTTGCGTTTTACCCCAGAACAACGCTGGTTTGATTCCTTGCAAAGGGATGCGTAGGCAACCTACGGGCGCAACTAGTTATGGCTGTTTTGATTATTTGTCCAAGTCTTGCGGCCTTGTCAAATGGGTTATCTCTAGGCTTTGACATTCACTCCCGTCATTTCATCCTTGAGGCCTACCAGCCATGGCTTTTGTCCTGCCAGCCATCAATGATGCCTTGCCGGCCACCGCTGATGGCCGGCCGGCTACTAGTGTTCCTTGTAGATATTTTGTGATATTTTGTGCCAACCGTTTGCACAGGTTCATGGATCTTCCAACACGTGTATGGCTGGATGTTTGTGAGGAAATTTTGTATTTTCTATATATAAGACCCCTCTCTTACATGCAGAGGGGTTAGAAAAATTTGAAAACAAAAAATCTCTCTCTCTCTCTTGTTATTTTGTGCTTTGTAGTTAGTTTTCTCTACACTTTTGCACATCAACCCTTAACCAAACACTCTCACCTTTGAGCTGAGGTCCCTTGGAGTTTGTTTTGAGCCTTGGAAGAAGGTTTGAGCTTGAATTTGTGGTTGAATTGTGCTTTGCTTCAAAGGTATAAAACTTACCTCACTTAAGCTTATCGTGCATACTTGCTTTGCCATCCTTTTCAACTATTTTAAGGCTGTTTTTGAAGTGTAAAAAACTCTATTTTTTAAGGCATAAAAGTGGTGGCTTGAGCCTTTGTAAGCTAGCGGGTTGTCTTCCCTTTTTATTCCTTAGCTTGTGAAGCTTTCTTGTACCATCTTTTCACCACTTTCAAATCAAACTTTTTGGGCCTTCTAACCACTTAAATCCAGAGGTTTGTCAGTGGTAAAAACCTTCTTTTGAAGTCCAAAATTGGAGGGGTTAGCCTCCCCTCATTGTGTCTTGTTTGCATACCTAGATAGCCTCACATGTGAGCATATTTTTCTAGCATTTTGTAGCTTAATCTCAGCATGTTTTTGCCTATGTTTTGACCTGTTTTAGCTCTGTTTTGGGCTGGTTAATTCAGTTGAGGCTTGTATTGCATGGTTGTAGTGCATTTCCTTCACTACCTTAGTGTTGTAATGCATGGATCATCATTGTTTTGAGTTGAAAGCCTGTTTTATTGTTGTTTTGCATTCATTTTTAGCACTTTAAATCTCTGCAACATCCCTCATTTCTTCACTTTTCATTTGCTTTGAGGGTTGGTTAACCTTGGGGTTGTGTTTAAGCTTGAGATCGAGGTTCGTGCTTAATGGTTTCAATCCTCGTTTGAGGGTTTCTACTAATCAAATGCATGACCTCTTTCTTGCCTTACATCATCCCTTGGTTGACACCTCTTCCATTAGAGGACACTCACCTTGGACTTAATCAATTAAAGAATGAATCGGTAATGTAAAATGAGTAAACAAAATTAGACAAGTAAAAGAAGCTAGATAAGCATCTTTTGTGTTGCATTGCATGTGTTCAAATTGAACGTTAATTCGAACACAAGGAAAACGGGACATTTTATACTCAAAATTGATGAAATGTGTCATTTTCCTTGGTCTCCATTGCCCTTGATCATGCATGATAAGGTGGTGGTCATTTGAGTCTTATTTGTGCATTTATTGAAATTGTACAACTTGGATCTTTGGCCATCATGCAATGAAATTGCTTGATTGATGGTTTTGGATCCAACTGTGCCAGTCCTTTGAGGTTTTGAGATGATAAGGAGGGGTACAATACAAACAACCCGTTGGAAAAACTTTTCTTTTGCTCTATTTGTGCTCTGTTGCAGTATAGTGACTCAAAGCGTCAATGGCCGGCAATGCCTCATCAATGGCCGGCAAGGCCTCATTTCTGGCCAGCAAGGCACCATTCTGGCCGGCAGATGGCCAGCAGCAGCCATCCATGGCCGGCAGGCCACTGGTGCAATCCTTAGCAAAGATTTGGTAAGTTAGAGCAGAAAGATTCTGGAGTGTGCTCAACCCTGCAGATAGAGCCTTTCGAGAGCACAACAAAGGGCCTTTCGGGGCGAGAACCGAACACATGCATCTTCCACTTCCCGAGGTGGAGCAGTGGGAGCACGGTTTAATGCCTTGCATGCTTAGTTAGTGTGCATTCGCTTTAATTAATTAGTTTACTAGTTAGTTAAATGTCATAATAATGTAATTAGCTTAGCTAGCTATTCATTTGATTTGTAATAATTAGTCTAGTTGGCATAATTAGATTAATTAGTTTAATTAGCTTAGCAAGTTGCTTAGCTCTTATTCATTCGGACCCTCCTACGCGAAGGCGTAATGTTGTAATAAGTGTGCGTGCGTGTGTGTATGTCTTCCAACCCCACGTCTTTCTCCATTTTATTTAACCGCTTTCGATGGTTAGATTGGGGACATTTTCAATTAGCGTACCTTATGCTTGCATGTTTGCATCCATTCATTTGTCTTGCATGCATCGAGGCTCAGCATATCATTGAGACTGCATTGTCATTTCAATATTTCTTTGAATACGTGTTTCAAAGCATGTTGTCGAGGTGTTACAAATACCATGATTAAGTAGACGAGCCTATTTAGTCGCATTATTGGATGTGTTGCATTAGTCATTTAACATAGTTAGGAATCATGCATTTTTCTATCTTCGTCTTCATTATTGGCTTGGAGTACTCGGTAAGCTTTTACGCTCTAGCATACTTACATGATTGTGATTGCCATATCGCCATGTTTTGCATGCTTTCCATGAGGCTATGTGCTTAAATGCTAAACTGCATCAATGCCTATGGATGAAGGCTTGTTGTTTGACTTGGAACGATTCAACAAATGTGAGTTTAAGCTCACTTTGTTGTGGCAAAATCATGTCTTAAGCCCACTATGTTTGGTGGCAAATCCGCATTTCTAAGCCCACTTGAGGGCGGAAAACTCAAACCATTTTCGAAAACAAACATGAGTTGAATTGTTCCAAGTCTTGCGACTAGTCTATACTTGCTTGTGTGCGTCACATAGTAACGCTAGCGTAATAATCAGAAGAAGAACACATAATGTATATAAAACATCATATCATGATTAGTAGAGGCCGATCTTTGATCGGGCGAGCAAGGGTGCTCATTTCAGGACCTTCCCCTCTCATACCCAAGTTCCGGAGCCAAGGCAACTTTGGTGATGACAGACACGTGGCCTTTGGCACGAGTTAAGGTTTCCTAAATTTTTCCAAAACAAAATATTTAGGTGGCGACTCTATTTCTGGCAAAGTAGTCCAATTTTGGCATTATTTGATTTAAAATTACTTTTTCAAAAAGGTTTGTCGGATTTGGACTCTTTAGTGTTTATCAGTTTCACATTGCACTTGTGAGACTAGATTCAGAACCGCGAGAGTCCGAACTGTGAGGCCTTCTTTTTAAACCCTTTCCGAAAGGCAAGGGCGCGGAAAAAGGCGAGTCCACAGGTATATGTGATGCAGTGGCCACTGTTGGTTGTGGTTGCTGTAACCTGGTTATAACCTCGGTCTGATGAGCCATAACCTCGGCTTGATGGACTGCGTCATGCTGTAGGGTCTCAACTGTCTGTTGCAGATGGTGCATTAGTTCTTCCGTACTAGTTAGGGGATACTGTGCCATTTGGAATAGGTGATTGATCTCGTGCTAGGTTGGAAGTATATGACTGTTCCCGAACCAGACTGGACATAGGTGAGTTGAGGGGTGACTGCTGTAGGAACTGGATTGGTGAATTTTGTCTAATCCTCATTCGCCTTGTAACCAGCGATAGTGAAGCAAACACTGGCTGCCCCTAAACTAGGTCCCCGATCTTACAAAGTTTATCGAAACGAGTCCAGAGTACCCGGGGGATATCGGAGCCTTTTGAAGCTGTGGTTTCAGGACTACCTAGCAAAAGATAAGACAAACAACACCTCAGCCCAAAATTCACTAGAACGAATATGATCACAGCTGAGTGACTGTACTCTACATTGACTTCTGCCCAAAATAGAAACCAACCTTGCAACTGATATACACATTCCTGTATAGTTTCATTGTAAAGCACATACCAGTTTAAGAGAGAGCCAAAACACCCCTATAATGGGGTGGGGTTACCCTGTTCTATTTTCATCAGGACTAGGGTTCACTATTCAAACAAAGCGATTTTCACGCAATCCTGCATTTCAGGTGAGCATCCTATCCTAGTTTGGAACAGTCTCTATGGCTTTTCGATATGCAACTAGGTCGAATGGTCAAAAGGGTATCTCAACAAGACTATCTAATATACCTCTCACACCTAACACCGAGAAGTGAAAGGAGGATCAAACAGTACAACAATAGTCTAGATCCAAGGGTTGTGTTCCCAACATGGCAGAGCCCATGACCGGTCAGTCTTTTGGCAAGCTTTTTGGGCGAGCCTCTAGCAAACCGTCCAGGAATAGTAGATGGCAAACACAGTGACTTAAGCGCACCAGTACAAATGCAATGCAAAGAAACATATAAGTGTAGATAAAATTTCACATTATGAATTTCAAGTCAGGTTCTCTAATTCCCTAGCAGAGTCGCCAGAAACTGTTGCTCGACTTTTCGTGCCCCCTTTCGCAAGACGAATAAGCCCTATAGTATCGGACTCCTGCGGTTTTGAATCTGATCTCACAAGTGCAATGTGAAACAGATAAACACCAAAGAGTCTAAATCTAGCAAATCTTTTGGAAAATTAGTTTTGAATCAAATTGCCAAAAATGGACTACTTTGCCAGATACAGAGTCGCCACCTAAATATTTTTGGAAAATTTAGGAAACCCATGACTCGTGCCAAAGGCCATGTGCCCATCATCACCAAGATTGTCTCGGCTCAGGAACTTAGGTACGAGAAGGGAAGGTCATGAATTGAGCACCCCCATTTGCCCGATCTGAGATCGACCTCTACTAATCATGATGTGAATCTTATTTACTTTATATGCTCTTGTTCCAGTTATTATGTTAGCATTACTATGTGATGCGCACACACACAAGTATAGACTAATTTACAAAAATTGGAACACTTGATTCATGTTTGTCTTTGAAAATTGTTTCGAATATGTATCACTAAAAAAAAAAGTGATCGCATATGAACATTACTCAAATTATTCCAATTCAAGCAATTAGCCTTCATCCACAGGCATTCAAGCAATTTATCAATTAAGCACTTAGCCTCATGGCAAGCATGCTAGATATGGCAACAATTACACTTATGCAATTGTGCTAAATCACAAAAATGCTCACCAAGTATTCCAAGGCAAGCCAAAAGAAAAGAGTTAGAAAAATGTATGCTCTAACTAATGCAACATAACTAATGCAACATATGCGATATGCAATTACTAGGCTCGGCTATTAATATAGCATATGAAACTATTTGATAGCATGTGGTTTAAACACCTATTCAAAGAAGTATTTAAACGAAGATGCAAGTTAGAATGATGAACCGAGCCTCGGTGCATGCAAGACAAATGTATGTAAATATGGAGTATGCTAAAAGAAACATGGGGTTAGAAGACTTACACATTATTGCAACTGCTTGCCCTCTCGCAGGAGCGTCCAAATAGCTAAGCTAATTAACTAGCTATTACAAACTCAAATGAATAAATTAGCTAAGCTACTTGACTAATTATTACAACAACAAATTAATTAACCAGTCTAGCTAATTAACTAATTATTACAAGACAAAAAAATAACTAGTCTAGCTAACTAATAATCTACAACACTTTACAAAATTAACTATAACTAATTAATTACAACAAATATCTAAACTAAGTAATCAGACTAAACAGTCCCGGGAAGCGAGGAGTGCTCTTGCATGCGCACGACTTTCGACCCGAAAAAGCCACTATTTTGCTGCCAGGAAGCCTCTGTTGCACAGTAGAACACTTGCACTGTTTTTCCTCTTAGAACCAACTCTATTTTGCTAGAAAAGTACACTGTTGGGTTTTGCAAAGGTGGCCTGCTGTCCACTACTGATGGTGGCCTGCCGGCCACTAATGACTGGTTCTTCCTGCTGCAACAGAGAGCAAACTAGGCAAGAATAGGGTATTCTCAAGGGTTGTCTGCACAACTTACCCTTCCTTATCATCAAACAGCTCAAAGGAGTAGTAAATTTGATTCACAAACCATCAATGGATGCAATTTCATTGCATTATGGCGTATGAACCAAAGTGTCTAAGTTCAATAAATGCAATAAATAAAGACTCTCAAACCTCCTCTCTATCATGGATTGATCAAGTGAAGTGGTCAACAATGACTCCTGAACTGTTTTCATCAATAATGAGTATGAAACGACTTAAGACTCAAGGTTTCAATTAATGTCAAATTGAACCCAAACCAAGTTATTATCTTGTATCATTTTTAGTCTTCATTTCATTACTCCATTTCAATTACCAACCATTCTTTAGTAATTTAAGTCCAAAGGTGAGCTTTAAGTCCTCTAATGGAAAGAAGCATCAAACCAAGAATTGTTTTAGGCATGAGAGAAGTGTCATGCCGTTAGTAATGAACCCCCAAAGGGATTAAACCATTAAGCACAAGACCTCAATCTCAAGCTTAAACAAACAAGTGACTTGAAATAACTTTCAAAGAAAAGCAAAAGCCAAGAAATGAGGGAGGTTGTAGAGGTGATTGAAGGTGATCACAAGTATGGAAAGCCTTAAATAAGTGTTATCAACTCAAATAGGATAGTGGCTAGGGCCTAGACCACCAAACATATGAGGACAATTACACCACAAGCATGCAATACAAGGCTTAAATGCAATGAACACTTAAAAATAGTCCTAAAACAGTGCTAAATAAGTCCTCAAACATGTTGGAATTAAGACCAAAATAGCTAGAACAATGAACTAAAACATAGACCATGATAGGCTAGTAAGCAAGACACAAAGAAAGGAGGCTACCCTCTCCAATTTCAGACTTCAAAAAAAAATTTGAGCCACTGAAATAACTCTGAAAATTAGTGTTTAAAAGCTCAAAAAAAGATAGTGTAAAGGTGGGAAACACAAGGGTAAAGGTTAGAGAGGCAAGGTAGAAAGACAGGTGAACCACCCCACCACCCTTTAATGCCTTAAACCACAAGTTTCAACCCAAAATTACAGAGTTTAAACAGCCCAAAAAATAGTAGAAAAATTGTAAAAAACAAAGCAAATAAAGAAAGGAGACAAGCCAAGTTTTATACCTCTTGAAGAGGACAACACTTCCAAGCAACAATTCAACACAAACACGCCCTAAAGAGCTCGAAAGAGTCTCAAAATTATCTCAGCTCAAAGATGGTAAGGTTTGGTTTTGAGTGTATAGGCAAAGGCTCAAGATATTTCAAGAGAGAGAAAGAATTGCAGAGAGAGAGAAGATAATGTGCTCCAAAATTGTCTAGCCTCTAAAATGGAAAGGGAGATCCCTTATATATAGAAAAAACATCACACACCTTCAGAAATATCAGTACATACACGTGTAAGAAGGTGCATGCATCTGTGCTAACAGCTAGCACAGTTGGCAGAAAATATCTGCAAAACACATTGGTGGCCAGCAGGCCACTGATGCTGGCCGGCAGTGTAGAGACCCTCACCTTACTCTTGTCATACTTGCATACATTTATATGTGATCCTGACTTGTTGTGTTGCATTAGCAAATTTAGTCTTGTCTTATTTGGATATTGCTCGTACGCCTTGTCATTTCCTGGTGTGTGTGTTTCAGCCGAGGTCATCTTGAGCCTAGGTCACCCTTTTGATACTCTTACACTCAGGACCACCTTAGGATTTCTTTGTTGACCTCCACCTTTGTCCTGACATATTGCCGAGATGATTATCATCTGGGCCGAGGTGTGTATCGCCAAGGCCGAGATGTGTATTATTTCGGCCGAGATGTTAACCTTGTGCCGAAGTGATCTCGTCCTGGAGTGGCATGACATAGACCGAGGTGTGGCACATCTAGGCCAAGGTGTGGCACAGCTTAGTCAAGTGTTGTTCTTCCTAGCCGAGATCATTGTTCTTTGACTTGCCGAAGTTCTGCCCTTAGCCGAAGTCATTGTCCCTTTATTGCCGAAGTCTCGTTGCTAGCCGGTGTCATTACTTGCCGGAGTCCCTTGCCGCCTAGCTTGTTGAACATGCTTTGTCATAGTCTTGTCTTTTCAATCAGTCACCTTTTCAAACAGAGCCAATCAACTGTTGCCACGTGTCCGAGCTGAGTGTTAAATCAGCCGGCAGAGAGAGAGAAACCCATCATTTGTAGCATTCTTGTTTTGGAGTAGAGAGAGAAGCTCTAGAAGGAGAATGAGAGATTTTAGAGTGAGAAAGTGGATAGCAAGCTTGACCCTTAGAGTTCAAACCGTTGGATTCGAGTATTGAGGTTAGAATCTTGATTAACTCTTGTTGTTCTTATTGATCATCTAGTTGCATTGCATGATTGAGTATGTTTTGAAAGCCATACATTGATTTAAAGGTTGGTTTTAGGAAGAGAAAGTTGGTGTTCATAAGTTCTTGAAGAAAAGCCTCGTTTGATCCGAAAGCTTACATTGAAATCCATGTTTTTGTGTTTGTTTTCGTAAGATCTTCTAGTATGGGCACCCAGGTTCACGATTTCGAACTCATAGCATGAAATCTCAGATTTTGCAATAACAAGTTATGATCCTTGCATTCATCTTCTTCATGATCTTCATGTTCATGTTCTTCATGTTCTTGAGCAGAGGGAAAACCCAGGTTTTCCCAACCTCATTTCCTTGAAACTGGCCCTCGGGACCACACCTCGGCGGGAAGGTGTGGGACCTCGGCCAAGACTTGGTTGGTGCCCAACATGTTTCCCCGAGGTGGGAGACAGTGTTTGTTTTGATTTGACTTAGTTCTTGGAGAATGCCGAGATCATTTGCATTCATATAAAGTTTGTTTGAGAGTACATCCAACATATTCTTGCCATGTGTTTGTAGGACTTGGACTTGCCTTGACCCCGACATTTGAAGGAATAAGTGAGTGGTATTTTAATAAAGATATGTTATAAAGCTTTGATAAAGCCTTGTTTTGTCTTGTTTGGAAATTATTTACAAGCATGAATGATTATTCCTACTTGCAATAAGTATTATATCTTGTTTTGATGACATTCTCGGGAAGTCCGTATGTGCTAGGGGACTATAAGCATTTGTAGCACAAAGTTTGGAAGTCCGTACGTGCTAGGGGACTATAAGCATTTGTAGCACAAAGTTTGGAAGTCCGTACGTGCTAGGGGACTATAAGCATTTGTAGCACAAGTCCTTAGTGTCCGGGGACTATAATGCAACGACACCCTTGTTTAGAGATCTCTCTTGTCTTGTCTTGCCTTGCCACTGACGGTTTTACCGCGTGGGCTTGCTTGTCCGAGATGTCATCTCTTGTATTATATTGATGTTAGTAAGCATCTCTTGAAGCTTTGAAAGATTTGATGGATGAGCCTGATTTGTCTCATGTATTGTTTTGTTAAAAGATCTCGGATATCATTCATGTAAACCCTTTATTAATTATGCCATTCACTGAGTATCCAAGCTCACCCTCTCTATATATATGTAGGTGATGAGCAGGGCGGCGGTGACGCCTAGGTGTGCTTGCCGATGTGTTTTGGATTCATGTTTTGCAACATCTTGAAGATTATGCTTCTTTGTTATTTCCTTGTATTTTGTAATTGATGGCCGAGAAGCCTTTTAGTCAAGATGTAATTTTTGTACTCCATTTTGTTGTATTTAAGCTATTTTGAGATGTATGTCATTCCATTTAACGTAAGCACTGCTCTTATGGACTACTTGGTTTTTATTTATTGCTTCCGCATTTGTAAGCCCCATATGTTTTACTCTGATTTGTGTGTGTGATCTTGTAAGTGGCCTTTGGTAGTCTCGAATTACTGGCCATCATGGCACCATCCTACTAGGGGCGGGATGGGGTCGTGGATGAGCCATCGATCTTTGGCACACCAAGGATCGCAACCAAGTGCGTGGTCGGCAGGCCACTAGGGTTTGCAGGCTTGAAAATCTAGGGTTGTGGTGCAAAAACAAGGCACAAGGTGTATAGGGTTTCGAGGGCTCAAAGCTATGGCATTCCACTGAGGACTTTAAGAGCTTTTCACAAGCATATACACATTCGTCATTGGCTGCGCAAGCGGTGACTTCCAAGTTGTAAGGGCTGTAAAAAATGGGGTGTCTACAGAAATGCACAAAACATTGTGGAGTGAAGTGCACAAAATAGTGCGAGGTGCACAAAACAATGCGATGCAAGTGCACAAGACAGTGCATCACGGTGCACAAAACTGTGCAATGTAAAGTGAATGCAGAAAACAGTGCTGAGTGCACAAAACAATGCTATGGGGGTGCACAAGACAGTGCGATGCAAGGTGCATAAAACAGTGCGGGGTGAAGTGCACAAAATAGTGTGCTGTGGATGCACAACACAGTGCGATGCAGGGTGGACAAAATAGTGCAATGCAAGTGCACAAGACAGTGCGATACAGGGTGCACAAAATAGTGTGATGTAGAGTGAATGCACAAAACAACGCGATGCGGGTGCATAAGACAGTGCGATGCAAGGTGCATAAATAGTGCTATGTGGGTGAATGCACAAAATAGTGCTATGCAGGTGTACAAAACAGTGCTACTTGGGTGAATGCACAAAACAGTGCGATGTGGATGCACAAAACAATGCTATGGGGGTGCACAAAATAGTGCATAATGTACCTTAAGGAATGAGTATGGTAACTTGCCACAACTTATTAAAATGTAATTGAAAAACACTATGGGAGGCAACTTGACGAAACTCTGCTCTTACAAGTATAGAACAAAGTCAAGAGCAAGAGCAACCAATTATGCAGTTCAAATAAACCAAGTGTATGAGCATGCATGTTTAATCCAAAGCACATGTATTAATCAGAGGGAATATGGCAATCCCAAGAGAGTTTTGCAATGGTCGAAGTCAACTTTCGAAAGTTCAATCATATCAGAATCATCATGGGCGTGAGCTACCCTAATCCAGGGGAAAGTGCCCGACAAATAGCTTGAGCGGACTAAGAGAAAGGTTGGGTTCATGCCCCTTGTTTAAGTGATGGCCCGATCAGATGTACTAAAAATTGCCCCTATTGTCTAGTCATTAGCCACCGTTTTCAACATTATACAGGCACGTGTGATGGGAATCATTAGATCCTGGAAGAGTTGCCAACCAGTCAGACTCATGCTTCTTTTCTGTTCCGGCATGTTGAGAATCTACTCCAATCCTCTCCAAAGTAGTGACAGATTCCTCATATACACTTTGCAATGATCATGAACGCGATGCCCTTGTATGGGCACTCTCAGTTTGTTTTTGAATTCCACATATGGACTTGTTTTTTTAGTATGGAGTGAACCTTGGTGTATGGAATTTTAACCATGCTACTCTGTTGAACTTTGAGTGACAAACTCGCTAGGATGACTCGATAAAGAGCACAGACCGAGACAAACACTAAGCACGACACAACAGAACTCACAACTGACCCAAAAGCAGAAAAAGACTCAAGGTGACTGATCATTCATAGTGCCTCTGGTATTACTTATGCTCCATTTAAAACTCAATTTCGCAGAATTCAAGTTTCGATTCCTTTTTTGCTTAAGTTAAGATTCTATTGATAAGTTGAAGTATTGAAAATTGCTCCACTTGTTGATTCAAGCTAATTCTTTCTTACCCAACGCAAGTATGATATGCGCAGCAGTCGGTGTAGCTTATGGATCGATGCAAAGCTGACGACGTAAATTGGGCAAGGTTATTGGGTCGAGATGGATGAGATGGATATGGTTAAGACTGCACTTCAGGATGAAGTTTCCTACGTATCTCAAAAATGGGAATCAAGTCAACGTAGTTCATGGGTGAGGTTTACTCGGGTGTTCACACTCTCCTTTTGTGCTATAACTTTTGCCAAAGTCGCCCCTTTGGGGTTTTCATCATTGCGAGCTCTATTTATTTGATTTCTCATTTTTTTTATGCTCTGACTTTTGCCTAGGCCACCCTTTCGGGTTTTTGGCCTAGCGAGCCTCTCAAGGATAGCGTTACAACATTTGCGGTGAATTTGATCAATAGTCATCCTTGCCCTAACACTAAAACTAGCTTCATCTTGATTTGAGCTTGGTTCTCCATTCCCTTATGCACGTTTTCTTCATTTCTTTTGCTCCATTGTCAAAGTCGGTTCTTCTTGCAATGTGGTAAATCCTCCATTAGCTTCCCCAAATTCAGACAAAGTTCCCATCCTCATGGTTGATTGGTTTTCATTCCAATGAATACCACTGGCTTGATGGTTGACTTCTTTCTTTCTTTTTTCTTTTCTTTTTTTCTTTCTTCTTTTCTTCTTCTTCTTTTTTTTTTTTTTTGGTTTCTTTTATCCTTTTCTTTTTGAAGTAATGAAAACACCAGGGGGAGAAAATCTATGATTGTGAGGCCCAAATTGTGCTTGCCAAAGTGATCGCCTAACGGTGAAGAGAATCCCCAGAACAGTGTATAATACCATGCAAAATTCTGAATTCGCAAGTTTGCAAAAGAAATAACTTAAAATTTTAAAATCATGAAGGATTTTGCGTCGATAATTCAGAATCCCCTCAAACCATTTGGTGGACCCTTCTCAACACTCGAGCTTATTAACAGAATCTCAAAAAAAAAAAAATTGAAGCTTTTTCTATATATATATATATATTTTTAAAAAGTGACACATGAATTATTATAGACACAATAAAATGATCAGGCACTTGACTCCCGTTTTCTTATTAGAAAAAATGAAGACCTAAAGGAACACGAGAGCGACTCAAAAGAAGAAACTGTAGCTCGGCTTTTCACGCTCCCTTTCGGAAGAATGAATAGCCCTTGCAGTTTGGACTCCACTTGTGTTGGTTCTGAATCTGATTTCATAAGTGCAATGTGAAACAGTGGAAACACAAAAAGAGTCCAAATCCGGCAATATCTTTTGGAAAATCGATGTTTGAATCAAATGCCAAAAATGGACTGCTTTGCTAGATTTCAGAGTCGCTACCTAAATATTTTTGGCAAATTTAGGAAACCCATGACTCATGCCAAAGGCAATTAGTCTGTCGTCACCAAAGTGTCTTGGTTCGGGAACTTAGGTATGAGAGAGGAAGGTCAATAATGAGCACCCCACTCACCTGATGAAAGATCAGCTTCTGCTAATTATGATATGATTCTTATGTACAATATATGTTCTTATTCTGATTATTTAATAAATCATAAAATTTACTAT
The DNA here is from genome assembly GCA_025200525.1 of Camellia lanceoleosa. Classification (NCBI taxonomy): domain Eukaryota; kingdom Viridiplantae; phylum Streptophyta; class Magnoliopsida; order Ericales; family Theaceae; genus Camellia; species Camellia lanceoleosa. Next base: position 118,695,535 of record CM045770.1, on the reverse strand, counting down.
GTGAAGCATACAAGTATAGACTAGTTTGCTCAAATTAGAACAATTCAATTTCATGTTTGTTTTTTCAAAAAGGGTTTAAATTTGTCACCTTAAGTGGACTTATAATTTGTGAGTTTGCCACTATAAAGTGGGCTTAAAACGTACATTCATTAAATCATTCCAATTCAAGAAACAAACATTCATCCACAGGCATTCAAGCAATTATAACATTTAAGTAATTAGTCTCATGGTAAGATACTAAACATAATAAGAAAGTTATGTACTAGAGGGACGCTAAAACATAAAAACTCACACATTTACCGATGTCCCGCGAACAGCTACAAAACAAAGTTTAGGAAATATGTATGATTCCTAACTAAATACAACACATGTGATATGCAATTACTAGGCTCGGCTACTAATATGGCATATGAAATGATTTGATCGCATGCGGTCTAAGCATGTATGCAAAGAAGTATTGATATGACAATGTGAATGAGAATGATGAACCGAGCTCCGGTGCATGCAATACAAATGGATGCAAACATGAGTATGCTAAATTAAACATGATGTCCTTAAACTAACAATCATAAGTTGGTAAATAAAAGGAAGAAAGACGTGGGGTTGAAAGACATACACATTATTGCAAGTTTGTTTGCCCTCACGCAGGAGGGTCCGAATGAACTAACTAGCTAACTAATTAAAGCTAAACTATTACAAAACAAATTAACGAATTATGCTAGCTAGTTATTACAACATCATAACTAATTAACTATAATAGCTAATTATTACAAATTGGAACAAACTATTTAATTACACTAATTAATTAATTCTAAAATTCTAAGTAAACTAACTAATTAATTGCACTAATTAATTAATTATACAATTCTAATGAACTAACTAATTAACTACACTAATTAATTAATTCTAAAATTCTAATGAATTAACTAATTAACTACACTAATTAATTAATTCTAAAATTCTAAGTAAACTAACTAATTAATTAATTATACAATTCTAATGAACTAACTAATTAACTAATTAAAAAATTCTAATGAACTAACTAATTAATTAATTATAAAATTCTAATTAACTACACTAATACAATAACATTAATAACTAGACCCGAGCAAAACTATACCTGGATACGGGTTGAGAAATGTTAGGGATCATGAAAAAAATTTCATGATTACTTTAATTAGTGTGTGGTGTTTTATTCTAAGTGTAATTCAAATGTTACAAATCTTTCATAATCATTTTCATGAAAGACTTTTCATGATACCTAGCATTGATGATACGGGTTTCCTCCACAGAAACCAGAGTTCATGACTAGTTCAATGGCCAAATACTCTCATTGGACTTCTAGATGGACTTGACATGGAGCTGTCCGGAGCACTACACAAAGCACCATGGTAAGGAATATGCAAATTTGGCACAAGAATGCTTCCAAGTCCTTGCTTAGGGGATGTAGGGTGAGTCTAGTTGGAACAAGCAGACGTTGCAAAAGCAAATCGGAGGCTCCGTCGGCATAGACAACGTCGGAGGGCACGATGTGGACGGGGTCGTGGACAACCGCTGCAGCAGCAGCAGACAACGAATTCACTAATGCATCAGCACTCGTCATCTGTAGGCACAGAGCTCACTCTGGTGCGTTGGAAGGTGATGAATCGGTGGACTCCGAGAGACATGGTGGATCGTTAGCCTCTTTGCCCATCACCGTCGCTGTATTGACCCTCCTCTCCTCTGCTCAGAGAAAGAGAGAAGCAGCCGAGGTGAGTGAGGCTCCAGGTGGTGGTGGCTCAGTCGTGGAGTTGCGGCTGAAAGCAGTGGCGAGGCTGCAGGAGACAGACATGAGGCGCGTAGGCCGCGCGAGCTGGCTGGTCGAGTGCACAGGGCAGATCCACGTCTAGCTGTCGTGTAGGCCGTCGGAGTGCTCGACGACGCTGGGAAAGCCTGTGCTACAACGGAGCTGCAACAAGGGTTAGTGGTGGCTTATGGCGATGTCGATGTCGGTCCAGCAGTAGGGGCCAGCCACAGCATCCAATCAGGACTTGCACACCAGTCCCACCGTCTTCATCCTCCTGATGCAAGAAGTGAACCTGCGTTGTTGCTAATGTATATCGCTGAGAGAGAGAGCTCTCCCCCTGTATAACAGCACAAAGCTCCTTGATAATAGACCAGAGAGAGAGAGATGTGCGTTGTGTCTATGTGTGTTTTTGCCGATGATGATCAACTATCCTCAAAAATCAGAGAGAGAGAGAGAGGTCCCTCGTGTGTGTCTTTTTTTGCCCTACAACAATGATGTGTCATCCCCTTCTCTTCTAAGTTCTAACCCGAGGAGAGAAAGAGTTCTGTATTTTTTATTATTTCCTCCAAATGTCCTCTTCCACCAGAGACCAAAGATAGTACCTTCATTATTACAATAGTGTGTTGATTATTACAACGAGAAAAGATAGGGTTGATGAAAAAATTTTCATAAAATTGATCATGAAAAATTTATGATTCTTGAATTATCTTAATTAATGTGTGGTGTTTTATTTTAAATGTAATTCAAGAGTCATAAATCTTTCATGATACCTAACATTCCGTTATTACGACGGACCACCCTCCCTCCTTTTTTTTTTTTTTTTTTTAAAACAAAACTTTTCCACCACCTCTCTGAGCATGCACGCTCTCTTTTCAAAAGAATTGTCCACCCAAAAACATATTATCATGATTGTTTGCCCACCCAAAAGCCATTATCCTCATCTGTCGCTCTTTTTTTTTTTTTTTTTAATTTTCTATGTCATCCTTTTTTCCTTTAACAATATGTGAACATATATCTACATATGCAACTTCAAGCCGAGGTCGGCACAGCCTCTCTTTTTTTTGTTTTATTATTTTTTACTTTCTTCTTTTTTTTTTATTATTTTTTTTTATAAAATATCTAAAATATATTATGTATACCAATTTATATAAAAAAAACCTAAAAATATGTTCAAAGACAAAAAATTATATAAAATTATAAAATACCACAAATTACAAAAATTTTGGTGATATAAACTAATTTGGCCAAAATAGGTGAGGTTTGGGATTAAAGCTTCAATTTGATTTTTATGCTGAGAAATTCATAAAATAACATATTTCAATTTTCATCAAAGGGTGTTCAAAAAAAAGCGCCTAAATCTTAGGGCCGGTCAAAATGGGGTGTCTACAGGTACCTACTACTACAGAGTCATGCCTTTTATGTTGTAGAATGCCGATGCTACATATCAGAGAGCTGCAACCACAATCTTGCACGACATGATCCATAAGGAAGTTGAGGTGTACATGGATGACTTGATTGTAGAGTCCAAAGAGCGCGAAGGCCACTACATCACGCTGGAAAAATTCTGTGAACGGATCAGGGAGTACAGACTGAGGTTGAACCCACATAAATGCATTTTTGGGGTGACTGCGACGAGGATGCTGGGATTTCTGATTACACCAAGGACTGAAAAGGAGGTGCACAACTTTCTAGGGAAAGTGCAATTCATAAGACAGTTTATCTCAAAATTAACCTTGAGTTGCGAACCATTGTTTAGTCTCTTGAAAAAGGGGAAGAAGTTCCAATAGGATGATCAATGTCAGTTTGCCTTCGAACAAGAGTCAACCAGTACCTTCAAAACCCCACATGTATTGTCGCTGCTAAAGCCTGGAAAGCCACTGATCATGTATCTGTCAATAAAAGAATCAACCATGGGGTGCATGTTAGCACAAGAATCAGAAGCTAAGGTAGAAAAGGCCATCTATTATCTGAGCAAGAAGATGTTGGATTATGAGACCCGTTACACTTCTCTGGAGAAAGTTTGCATAGCTTTGGTTTGGGCTATTAGGAAGTTAAGGCACTATCTGCTAGCTCACTCCATAAGATCTCATCAAATATCTCTTTGAGAAACCAGCACTTACGAGTAGGTTAGATCGTTAGTTGCTTCTTCTCTCCGAGTTTGACCTCAAATATGACATGCACAAGTCAGTCAAAGGGAGAACGGTGGCGGAATTTCTAGCAGACCACCCAGTGGAAGGAGATGAAATGGTAGAGTATCTATTCCCAGATTAAGACATTCTGCAGTAGAAGAAGAAATCTGGACGATGTACTTTGACGGAGCGGCTAATCAATATTGTTATGGGATAGGCGTGTTGCTTATAGCACCCGATGATTCCCATATATCCCTAGCTTTCAAATTCCGATTCAAAGTGTCTAATAATGAAGCAAAATACGAGGCCTGTATTGTTGAATTGGAAGCTACTCTAGAACTAAGGGCAATAAGGTTGGGCGACATCGGAGACTCGAACCTAGTTTTTTCTCAAGCCAACAAAGACTGAAAGGTCAAAGAAGAGAAAATGAAGGTTTATCATCAAACCCTGGACATTCTAATTTCGAGGTTTGAAAAACTGACATTAACACATTTGTGTAGACGCGCCCGAATGTCCCGGCTCCGCGCGCGATGGCGCGAAATCTGTTTTGTTCTTAGCTACTACAGTTCGGACTCAATATCACGGTTCTGAATCTAATCTCGCAAAGTGCAATGCAAGACCGATAAATCACCAAAGAGTCCAAATCCGGAAAATCATTTTGGAAAACTGATTTTTATAAAGAAGTGCCAAACATGGACTGCTTTGCCAGATACAGAGTCGCCACCTAAATGTTTTTGTTTTGGAAAATTTAGGAAACCCTGACTCATGCCTAGGGCCACGTGTCTGTCATCACCAAAGTTGCCTCAGCTTGGGAACTTGGGTACGAGAGGGAAAGGTCATGCAATAAGCACCCCCGCTCGCCTGATCAAAGATCGACCTTTACTAACATGATATTTTGTTTTTGAAAATACATGTGTTCTTATTCCAGTTTATTAATCTATCATTACTACGTGATGCGCACAGTATACAAGTATAGACTAAATCGCCTAAGTTGGAACAAAACATTTCGTGTTTGTTTGTTTTGAAAATGGTTTGAAGGTGCTATTCACAAGTAGGCTAAGTCGTGGATTTTCCACCCTCGAGTGGGCTTAGGAAATATGATTTTGCCACCCTCAAATGGGCTTAAAACTCGTATTTCGATGAATTGTTCTAATTCAAGCAATCCAACCTTCATCCACAGGCATTCATGCAATTAATCAATTAAGCTGTTAGCCTCATGGCAAGCATGCTATCATGGTAGTCATTAACACAAATACAAGATGTTAAAGCATAAAAGCTTACCTAGTACTCCAAGCCAAAACAAAAGCTAGTTAGTAATCATACATGATCCTAGCTATGTTAAGATGGCTAATGCAACACATGCAAAATGTAACTAGAAATAGGCTCGGCTATTCTAAGATGGCATATGAGATGCAACTCGATAACATGTTGTTGAACATGTATTCAAGTAAATGTATTGAAATACAATGCGATTTGTATGATGCGCCGAGCCCGGTTCATGCAATACAGATGAATGGATGCAAACATGCAAACATAAGTATGCTAATTGAAATATGCCCTAAACTAACCATCAAAAGCGGATAAGTAAAAGGGAGAAAGACGTGGGGTTGGAAGACATTCACACACACACGCACACTTATTACAAAATACGTCCTCTCGACGAAGGGTCCGAATGAATAATACAAGCTAGCTACGCCAAGCTAAGCAACTACTCTAATTTAAGCTAATTTAGACTAGTTATTACAACACCGAATTAAAAATTAGCTATACTAAGCTAATTAAGAATTTACAACAATTAATTAATTTAGCTAACACATTAACTAATCAATTACAAATTAACTAACTACATAAAGCAGTTAAAACAGCCTCGAGAAGAGAGGTATATGCATGCTTGGTCGGCTTCGCGCGAAAATCCAATGCCGTGTCTCATGTTGCCTCTGTTTGCACACTTTTGTTCTTCTGAAAATTATGCAAACTTCTATAGTGCTTCTGATCCACCTTAGGAACCATCTAAGGGGTGGTCGGCCAAGAGGAAAGGCCATCGGCCAAGTGAAATGGTCATCGGCCAAATTTCATGGTTATCGGTTAATTTTTTTATAGCCGATCGGCAGACTAAGTGGTCAATCGGCCATTTCTTCCTGCAAACTTCTCCTTTTGTTGCAACAGAGCACTAACAGAGGCATGTCAGTGTATTTGCAAGAAAATGTGTGTGCAACCACACTCCTTATCATGTCTAAGGCTCAAAGATGTGTAGTGCTCGGCTCTCAAGTCATCAATCACGTATTTCGATGCATGATGGCCAAAGAGGCCGAGTTGCACAATTCAATATGGATGAAATGCACAAAAACACATAAATGCCTTAACCTCTATCATGCATGATCAAGAGGGTCGGCGACCGAGAATTGAGACACGTTTCATCACTTCAAGTATGAAACGTCCCTCGTTTCTCGTGTTTGGCTTAACCCCCAAACCAAACACAATGCAATGCATGCACAACTTAACAAAGCTAATGGCATGCGAACAATGTAATGCAACATGAGCATGCAAGCACCATGCAATGCAACTCAAGCATGCAACAACAATACAATGGAACAAGCATCCAACAACATGCTATATATCAAGCATGCAACAACATGCTATCTAATCAACATGCTAAACATCATGAACATGCAACAACATGCAAATAATAATGTCATGCAACAATATGCAAACAACAATGCAATGGCAAGGACCATATAATGCAACACTTAGTGCACTTAAACCGCATATGGACAGACCTAAGAGGGTCCAAAACAGTGGCCGAAATGTTGAAATGATGGCATGAAATGCAAGACAATGCATGCACATGCTCTAGCCCACCAACTAAGCATAAAAGCATAACTCTCCAAAGTGCTCAAGGAGTGACAAATGTAAGAGTGTAGCAACACTATAAGCACTGAAATAAGGTATGAAATGATGCCAAATCATTCATTCAATACAAGTATGGCATGCTAGGGTCCTCAAAGCATAAAGCTACCAAAGAGGACTACAAAGGAGGCATGCAATACATGGTACAAAGGCATGAACCAATCACGGAAAGAGTTCAAATAGGTCTAAACAAAGAACAAAATATGCCAAGATTGAGGCACAAATGCCTAGACATGCATGCATACATACTAAGCCACAAACAAGGTAACAAATGCACAACCCTTACAGGCACTCAAAGGGTGAATGAAGTGGGAACATGACAATGCTACATACTCTGAAATGTCATGTGGAATGATGCCAAATCATGTACATGACACAAATATAGCATGCTATTGTGCCCAAAGCTTAAGGCTAGCAAGGCACTTGCACTACAACTATGCAAAACATGAAGCATATGGCAAGGGCAACCCAAAATAGTCCTAGAACATGTTAAAATGAGTCTAAAACATGTATGGAAGGAAGCCAAAATATGCTAGCATGAAGGGGACAAGGCATGATGGATGCAAGGCAAATAAGGTGGATTACACTGCACCTATCAAGACCAAGCATGAGATGGCTTCATCAACAAAAATCAAAGTTATATCATGGAAAAATAACCCCCGAAATACACATTGAAATGATAGCTCGCAAGCTTAGGCATGAAGGCATATGCAAAGGCTCATGTTCAAGGCATAAAGGACCAATCCTTCAACGCATTGAAAGAGTGAAAGATGAGAGTACATGGCAATGAAACGTGCTCTGAAATCACAAAACAAATGATGCCAAATCATTCAAATAGGTCAAGCAATGCATGCTAGTGGACTTGATGCACAAAGCTAACAAGCTAGAACGAACCATAGCTATACAAATCATGGCATGCATGACCAAAACAACAAAAATCAGAGCTTAAGCATGCTAAAACATGACCAACATCTTCTTAGAGTTAAGCCAAAATCATGCTAGAATGACATGTTAAAGCATGATACACATTAGGCTAATTCATGGAATTGCACTACAAGTGCATGGAGCATGCAAGGCCCAACCAAACCAAACCTTAACAGAGGTATGACATGGCAAAACATCACCAAAACACATGCTGAAATAGAATCAAATCATGCTAGAAAGGCATGCTACTTCATGAAGCATACAAGACTAGTTTGTGAGAAATACACCACAGGTGTATAAACCATGCAAGAAGTGAGTCCACCAATTAAAATCAGAGTTATAACATGTCAAAATAACACCAAAAAAATGCTTGAACTAAGCTAATTCAAACCACAAAAGCATGCTACTTTGTAAGGCTAACAAGGCTAGCAAAGAGGATTTAGACTACAAGTGCAATAAGCATGCAAGAGGTGACCAAGACAGCCAAAAATAGAGTTATGGAAGGTCTGATAAGTCACAAAAATGGGCCTAAACAAAGCCATAAAGAAGTAAAAACACATGCTCATTTGGTTGGCCATCAACACTAGCAAGCAAGACAAGATGAGAGGGGACCACCCTCTCCTATTTGGGTGCTCAAAATAGGGTTTTTATCACTAAAAATCCTCTGGATTTTAATGGTTCTAAGGCCAAAAAGAAGTTGTTTGAAAAGTTTGAAAGTTAGCTCACAAGGCCTTACAAGCCAAGGAGCAAAAGGGAGGACAACCCCCTAGCCAACCAAGGCACAAACTAAGACTTTTAGGACTAAAAAACAGAGGAAAAACAGAGGTTTTTGTAGTTCAACACCACCCCAAAAAATAGCCCCAAAGCAATGGAAAAAGGATGGTGAAGTAAGTGTGCAAAACAAATACAAAAGAAGAGAGGCGCTTACCCTTGTAGCACAGCAGCAAAATGGCCTCTTTCTTGACTCAAATGACCCTCCAACAGCCCAAAAATCAGTTCCAAGAGACCTCAGCCCATAGATATGCAACTTTGATGAAGGATGCCTAGGCAAACTAGTTGTATTTCTCTACTTCTATGTACAAAAGGGCAAGAGAGAGAGGCTTTAGAGAGAGAGGCAGAGATTTTGCTCTGAAAATTGTAGAGAGAGAGAGAGAGAGAAAGAGAGAGAGAGAGAGAGATTTTAGTGTGAGAAGCTCCCAAACTTGTTCAAGGAGTTATTCTTCCTAAAAAATATGAGATATAGGTTCATATATAGCAATTCAAGAGCTTTTGGTCGAAAATATCTAAGTTGGGACAGCTGGAGCATGCTGGAAACAGCTGGAGATGAAATATCTTCAAAAAATCTGAGTTTGGGTCATTCTTGGCTGATCGGCCATCTTTTGTACCGATCTGCTACTTATCTACTGCTTTTTTCGCCGATCGACCAACAAAATCTACTTTTCAGGCCCAACTTAAAATCGGCGTAACTCCTTCATATGAACTCCTTTTTAGGTCATTCTTGTGTCCAAATTGAAGCCCCGGACGTAAGCTTTCCAATTTTGGAAACCTTGCATAAAATTTTCAACTGTGTAAAAAGTTATGCCTCTTTTAGTGAAGACTTCTCATTTTCAGTCCAACCGGAATGATGCCCAACTTCAACCAATCATATCTCCCCCATCCGGACTCGGATTTAGGAGATTCGTGAGTGAAAAATGAAGCCCTAGAAGTAAGCGTTCCAATGGTGGTGGCCTCATAGCTTCAATTCAAGTGCATAGACAGATAGACCTAATTTAGCGAGGACCGCTCGACTTTCTCTTAGCGATTCATACCCAACTTCTTCCTCAACTGGGTTTCTTCCCTCCACTCCTCTTTTCTTCAAATCCAAACCCCTAAAAAAAGTTTTTTGAAAGATTTTTTAAAGATTTCATCTCTCTTTCATTCATTTCCACTTTGTCCTTGCTCGGTTTACCGAAAAGGGCAACGTTTGACAAAATGCGAGCCTCGGAACATCGCAGAAACCTTTTTCAAAATATTTTGAAAGAAAGGAGTTTAAGATCTAAAATCTTTTTGCTCCAAAAATGGGGTGTGAGGTTTGGGTTTGACTCTCTCCTTACTTTGAAAAATCGAACATTTGCACTGCACACCTTTCATCACTAAGTAAACCATCAGTAACGCCTAAGTCTTAAGGGCGGTAAAAAATGGGGTGTCTACAATTTGCTAAGTGAGAACTACCGGTTTACTAATGCATTGGCAACTCTATCTTCCATGGTAGACATTCCGCGGGAGTCAAGATGCGTCCGATTATCATTGAACAAAAATATGTGCCTGCTCACGAGACAATAGCTGCAATAGACGAAGTTCAAGACAAGAACCCTTGGTATCATGACATTTGGAACTTCCTGGAAAAGGGTATGTACCCACAAGGGGCAAATACCAAAGATAAAGTGGGAATACAATGTCTAGCCATTCAGTTCATCATCTACGAAAATAAGTTGTATAAGAGAGGACATCTGGGAATGCACAAGCTCTACGTCGAAGAAGAAGAGTCGAAATGTCTCATGGAGGCCATCCACGGAGGGGGGAGTGTGGAGCACACATGAATGGTGTGATGCTGGCCAAGAAGATCCTCGGGCAAGGCTATTATTGGTCAACTATAGAGAAGGATTGTATGAACTTTGTTCAGCGATTCCACAAATGCCAAATCCAGGCTAACCGCATGAATATCCTGCCATCAAAGCTCTACAACATGACTTCGCCATAGCCTTTCTCAGTCTGGGGAATTGACGTTATCGGGGCAATCTCGCCAAAGGGCTCAAACAAACATGAGTTAATTTTGGTGGCGATCTACTATTTTGCCAAGTGGGTGGAAGCTCAATTGTATTCAATGTTGAAGATGTCACATATGGCCAAATTTATCAGGAATAACATCATCTACAGGTATGGGGTGCCAAATGAGATCATATCGAACAACGGCTCACACTTTAAGAAGAATGTGGTGGATCTGCTTGAGAAATACAACGTGACTTTTCATAAGTCATCAACATATAGGCCACAGACCAACGAAGCTGTTGAAGCCGCAAATAAGAATGTCAAGAACATCCTACAGAAGATGGTGGAGACTTACAAAGACTGACCAGATAAACTGCCTTTTATAGGGGCGACCCCCTACTCTCAAGTGTATAGGATGGAAGTTGTTTTGCCGATTGAGATCGAAGTACCATCGCTGAGAATTATGGCCGAATGTCAGATAGCGGAGGCGGATTGGTAGCAAAGTAGGTTTGAAGAACTGATGTTGTTTGACAAAGAAGGTTGAAGATGTTATATCACATCCAAGGGTATCAGCATAGAATTTCCAAAGCCTTTAACAAGAAAGTCAAATCCAGAAACCTCAAAGAAGGAGACATAATGCTCAAAGACAACTGAGCTCCCATCCATGACCTTAGGGGCAAGTTCCGATCCAATTGGACTGGTCCCTACATCATCAAATCTATTTGGTCAAGAGGAGCAATCATCCTTATAGATTTGGATGGCTTGGAGATCTCACAACCGATCAATATGGACAAATTGAAGAAATACTATCCTTGAGAGGCTCGCTAGGCCAAAAATCCAAAAGGGCGACCTAGGCAAAAGTTAGAGCATGAAAAATTAAAAATAAAGAAAAATAAAGCTCGCAAAGTTGAAAACCCAAAATGGCTGCTTTGGCAAAAGTTAGAGAGCAAAAGGAGAGAGTTAATACTCGAGTGAACCCAAACCGAACTACATAAGGCTTGATTCCCATCTTTGGGATATGTAGGCAACTTCATCCCGAAGGTCGGCCATAATCGTCTTCAACTCAACTGTCCTATCCATATGTTTGATCGGTCTATCTTTTTTTCGTCATCCATTACCTTGGTTGTGTCACCTACATCTGGCAGAATGGCCAGTTGCAAGATCGAGCAGTAGTAGTGAATGCAGTTGTGGGCAGTTATGATCTTCTTGATTCAGAGTTGTGCTTCTTAAGGATTGATTCCATGCGTGTCAAGTAGTGACTGTTTGTAAAAATTGTTTTGAAAAGTTTTAATGAGGTTGATTTTATTAAAATTTCACCTTTTACAACATAGACCATTCTTCAGACCAAAAAGGAAAATTGTCAGTACTCACAACTTTAATTACATTGATTTCAACACATGTACACTCTTCAACTCTCTGATTAAATCAAAGTTCTTTTTACATCATAAAAACTTGAAAAGAAAAATCAAAAGTAATAAACTAGGGGCACAGATAAGTCAAGTGATAGTCCTCTACCTCCTACTCGCACTCCCAGAAGTCTCTGTAGCCAAGGATGGCCCGATCAATGTCTTATCCTCGAGCCAAGCCAAGCACTTGCCGGAAAGGGTGTAACTGAAGCTAGCAGCAGGGGCCAGAAGCTCTCTCATTCTCCAAGCAGTGAGGTATCAAGCCAAGTGTGAAGTACGAATTGGAAATGGAGCAGGATATTACACCCCCTCAGCTGGAAAGGTCTAATCATGCCCAAATTGGCATCTAAACCGGAATGAAAAATAGAACACACAGTACGTGAGGCCGATCAACTGTATACCCTACGGGCAAAACATCCTATAACTCATCTCGATCATGTTCAGCCAAGGGCAACACCAAGCGATGTCAGTCGTAGATCTACTACACATCCAATCACACCACAGTCCCTCCGTGGGAAAGTCCACTAGCTGCGGGCAAAAGAAATAGGACTTGGCTGAATACTCGGGCCAAGGGTCCACCATTTTCATCTTATCCATCAACCACACCTAGGAAGGGATAGAAAGAAGAGAGATTGAAAAATAGAGGGCTGTGAGATGAGAAAAAAGTAACAAAATGGCTTTGCAAGAAAATAGAGAGTTAGTGCCAAAGTGATGTGAGAAATCACAAATAAGAGAAGGTGGGAGACAATACCTGGAGAAGCAGTGGACTCACCGTAAACTGAGAAGTCTCTCTCCGATGGAAGGCATCCAAACCCAT